>JAYKKI010000044.1:0-667500 GCA_039881145.1 Druceiella hillmani
AAATCATTCTGCAAAGCCATTACTGCGCAATAAAAGGATCGAGGCATTTGTAATTCTATGATGTAATTATTTTGGAAGATATTATAAATTTCTAAAAGGTTCGACAACATTTTTGTATCGAAATTGTAAAACAATGGCTTCATATTTAAGTACGATCCAAAACGTCAGGAGTTTTATGAAAAAAAAGTTTTCATTTTTATTTCACTTAAATTATTGAAAATGTTTATACGTAAACTCCAAGAATTTTTTCTTTTTAGATCACTTTTGGAGATTTTGCAAATTTCACCATTCGCCGACTTCGTCGACCTTCATTGTCTATTAAATTATTAGCTGCGCCTGTTCTATTACTTCAAAAAGTTGTATTTTGTCAATGAAGATTTAAAAACATGTACAAAGTACCATGATGCTATCATCATCCGTTCTTGTCGCAGGTTTACTTTTTTCAGAAGTAGAAATTACCTTTGAGTACTTCATCATAAATGCATATGTTTTATAAAACTTTGCTTAATTTTGCACATATTTTTTGCAAAATATAACTAAAGGGAATATGTTTCCTTTACTTACTAAGTATATAATTAAATTAAATATTATAGTACCATTTACGCTGATTAGATTATATTGCTAAATTTTCAATCAACAAGAGTCTAGGAATTTTTGTGGAATGGAACAAAATATAAGTATGAAACGAAGGTAATTTAAAAGAAAACGCAATGAAAAGAAATGATTTAACTAGCTGTCACTTGTATCACCAGCGCATGCTGCTCAAGATTTCTCGATTCATAGAAATGTTTATGCTGGTCGTTCAATGAGTAATGTTATAAATTTTATTTACAATATAACGGATAATTATTACCCCTTTAAAGTTGAATGATGCCTTTAAACTAATTATTTTTTCATATTATTAACAGCTATAATTTCTGACAAGTTTCGGAATACTTCGGTTCCAATTACTTGTGCCATACGTAATTAAAAACAATTAAAATGATTTATTTGTTATGATAATTTGGGAAAAATTTCTATCGTAAAATAATTAAAATGTTGGTCCCATGTTTATGAACAATTTATATACATATATATATATATATATATATATATATATAATATATATATATATATTATAATATATATATATATATATATATATATATATATATATATATATATATGTATATAAATTGTTCATAAACATGGGACCAACATTTTAATTATTTTACGATAGAAATTTTTCCCAAATTATCATAACAAATAAATCATTTTAATTGTTTTTAATTACGTATGGCACAAGTAATTGGAACCGAAGTATTCCGAAACTTGTCAGAAATTATAGCTGTTAATAATATGAAAAAATAATTAGTTTAAAGGCATCATTCAACTTTAAAGGGGTAATAATTATCCGTTATATTGTAAATAAAAATTTATAACATTACTCATTGAACGACCAGCATGAAACATTTCTATGAATCGAGAAATCTTGAGCAGCATGCGCTGGTGATACAAGTGACAGCTAGTTAAATCATTTCTTTTCATTTGCGTTTTCTTTTAAATTACCTTCGTTTCATACTTATATTTTGTTCCATTCCACAAAAATTCCTAGACCTCTTGTTACCTTGTTGATTGAAAATTTAGCAATATAATCTAATCAGCGTAAATGGTACTATAATATTTAATTTAATTATATACTTAGTAAGTAAAGGAAACATATTCCCTTTAGTTATATTTTGCAAAAAATATGTGCAAAATTAAGCAAAGTTTTATAAAACATATGCATTTATGATGAAGTACTCAAAGGTAATTTCTACTTCTGAAAAAAGTAAACCTGCGACAAGAACGGATGATGATAGCATCATGGTACTTTGTACATGTTTTTAAATCTTCATTGACAAAATACAACTTTTTGAAGTAATAGAACAGGCGCAGCTAATAATTTAATAGACAATGAAGGTCGACGAAGTCGGCGAATGGTGAAATTTGCAAAATCTCCAAAAGTGATCTAAAAGAAAAAATTCTTGGAGTTTACGTATAAACATTTTCAATAATTTAAGTGAAATAAAAATGAAAACTTTTTTCATAAAACTCCTGACGTTTTGGATCGTACTTAAATATGAAGCCATTGTTTTACAATTTCGATACAAAAATGTTGTCGAACCTTTTAGAAATTTATAATATCTTCCAAAAATAATTACATCATAGAATTACAAATGCCTCGATCCTTTTATTGCGCAGTAATGGCTTTGCAGAATGATTTTAACCTAGAATTATAACTGTGTTGACATTTTTATTTCTCCACATGGTTTCTAAAGAACAATTGCCTCCTAGCATCCTAGAATTAAATATTAGCTAAATCTTTGATTTCCTTCCGATGGTTTTCAAGGATAATAGTATTCTACAATACTCATATATTAAGAGACAGCAAACACGTGACGCCAGTCCGATCACCCCATTTATGTCTACGTAATAATTTGTAACTTCCATTGAAACTCCAGTCAAGGGAAATAATCTTTTTGCAAATATTCACCGAAAAATTAATTATTTAATGTAGTACAAAATCCCCGTTATATAGTGACCATATTCATAAGCTTCGTGAGGCAAAATTTATTCACTGTGACACATTTTACTTATTTGCTTCATAAATTTGAAACGATTTCCTAAAACCAGTAATAAGCAAGTGAAAAAAAATTTAATGATTTCGTATGACAGCCTTTAAAAAATTCTTCAATTAATAAACCTAAAATAAATTTAATATTTTACGAATATTCTATTCGATTTAAATTTCAATTTCCGCTATTTCTCTTTAACAATATTTAGAAAGTTCTCAAGCAACCTCCGCTATTCTTCCAGAGCTGTTCTGTTCCACCAACTGTAAAATCACCAAGTTTAATTTTATAACAATTTGTTTCCCACCTAAACTAATTGTGAATAAATAACTAATTATCTTTCCTCTGAACATTAATACATTTTTACTTATTAATCCTTAAACATTACTGCATGTATACTTATAATCCTTGAACATTACTACATGTTTCTTTGTAATCCTTAAACATTACTACATGTTTGCTTATTAATATTTTACTTATAGTTTTAAACTTAAAATGTTGATTAAATCCAGTTTACTATTCAGTCAAATTATTCACTTTCACCGCATTGATAATCTCGTAATAATTTGTTGCGATTAATAAATTCAGCACGGAAAAATTTACTTTAATCGTTTTTAGCATAGATGATATAAACATAAAGTTAAAAAACAAATAGCGTTTATATGGTCCTAAATAAATATTGATATAATAGTTTTGTCTAAAATTTTTACTGCCACTCCTTTGAATTTAAGGTACAAATAATCTCAATATAAATTTAGTTTCGAACACAGAAATATTTGACACGATTTCTTTGACTACAGCGACAGAATACTACAGTAATGGAGTATTGCTTCTACAATCTTAATAGTCATTCCCATTCTGGTTTTGGATTAGGCTTAAGCCACATACTTATATTAATGTGGGAATATAATTTTAATTAACATTTCGTGTTGTTATTTAATTACATAAGGGAGTTATTTACTTAGTCCGATCAGATCCAAAAGAACATCGGCTCACAAAATCAACAAACATTTCTATAGGCTAAACCAGAAATTCTCGGGAACACTACATTTTCTCATTTATTGATTCCATATGTGGCTAAACAGTGAAGCATGTTATTCACACACGTGATCCTGAGAATTTCCTAAAATCAATGGTATGATAATAAGGAGAGTGTATTTTACAGATTATGAATCATATAAATATGTGAATATGGTGATTGAACGTCTAAAATAAAATAACTTGCAGTGCTGAAGTCAAAAAATACCTTGTATTATTTTATATTTTATTTTTTACAAAAATTAATTCTTAAAATTGTTTATAAAATAATTTTACTTTATTTGTGTACAACAATTTTTATCAATATATATGTATATATATATATATATATATATATATATATATATATATATATATATATTAGCATAATGTTATACCGAGTGCTTTTAAAGTTGTTGATAGCATATGAAAATAATATAAACGGTCAATATTTGATGTATCGAGCAATGTTTCCGTTCGATTAATTAATTGTTTTAATTTGACGAAGTTGCAACAAGTAATATTAAAATATGGAGGGATATAGACTAGATATATTAATCCTCGTATCTAATATAGTAAAGATGATTATAATTTTATAACCATAATTAAAATAGTTCATCATAGACATTCTCTTATTTTTCGATAACCCTTTTCTAACCGAATCTAGAATTTTTTTGCATTTGTTTGGAAAGAAAACATTAAAATCCATCTTATTTTCGTATATACGAGTACATTTATATGACCATTTAGTTAAACTCTATTAGCAATTTCTTTTATGAATTTCTTTAACTAATTATAGGAACATTTCCTTAAAACAAACCAGTTTAAGTTGTAAATTTATGATTACCTTAAATATATTTTATTTAAGGTGGTAAATGATATATTAAGATTACGTTATATATCTAAATATGATTGTAGTATATAAAGCGAAGCTTATAATGGTTACATATTTGGCAATAAATA
The DNA here is from genome assembly GCA_039881145.1 of Druceiella hillmani. Taxonomy (NCBI): domain Eukaryota; kingdom Metazoa; phylum Arthropoda; class Insecta; order Lepidoptera; family Hepialidae; genus Druceiella; species Druceiella hillmani. Next base: position 4,575 of record JAYKKI010000044.1, read on the forward strand.
CAAATTCAGTTTAATTTAACTAGACACGGATCATCACTAGCTGAAATCAAAGACTCTGACACTAATCCTTTTAAATCACGTTTCTTATAAACAAATCCTTTTAAACCACGTTTTTTATTATTCCATTTCAAATATGTGAAGATAACCATACACTAAGGATTTATTACGTAAGAAGACGAACAAAGTGTGGGAACAAGAGATCGAACTCAATGCCCACTATACGAGAGAAAAAGAGGTAGCGAAAAAAGTAGCAGTATGTCCTTATTTTAACGAGTAAGAAGCAATAGCGTCACGACCTCTTACACGTCGTGAAATTATTAATACAACCTCCAGATAAAAAGCTTGTTTTTATTATGGTGTCTTCCTTAGTGCGTAATCGTGACGCTACAAGGCGCAACAACCCGAACAAATACATATTTCACAGGTAATTAGGTAAACAATTTATAGAAATTTCGTAGTCCATATTCTGACAAGTATTCTGTTTAAATAGCAAAAAAACAGTTTTTATTATAAAATAATAATTGTATTCCAGTAATTGTTAATATTTCAGCATCTCATTAAAATTAAAGGTTATTTTGTGAAAAAGAAAAAAGTAGTTGGTTACGCTAGGACTTGACAAAGTGCTGACATACGGATATCGATAAATGGGTAGTTTTTTCAAAAAGTCATTGGAAGTGTTCAAATGGACATACGATATCCAAGTTTCTTAGAAAAAAAAAATCGGAAGTCAGTATTATTGTTAACGTTTTATTAATATGTTATTATATTTATAATATGTGTAGTTAATAGTTTTTTTGTTCATTGAATATTTTTCTAATAGTAAATAAAATAATATTTTTAATTTCAGTTCCCAACTAATTATTTGTTGTGTGACAAATGGATACAAATTTTAAACAGGCATGGATGGACACTAAATAAGAATTCAACTGTTTGTAATAAACTTTTTGTACGAAAATATTTGATACAACGAAGACATCTTCGTGTTTTAATGAAAGACTCAGTACCCACTTTATTTATATTCGTAAGTATAGCGTGGGGAAAAGGTATTAAGTGACTGTAACTGCTACTGATTGCAGTTGTAAAATAATTTCATTTACAGTTTAAGTAGAGGAAAACAGGATAGGCCTGCGATTTAACTGTGAATTGATAACCACTTCATATATGACAAGATATATTTCACCTCCAATGAGTCCATCACCTGGTTCGCTAAATCAAATGCCGAAACCAAGGAAAAAAATGGTAAATGCACACAACTGAATCAAAAAATAGATTATATAGATTTATATAGAATTTCTAAGAAAGTGGTAAATAAAACGGTAATTATTTAGGGGTCAATAAACACCAATTATGAATGTAAAATATTTTTATTTTTATGACTCCCCATTAAACTAGTTTAAATACAATAACGTTATGATATTTCTAGAACTTTGTTATAATCCATTATACACATATAACATTTTATCGATATAGATATCGTAAATCGACCTTTTAACAACACTCGTAACTTACACATAAACATAGGATTTTATTTTTTGTATCGTCTCATAACTGTCATTGTTCTGGTCCATTCTAAATTTATTGTGATAATTACATTAGGCGTAGTAACTTAAATCTATTTCTGAATTTTCAGCTTCAATTTCTAGTATTTATTGCTAAAAAAGTAACAACTGAATAAACTGAATAATAAAAAAATGCTAGTCATAATCTGCAAAGCTCACGTACATTTGTAATATTTTTAAGTTAAATTATCATATCGAAATTTCACTTTTTCGTAACAATTATTAATGACAACACATTATAAAGTTGTCTTTGGTACCCGCTCCAATAGGAACAAATGGTGTATTGTTAGAAAGGTATTATTACGTAAAATAAAAATTATGACGGCGCTTGTCTTGATTCTTACTTCAATCGGAGTACTTACTTAAATAAACACGAAAACTTACTTAAATAACCACTTAATAACCATTTTCTCATGATATGTTTTTAAGTTAATAGTTGGAATTTGTATTTACAAAAAAATATAAATATAAATGAGACATAATGATGAAGTATTTTAGGTTATCATATATTAATTAAAATAAATAATTTTTCATTCATCGTTTATCATAATGTTATTACGGAATAAAATCGGGATTGTAAATCCCTTATGCCTGGCCTACCCTCGGTACCACAAAATGGAAATATTGTGAGCACAAGTGCCTACAGTACGTCGTCCTGGTAGACAGATGCAATAGTGTTAAAAAATAATATTGTTGTTAATATTAAATAATGAGTAGAAATGGTACTTTCTAGCTCTTATATGTCGTAATTGAATGCAACCACGTAAGAGCTACGCATTTTCATTAGTGCCGCAGCCCGGTAAATTTTCCATTGTATTTTCTCTGCATAACTCTATTGTGCATAGTCCCTTTATTAGTATTCGCCGCAGTTGGATCTCACCAGCTTCATTTAATATATTTTCAAAGCTAATAAAATAACTTCTTTTTCACTAAAACTCGGGAAATCCTAGTCGTTCGCTTCCAACCTCACAAAATCAGCTCTTCTATTATTTAAACGTTATCTTTCTGCATAATTGCATAAAATATTAGGTGTATCTACAGGTAACTTTTCTCTTACACCGTTGACGAAGACTTCAGCTTATTGATTATCTGTGATGGCTATGTGGAAGTGGTTTAGGATTGCAGTAGTGATTCTAAAGTCGCGAAACAAATATGGCAATGCTATATTAAAATATTTTTGACGTAATAGTTTAAAACCATTTTGAATTTGTCGTCAACCACTTCCACCAGCCAGAATTACATATTGATCAGTCTAGATTCGTTGGCCTGTTCAGTCGTTAGTTAGGTTTTGTGTCTATTCTTTGAGAGTAGCACCTGATATTCGCTAACTATGAGCTTCGATGTCGGCCAAGCTAACCCTAAAGCTTCGATCAAAATTAGATATGTTATTTGGTTCCAGTAAAAAATTAATCGGATCTTTATCATTATTCATAATATCACTTATTATGATTATATCTGTCTTTATAACGGTGTATGGTTCCTTTACATCAATAATATAGCTATCTGTGGCGATCATCAGGAAAGGCTTTTGGAGGTTTTGAAACTCGTTTAAGCTATATGACTGACGCTGAAATGGGAAGTTAGCACTTTTATATATACAGATATAAGTTCCGTCGCATGTTATTATTGCTTTCAAAGTTTAATCATCTCCATATATAGTGTGGTATAGTCAAGTTTCGATCTAGAATTTGTTTACTGCTTACGTGGCCCAGTACTACATGAAGGACAACATAGTTATTATTAAGGCATTCACGTGCTGTAGTCATCGACCGTCCCAGGTTTTGTCTTGTCACATTAAATGAAATCGCAAATCTTTCATTTTAACCAACAGTTCGCAGTTTTATGAGGAAAACAGCTAAAGCAGTTCTATCTCTTTTTTTATATCTCTCGCTTAATGAGGGTGTTTTTTCCATTATGGAATCGAACTGATCGTAAGTACGTCCAGTCTAAAAATGCATCTCTTCATAAGTCAAAGCATATCTCGTGTTAAAATCTAGTTTAGAATCGCATTGTATAAATTATATAAATTGGAAAGGAATAGGATATATATATATATATATATATATATATATATATATATATATATATATATATATAAATTTAAAAATCGTTTCCATATTCATATATTTATGTGTGTGTGAGTGTGTGTGTGTGTGTATAACAATTGTTAAAAATTAATTGTCGTCGCCGTAATGTATTGAATTGATCACGAGGCATAAGTTCCATGTGCAAATTTTCATATGTAACAATTGTATACCTTAAAATGTATTAATTGTATACATTAAAATATATAAATACGGAAGAAAATAACTTAAATTAAATCCTTAGAATGAGAGAATATTGTGGATCATTACTTGACAATAATTTTGCAGTCAGCAATCAAATGAATGCAAAGGAAAGGGAATAAACTTCAACAAAATTAATTAGAATTATTCTGTAATTATATAATTTACATTGTAATGAAAAGAAATGAAATGGTATTTACCAATTAATTTTAATTATGCTTGAAAATAAATATAAAATGTAATTGCATAAGGGAGCAGTTATGTAGCAGTTATGTACTGTACATAACTGCAACAAGAACGTAATTTAAGATAACGTTTATTGCGAAAAACTATGTCAGGTATCTTTAATACCTTAACACATTGTGATTATAATTGGGGTTACACTTCGCCTTCAAAATATTGTTCGAATTACATTTTTAATTTCAATAAATAATTAATAATTTTTGTTAATTAATTATAGCCAAGTAAGTGAAGGCATTATGGAAACATTCGTGCATTTTTTAATAAAACTTTTACATTTTGGAAATAGATTTTTTTAAATGTCGAAAAGTTAACCACCAAGTACGGAAAATATTATTGCGTAAAAATAAGTTGTTTTAAAATTGCTAAAAATGGTAATTCTCATAATGGAAAAAATTTCTTAGTCTTTCCTGGTTCTCCACACGAACTCGTAATGTCTTAATTTACATCCAATCCCAGCTGCGGCGGCTCATTTTATTGGTTGTTAATAATAATTCATATTACATATTAAAATTAGTTAACTATTTCTTCTTTTCTTATCGTATCTCAAATCAAAATTTAGTTTGAATTTGTTATAAGTTTCATTAATCCGCCTGAAAAAAGGAAGAAGTTCTTAATTTTACTGTATTTTTTATTAATTTCACGATGTAACTTCAGCATTTATTTACCAATCTGGACGTCTTTTTTATTTGAAAGGATATACCTTCAGAATGGTAACATGATTGGATTTTGACCATGAATTTTGAAGGTTTACCATAAAACTCCTCAACACTGTAGAGCACATTTTATCTTGTTTGGGTAATATAGGTGTTGATAATCTTATAATTAATAAAAAACAGTGATCAAAAAAGGTGAAAGAATGATTAACAAAAAGAGTATCTTTGCTAATATCCCACCTGAAGATGTTGTAATACAACGAAACCTAGGTCATGGTAAAGAAATTAAAGAAAGTAGAAATAATACTACGTCACGTAGTTTCATTTAATTGTGAATAATGAATTTCTACAAAATTAACGCCAAATATATTCAATATTAAAAAAAGAGTGACTTAAATTTGCTATTTAATAAAAAGAATACAATAAAGAAGCCGGAAGGTGGCGACAGGAACTATTAGTAATCTGGAGTAAACTTGTCAAATTCAATGTTTTGACATAAGCAAGAAAGTTATAAAGTATGTAAAAAGGAAAAGTATATGGTTAGATACAAAGACGTGGAGCCACGTTTTTAAACTATTTTATTTATCTTCCTAGTCCTTTTGTTCTTATTGATTCAAATCTGGTGATCTATATTCATCCACTTCTTCTTAACGCTATCATCTCACTGCGCATGCGTATTTGGTCCCCACAACAATAAAAATTATGATAATTTTAACCTTGGACCCATAAATCCTGATGCAACAGGTAATTAACTACCTAAACAGTGAGACTTGAAAATCTTCAGTATTTCAATAAGTACTGTGGGGTCTCAAACGGCGACTATATCGTTGAACACCGGGTTATAACTCTTCAGTCCTGATGCAGAAACACCGGTTTAAATCGTGGGCCTTAAATATCGGTTACTTTAAAATTATTATTTTAAGTTTCAAGCAGAAAATCTCTTTGTTTGCGACGAAACACGGTTGGTTTTAAATTATTAAGGTAGGAGTTACGTATCGCTTTCCGCGGATACTCAAAAATATATATCTATTACTGATTATAAATATAGTTTATTTAATTATAATTTACAACAATAATAATTATTAAAATTAACAATTTTGAACAACGTTAACTCTAAGACGTTGGCTGGTAGACTCTCCCTGTCAGTTGCTCGGACTTCTATTTTATAGGTCTCCTCTGCTGACGCTTGCGTTCTGAGAAGCTTGGTTTTATTTAATGTTTTTGAAGCAAAGTCAGCAGACTTGCTTCTCAGTAATATAACGTTCATCGGATGTTGTTGGCTTCGCAGCGTTATTGAAGATTAATTTATTAGACATTTATGCTGAGTGGCTTCCTAGTATTTTACTCCTATTCATCGGATGTTGTGAGTTAGCTTGGCATTCTTGTAACTTAATTTATTTTATGTTTATGTTGAGTTGGCTCTTAGTAGTTCACCGTTATCAATCGGATGTTATTATTTTGCTGATGGATTATGGTTACTTAACTCCTCCATCCCTTAGATGGGATCGAGCCATCTCGATTCCTGGAGTGTCCTCACTCCTACGTTCATTTATCGTGGTTGTTCAGATTCGTAAAGCATTTGCATTTTCCTCTTGACGTAACTTGAGCGTGACATAGGTACTGTTTTACTTTTCTTTATGTGGAATTAGTTGAATGATGCAGTCTTCAGTTAGGGACGGTTCTTCCATCTTCACGTTTTGAAAGAGTTGATATCGTAGGTGATTTCTCTGCAAGCGCTTTCTCGGTATAAAAACTCAGTCCTTCCGAGTAGACAGTATATGAATTTGGGTAGTGTAGCGAGGTTTTGTTTGTCAGGTATGGGGTATAAATATTTAAAGAAATTAATGAGAGGGATTTCAAGGATAAAGGTTATGGAAGTATAAGTGCTATAGGCTTTGTTACTCAAAGATTCATCCATACTATGTATGTTCTGTATCATCGGTTTGTATATGAGTTTAGCAATCCGGGTTTGCCCAATTTTTTTTCTAAATTTTATAATTATTATTATTATTATTATTTTTCTTTTCTTCCTTGAGTAATTTTTTTTTTTCGATGTAATTATAATCAAGTGTAGAATGCATACTTGCGCGAATGTTATTGTTAGAGAATTAACTTAAAAATCGTTATATTAATCCTATTTTAAATGTAAAATTTGTGATAGCTAAAATTGCGTCCTTTGGGGCTCGATCGGGGTTATGGCTGTTGCGAGGAGCATGAATGCTCCGAATGTGGAGTACTTGTAACGCTGGGTTGTCGGCGTAACAGTTTGTAATGAACTCTTATCGATTTTGCGTTTGGGTGTTTACCTATTATTTCTGCTATGTTATTCGGATGTAAACGTATTATAGAATAGGGTCCTTTAAATACTGGATTACCCTTTTTGTCTCTCGTTGATTTAGCTACCTGCTTGTAAACTAACTCTCCTATTTTGAAGTCCGGATTTTCTGTGTCAATATTGCGTTTTGTAATAATTTTTTCTTTATTTTCGCTTACCTTAAGGGCTATTAGCTGCTGTATATGTTCAGATAGGGCTTTATGTTTAAGTACATAATCTTGATAAAATTCTTGCGGGTAATGTAATTCTAGCGGGTTTCGAGAATTTGTGTGTCCTAATAATAATTCATGTGGTGTGTATCCTGTAGTCGAATGTATAGTGTTGTTGTATGCGATAAGTGCATATCGCATTAGATACGTTATCTCGTCTTTATTAGTTATCCTTTGAATCCTTATTATTTCGCCAATAGTGGAATGAAACCGTTCAATCGGTGAATTGGAATTAGGGTTGTATGGCGTGGTGAAATGGATCTGAATATTGTGCAGTCTACATATTTCTTTTATAACTTCATTTTCGAACTTGGTATCCGAATCCGTAGTTATTTTATTTGGAAGTCCTAGTACTGAGAAAATTTTAATTAGTGCTTCTGCAACATGAATGCTACTTGTAGCCTGTAGGGGTACCGCTTGCGCGTATTTCGTGAAGTTATCTATTATTGTGAGGAATGTCACGCCACCAGACGTATAGAGGTCCATAAACATATGTTCTAATGGTTTGGTCGGTGTTTCAGTTAATGACAATGGGATTTTCAGCGGGTTCCTTTCATATTTGGATTTAAGGCACGTTTGACATTGATTGATGTACCGTTGTATGGTAAGAAGTATATTGTTCCAATGGTAGTTTCTACTTAAGTGTTTATATGTTTCTTGCATTCCACGGTGCATTGTTTTTCCTTCGTGGCATTGTTTTATAAGCTCATTCTGTTCGGCTCTAGCTTCGACTACTGTAATACGTGATGCACATTTTATTAATTTTGGCCCACGATTATTAAATATTGTGGTATAAACTTTAGAGAATATATGATATAGATCTTCGTCGTAAAAATAGCAATAGAAAATTCTATCGGCAATTGTATGCTCTATCAAAAACTGAATTGTTTGTTTTTCTGTATCGTTTACCGGTATGAAGACGTCCTTTATCATCGTTTGTGAATTAGTCGATCTATCTTCTACTCTGTAATTTGTTCCTGGAGTTTTTCTAATGTGAAATTGTTTTCGTTGCCTATCTATAGCGTCTGTCGTTATCGGTATACCTATCGTCTCGTTGTCTGGCTGTGTATGCGTGGTTTCCATTAAGTCTGTTGATTCGTTTAAAATTTGATCACGATTCTGGTTTTGATTCTGAGTATTTGTACCATTATTATCCTGTTGAGTTATTGTCTGGTTTTCTAATTCTAAAATTTCACCTGTGATTTGCTCGTCGTCTGTGTTTACGTGTAATGAATCTATGCTATTGTGAAAAAGTTTAATTCTAGATAAAGCGTCTGCATTTGTGTTTTGTTTACCCTTTTTGTATATTATGTCATAATTATATTCTGCTAATCTAAGCCTCCAACGCTGTAATTTTGAATTTGGATCTTTTAATGTCATAAGCCATGTTAGTGGTCTGTGGTCGGTGTAAATAGTGAATTTTCGACCATACAAATACGGTCTAAAGTGTTTCGTAGCCCATACGATTGCGAGTAGTTCCTTTTCTATTACTGAAAGCTTCACTTCTGTGTCGGATAACGTTCGAGAAGCGTACGCGACCGGTTTGTCGGAACCGACTATTCCTTGTGATAATACCGCGCCGAGTGCAAAGTCTGAAGCGTCTGTTGTAAGGATAAATGGTTTGTCATAATCAGGGTATTGTAATAGGGGTGCGTTCGTTAAGAGTTGTTTACATTTTTCAAAAGAGTCTATGAAATAGGGAGTGTGGATAATTTTAGCATTCTTTTTTAAACAACTAGTCATCGGTTTAGTTAGTTTGGCAAAGTCTTTTAGAAATTTTCTATAATATCCTACTAAGCCTAAAAATGATTTAATCTGTTTTCGAGTTTTTGGAATAGGGAAATTAATAACAGCTTTTATCTTATCTTGATTAGGGCATAAACCGTTATCTGTTAATGTATGTCCGAGGAAGTCTACTTCCTTACGAAGAAATTCCGATTTGTCTAATTGTATTTTGAAGTTACATTGTCTGAGTCTATCAAATACGCGTTCCAGTTTTGTTATGTGTTCTTGCAGTGATGTTGAGTAAACTATTATGTCATCAAGGTACACAAGACATGTATTATCTTGCAGACCTCTTAAGATCGTGTCCATTAGTCGTTGAAACGTGCTGGGGGCGTTCTTAAGGCCGAATGGCATTCTAAGGAACTCGTAATGTCCTCTGTTTGTGGAAAATGCGGTTTTCTCTATATCAGATCGGTCCATCTCCACTTGATGGTAACCGGAAGCCAAATCAAGGGTCGTGAAATATTGGGCTCGTCCTAACTTATCTAAAATTTCAGAGATGTTCGGTAATGGATATTTATCTTCTATGATACGTTCATTTAAACGTCTGAAATCTATTACTAGGCGCCATTTACGTTTGCCTGAAATATCTGCCTTCTTGGGCACAATGTGAACTGGGCATGACCAGGGTGAAATGCTGTCTCTAATTACACCTTTATTTAATAGGTCATCTACTTGGTTTTGGATCTCTCGGTTTAAACAAGGGGCTCGTCTATAATTTCTAACAAAAATGGGGGTATCGTCGGTAACACGAAGCTTGTGTTTAACAACATGTGTGAAAGTGAGTGGAAGATTTTCCGAATGGAAAATATCTCTATATCTGAAACATATCCTATTGATTTCCCTTTTTTCTTCGTCAGTCATGTGATTTGTCCTTAGTCTTGTCAAGTTTTCTTTTAATTCATTATCTATAGCGGTGGGGCATGTGTAATGATTAATTTCGTGTTGATTTATTTTTATTAAGTCTTCCTGAAATGGTTCTAGTTTGATCGGTGTTGTGTTTTTAATAATTATGGGTTCGTCTGATTTGTTAATGACCGATGTTATCATTTTCCCGTTTTTTACATTCACTATCGCGGCTGGTAAGTATAGACCCTTTTTCCATAAACTTGCATCTAGAATATAATTTCCATCTAAGTAATTTGTTTTTAGTGTTACTATCTGCTCGCATCTAGGATGTATTTGAATTGTTTGATTTGGGTAGTCGAAATGGATTGGAATTTCAGCAGTGTTTGTATGTAAGGTTTTGTTCTTTAAGTCTATTTTGCTAGATAATTTTCTTAATAAATCTAAACCAATTAAACCTCTATATTTAGGGTCAAAATCAAAAATAAGGAATTTGTGCATAATTTCGGAATTGAAAGCAAGTGGAAGTGGTAGAACGGCCACATTATTGTGGCGTGAAGTCGCGTGGGCGGTTCGTATTTCAAATGGTTCATGTTCTATAAGTTTTTCGAATATGGTGTTATTAATTACGTTAGGGGAAACCATTGAGCTTGATGCTCCGGTATCTATGAGGAATTTTCCACCGAATTCTGGAAGTATTATATAAGGTAGATGGACTTTACTGTGGTGGTTGTTAATTTTCACTACGTGTTTGGGTATGTATTTTGAATGTCGTGAAAATTCTGCTGTATGTCATCCGAGGGTGTATTGTTTTGTAATGTGTCATTGTAATCTTCATAGTCATATTGAAAGTGATCGCTCTGATTACACTCTTGATTGTTGATGTCTGTTTTATCGTGTGTTTGTATACCTATGTGTGGCTTTTGGTGTGTATAAAATAACTCTTCCGAAGTCCAATTAGGCCTCGGCGGTCTATTGGCCGTGCGCATGGATACGTCCGAATATTTTGGAACGTTCGGCCGCTGCACATTTGAGCCATGTTTATTATTATTGTTTTGTTGAAATTGTCGCTGTGGTAATTTTGATCTATCTGTATACTGTCGCGTATATTTGTTGTGGGTATCGAATGGTGTTATGTTATTATTATTAATACGAGTATGTTTATGAATATTTATGTTTGTATTTTGCATGTATTCTACTCTCGCTTCCTCCTGTCGCGCGAGCACTATCGCTTCTTCTAAGGTTTCAGGTCTATTAATCCTAACACCTATTGATATCTGCGATTCTATATTGTTAACGAATTGTTCTATTGCCATCTTTTCATAATAGCGAGTATCACTATGTGTGCCTATTGAAAGAATTACATCTAACAGATCTCTAATCCTACGGCCGTATTTATCTACATTTTCTGATTTATATTTAGTGGTCCGGATCAATTCTTGTGTTACTTGTATCTCATTCCTAGGTTCTCCTAGTCTTCTTTTTAATGCTGATTTAATGTCCTCCCACGTATCTAACTGTTTTTCATAAGCAATTGCGTCTAACGCATTACCAACTAGTTTATTTTTTATAAAGCAAGCTAACGTTCGCGGGTTGCATTCTACCATTGAGATTACATTTTCTGTTTGTCTAATAAAATAATTAAGTGTTTTAGAGTTGCCATCATAATGGGGTAATAAATCCATTACAACTCTGTAATTAATTTCATTTAAATATGTCTGTGCACCGGCATTGGGTTGAGCCATCCTACTAAACAGAGTTTGTCCGATTTCGAGAACTAACACGATATAGCAAAACCAAAAGCAATTTTAGCCTAGGCGGAGGTCAACGCAATGGAAGTAGGATAAAGCAAAATAATCTCGGAAGAACAAAAGTTTTATTGCTTACCCGAGAACTTGCATCCCCCTTCCGATGAATCTTCAGATCGTCCAAGGTCGCTGTTGTTCAGGTTGAAGATATCTCGCTCGAAGGATAGAAGTCCACCACGATGTCCAGGCTGCTTCGCTGCTTGATGACAGAATTGGATCACCGCGTTGCGAGATCCTACCGACTGCGCCAGTTACGTATCGCGTTCCGCGGATACTCAAAAATATATATCTATTACTGATTATAAATATAGTTTATTTAATTATAATTTACAACAATAATAATTATTAAAATTAACAATTTTGAACAACGTTAACTCTAAGACGTTGGCTGGTAGACTCTCCCTGTCAGTTGCTCGGACTTCTATTTTATAGGTCTCCTCTGCTGACGCTTGCGTTCTGAGAAGCTTGGTTTTATTTAATGTTTTTGAAGCAAAGTCAGCAGACTTGCTTCTCAGTAATATAACGTTCATCGGATGTTGTTGGCTTCGCAGCGTTATTGAAGATTAATTTATTAGACATTTATGCTGAGTGGCTTCCTAGTATTTTACTCCTATTCATCGGATGTTGTGAGTTAGCTTGGCATTCTTGTAACTTAATTTATTTTATGTTTGTGTTGAGTTGGCTCTTAGTAGTTCACCGTTATCAATCGGATGTTATTATTTTGCTGATGGATTATGGTTACTTAACTTAGGCCATAAGGAATTATTTTATTAATTGATGGATGAAACAAAATCAAGATAAGCAAATAAATAATGCTAAGAATTTAATAATTTAAATAAAATAAACGTAAAAGAACCTTTTTAAATGAAAATATTTTATTATTTATTATCGATCAAGTAAATAATTAAAATAAATAAAACTCAGAAATAATTATAATGGGTCGTCAATCTGGGACTTACACAATAAAATATAATTGTGGGGTGTAGGAAATTGTATACTATTAATTTATATGACTCGTTGTTTATACTATAACCAATTATTTTTGACAAAAATATTAAGCTGGTTTCTTAACATTTTTATCATATGATTTTCAGACTTCAAAAAAAGAAACTTTTCTCTGAAACTCTATGTATTAATCAATCACTTTGGACGATTCTTTTTTTATTGGAAAGGGTATAACTCCTCCCTACATTATTGGATTGAAGAATTATCAATGCGGGTACCTTGGTTGAGTTTTGATAATACAAGTCTTATTATAATCTAATAAAAAGTGCTTAAAAATTTTGACACGACTGTGGGCGATATAAATCATCCCTTTAGCTATCAAAGTGCAATTATGGAGACAGAAGGTGGTGATAAGAACTCTTCAACGATGAGATTGACTTGAAATTACGTAGGTAAGTAAAGAAAGTAGGTAAGATGCATAGGGGCTTACAATGGAGTACTATGGAGCAACTAAGATATTAGTAGGTAGGTAGATAAGTAAGTATAAGTAAGTACAAATGCATAAATTGACTAAACATTAAAACTTAAGTGAATAGATAGGTATGTGTAAATAGGTGAATACAAAGCATAAATCAACTAAAATATTTGTAGGTATATAAGAACCAACATACACAAAAAAAGGTAAATACTTATATGTACAGATATATACAAAATCATGAAATAACTAGGATATTACTGGCTACGATAGAGCCAAAAAAGGCAATGTGATTTGTATATCCGTATGTAAGCATGTGCTTTTTGTGTATACTTGCAAGTATATATGTAAAAACATATGAATACATTCAGGTACGTTAAATATCGCAAATGTCCTTTTCAATTTAAATAAGATATTATTGATATTGAAACCATCATAAAAAAAAGTTCGTGAAATTCTGGTTCCTGAACTCTCTCTCTCTCTATTAATCCGACTTTAAAAACAACCCACATTGTCCCCGAAAATAAATGAAATTAATTTTATTGTTATAGTACAGATTGTTGTAGTCAGTGTCGAGTGAAATATAGTACTTATCTGTGTGTGTGTATGCTTCTCCCACGCACATGCGAACCATGAGTGTCAGATAGGAGAAGCGTCAATTTGGCACCGATTTAAAAATCTCTAGCAGTAGCAGTATTTTACAAATATATATATATATATATATATATATATATATACATATATATATATATGTACATATATATATATATATATATATATATATGTATATATATATATATATATAGTCCGAAATAATATTGTATCGCAAAAATTAATACTAAATACTCGTATTTCTATTATTTTATACCTTTCTGTACGCTTTTCATTGGGTGGTCAGGTATTTGAAGTGGGTTGCATTTTTTATAAAATATTTTATTTGGAATGTCTTGTATAATTTCTGCAAGTAGTTTGTCTTTCATAACATATTTGTACAAAGATAAACTAAAGAGTTAATGACATAAAACTTTCTTTCATTAACAAAGAAAAGAAACTTTTTTAGAAAATCGCTATTTTGATTTGTTTATTATTTAATAAAAATATAAATTTATTAATATTTCATTTAAAATGTTAATAGATTAAAAAAACTAAAATATATATTTTATCAATCATCTCTAAACAACTGTAATCGAATGTACCTAGCCGTTTAAGGATTCTTATTATTGCAATAATTATTTAAATAAAAGTGAATTTCATCATACCTGTAACAAGATATTGATTATTTAAAATTACGAATCATAAGGGTCGCCTCACATTGGTCGGTAATGCACCAAATGACTAATATATAAGATATAGCAATAACACAGGTCTCGTATAACAAAGATTTAGGATAATTAGAAACAGCTTTCATTAACCCCAGCTGATGCTTGCAGTTTTCCTAAAGAATATAAAAGTTTCAAAAGTGTATTAGGTACATATTCTTAAATATTGTTTTCTGTAAACATATACCCACATAGTCACCAGAATATAACAGAGTTAGAAATAAAAGCAAGAGTAATTCAGGTTTCCGAACCAGCTCTGACTATCCTTTGTGCATTATAAATGCAACAGTCCGTTTGTTTATTTGTTTCTATCGCTTTCACTACTTATCATTCTGAAACTGTGCATATGTATAACTTACTTTATGAAAATTAAAAGTATAAAATACTTTTTATCCTTAAATAAGATTTATATTCCTAAATAAAAGATAACCAAGAAAGACAGGGTGTGAACATAAATATGTGTGTTTATAAAACTATTTAACAATTTTCAATGCTAAGGTATATCTCAACCATATCTCAACCAGAAAATTATTCTTAAACTGCACTATCATCTTTACTTTTCTGCGAGTGTGAAGCGAATGAAAGATTATATACAAAAAATATTGGTTTAAATGTTTTTTTCACTTATTCTCTAAGAGAATATCTGTATTTACTGTAATTTATCTAATGTAATTTAGTGAATGCCAATCGTCATTTAAAAAAATATTGTCATCTGCCTTTTGATACTGAACCTTAATTAATATATCATTATGGTATATATTAAACTTACGCCAAATATAATAATACATCCTAAATATACCCTAATTGTGCACAATTAGACTTGCACTTAAACTATGATTATTAATCTAACTTCACAATATTATCAATATCGTCAAACTATTAGATTATAGGTAAATTTAGTACTCGTTACTACATTTTAAAATTTTATGTTAATTAATAAATAATATTTAAAAATAAACTTTAGCCATTTTTAATGTACCGGTATGAAAACGCTCGTCTGTGAACTTTACATCGTTTTTTTATTTATTCGCATTTTTAATGACTGAAGTAGGTAAAAACGATATCTCAATAATAAATAACAATATTCTTATCATATCGCCATATAAAATGCATCAAATAATATTAAAATAACTCTAATATGGTTTATTCCTATAAGTGCCCGTTTTTTTTGCAAGAGTTCGTAATTATTTTTTTTCAGTTTAATTACAATTTTGAGTTGTTCGTGTCTAAGGAAAGTAAAAAAAGAAATGAAAATTATTAATAAATCTATTGTGAACAATAAATTTAACTCTTTTAAAAGTGTTTAGTAATTAAAAGGCCGTTATACGCAAATTGAACATTTTCGGTTTGAATTTTTACATTTTAATTACGATTTATTTTTCGGAATAAAAATTACATAAAAAGCAACTATATATTAAATAAGGTCTAATACCATTAATATGACACTTAAAACTTTTCTGTATAGTTTTTTGTTAGAATTCGAACAAAATAGAGGTTGTCCTAAAATTATATTTTAATACCATTAATATGACATTTAAAACTTTTCTGTAATGTTTTTTGTTAGAATTCGAAAAAAATATAGGTTGTCCTAAAATTATATTTTCAAGTTTTGATGACATATTTATATCTATCTCTTTTAAATCTACACTAAAATAAAGGCTTTAAAAATATGCAGCAGCTCAAAAGTCTGTTTTAAAATTATTAAGAAGATGTCAATGTAAAAAAAAACTAATTTTCCATATTTTTGCATCTAAACACTACCGCCGAAAATGCTTACCGTCAGTCGCCCGCGGACCTTCGGACGGGGAGGGGATGTCACAGCGCACTCTGCATTTACGAAATTCTAGTGAACACTTGCCATCGCAGTGATTCATCTAGGTACAGTTAATTCGAAAATAATAGATAACACCTCGAATTTATTCGCATTTAGGTTTAATTTCTGGAATTTATCCTTCATGTTTATTCTGGTATTTTATCAATGTATATATATATATATATATATATATATATATATATATATATATATACATACATACATATATATATATATATATATGTATATATATATATATATATATATGTATATTATATATATATATATATATATATATATATATATATACATATACATATATTTACACACACACACATGAAATGAATATTAATCACGAGACCGCCGCATATTTTTATATTAGTTTTAAATTTTTTTTGCAAATGTTAGTTTCTGTTAATAATACCGACAAATAAAACTGCGTGGAAATGGTCCTTTTTAGAAGAAAATTATCGTACATGCCTTAATTTTATCTACAGAACATTTCGTGTGAAGTATTTCGAACATTGGTATTATGTAGGTAATTTTGCGATAGTTAACTGGTTTGATTGTGCAACATGCTATATTTTATATGCTATATGATAGCTAATGTACAGTTATATACAAAACCAAAACGGAAGATACAAAATTTAATTGTGTGAAAACACACCGCCTACATTAATCCACCGCATTACTACCATTGTACGCGACGCGATACTACCGCCATAAAATTCAATTAATCCAGTAAATTCATAAAAAGTCCGCGGTCACAGAATCATCAGAAAGTTATTATATTAGACATAGAATATTTGCTTTTTAATCATTCATCCCTATTTACGAATTTATACAAATTTCATTTTGCATGGGACATGGTTCTATCAGCGAGCAAAATAATTTATATTTGAAGCCCTCCCTTCATTCTTATCACTGGAGAGTATATCCCCTTACGCGGACGACTCTTAGATCCTCAAATTCAATATACAATAACTTGCATATGGTCGAGAAAAGATGAACTTGTGAGCGTGTGTTTTCCCCTTCTTGTTTTTACCGCGATTGTTATTAATACATAATATATTAAAGTTTATTATTATTACGCAATACGGTAGTGTTTTATGAATTATGTTCCACGGTCTTTGTATTCGCACATGGATAAGCTTTTATTGAAAGGCAATTGCGATAGTTTAACGAGAAATTTAAGACAAAACTTGTAATATTAATTACAATCTATAGTAATAAAACAATGCCTTACCATATGAAAGTTATATGGTGTAAAACAAGAGTATGTTGTTGAGGTGTTATACTAATTAATGCGCACAGAAGAAAACTATCGTATTCTTATCATTTCAGATCGTTGAATAATCATTAATTTTTAGTTTTTAAGAAAAGAATTCGTGAAATTTTACAATAATATAAATATTTATTAACAAATTTCTGTATATTTCAATATAATCAACGACTTTATCAGTCGTTGATTATATTGGAAATGTAAGTACTTCATATCATTTTGAAACAATATGTAATACAGTCTTTTGCATAAAAAACAGGGCGATTTTGATTTTTTCATATTATTAACAAAACATTATTTATTAAGAGGTTGTATTAATTGTAATTGTTACTGGCAAGTAGAGTGTATTCTGGCACATAAAAACCAACGTTCTAAATTTGAAATTTATTATTTTTGATGAAAATTCTCTTTCACTGACGAAAACGTATTTTTTGGGCGGTAAATGAAATTCAACTCTTATTAAGTTCTTTTCAATTTATTACGTTTTTTATTTTAACGAATAATTTTTAATTAAATTTCTGCTGTTTCCTGCATTAGTTCACTTATATTTGCTGTTCTCAGTGTAGTTCAAAAACGATAAGAGCTAGTAAAATTATTGCGCTGCTTGAAGAAGGCTGTAGCCAATGTTATGTGTCTCAGCAGTATAATGTGAGCCATTCCACCATCCAAAGGACCTGGCAACGATACCAAGAAACGGGCTCCGTCAGTAGAAGGCCCGGTTCTGGAAGAAAACGGTGCACTGAGCCACGAGACGACCGTTTCGTAGTAAGTCAAGCGCTACGAAATCGTCAAGTTACGTACGTGGATCTCAAACAGAACCTCGAAGACGTCAGAGGTACACGAGTAAGCCTATGGACAGTCAGAAAAAGAGACTTCAGGCCGTCAATATACGTAGCTATCGCCCAGCTCGGGGCCCTACATTGCTCCGTGTGCATCGAGTTGCCAGATTGAGATTCGCTCAGAACTGAGATTCTCTTTCGTCATGGACTCAACAAGACTGGAATAGTGTTTTATTCTCCGATGAAGCTCGTATATTGATTAGTGATGAGGATCGACGTCAGCGAGTCTTACGAAGACCTGGAGAACGCTTTGCAGAAGTTTGCTTTGAGGAAATCACCCCTTACGGTGGAGGCTCCGTAATGTTTTGGGCTAGTATTAACTCAGATTTTTTATTGAAAATGGCACACTTAATGCGCAAAGGTACATAACAGAGGTTCTTGATCCTCATGCAAACTCCGCATTAAAAGCAGTTGGAGGCGAGTCCATATTTATGGACGACAACGCTAGCGTCCACCGCTTTATAGACGTTGATGCACATAAGAAGGAGGCCGGAATTCGTCGATTAGACTGGCCAGCTAGAAGTCCCGATCTCAGTCCGATAGAACATATATGGAATAATCTCAAATGATGCGTCAGAGCCCTAAAACTAGCTCCAGAAAATATTCAGGGGCTTAAGAATGTGATCGTCGCTGAATAGGAACGTATTCCTCAGGAAATGATAAAAAACGTCGTCGAAAGCATGCCTAGCAGATTAAGCGCATTGATTTTAGCTAGAGGAGGCCATACTCGTTACTAAATTTTAAAATTTTATGTTAATTAATAAAAAATATTCAAAAAGAAACTTTAGCCATTTTTAATGTACCGGTATGAAAACGCTCGTCTGTGAACTTTACATCGTTTTTTTATTTATTAGCATTTTTAATGACTGAAGTAGGTAAAAACGATATCTCAATAATAAATAACAATATTCTTATCATATCGCCATATAAAATGCATCAAATAATAATAAAATAACTCTAATATGGTTTATTCCTATAAGTGCCCGTTTTTTTTGCAAGAGTTCGTAATTATTTTTTTTAATTTAATTACAATTTTGAGTTGTTCGTGTCTAAGGAAAGTAAAAAAAGAAATAAAAATTATTAATAAATCTATTGTGAACAATAAATTTAACTCTTTTAAAAGTGTTTAGTAATTAAAAGGCCGTTATACGCAAATTGAACATTTTCGGTTTGAATTTTTACATATTAATTACGATTTATTTTTCGGAATAAAAATTACATAAAAAGCAACTATATGTTAAATAAGGTCTAATACCATTAAGATGACACCTAAAACTTTTCTGTATAGTTTTTTGTTAGAATTCGAACAAAATACAGGTTGTCCTAAAATTATATTTTCAAGTTTTGATGACATATTTATATCTATCTCTTTTGAATCTACACTAAAATAAAGGCTTTAAAAATATGCAGCAGCACAAAAGTCTGTTTTAAAATTATTAAGAAGATATCAATGTAAGAAAAAACTAATTTTCCATATTTTTGCATCTAAACACTACCGCCGAAAATGCTTACCGTCAGTCGCCCGCGGGCCTTCGGACGGGGAGGGGGATGTCACAGCGCACTCTGCATTTACGAAATTCTAGTGAACACTTGCCATCGCAGTGATTCATCTAGGTACAGTTAATTCGAAAATAATAGATAAACCTCGAATTTATTCGCATTTAGGTTTAATTTCTGGAATTTATCCTTCATGTTTATTCTGGTATTTTATCAATCTATATATATATATATATATATATATATATATATATATGTATATATATATATATATTATATATACATATATATATATATATATATATATATATATTTATACATATACATATATTTACACACACACACACATACATACACATTCAGAATCTATCTACAATTGTGTAAATTAAAAAATAACCCATAATTAAATTTTAATTCTTTATAATTGCATATTGCATTTAAAACTAGCTTTTCCTCGCGACTTCGACCATATGGACTACTAATCGGTGTCGGTAGCAGCGGTTAATACATGTTTAATGCCATGTTTTAAGATATATAGATATATCGACCATTAATAACAATTGGTTTATGCGGTTGCAATAAAAAATACACAGATTTTTAATTCAATGTAAGTATTGACTCGAATTTTTGCACCAAAATTCATTTTTATTAAGCTCTTCTTGTATGTATACACAAGAGAGACAATTGATAAAATACCAGAATAAACATGAAGGATAAATTCCAGAAATTAAACCTAATTGCGAATACATTTGAGGTGTTATCTATTATTTTCGAATTAACTGTACCTACATGAATCACTGCGATGGCAAGTGTTCACTAGAATTTCGTAAATGCAGAGTGCGCTGTGACATATCCTCCCCGACTGAAGGTCCGCGGGTTACTGACGGTAAGCATTTTCGGCGGTAGTGTTTAGATGCAAAAATATGGAAAATTAGTTTTTTTTTACATTGATACCTTCTTAATAATTTTAAAACAGACGTTTGAGCTGCTTCATACTTTTAAAACCTTTATTTTAATGTAGATTCAAAAGAGATAGATATAAATATGTCATCAAAACTTGAAAATATAATTTTAGGACAACCTCTATTTTGTTCGAATTCTAACAAAAACTATACAGAAAAGTTTTAAGTATCATATTAATGGTATTAGACCTTATTTAACATATAGTTGCTTTTTATGTAATTTTTATTCCGAAAAATAAATCGTAATAAATATGTAAAAATTCAAACCGAAAATGTTCAATTTGCGTATAACGGCCTTTTAATTACTAAACACTTTTAAAAGAGTTAAATTTATTGTTCACAATAGATTTATTAATAATTTTTATTTCTTTTTTACTTTCCTTAGACACGAAGAACTCAAAATTGTAATTAAATTGAAAAAAAATAATTATGAACTCTCGCAAAAAAAACGGACACTCATAGGAATAAACCATATTAGAGTTATTTTATTATTATTTGATGCATTTTATATGGCGATATGATGAGAATATTGTTATTTATTATTGAGATATCGTTTTTACCTACTTCAGTCATTAAAAATGCGAATAAATAAAAAAACGATGTATAGTCCACAGACGAGCGTTTTCATACCGGTACATTAAAAATGGCTAAAGTTTCTTTTTGAATATTTTTTATTAATTTAACATAAAATTTTAAAATTTAGTAACGAGTATGGCCTCCTCTAGCTAAAATCAATGCGCTTAATCTGCTAGGCATGCTTTCGATGACGTTTTTTATCATTTCCTGAGGAATACGTTCCTATTCAGCGACGATCACATTCTTAAGGCCCTGATTATTTTAGAATGTGTAGTAATCTTTGAGATTGAGCTCCAATTTTCAGTCTCTATAGGAGATCTGGAACCCATAAAATCAAGGGTTGATTAATGTGATAGGATTCTAACACTTAATCTAAGCCACTATTAAAGTTGGAATTTTTGGGTTTAGGCCCAATATCCAGTTGTGTTGGGAAGTTTTTACGTTCGCAAACTTGAGGCGATGATTAAAATAATATCATTACATGTGTTTTAGCTAAAAATTTACGTATGAGTTCAAATGTTGTGATACGAATTGTATTTCTCATGTACCTCTAATTTTCATTAGATCATTTGTAAAAATGGTTTGAGTAATTTTTTTATCACTTTTTATACATAACTTGCGATATAATTTACAAAAATAACATTGATCGGGTAAATATATATATATATATATATATATATATATATATATATGTGAATGAAACTAAAATTAAGTTAAAAATAATGATAATGTGTTTAATTAAAGCTTCCTCTACCCATTAATAATAAAACACTAAATTTAATTCGTAAGAAAATTCGACTCTAACATATATTATCAACTCTAAATAAAATTATTAAAAAAAACATGCCAAAATTTGATATTTCACATTAAAGAAAAAATTATTGGAACCGATTAAAATTTTTTGCTAATGAAATGTAAAGGAACCAAAAAAATTAAAAAAAAATTGTATTTAAAACTAATAAATTAAACCTTTGAAAATAATCATTCTTTTCACTAAAAATTATTGATAATAAAATAAACAAATAAACCTAACTCATGTACCCAAATCACGAAATATCATTTGTTGAAATAATATCATATGAAGTGAAGACAAAAAGCAAAGATTTTAATAAAATTTTACTTAAGGTTTTAAAAACTAAAACTTTTAACACTTTTTAATATATTACCTAAAATAATAATATACATAAAATACTGTATTATAATGGAATACAGCGGTTTAACAGCGAGAAAAGCGTTACACAGAGGTTTAACATTAAGACATTTAGCATTATGGTGTATTTTTAAAACTATATCTAAATGAGAATGTACAACTAGCATTCAAAGCACGGCTTCGTTATAGTTTTGTTATACGTATGTAAGCTGTATATTTTTATCAATAACTTAATTAACATATGCATACCTCCCCACGGAAACTTTTTGAAATTGTTTAGGTGGTCATCGTTTTATTTAAAAATACCCTTTCAAAACTGACTCTGCGTCATGTAAGGCAATGAGCATACCGGCGGGTCCGTTCTCACTATTGTAGATGCCCGCTCTCATATTTTTATGACGTCTATCTAAGCAATAACAGCGGACACGTTTCGATGATGATCAAATAATAGTAAAACAATATTTTGAAAAATATTCGCGAATAACTGTGTTTATTCTTTTAAATGATGAGCGATAGAGAAGCATGTACTAATATTTATCGTTTCTTTGGATGCAAATGTTCTTTTTGTATATTCCTAGATGAATTTTTTATATAAATTTTATATTTTTAAATGTACTATTTTTTTATTTCTTTGAATATGCTAAAATTTTCTCAGTTTATTAATTTACGTATTTTATTTTCTTTCTTACATGCCAAAAAGAGAGAAAATTATTCTTTGACTTTTGAAATGATCATATATCTACATTGTTTTACGTAACATAAAAAATGTGATTCTCTCGATACGACAAGAAATCGAGTCAAAATAGATACCCGTTTTCCATACTATGCATTTTAATAGCTGAATATATTCCGGTTATGAAAATATTCGCGATTTATTATTCGGAAAAATTCAAATACTAGCAAATACATCACACTTATTATAGATAAATATCACCCCTTCCTACGCGATAGTTATTGTCTATGACAGAATGTTAATAATCTATCACTCTGTTATATCAGTGTTATAGAGTGATATCAGTTGATATTACGAGATACGGTTATCATCTGAATATTCGTCCGAGATCATCATTGTCATATAGACTAAATATTACTCACGTGTCTCTCACAAAATATGACTAATTCTACTGGTAGTGAACTCAGTTGTTTTAGTTCATACATAGTTAAAAATTTAAGGAACAAAGAGCGCAAATAAAATCTTTCAAAAACCTTACTTGTAATGTGATTTTCGCATTATCAACATCTTGCAAAGAATTAAATGGTAAGAAGATTTAAAATAATCCTACGGTATTAACTAGAAAAACCAGTCGCAAAATGGTTTTACACTTAAATTTTAAATTAAAACTTACCTTCAATACGACGAACTGTGGGACTGCATCGTAAGTACCAATATCCAAAATATATTATACAATGGATAGATCAAAATAATATCCTTGATAGATTCCAGAAAATATGTTCATGTACAAAAGGCTCAGTCCGTAAGAAACATATGAGAAAAAATGCTTTCGGCGATTTAGAACTAAAACGCCGTGTGGAATTGTTTTGTGATCTATATGCAACATATTTCTGTGCAACAATAACCTGTATAATTCCAGAAGAATATGTTAGTAGAATAATTATTATAGTGCATGAACTCCAATTATAGGATTTACAGTAGACCATAAGTGGCTTCTAACAATGCTTCTTTCCGCTCTATGTGAATAATACATATCAATGATTATTGCAGTTGAGTGTTACGATATGAAAATAAGCACAATTTGAGCCCAAACAAAAATACACGATGAGAGGATGAACAAATGAGTAATAAAAATTGACATATTGACTCAAAATCCGGTTGAAATGGTCAGCCACTGCAAACCAATGGTAGAAACAGCGTGATAATTAAAATGAGAGCACGATAAATCTTTGTTATCAAAAAGTTATGGTAATGCTATTTATATTATATAATAAAAACCGGTTCTTTTACAAGACCTTTTTATTAATTTATTGACAGATTTTAAAGTAGACAAGCGACATATATAGATATATATATATAAATATATGTATATATACATATATATATATATATATATATGTATTTACATATATATATATATATATATATATATATATATATATATATATATATGTATATATATATATCTCGAAAGCAATCACTAACAGCCGACCAGAATATCAATTCAGTCGGGAATCCGCTAGGGAATCGAACTCGTTTCTGTGCGGTACGCCGCGTCATTGAAGCCCTTATCCTTGTAATCAACTTAACACGTTGTCAAATTTCAGTATTATATATTTCTGTGTTATAATGAAGATTCCTTGTTATATATAATATAAATTTAATGTTATTACAACAACTTTGCTGCCAGTAAGTCAAATTAAAAAAAAAGTATCAACAAAAGATACCGACTGAATATGTGTAACGGCCATGTAACATATTCGACGTGGATAAACAACATTTAGTCAACAGTAGGTACTGGCTGAGTGTATGCAATATTCCTCTAGGCATATCGGAGGTTAATGAGTAAAATATTTAATTGTGGCACCTGTGTTTCAGCCATCCAAACGTTCGTTATCTACAAAATTGTAGAAAACACCTCTGAAAGTGTATATTCATTTGACTGTAAATTTGGGGCAACTATTCATCCGCTCGTTTATTCAGTTTGTTTAGTCTCAATCAGTCGGCTCTTTTATATGGCTGGTACAGTCAATTAGTCGGTTTATTTGTTCGGTTGCTTCATTTATTAAGTCGACTCAATTATTAAATCGGGTTATTTGTTAAGTTGGTTCATTTATTAAGTCGGTACATTTATTAATTTGGCTCAACTATATAAAGACGGCTTAGGCAGTTAGTCGGTTCAAGTAGTTAAATAAGTCAATGAGGGCTAGTTGTATATTTCTCGACCGGCCGTTGTATCTATCCGAGCCTGAAAGCAACAATCCTCGCTAGATCCAACTAGCGTCAAAAAAACGTGGCTTTGTGTGACACGTTAAGTAGAGATATTCAATTAATATTTAGTATTTTAAAACTTATGCTTGTACCCCAAAAGTATACGGGTGTACCATCATGTTTTTTTATGTTCCGCTTTACTTACTTTTGTTGGCAAAAATTTAAAGAGTTTACTTATTGTGGGGTTTATTGTAATAATATGACATAATTAATGGGCTTTTTAAATATAGTATCTGTAATAATTAACTCTGTAACAACAATAATTTGATACAACTGTTTCAACGTTGCATTTTATCTGTAATCCATAATTTTAAAATTCAATACAACTGTATTCCATCTACAATTATTAATTTGTATTTCGATAACTGTACGTATCTTTATATTTTATATCTTCTGCC
The DNA here is from genome assembly GCA_039881145.1 of Druceiella hillmani. NCBI lineage: Eukaryota > Metazoa > Arthropoda > Insecta > Lepidoptera > Hepialidae > Druceiella > Druceiella hillmani. The sequence continues at coordinate 30,498 of JAYKKI010000044.1, forward strand.
CAACTTCTCAATTTGATGCAATCTTTTAAACTTTGGATTGTTCTATTCAGGTTTCTATACAATTGTTTCCTCATATTATATCTAAAGGTTGTATACCTCGGAGGAAGGGATAAAGTGGGAGTGTTGAAATACTATTATGTATAAATGAACACCCACCCGTCCGGTGTTTGTTGTCATTATATTATAGAAGGTATATATTTCGCGATTAAACTTCCTCTTCCTATTATATAGTATTAGGTGACATATAAGTTGCAGTAGCTATCTATTTGTCTAAGATCCTTATCGTCAAATACATCAAGAATCCACGTGTGTTTTGCAGAACACAAAACATTTATAATTAAAAATATCTCAATTAAATATAAAATTTAATTAAAATTATAGTGGCTGTTCCTATTTTATTCTAACCTCAGGACAATGACAGAGGAACATGCAATATAATATATGTTCGTATATTTTAGTTAAAACATTTTTTGTGAAATAGCAACCCCCATTAATGAATTTGTCATCATTATATAGCATGTAAAAAGCGTATAAAAACTGAAATAATTTAGGAATATTTCCACCATAAACTCATGAATCTTTATTACAAAGGACGAATTACATATTTTTTAATATTTTATATGAATTATGCTTATTTGATATAAGTAATTATTTTGGAAAGAATTTTTGTTAAATTTCTTGTTTCAATTAATAAATAAAGCAACAAGAGTAGCCATAGTTAAGTTATTATTTTTTACAAAAAAATAGGCAGGCAGTTTAACTAATATTATACATTGGTTCCCGCCGATGCGAAAAGAACACAAGATTCTTTTCGCATATATAATATCTAAGTAATGAATTCTAACGAATACCGCATGTGCAATGAAAATATATTATATATAAAATTTAAGTCGAAAAGCTAGTTACTGAGTTTGAGTGAAAAGCAATATATTTATTTATTAAGTTTTAAGTAAAATATTTAAAATATTAAATTAAAAAAGCGATAGTAGAAGTAAACAGAAAATAAAAATTATACTTATAAAAATTCTAGTAAGGAAATCACAGTTCACAAAATTTATTTTATATAATTAATTATAAGATAAGGAAATTGTATAGTTGTAATACTAATCATGTTAGCTGTTGAATGCAATAAAAAGTGGTAATACTAATCATGTTAGCTATTGAATGCAATAAAAAGTGGTAATACTAATCATGTTAGCTGTTGAATGCAATAAAAAGTGGTAATACTAATCATGTTAGCTGTTGAATGCAATAAAAAGTGGTAATACTAATCATGTTAGCTATTGAATGCAATAAAAATAAAAAGCATAATTTTTATAACATAAAATGATCACAATTTTCATACATTTTCATTAGCCAGATATTATAGCCTTCCCGCACGGAAACCAATTTTACAACATAAGCATGAAGATAAACTACAACTTAACTTCGAATGCACGCCCGAAATTTTATAAGCCTGTCTTTCTTTAAAAATGTAGGTAATTATTTATATATTCGGAACATATGCACTATACAACCAGGAATATTTCGACAATTTTTTTGAAATCATATGAAAGTGTACACATTAAAAACTATATACCTAGAAAGAAATTCTGCAGCTGATGCTCATTTATTATAAAAAATACTCACCAGAAATATATCAAAATTTGTATATTACATGGTTATTTTTCACTATATTCACAATGAATTTATCGTCAGACATTACACATTTGACACACACAAAGGAATTAAAAAATTAATTTAATTAAATCACTTAACATAAACTTTTAAAATTACGTTAAAAAAATTAAATGTTTAACTTAAACGTCAAATAAGGAAAACTCTCAATTATACCAACTCAATAGGTTTTACTATCTGTAAATCTTTAATTCATGGTTTTTTTTTTAATTTTTGCATTTGCCATTACTATAAAAATATATTTATGGTAATTAATTTTTAAAATATAAACTTGTAATATACTTCGTGAAAAAAAGTATACAAATATATGTAACTAAAATAATTTCCGGCCGTGGCTAATGTTATAAAAAATTGTTCAAAATATAACCTCCATAAAAAATGTACATTTCCAAAAAAAAAATTTGTTATAAGTATTTTGAAAGAATAAGCAAAATAATATAGAATAAGCTAAGCTGGGCTTAATTTAAATAATCAACAATAAATATTGTCAATTTTAAACTTTTTATTAGTAATAAAATTAATAATAAAATGACTAAAATGAAAAAATAGCATGTGAATTTAAAATGTATTTAAAATTTAATCAACTTCAAAGTTAAATGAATGCCATAAAATATCCAAAAAACATATATGCCATAATACAAATAGACTTTATTGTTTCTTTAATGTTGGCGCCATTTAAGCAAAATGTAATAAATTTTTGTTATAAATACTAATTAATTCATAACAAATTATGCTTTTAATAATATAGTAAGTAATCAGCGATAAAATATTATGTCTAATAACTGGAAAAAGTGGTTAAAATCAGTTCCATGGCAAGCAAAATCGTCAGGTACAACATTTTTCAAATTGTTTTATTTTTATAATAAATAACCAGCCGCTGCAGAATTTCTTTCCAGGTATGTAGTTTTTAATGTATATACTTTCATGTGATATCAAAAAAATTATCGAAATATTCCTGGTTGTAAAGTACACTTATACCGGAATCTGATAACTGGTTATGTCGAATAAATGATAAGCTCAAATTTATATGTTTGATTATTCGGTTTTCAGGTAATTTGATGAGGCTAACTTTACTCACAGTTCTAGTAACGTGCTTTCCCGAAAAAATACGTATCTCTTGTTATTTTAATATTTCTACATGGACCATATCACAGGAAGGGAGAACCGAGTGTATAAGTATGTCGTATCCGTGAACAAATCACTTTTTCATTATTTGCACGTTGCATCAGTGAAGTATTAACAAACTTGTATTTAATTTTAATAAAACCTATAATCCGAACATGACTTATAAATTAGAAATTTAGTTAGATATGTCATTAAATAGAATAGAAGGATATTACTCACATACCTCGTATTTTTTTCACAAACCTACCCAAAATTGTTTACCAGAGATCAGCTATACTGGTAAATGTATGTTTTTGTTTTTCAAATATCCGCTTGCTCCCCGTCCAAGTCCTTAGTTAACGAAAGTAGAAAGTTTCTATCAAATTATATTAGGTCCTTCGTAGATAACAATACCATGATGGCAAATTAACTCGTTTCTCAGGAATTAATATAATTACTTTTTTACATTAACATTTAAAAAAACGCTGAAAAAAGGTTTAAACACCACTCCCGGAGATCAGCATAACATTATAACAATCGAACAAAGTATGAGCGAGCAAAACAGATTATGGATTATATAATTGAATATGCATTTTTTAAAATTCGGGGCAGCGTTTGCTTTATTTGCTAATTTACGCCTCGTTTAATGTATGAAAGTAACATTTTAGCTTCACGGAGTGAGCACTCGCCAAACGGAGAGCGGTGCTGAGGCCACAGAGATTTATGTCAGCGTTGCCATACTTATTTATGTTTGACGATAAATTTGGCGTGGACTCCTGAGTTACACCCGTTTATACATTCGCACGAGTGCTGTGAGCGAGGCTTGAAGGGATGAAATATCGTGCGCATGCAACATTTTGTTTGGTTATGCTGCGCCGTTTTGGTACAAATTTCTGTATCGAACCACATTATGCATAATAACTTTTCTTGAGAGTAAAGTTTCAAAATAACAGTGTACCTTAGTTTTCAATTTCTATGTGTATTATTAAAGTAACATAAACCGTCAGAAAGAAAACAAATTATGGGGTTTTTTTTATTACTATTTTCAGTCATTTACTAACAATTTCGTCTCAGATTTTGCCTTCTAATTAAATTAAAATTATTCTTAATTACGTCAATAATAAACTTGTTCAATAAATACATCGATAAATTATTAGCATTTTTACTTTACATTAATAGCACTTAGTTCTCTAAAGCACAAATTTATTTTATATTAAGGTTTTCAATTATTTGCATTACATATCTTAATACCATATTTAATTCTATACTTTTTGAGATTTTTTCTACTAGGTTATCATCTTTAAAACTGTAATTGTAGATGATAATATAGTAGGAAAAATTATTAAACAATATAAAAACTGTATACATTAATTATACATTTTGTGTCGTAATTTATTTGCTTAATAAAATTCATAGCTTAGTATTCTTCCATACTTTCACTTGGTCCTTGTTTCAATGTTTAGGTTTATGCTTCATGGACACACCAATAGTTTTATAGGTTCCACATTATTATAGTGTATTAAAAGCAGTACGATTAATATAACATAAAAATTTGTATATTGTCCAAATTGTAGAGAAACACATAAGAATATATTTAACAGTGTCGTACCAATTTATATGATAAGCTAGACATATTTTTAAAAGAGAAAAGTATAATTAATTTTAATAATTTATTATTTAAAAATTTATAAAAATTGATATACAGATTAGGTGACAAACGTTATATTAAAAAAAACATTTCAGTGTACAAATTATTTAATAAGTTCTTTAGGAAGAAATTACATCGAGATTTGCACAAAATTATTTTCTACTAACTTACATACTCACATGAAATATATTATATTAACCGTTTGATATTAATACCTTTAATGCTGCTTAATATTCTACATATTTTGTAATATTTTATAAAACTCAACCTATAATAAGATCTAATATATATTTACTCGGAACTTTCATGCGTCTTTAAAACATTTTATATAGCCGCACTATAAATAATCCGGAAACTGCTTTTCCGGAAGGAAAGAATCGAATAAAATTGTACTTACACTTTTATGTGAAGAAAATATTTTAACTAAGTGACTAAAAAATATTCTATCTATAAATCTCAAATCTATTGTTCCGGTTGGTCCAGAACTTTTCTGCTCGTAAAATATCCAAAAGTCATAAGAATCTTAATAGACTTCTTCCCTCCCTCACTTTCGCCAAAATGTTGGGATGTAAGTAAATTGTTATCAGTATGGGATTATTAATTTAACAAACGCTACTTCGTGGTGTCACCTGATGGAATAGAATTTACATACCCTACACATTTTGTGTGCAGAGTGCAAAGTTGACAAAATGTTTATTATCAGCTTAACCAAAAATATTGATTATGAGGAACATTCCTTTGTGCTTCTTTGGATTTATGATATTTGTAGTTAGATTAAGATTCTAACATTTATAAAACTTACCTCTCTTTCATAAATTTTTAAGAGAAAAGGTGAGTGTACACATTTGTCACCTCTGTGTGTTTACTTGATAATACATTTTTAAAGGGCTTTCATTTAATTTAAACCTTAACTCATTAAGATATCATATTCCTCTGTAATACACTTTGACAAAATTACAATATTATGAAGTAATAATATTTATATTTCCATATAGATTCCTTGTTATATCTCGTGTATGGGATAAAATATAAAAGCATCTTGTATCTCTTTCATCTGATTTTCAAATAAAAGCTGCTCTAAAATACAGAAAGGAATATCTCAATTATTCTGTTCACCTATTAAAGGGTAGTTTGTTCCCACATCCTATCGTGAGATTGATAAACGTAATGCGGCAAATATTGGGGAATAAACGAAAAAGTTTAGGCTCTTCAGGAAAAAATAAAGAGATGATGTATTTTTTTTCGGCATTATGTTTCTTTATATTTCTTCAGATGAGGTTATTGACATGTTGGGTGAGATAGTTCATATATTTTAAATCATTTTTAATCCGAAATATTTTAAATCGAATTATTTTTTTTGCAGAGTATTTGGAATTGTTTCTTATATTAAGTAAAGTATCTCTACTTTTGCTCTACTTTTATTTAAACATTTGTATGTCAATGGTATAATAATAAAGAAAATCATAGCTAAACAGTCATTGTTTAAAAAATAATATCACATTTTGTTCGTAGAAGAATTTATACACGGGAAGGGAGAAGGAAATAAAAAATGTGCAATGGTTTAATTCTCAAACTTTAATTCTATATGCCACAGGTTCGATAACATTTTTCCAACTGCCCATTATCGACATCGCAATTTGTAGGAACTCAAATTTACATATTCTATGTGATTTATTTTATTATTTTTATAAATATATTTATTTAATTTATGAAATTTATTATTTAATTCTGAACAATTATTTGTAAGATTCAACTCGACCAAAATCAACTTGACCGTCATGTTAATTTATTTTCATAATAATTTCATTTTTGTATCGTTCAAAAAACAATTAATTTTAGAGAGTGCAATTAATTTATAAATGTAATGGCTCCTTCGTATAAAATTATTGTTGAAAAGCGAAGAATTGCTGGAACTTTTGTCAATTTCACTCATTTCTGTCAATAGAGAAACGAATCCCATGTTTTTACCTTTTTACTACACCCATAAAAATAATTGAATATCGCCAGGATTACTAGACCCTTACATTTTGTTAACGGGTGTAATTAATATTTATCAGCTACGACAGGTACTTAGGCCGAGCATGAGCTCCCATTAGATAAGTCTCCGCCGAAGGCGGCAGCAGGTGAACATCGTCCATAAATAGTCACATCAGGAGCTTAAATGCTTTACGCATGAGGTGCACTGCCGTGCCTCGTTAGCTTCACGATGCTAGAATAGTGATGACAGTACCGGAGTAATGTCAGTGGTTTACTTTGTGTGAAACGTTTGTGTTGAGGTAAAGTTGACCACATTCCAGGAAATCGATACGCTAACGTGATGTCTACCTACAATTACTTTTTTCACTTCCATAGATTATAACAGGAACACATAGAAAATGTAAAAAAGGTGCGGTATTCATTCAGTGCTTTAATTGCGTACAGAATTATGTTACTTAATCTTGTGATGTAAACATATAAACCTTTGTAACATACAAAACCATTATATTAAGTAGCGATTTATATTCTGAAGCTTTTTTGTTAATTTAATTTCTATTATTTTACTCACTTTCATTTCCCTTCAAAAGAGTATTTTTATATAGGTATAAGATTATAAGATAGAATGGTTTTTTTACTTATAAATATTACTACGGTCTGATTTTTAACAGAAAATCTTTGACACTATTTTGTAGATTACCATTTTTTTATATTTATGCTGAAAATATGTAATGAAGCTGCAATGGTTTGAAAGTTGTTCTCATAAATATACGACATCTAAGTCGGATTTGCTTTCTTTTTAGCTACTATAAACCACGCTATGGTGAAAGTTTCATGTCAATCTGTTTCAAAGCTTAGACACAAGCAAACAAAGAAAAATTGTTTTGCTTATAAAGTACAATAAACAAAATTCTTTAACTGATGAATAAAAATCAATTTTTATTTTAAATTAAAAACGGCATATACTATAAAATATTGTCAACATTATTTGTATACATAACATTTTGTAAACCCGCTAATTACTGTGGTTTATAATCCACATTAATTAGCGGATACAGTGTCATTTTGGAGATATAATTTGATCTATACTCTAGTAATAATTTATACAAGATTTACTTGTAATAAAAACAAATATAAAAAAATAAACCAGCTTCAAAATGTAAGTTGGAGCCTACAACAAGCAAAATAATAAAATAAGTAATAAAAACCCGAATAACTAAAAAGGAAAATACTTATTACGTAAGTATTATGACATGCACAAAATCAATCAAAAATCCAAAGTAAAAGTAGATACTAATATAAGTAGGTATGTTAATGTTAATTTTTTTTTGAGGTTGAAGCCAACGAATGCAATTTTTTTTGTTTTGTTCTGTTTTGGTATATTCATTAGACATACCGTGAGAAAATGACGTCACATTTTTGCAATCTGAATATTAGTTTCTGAGAAATATGTGGACAAGTATTCTCAGAAACTAATATTCGGTTTCTACAAGTGTATATAGGTTAATTTGCATGAACAAATTAACATACACTTATGAAGTTTTGTAGTTCCAATAATATTACATATATACGCGACGAACAGATAACCTCCTTTTTTGAAGTTGGTTAAAAAAAGGAAAACAAATTTTATATTTAAGAATCTATAAAATATTAATAATTTACCTGTTATTAATAATAATTTTCACTATGTAAATTTATTAACTAGCACAATTCATTCAGAGTCGTAAAAAAGATTGTGAATTTCCAGAAAGAAATATTTGACAACATTTGCATAGTTTCTTGGCAAAGTTTAATTTCTTTCTTTATAATTATAACTTTTACAGTTTCTAAAAAGACCTAGAAATAATATTTTTGTAGAAGTTTGAAAACAGAAAAGTTGTTTTGGAATTCTCGTAACATAATCTTTAAACTAATATTCAGTAATTTTACAACATTTGCGGATTGTTCAAACAAAATGAAATATGACAACTTGTTTATACTGAATCTAAAGAATAGACTAGTATTATTTGTATTATTTCGGGTACTTTTGAATTTTATGGTAAAATAATTGCACTAAAATCCTTCATTTATCTGTGCAAGTAGTTTAGTTTCAGTAGACAAAGATCTGTCGAGCGCCACAAGTTAAAAGACGAAGTAAGACTTGCATTTATTTAATGAAATCACTTAAGCTCATCAAACGCCGTTCTACAAGATGCCTATTAGTGTGATATTTACTTCCGTTACGGTAACTTTTAGGTCGTGTCGAATACTTTATGCTTAAGGATTCAATCGTAAAACGTATCCCATTAACATAGAAAATAATAAACTAATATTTGTCACTTGACATGAGAATGACGTTCATATCTGTCAGTTGCAATACTCAATATTCAAAGAGTATGAAAGTGTATAATATCAACGCATAAGAAATATTAAATTTATCAATACACTCATATTTTTGACAATGAATCTATCAGTTTGAAGTGTGCTTAACACTGCTTTTAAAATAAGCAACGATAGCTCTTTCAAGTTTCCTTATAAAAATACTAAAATGATTCGCTAATAGAAATTAAAATATCTCACGCCCCATATTTAATCACCATAGATGAAAAACACAGAAATGTATTATTACGCGAGTATCAATTTTTTCTCACCCGCAATCAATAAGACTGAAAAATCCAAAGCACTAAAGGAATGAAATTCAGATACAACAATTTTAATCATGTGTAATTGCTGTTATGTAACTAAATTTGAAACGGTCATGATGACATAAAAGGAATATTTGTATGAACCTTTCACCCCAATACCGGATATAAACAACTCTGAACAAAAAGTCTCTGAATAAAGAACAAATGCCTATTTCAAGAAATATTGAAAAAACAATTTAAAGAAAAAAACCATGACAACTTTAAAAACAAACAGATGAAGAAAACGATACAATAATAAAAAAAAGTAGCTAACCACACGCACTCATTGAACTACACACCAATTTCTCTCAAAGCTCCCAAACCTACTTAGAACATACAAATGAGTCGTGTTACTTAAAAATAAGGCTTAGATGTTCGTATGCATATTACACACAAATTTCTTATACATCCACACAAAAGGAAAACATTACAATTCTGTTGGAACGTTAAATAGAATGCCGCGATCGTCCTAATAAGAGAAATTAAATAGCCCAACAAATGTATGACAAATTATAAGAAACCCTTACTCAATACAGAGAAATGAAGCCAGTCGTTAGACCATGCTTATAAAAATTGTGATATAGTAAACAATCAGCAAGAATAATATACATATTTAGTGAATAAGTAGTTAACCGATTTCTATTCAATGATTCTGAATAGAATGATACCCATATACTATATAGCATTGAAAATTTTAACAAGAGGTTGAATTTAAAGTAGACGAAAACCACAAGAAGTCCTCCGCAACATTAAGGTATAATCATCGCTGCGATTTTTGTCAGAAAATAATATAGAATTACTTTAACCTTATGTAGGTAAATCCAGATAATAAATAAGTAATAATAAATGTAAAAACTTTCAAGAGATCGTCAAAAAATATGTAAAAATAGGTGAACAAACCATAAATACGAAAGCATAAATTTATGGTTAGATAAAAATGACACAAACACATACAACAATAACCATATAGTAATAGCTACAGAAGAGCAGTTGCAGAAATATCTATTATCGCTATGGGAAACAGAGAAGATGTAGTGAAATATATAGCCATGAAGGAAAATAGACTGAGTTCAACTGAAGCTAAAATGTTAACGGAAATAGAAATAAAAATATCAAGTTAAATTACATAATTAGAAATCAGCAGGTATTGATAAACTTCATAACTTTTAGTATAAAAGAAAAGCACTTTATTAAAAAATAACTGCTAAAAATTTAACAAATGTAATAATTGGGAAATAAAATATCCCAGAGTTCATTGGGAAAGGAATAACGTACATGCTACCAAAAGGCATGAACACAAAATAACTACCAACATAAGACCAATTAGTTGCTTACATACTGTGTACAGAATCATAAATTCAGTCCTTACCAGTAAAGTAAACATGCATGTTAAAAAATAATGTACTAACAAAAAAACAGGGTAATTCCAAGTAGAGCCATATGAGCTGTAAAGACAGCTTGTTATACATTTAAGCTAGCCAGAGTAATAAAGAAAAACCTACACTGTGTTTACATAGACTAGAAAAAAGCATTTGATAATGTCCCACATTCTTGGCTAAAAGAATATTAAAATATGCCAAATAGATCCATACCAGCCACTTTCTTGTAAAACACAGTGTCAACTTGGAAAATTGTATTCTGTTCAAATAATCGAGAAACTATGGTAATGACCAGACAAATCGAAAGAAAAAATGTATTTACCAAAAAGAACCAGTAAGCTCCTTATGGTTTTGTCTTACGCTTAATCCGATATATTTTTAATGAATACTCATCAGGCTAGATAAAGACCCAAGCGCAAAAATATCCACACACTTTTTACACATCTGCTTACAAAGGAAGATTTACAATTTTCCTACAAAGGAAGATTCACTAAGCTAGCTAAAATTAAATGCATAGAAAAAAATCTAATCAAAACTATAAACACTTACCCAAATTCAAACCTGATCCACTCATTTGGCATTTTAAAACAGAAAAAAACCATAAAACTAGAAACATTCCGACTCGTATCCTAAATATACGATAGAGACACTGATTATTAAAAGACACAAAGATAGTGGAAGAATAATCGATACATTTACCTTGTAGAAAAACCAATTACCAAAATGTTCATACCATTATTCTACAGAAAAATCCTAAAAAATCATAAATAAAGCAATATTTAAACATATACTACACGCCGTTATGCTTTGTTGGCAGACAGACAGATGAATTAGAATATCCATATTTTGAGTAAGATAAATATATTATAGAACAATGAAAAAGAAGAGAAATATATGGTCGATGACCCCATGATCTGCAACAACCTAACATAGACGGTGAATGGCTTAAAATACTATTTCCAGAAAGAGAAAAATTTACTCTGGCTATCTAAAACCAAATTTGTAATATCAAAATCGACCAAAAGCATATAATCAAGGATCCAAACGCAACCAACGATAATTGCCGCAAATTCCACAAACAACATGAAACCTATGTCACACAGACTACACGCATAGACCCAAACAAATAGCTAATAATATCCATAAAAAACTTGCACTCAAGCATAACCTCACATTTACATCACACAATCATACATCGTACTACAATTATATAATTGTTCCTATCATAGAAAATGACGCCCATCATTTTACTACGATCAGAGCATTCGAACAGTCAGAAAATATCACTTTGAGAAGCCTTAAATGTCCTAGCAACAAAAACTAACTGCATACCTGATCAATATCACAGCACCAAATACACATAATTTAACAATACCAATGACGAAGAAAATGATTAAATATGCATTTTTAACAATTGAAGTTACGAAAGTTTCGAATAGAAGTAGAGTTCATTTTATCTACATTTGGGGTAATCCTCGCTTATTTACACCAATCATTAAAATGAAAGATTTGGAATGAACAACATATAACAACATGCAAAAAACCACTATATTGAATACTTGCCGGATTGTAAGGAAGTTCACTAAAATCCCAGATAATTAAGTAAACTATAACGATGACTGAACTAACAGAAAGACATAGACGAATTATACTGGCATAGATCAATTAACTTAACCAATGATTCTCACCTGGATTTGACCCTTAAATATCGTTTAAAAAATTATCATTTCCAGATGAGAAAAATAAATAAACCAAAAATAAATAAATAAAAAATAGTCCTACTTTTTTTAGTATTATTATGAAAGGAGGGGAATTCATTCGAAAGGTACTGTTCCACAAATGAGAAAAAAATTATTTCCACATTTTACTAAATTTGGTCATTAATCCCTTATGCTTTCTCTTTGCAATTTCCCACTTATCCTCGTAGCGTCAAGGTAAAAATTAAGAATTTCCACACAAATACATAACGATGTTTAACTCGCTGTTTGTTTATTGGAATCGTTCAATAGTATAGAAATGTGATATTATTATTGTTTAGAAAAACTTTATTCGTTTTCAAATGCAGTGTTTTTATTCGGATTTTTTTGTCGTATGTAATAACTATTACGTTTAATAATAAAAGGATGAAGTAAATTTCAAATTATATTTAGTTCATTTTGATCTACAGTGACGATATCACTCATTGTTGTTTAAAAGTTAACAGAAAATATATTTGTTTTTTACTTTGCAGAAGAATGTTCAAGGGTTATAATAAAAAGTTAAGAGATAGCGACAGACAATTTTTGGGTCGAAAACAATATGTAAATAGACAGTTTAAGAGAAAAATATTGTTGCCTTAGTAGAAGTCGATAACACTTCTGTTGTTTTGAGTAATGCACTTAAACGTACATTGAATGTAATTTCAATCATTTTTATCAATTACGATTGTGGTTTGATGAATTTAGAGTGCAGATTTTGTAATACAAAATATTTTACATCTGCGGTTTCCTTATACAACATCTTTCAATTAGAATTATACAACAGCATTCACTTCGTGTTGTCAAAAAGAAACAATTTTATTTGCCGCCATTACCAGAAAATATATTTTTTAATACACTGTAGCAGGAAATCGCTTCAAATGATCAAACCGTAAAAGAGAAATCAAAGAATTATTTCCATTATATTCGCAGCTATATAGATATAGCCCATAGTTTGCTATGGTCAATTTTGAAACTTCAATTTTCAATACACTTTTGCATGGAGTGTATCATTTTAATATACACCATACATTTTATCAAATAACGGGGCCAAAGACTATTATTTATGGCAATTTACCATGTTATGCGCAGTTATAATTTTATGAAATTGACACTACTGTTAGATATTCATACTACTGTTATGACATTGAACAATATACTGCGCGAACAATCAAATCAATCGTTCAGTAACAATTGTAAAAATTATTAAACACATTATTGAAAAAAATATTTTTGCAATGGATTATTTATACATATATATATATATATATATATATATATATATATATGTATATATTAATGGTACAAGATTTCCATTCATAAGATAAAATCAGTCTGTTCTAAAGTCAGAAATGCATAAAAACTTAAGTGATTATTTAGAATTGAACCAAATCAATCAACAAGAAATTGTATCAATATAATGTAGACGCAACATTGGTTATGCAATATTTCAAGAAACCATTTTTATTTATTAAAATATCTTGCTGTCCTAATTGGCCGTAAGTTAGCAGATATATTTCGATCAATATTTTCAACAAAATTGATTGGCTACTTTTGATTTAGGAAATATTGTGCCTGTATTCAAAACTAAAACTAAACTAAATTCAAAGCTAAACTAACAGAATTAATGCATGCAATAGCAACAAAACATATTTGTTATAGAATTGTGCCAATAATTTGTAAAGTAGAATTTGAGAAAGGGGTTGGCTATGCTTATACTTATGCACCCATTTTAATCTTTTTTTATGAAAATAATAAAATAGTTGGAATAGTTGATATAAAGTCCTGTGTGCAAGAATTCCAGATGTTTACACACCCTAAATTACATAAATATATTTCAAAAGATATGATGCATGGATCACGTGGTGCACTTAATCAAAATTGTGTTTGCATGAGAGACGGTAAATTCACAAACAATTTTCCAAGAGATTTTAATGAAGTCACACGAGACTCAATCAATGGATGCCCATTGTACAGACAGCGCGATAATGGATAAATTTGATTGTCTTTTGAATTTTGAAGTTTATACTACAGATAAAAGTGTTAAATACATTTAAACGTATTTATATAAAAAAATGATAGTGCAGCTATAGATTTAATTTATGAAATAAGAGATGAAAATCAAGAAGGTCAGATTGATGAATTGAGAAATTTTTCGAATTGCCATTATGTCTTATCCGCTGAAGCCGCATGTTGTAATTATGAATTTCCAATGAATTTTTAATCGAACGCTATCATTAGGTTTAGTATACATTTACCAAGTATAGAAAAAGTTTACTTTTAAATAAGATAAGAACGGAATACAGTTAAAAAATGTTAAACAAATCAAATTATTATCATTCTTTGCAATAAACGAAAAAAAAGGAGTTCAAGTCGCCAATACAAATATGTCACTAATATGTTGTTATTTATGTATTGAATATGCTCGCAAGTATGATAGAATGTAGCTTAAATTTCAATTCTAAAGGGAAGTCGATGAGGCAATTTCTCTGAACAGAATACTATTAGAAATTGTAGATATTATAAAAGGTCATTATTTCACATGTCAGTCACTTGAATTACTTATATCAACGGTGAAACCAGGATTTGTTGAAAGAGAGGGGTTAGAATTTTAGAAGAATTAGAAAAGTAAAGTAAAAAAGTAAAGTTTCTAAATTATCTGTCTGTAAATGTTTTACTTCCATATAACTTAAAATTGAAGGTTAATTATATGCTTCTCCTCATTAAAATTTTAAAAATAAAGAAAGCATTATTAATAGAATAAGACTGCGTATCATACGTTTGCATAAAAAGATATTGATTGCAAAATTTTAACTGGAATCGTACGAAATAAGCGAATTTGATTTTGCGCATAAATTTCACTTATTCCAAGATTTCTTTATTTTGTAAGTTAAAAAAACTAACTCCCAATTATTCCTGCATTTACAATTACAATAAATTATAGAGATAAACATACGAAAAAATTACATATCGGATCAAGTAGAGTTCGATCTATTAATAGTTTGACGTTTTATATATTTGAACGTAGCGAACAAGTTCATTCATGAATGATGAAAAAGTATTTACGAAACATGATTTTTCTGAAGTTTTGAATCGTTAAATGCATTTCATAACTATTCATAACATTAAAATAAAATTGTCATTTATCTTTATTTTTTTCTTCTTTATGTCTTTCTCTCTACACTTTCCGAGTCTTTTCCTCATAGCATTAAGGTAAAAATGAATAACTCGCGTGCAAATTAATGCTAGTTAATTACGTGAAAAACAAGTTGCAAACAATAAGCAAAAAAAAACAAGCAAAAATTGGTCGAATTTCGTCCAGAGTCGATACTAATTTTATTAAATATGCTTAACCTTACTTATTAAAACACACGAACACACATTATTGCCATCCGTCAAGATGGCATATATTATCTCAAAATTATTCTTTCACCTATGGAGTATTTAATTGGCTTTATTTCGTATTTTGTACTCATAAATATACATTGTACGGATTTGTGTAGCCCGTGATTAAGATCTAGCAAATGCCTTAATTAACCTTTATCAATTTTTCCTTAACTTTAATATCTGATTACAAAACTAACGTTAAGCAGATTTCAACATTTTTAGGTAATAATTTAACACACCTAGTTTAGTTCTTAATGTTTAATTAGAACAAACTTAAAACACTACATAATTTAGTTATTTTTGCAACGTATTATATATATATATATATATATATATATATATATATATATATATATATATATATATGTATATATATATATATATATATATATATATATATAAATATATACTCGTTAATATATATATTTAATAAAATATTCAAAGAAAATGAGATTAATAACGATACTGAGGAAAAATTGTTAGCGATGTGCCATTACAGTACATTGCTAATCATTTCGTGATGGTGATATGATAATTTATTATTGAGCACCATGTTATTCATAGAAGCTTCCTTGGAAGCTTGATTCAGGTGACATAAATATGTATACTGTGCGTTAGTTACATGTTTGTAATGCAATTTTTTTTTTAATTTGTTAACAATTTATATCAGTAATTCAAAATTATTTTATAAATTTTTTATCAGATATAAGTATCAAGTAACCTGCAGACGAGTATTGAATCAAAAATACTTCACTTCCATTAAGTACGTGTCGTATCACACTTTACTTACGTACTAAATAGAAATTTCAGACTTGTTTTTTTTTTAATAAATGACTGGTAGTGGATATGGGTCGCTCTGTTATACCATCCCAATTAAAAAAAAGAAGCACATCATTTAAGTAATTTAAATGTCATAATTCAATATTGTTATTATTTTATAATACAGCTCTCAAATTATGGGGCAATTGAGAAATTCAGTGAGTTCTTATGAGCATTACAATTTACCGCATGTATAACCATTGGTTAATAGGACTTGTTTCAATCACACATTTATCGGAAAGTTGTATGTATTGCACTATTTGTTAAATTGAGTCACCATTTTATCTTTAATAATAGCATCTGGACTTATAATACTCGGTTTTGCGTGGAATTGGTGACATTGGGCCATAACTATTATTTTATATTAATAATAAGTTCAATCACAAACTGGGTGATACGTGGAATTGGTAACGCTGTACCCAAGCATGGGTTTCGTGGATACGGAAAAAATACCCAAATTATATTCCAAGTTCAAAAAAGAATCTGATTTATTGGTTTAATTTTTTTTTTTCATCATCATCAACACTGTAAAAGGAAATGAAGGACTCCAGGATAACATATTGAAAGAAAAGAAAAACATATATAAGTAACGTGATAACATAGACAATGGGCATTGTAAGTGCCAGGGTAATAATTTAAAAATAAAAACCCACAGGTAAATTCTGGTATCATCAGAGATATGAGCAACAGCAACAATGCAACGACCATTTTTTTCTATTTCATATGCGCGGTTTTATATGCTCTCCTATGGTTGAACCTGTTGTAACTTCGAAAATATTCCAAGTAATTGTCATTAAATGGAAACTTTAACAGAAAAACATTAGCGAAATATTATCCCCCCTCCCCAGGGACTTGATTGACACATAGTTTTTATTTAAATTACAGTATATTTTAGTGAAATTAAGTAAAAATAATATTAGATAAAATGTGTTGCTTTAATATCAATATAAAGTATTAAATTTGCTTAATAACATTTAACATTTTCAGGATGAATACAAATCGTACATTACGGTGACCCTTCTAATTTAAACCTTTAATTATACTATTACAGTGAGACATTCTATTCAGTTATCTAAACAGTTTAATATAAACATGCTTTTACAAAGGTCTCTTTCTCACGATGTCGAAGTAAAACCAACATTTAGCGAAGGAGATTGATTGGATTGGCAAAACATCACTTTCAGCGAGCAATCAGTAACTTGTGCATTAGGCAAAACGTACATATTGTTATTGGAGTAGTTGTAGGGTCGTATCGAGTTTGAGGTTCATGAATATTCAAAGAATTACATTCAACTAATGAGAAAAATTTTGGATCAATTTGCCACCCTTCTGTCAATATAATTTAGTTCATTTTCACAATTAAATGAAACGACATGATGTAGTATTATTTTTACTTTATTTAAATTCTTTACCACGACCTAGGTTTCGTTGTATTACAACATCTTCAGGTGGGCAATTAGCAAAGATTGCTAATTGCCACGAAACCTAGGTCACGGTAAAGAATTTACTTAAAGTAGAAGTAATACTACATCACGTAGTTTAATTTAATTGTGAATAATGATTTTTTACAAACATAAACGCCAAACATATTCAATACTAGATCATTTTATTTTATTATATACAGTGTTGGCAACTTTATCACTCAATCACTTTCTGACTTCAGTTCACGTTAGTCAGGGACCAACCAAAAAGGAGCGATAGGCCAAGCTATGACAAGGTTGGTGCCAAAATTTGACCTTAATGAAAATCCGTAATTTATTAAGATATGTATATATACCCTGTTTTCGTTGGTCATATTCATACAAATAGCTATAATATAAAAATGTAATATAACTATCCCTTCGCGACAGTAACATTGGATTAATTTTTTTTCATTTAAGCAACATACCTAAACAGTTCAGCATAAGCAGACCCATGCAAAGCTCTCTCGTACGACGAATCGTATGTCAAAGTAAAACCAATATTTATTTAACGATATAAATTAAAGCGGGCTAACGTCAGTTTCAGGAAGCCATTATAAATGCGTACAGTTATCCGCATCGTACTTATTCCGTGAAAGTTTGATCCTATCGAGAACTCGATTGTTAATTATTCTACGATAAATACATTTCGTTCGTTATGTAAATTTTGAGCGAGTGCTCATAATAGCAATTTGCGGTTGAATAACAGGTATAGTACGAGATAACTATACATGTTACTATTCAATAGAAGTATTCGATTTGCCGTAACTATCGTAATCTTTGATGGGTAAGCATTGATTACTTTTAATTTACAGATAAATGAGTTATCTGAAAAACTGAAAAAATAAAAAATAAAATAGTATTGCTTATTATACTATAATTCATACTCGTGATCTATGTCGTAATCTGGCTCTAGCCCCCAAATACCAATATATAGAAGTAGAAGAATATAAATATATACAAGTAAAATTATTATTTCATCAACTTTACGCTCGTCGAGTAAAATTTTATATTTAACCTTTCGTCATTATTTTTAATGCCTTTATCATTGTTGCATTGATAACGAGACTTACAGCCGTCGATGGCGCGGTGTACTGCAGGATCCCGGGTTCTACTCTCGGTCGCTCATCGAGTGGAGATATAATAAAGTTATGTAATCACGTAACTAAACGTGATGGGCAGTGATAAAAGTGATGGGCAGTAGCGTCGTTGATATGAAAATCTGCGCACTGCGATCAATTAACCCGTTGGTACATTTTTGTTGCGCGTGTTGGAAGTAACAAACATAACACCGCATGGTGGTTATGTTTGTTACTTCCAACACGCGCATTAGAGAAACCTATATCCGACAATAGACTACGACTATAACATACTGTCTGATGATAAGTTCAATGATATTACCTGGTCTGTGTATATTAGTACTGGCACTGGCACTCGCAAATACATTTCACATATTATTTGCGGTAGTTTATAAAAGTGAAGTGCAGTCTTTATTTATAAAAAAATGTGTATAAAAAACATATAGGCTGCTGAGCGCAATTTTCATCAACTCATCGATTAGATCATATAGATGGTAAACTAAAAATTGAGTGACACTATAGATACCATATTTTTAGAGTTCTGTATTTTATGAAATCACTCACGTTTCTGTTTGAGGAAATATTTTTTTAAATATTCAAAATAGATGTAGATGTCTACCCCCTTATTTCCGAAACTGCTGAATCATAAATTGGGAGAAAAACAGAATTGACAAAACGTGAATGAAAGATTATAGAAAAACTGTAGAGGTTATCCTACCTCAGATAATTGTTTAAATATGCACCAAATTTTTACGTCAGTGAAAAATAAAGTAAGTAACATATTGACGTTGGAAAATTAATACTTGTAAATAATTAAATATAAATACTATGTATTCTCATATACTGGTAAGTGCCAAAATATTTATGGAACCCCGTGTTGCGAGTTCTATTCTTATTTGACCATTTATTTTATTTACATATTTTTTTTCAATAGCCGCGCTACGATGAAAATCATAATTTGTTTTTTCAGTGCCTGATTATGACGAAATAATATTTTACTAGCGTGACCCGTGCGAAGTCTTCGCATTATTTATTCTATTTTAATAAAATTGACATATAGAGGCGCAAGTATCAAAAGCATTGAGCTAAAGCGCCACTTTATTTATGCGTGAGTGGATTTGAAATTAAACAAAAATTTTACCGACCGTCAATCATATTGACGTTGAGCCGTTAGATGGCAGCATTGCTGTTTTGTGTATATAATTTTAATAATTAATTAATTTGCAAAAACAATAGCAATAATAAATTGTTTAGTTGTGGATGCCGGTAGAGCAAGCAATTATCTATAAAATGATATATAATTTATGTGGATTAGTTGTGAGGTTTTTCCTAAAAAGGGAGTGTAACATTAATATATATGATGATGATGATTTCTTTAATCTTTAGAAGCTATTTCTTAAGAATAATGTGAGGATTGCAAATAAATTTTCATCCTTTATCCATTATAAACTGAACACATAATGTTTGCGCAAACAATTTTTTTCACACTAAAACAAGCAACCAACTTGTGTGGTTGGAGATATTTAATAAAAAAAGACTTTTTTTTTAAATAAAAGAATTTTTGCATTGTTAAAAATACCGTCCATAATAACGGACATAAACTGGCAGCTTTTCAGTATTTTTATAATTATTGAAATCGGAGATGTATCTTATACTTTGAATCAAGCTTAAATGTCATTCCACGAAAATACGCATGAAGTTAATGAAAATTTCCTTATTCTATTCAGGGAAACTGAATTAAAAAATTAAATCAGATAAAATATTTGCCTAACTAGATTTATAATTTGAAAGTTTAGCACAAATACACAATATTGTCATTAAATTTTCCATTGTATTAAAACAATACCTTCAGGTCAGCTATTTAAATAGTTCAGAATAAAGAAGTCTTCATCGAGATGAGTAGATTTTCGATTTAATGCTAACAATAATAATGAAATTAATGTGTTGATTTAATTTTATTAAGAGATCATTATTATGTTTGACCAGGTGACTGATAAATATTATTTTGTCTCTTATCATAGTTGGTCCATTTTAATAACTGCAAGGATGGAAGTGAACCGCCGGATGGATGCCACTTGGGATGGGACATAAGAAAAACGATTATCGGACAGTTTTGATTATAATCATTTGACATGTTACCCTGTCAAAGGAACCTAATTTAATGATAGCTTATATGAATAGATCAACTAGAAATTTGAATATAATGAAACGATACGTATACAATTTTTCATTGTATACACTTGTTTATGTTAAAAAATAATGACTTGTGAAGTTACAATCCATTGTTCTAAAGCGTTTCCTTATTGGAAAAATGAAGCAGAACCTATTTGTCATCACTCAGTGGACCTATCAGCCATGTAATAAAAAATAACGAATAAATTTTTATTTATCGCCATTATAAAATAATACGTATAAATTTGAAAATGTTTTTCAAATAAAGAAAATGGTAGAGAAAACTTCAATGTTATTGTTCCATATTCGTTTCCGAAACTAAAAACAAGTCATGAGACTGTTTTCATACATTGAACATGAAAACAATTTTCCATGGTTTTTCAGTTATTAAGGGATCAATTTTTCAACTTGCCTGAAAGCATATTTTGCTTGTAAAAGCAAGATATTCCGTGCAAAATTTTGTGAAAATATCCGACAAAACAGTTGATTAATTTTCAAGAAATCGAGACATTATTATTTCGAAACAAATATAAAATAAATGGTTTTTTTATATCGATTGTTGTCTATGAGAAATCTATAATAAATCTACCCTTAGTAAATAAAAATTAATTAAGATTAAGTTTATTTGTTTTTTATGTTTTTAAGAAATAAGCTACAAGACATAAAGTATTCCTAATAAAAAATAATTAAAAATTGGAATGACTATTTTCTCAATATTTTGAGATTCTATTTCATATTAAACAGAGCTTTAAGTACAGATATTTGTTCGTTTGAACACGCACGTTCGCACTTGCAACTGCATATCAAAATATATACCTGCAGATCTGCAGTCATAATGTGATAAATGCAGAGGGGAATGTAATAAAAATGACAATTTTATATTATTATTTATATAGGCTTATTGAAGGGGAACGTGGACAGTGTTCGCCCACCGCGTATAGAAAAAGACCGACCTCGTGCGAGTCTGAGCGAAACATTTTCTGTGAAATTACTTTATTTTTATAAGACAGTCACAAATACGAACTTTCTAGTGAAAGAAATATTTGATTATACCTAATACTATTAACCATATAATTGTCGTTGTAATATTTGTAAAATTTTGAGTGCGCATAAAAATAAAAGTTTATAAAGTGTAAAAACATACATTACTTCTTAAAGTAATGTTTGTAGATTTATTCAGCTTATATTTTTCGGTTTCCGTGACTAAATGGCAAAAACGGAACGTGCAGACCTAGACGAATTGTATATATATATATATATATATATATCTATATATATGTATATGTATATGTATATGTATATATATATACATATACATATACATATATATATATATATATATATATATATATATATATATATATATATATATATATAGAAGCAGATATATACATATAATAGTGAATGTCTCAAAACATTGACATACATCTAGAATCGTCGTTATACCTTTACATAGGCTTGTAAAACCCTTTTTCATAATTTTAGGTTTTCTCGTTTTGAAAGTAAGTAATTTTTTGCATACTTTTTAATATATCTATCAGAATATACTACCTAAAATGAGGTAAAATTATATTTTTGAGATCGTTTAAATAGCTCGTTCAAACGGATTTCCACTTTATCCTTCTCTTTATATTGATTTTTTTTTCAAGTATTTAATTAACCTAGACAATTTTCTTATTGTAATAAAACTATAAATACCATAATATTAAAAAATTTATTGACATTACAATAATGTCAACATACTGAAAGGATAATGAAAATCGCTGGGTTTTCCTTATAATTTAATTACTTGCAATTCGACATAAACATTCAAAAAATTATTTATTTGTGAAATAGATAGCATGAAATAATTAAGAGTTAAAATTATTTATATCACTTTCATAACATAGCCAAAAGAGGCGCCGTTATAATATAATATAGAGTTATAAAACAATTTCTTCTTTTTATTGCTATGTAAGACATAAATTTGGTTATCTAAATATATTATTTCTAAAAGGTGTTTTTTTGGTCGAGCGGCTCGATCTCTTTAACTACTGCACCAAAAAAAATTTAAAAAATACCCACTTAAAGCTTATGTTTTCTACTTTGGGCGAAAAATATAAAAAAATTCGAAAAAAATTTTTCTTTGAACTTTTTGTTAATAAAAAAATTAATTTTT
The DNA here is from genome assembly GCA_039881145.1 of Druceiella hillmani. NCBI lineage: Eukaryota > Metazoa > Arthropoda > Insecta > Lepidoptera > Hepialidae > Druceiella > Druceiella hillmani. The sequence continues at coordinate 53,754 of JAYKKI010000044.1, forward strand.
ATAACAATTGGCATGAGCGCCATCTGTGGGCGACATCAAATATCTTAGCCAAATTGTATACTTGGAACACGCTAGATGGCGATATAGTGCGAAGACCTCGCACGGGTCAGCTAGTCTGAATAAATTAAGAATTACAATTATTTTAACGTGTTCGATCTTAATACTTTTTAATATTAATATTGAACCCGTTAATATTTTCTCGACATTCGCACACGTTAGATAGTTAATATTTTTAGCTACATACAGGCACAGGTTCCCACAAAAAGAATTTTATACATGTGTATTACTTTTGTATATTAATAAGTCGACGCAGATAGAGTCCGACGCAGAATTATTTTTATTGAATTTCCTGTCTCCACATCGGGTAATTTTTCAGACTAAATTAGCACATTTATATAAATAGTGCTTCATGAGCCAGTGAAAAAGTGGAGGGAGCCTCTTTTTAACAATATTTAGCATAATTTACCTTTCTACTGACATTCATTAAAAGTTTAAAAATAGAATCGACATCATTTATATAATATTTGTAAAACTATGAGTGTGCATAAATGTAAAAGTTTAAAAAGTATAAAAACGTATGTCACTTCTTAAAGTAAAGTTTATGGTTTTATTCAGCTTATAATATATTTTTAGGTTTCTGTAACCAAATGGCAAAGCGGAAAGGGTGAAGTATTTATGCGTAGACCTGGATGAATTCTATTAATTCCCAGAAATAAAGAAATCACATTTTTAAGGTTCCTTAGCCAAATAAAGAACCCTTATAATTTTGCCATTTCCATCTGTCTGCCCATTTTTATATCACCACCGCTTTATTTATAAACTATTACTGCTATAAATATGAAACTTAACAAATATGTATATTATAAGGCCTACAAAACTATGAAAACTTTTAAAAAATGATTGAATTTTCCCTAGATCCTAGCAGTTCCTCCAAACTTTTAACCATGTGTGCACCCATGTTTGAAAAAATCAGGAGAATAATATTTCGTAAATATTTCAATGAATATTAATTTCAGTTAATTTGAAAGTTAAAATGACACAGGCATCTAAGTTATGGCGACTGCAAAAACCTGACTGCTTATTCCCCAGATAATTTGTCTGGGTTTTTTTATAGTTTGTTGTTGTAAAATATGTTTTTAGTATATGCTTGTAGTGCATCATTGCAAAATTAACTAGTAAAATATAGTTAGATTAATAATCATTTAAATAATATTAAATTCCTTGTCATACGCGTGACAATTACACAATAGTCGAAAGAGTTTAAGAAACTTTCATAAATTTGCTTTCTCAATACAAATTTTCACAGGGGTAATAAAGAAAATAAAGTTCAAGTATACCTATCATTTACCTTTCGTCACATAATTACATTTTTTTAAAATTTTCTTTAAAGTTGCCTTTATTTAAATAAAAGCATGTTAATTTATTGAATTCAGTTGGGTAAAATAGGTTAATATGTATGTATTTGTAAAATACACAAAGGAATGGCAAGCACATTTAAAACTTCTGAGTAAAAAAGCAATGAATTAGAAAACAACATTCACGGCAAAATATAATATGCAAGGGTATATTTAATAGAAAGCAATATACGATAGTTATTTAAACGTATTCAATATTTTTGGATGTATCATTAGGTTAGCAATTTCCAGAAAGTTAAGAACTTCTTGTACATATCTGAAAAAAATAAGTGTTGCGTTTCGTATCTGTTCAATTAGCAACCAACAAAATATATAAATTTCAAAAGGAGAACTTAGGGTGCATCGTCAATTATTTTTACAGCAAAAAGCGAGTGACGTAACACATTAAACCGGTATGTGGAACGAGAGGTTAAGGTGTATTCATCTATGACACAGCAAAGAATTGATCCAAAAGATTTAAAGAAAATCATCCTCGTTCAGATTTTCTAAATTTTATGTAAGTAAGGGTTACTTAAAATTTAGAAAATTACATAAAATTTAGAAAATCTGAATCATATTTATATACCAAGTTAATTTTGCAAGAAATACTCTACTTGAAAAAAAATGATTTGATGCTTTTGGGAACAAGTGGAAATATTCTGTTTGGCTACCATATGAGCTAATAAAATATCCCTTCAACTTCAGGAGGGAGCCATTATGCGTATCAAGCTACTAAATTCGTAATATTTTCACTTTTGTTCACTACACTTCCTCACTCACTACTATCTCCGGATCTCTCACCCTCTGATGTCATCAGTTTTGCTCGTATAAGTTTACTCGTATACGTATAATTATTAACGCGATAAATAAATTCAGTCCATCGTAATGTAGAACCTATATTTTTAGTCAAAATCTAAATAATTCTGCAAGAAAGAATTTCGTCCCTTTATGCACTAGAGTAATAGATGACTATTGTCCTTATAATTAAAGTCTGATTTTTGTCAATTACGTATAAAATTTACAATAACTTTGTTAACTCTATGACAGGTTGTTAGCAGTCACCCTAATATCTGCCCTGTACATGGAAATGTTACGCATTTAATTTAAGTACTCTCATACATAAAGTGCACAGTGGCCGTAAAAATTAAACGAACAACTTTTTGTAATTAAATCTAATTATCTCCGTCATAACGTACGATACGTATCCTAATCCTTTTTCTGCATGATGCGTATCGTTTTCTGGAAACGCTAGTCTGCTTGTCAGTGAATATCAACTACTCGTAATTTATACTTCTTGTTGAATGGTGTATTTCTTGTTGAATGTCTTTGCTTTGTACAGACAGAACATTTTATAAATATATTTATTATACGGTAAATTGGTATTATGTCATTAATTATTCTTTTCTAATACATTACATCAAATTAAATAAACTTTATTCTGCTACTTAAAGAAAATTTTTAAAAATAAGCATAAACACGATTTAGATTTCAAAGAGAATCCGTGAAAACTCATCTGCCTGAAAAATAAAAAAAATTTAGATTTTGTTCTAATACTGACATGAAATATTTTAGTTCAATTTTGATTAGCATATCTTAAACCTTTAATTCTACTTATGATTATTAAATTCTTAGTATAATCGGATTGTAACACTTAACTTTTCTTTTTCAGAATAAAGTAGAAAAAATCAAATGATTTTTACTGTGAGTGAGAGTGGAGTATTTTTTTTGCATGAAAATGGTACTTTCACTTCACACAAATTTTAGTTTTACAAATATTATCTCTATTTTTAATAACCATGGGTACTAGTGTAAGCATCAATTTGATATGTGCATTAATTTTTTATTCCTTTTACATAGTAAATTGTGACGTCTTCCTTTTTTCTTTCAAATATATATTTCAGAATAAACATAACATTTAGCACTTTTGTTTCATTTCATTACGATATTTTAGTTATCTTGCTTATTCCTAAAGAACTACGCGCGATTATTTCAAATACTGTTTTTCGGTAATCGCCTTGCTGCTCCAACGACTTTTTTTTATTAAATATGCGACTTTCTCTTGAAGACATTTATCATCAACAGATACTAGTATTCCACTATGTGCCGTCAAGTACCTATGACCCTTTTGAAATGTGCTTATTCCTTATAACATTTATACATAAATTTACCATACCTCATTAATCTCATGTAATCCGTCTTTCATTCATGTTATTTAACATGTTAAATAACAATGTAGTTACAAAAACCCGTTCGGCTATCCTACGGAATTAATGAGATCTATCTGTATGAAACATAATTAATGTTAGTGAATTCAACGAAGCGCAAGGGAAAAGTTACATTTAATTAAACGGATATGTAATTATACACATCCTTGCTCTATGGTACCTGTAAAATAGTAGACATCTTTCCGGTAGAATAAATGAATGAACAAAGTATAGCGTAAATGAATGTTATATAAAACATTTATAAATAAAAAGTAAATTTATTTACTATTTACAAGCAATGATATCGATATCTTTGCTTAGGTACGGTTATGGGGCGTTGCGATCGATACAATTTAATTCATTATATATCATACAATTTTCTTTGTTATACAGTGTCTGCTTGGTATAGTCATTTTTTCGACCTATTACCAAATAAAAAAGCAACTTATTAGAATCATTTTCCTATAATTTATACAGTTGGATCATATCTTACGACGCTAATATATTTGCATTCATTTTACAACAGTAGTTAGTTGTGTTTTATAATATGGTAACACAGACAATGTTATACTAAACCTATAGTATTAAAATATGATTTCTTATATATTACAGCAATGACACTAGCTTTATGATATTTAAATATTCATTAACTAATTTGTTTTATATTTCATCATTTCCGTAAATATTTGATAGCCGTAGAGTCGAAAAAAAAGAAAAGAATAAAAATGTTGCCAATAAGACATGTAGAATTTTTCACTTTCTTATTTAAAAACAAATAAAATATACTCAGCAATAACTAAGTAGAAAACGAGAAAAATGAAGAAACTATATTTATTTATATACACGTATGATAGGTGTGAATTTTTAATCAACTTGTATAAGGATGTACTGCCAATGAAATACCCTTTTTTATCACTTAATTTCTACTATTAAATTTTGAAATAAACAAAATAAGGGATTTCATAAGTTTTGAATTTATTATATTTAATTGGTTATAATACGCAAATCTGGATTTTAATGATTAAGTGTTACAATTTTTGAATATATTCCATTCTGTACTTGCTATTGGAGTTGGCTAATTCTTAATTTATATCAGTAGTATGATGTGAGGCAGAAGAATAATTTATTGTTTGCTAAGGAAATCTGATCGTTCTCTTTAAAATACTTACTATTTTTATTTCTATTATCGGAATATAATTATTAAATAAAATTTTTAAAAAAATTTAACTTTTAAAAAATTTGCTGAAATCGAAACAATATCTGCATAAAACCTGTACTAATAAACAATGTCTCCAGCATGGTCAACAGGTTAAGAACTGAAACCATCAGTTGATTAACAAAATCAATCAATTTACTCTGTTGTCAGTTTCGAAAACCAGTTATAAAAATATGTGGTTAAACAAATCATAATTCATATATGTAACAACAGCTTTTGAGCAACTGATTGATACATCTACATAATAAAACATACATATACTATACATTAGATAAATATTAAAGTGCGATAGAAGCCAGTACGTATGTTAAGAAATGAGAGTTCTTTTAATTTCATATTTCTTAAAAAAGCCTAACGTTTAACATATAGGTTGAGCATGTGAAATACAATTGTTCTTTAAAGTTAATATAAACAATAAGGAACAAGGCTGAAAAAAACATAAATTAATTAAAACTAAATATGACACTAGACTATTTTCTCCTGTGAACGACCAAGCAATTTTTGATAGTCTTTATAAATGAGTTGAATTAAAAAAGTTTAAAAATCCTATTTAAATTAATTCTTGTTTCATATTCTGAGTAAAAAATTAAATAACCTATTGAAAATTAAATACAATAAACAACAAGGGAAAAACTTTACTATTTTTGAACCCAAGTTTGGAAAAGAATAACATATACAAGTGAATTTGTAAACTTACTTTTTTGAGTAAGAAAATTTCAACGGAAAAATAGGGATATAATGGAAAAATATATCGTTCCTGGTCGAGTTATTATTGTTTTCACGTAAAAACTAAAGAAAAAGTCATTCCAACATCTGAAGAATGGCCTTTTTTACGGTAATGAAGTTATTTTAATATAAATTTTCTTTTTTTTTCTCAAATTTATTATAATGTTACGAAAAATTAAAATTCTTCGACAATTGCACGTCGTTTAAATCGCGGCTTAATTCAGTGTAAATACGCGGGGAAATTTTGTGCATTGTATAATACTGTCCTGACTAAAAAAAATAGTCTGGAAACTAATAAACCCGTCACTTTTTGCAGCGATTCTTGGAACGTTATAGAGACTAACCAATAATTTTGATAAGATATATAATCAGTACGGCGTTCGATCGTCTTTGTTTCGGTGAGTAAAAAAACAAACAATATATGAAAATTTCATGAAGAGTACATACAACGTATCATCATCGTCATGTGTTGGGTTGATCATAAGGCATACGGCCTTTAACTGCGCAGCGCATCACGGGGATTCGGGTTCAATTCCCGACCGCTCGTCGAGCTGGTCTAGACTGGTGTTCTGTTGGCTGTAAAAGATTGCTGTCGTATCAATAGTTCCGCGTAGCAATATGTATCAATTAAATGCATTGAATTAGATAAATAAGTAAATAAATAAACATATAAGAAGCAATATACAACATACCCTACCGTGACCCAGTTTAGCGTTGGTTACAAACATTCAAATAAAGAAACGGTGATCGCAATGTTAATCTTCATCTTTTTTAATATAAAAAAAATTAAAAACCTTATGGGGACACATCAAAAATTAAGTTCGTGTCATTTGTCGGAGCTACCCTTATGCTCTCATACTGCAAGAGAACAACTTTATACTTTGGACAAAAATTAATATATTATGTCTGGCTACCATGTAAACTAGCACTGATGAACTAATATGATGGGTTTATTAGTTGCCAACCTAATATTATACATAAAACTGGTCATTTGAGTGCCGAACCAAACACATTAGAGTTCCGTGGTCATTTCAAAATATCATATTATATCTTTTAATAACACATGTCAATTTAATTTAAGAACACTAATAAACTCATTTGAATAATTATTTCCTATTCGTGTTATTTCCGCAAACTTAAGTTTTCTTTATAGTTCATAAACTAATGAAGTTGGATTATCTGGAAAAATTTTATTTTATTGACCGAAACCTATTTTTGAAATTTTTTTCCAGATTTCTAAATAGATTTATTTGAAAATTGTCTTGACGCTGCAGTAACTTTGAAGTTTACTATTTCGTAAACGGAGTTGAAAATGAAAATCAAAAATTTGTTTTCAAAAGACTTTCCAAAGATTATACCATACAATGGAGTCCAATAATAGCTTTTTTCCCATCACCAATTCTCAATAAAATGAAACACCATAAAGAAGGATAAACGTAGATTTTAAATTGTAAAAATTAAAAAACTTTGAGAGACGGATGGATTCACGCGAACATATAACGAAATTATTAAGATTTTGGTCTTGACTGCAGTACCCTAAACACGATAACTAAATTATTTGATCATCTCCTATAATACTTTTTGTCATTTTACCCATAAAGCCACACAAAAAATGAAAAGAGTTTTTCTAAAACGTTTTCTGGAGAACTATATTATTTTCTTCATATGACGGATAAAATATATTATCAAATTCAGCATCTTTGAACAAATAGTGTGGAATCAAACAATGACAAACATTACATTTTTCAAATTTTATATCAATGCTACTATACATATCAACAAATATAATAACGGTAAAGCCGTCAGTTTTATTCAAATATTATTAACAATTTTCAAAATAAACTCCTATCATAACATAATATTTATTTCTAAACCACTATTCTAATAATAAAAAAGTGAACGAATCTATCTACTTATTTATCGGAATATAATAAACTTCAGATTGGAATATTCTATACGTAAAATAAAATCGTAACAAAAATTAGTCTCTTCATCGAATATTCTCAAGTATATCTGAGTGCTTCCTACTAAATTTACGCTACTAAGCCCAAAAGAACAGTTTTAGAATTTTTGTCTGTTCGTCTGTGCGCACTTTCGTTGTTCACGCTAATTTCAACAATGGTTGATCAGGTTTGGACCCGGTTTTCAGTGATGAATGTAGATTAGTTTAGGCTAATATTCGGGCTTTATCTCATTTCAATCACTTCACAAATAAATAGATGTATCTTTTCTCTTTAGTTTACGTTCTTTATGAACGCTAATATTAGAACCTATGGAACTGATTTGGATGCTGTTTTTTTTAGGTAGTGTATGGATATATTACAAATGTGATAGATTCATATTCGTGAAAGAGATATGTATATGTATGTAGATATCGAACTTTAAATAACCTTCTAGGGATTAGTCATTATTAGTATAAAAACCGCAGTAATAAAAGTAATAATAATGATGATTTGAAATCCGAACAGTTAACGCCGAGATAAGAAACGAGAACAAGTTTTAAATCAAGTAACGGAGAGTACAAAAACGAACAGTGAAAAATAGTACAGTGAGGTTTTATTATCCAATAAGCGTTTTATAGTAAATTGTATAATAGTGTTTATTGTTAGTACAATAGTGTAATCTATGCTCATAAGAAAATCGTAAATAAACGGAGTCTGTACACTGAATGTTTTTGATAAAACTTAGTGCTACCTACTTAGCACAAGCAACTAAGCCTAAAACAACAGTTTTTTGAATTTTTGGCTTTTGGTTTTTTTATCTGTGCGCACGTGCCTATTGGTCTTTTTATCTGTACGTACGTTCCTTGTTCACGCTAATCTCAATAATAGCTGAACCGATTTCAATGCAGTTTTCAGTGATGTATTTAGATAAGCTTAGGCTAGCATTTAGGCTTGGTTTCATTTGATCGATCAAACTTTAATTTACTTTCATTGTGCACGCTGATATCAGAAACTCTTGGACAAATATGGCAGCAAACACCATCTATTAGCGTTTTTAGTAAACTTTATTCAGGAAGAAAAAAAACACAAAAAAGTCGAGTAAATTTTCTTACTTCGAATTCCAGGCGAACGAAGTCGCGGGTACAGCCAGTATCTAAACAATTTGTAATTTTAATGGAAGTGAAACATATATTCTGCATCCGCACAGTACGAAATAAAAATGTATGCATTGCAGTGTAAATTACGAATTGAAATTTATACATTTTTGTAAAAATATTTACACCACTACACGTACGACCAATTCTAACAATTTGTTGAGGAAAAGAATCGTCAGTTACTGCACTTGTCAAACTGCGGACTGCTTTTGAAAACCCTGATTCAAATTAATAGAATACATTTATTTTCATAAGTGTAAAAATTAACTGTCCCTTTGCAAGAGAGCTCGTCCGATTGACAGAAAATTTATACAGTATACTTGCATTGGTTGATAGAGAATTGGTCATAATACTTGTATTGGTATGTTTGAATCCAAATGAATTTTGATTTATTTTGATGTCATCCCACGTTACATACGGAAAATGTATGTAGAATAGTATTTATTTCTAAGTCCTTACCCATGTAAATATTTTATACTAAGTGTCTGACAATACGATAATTTTTCCATTGGTTTTATTTTATACTGTTAATCCTAATTTATAGGTTTTCATTAAAGTAAGTAGGGTAAAATTGCTGCAGAATTAAATTGCAAAACTTGATATTTACCACTATGTGGGTCCAATTATAAAACGAAAATTGTTAGGATTTGTACAAATTTATATTAAGTTCATACCCTGTTCTTTCCATTACATTTGATTTCCCTACACAAATAATAATCAATATTTAGTAATCATTTACGCTTTCTATAGCATTTGTCCGTCACTTAATTAACGTTTTACTCTTCCAAAAATCAATAGTTACAATATGATGAGAAATTTACTATCAATGATTTTTATACTTTTTCATACTTCGACTTACAGTCGTTGACATGTTGATACTTGTTAATATTACTCGAATATTTATTTGGCCCGTGCTAAAAATGTAAGTGAGGATTGAGTTTACATTTTTAGCACACTGCTAAAAATGTAAGTGAGAAAAAAATAATAACAAGATAAATGTTAATAAAAAACGTGGCGTAAACAATCCTAATAGTTTTTACTACGTTCTTATAAGTGTCTAATGCAAAATAAAATATCACCCAATTTTTAAAAATTACGATTGAGGCATCAATATAAAAATTGGATAGAGTGTAGTACAACCAATGTTTATGTACAAGAACAGAAATAATTCTTTAACAAAATATGCCAATTTATATCTCGATATTATGACGTAAAGTAAAATTATAATGGTAATTAAATTTCCGCATTTTTAATAAACTCGGCTTTACCAGCAAATTAGTGTGCCGTCATTTGTTCCAACATATAACAATCCCTCATTTTTCAATATTTAAAATTAAACACTTATAATTAAATGTTCGGCGAAAAGGATGCCACTCTCTACGACCCATATTCGGGTCCCATGTCATAGGCTCGGTTATTGTTACATCCAAAGAAATGAAAAAATAGTTTTCTTATTTTGTTTAGCTTTATTTGTTCTTATAGCACTTGTTCTGATAAAATGTTGACTTTTGGAATTATTCGTGAAAAACCCTTCAAATACATATATTTTTTTTATTAAAAAATCAACATTTTCAATCACGAATAACTCAAAAAGTATTGACTTATGGATGCTTGAAATCTATCACTCTATTAATTTCTACAATTATTTAGTATTTTCTAATTTCCAATCCTTGAGAAAGGATGACAACCACTCTCAGGGTAAAAGCACTGTCTACATGAAAAATGTATGGGCTTAATATGTGAACTTGGTTGAACCAAGCATAAACATTTCTCAAAACGCATCTCTTATTTAAAAAAATATTTATTTAGTACGGCATAAAGGGTGAAATTCTGGTACTATAACTGCTCCTCTCAAACGGAAAATAACACTTGATCCTTGTGTATTATCATAAACTTAAAATTTTCGTAATATATTTAGTCTATGCGTATTTTATTCACTTCAGGAAGGAAAAAAAACACCCAATTACAAATAATTTCAGGAGGCGATTAGAATCTTTTCACTGTTGATAACTTTAAACATTTGAATTAATTATTTATATAACTTCTCTCTTTATTACTTAATACCTCATTGTTGCGCTTGAATGTTAAAGACGTAGCGTTAATTTACTAAGGAAATATATATTGAAATATTCATTAACATTACATAAATAATTTCAAGAATGAATGACATTTTCAATTTAAAAAGTAAACGTAATTATTGCTAGGTTATAAAATGTGGAACTATCTTCATAGATTATAGTAATTTACACTTTTTTCTCCAATTGCATAATATAACTGGAATTGAAAATTTGGAACTGCATTAAATCTATACAGATTTGTTGTATTTAAACCATACTGATAATTATCGTGTTCAACTACTACTTAAGACTCCAGTTCACTAAAAGAGCGAGGGATAACTGAAAACTGGGGCAGTAATAAATTTAAAATTTAAATAAGTTAAAAATAAGGGAATTTGTGCGAAATTAGGAGTTAAATATTAGTTTTATAAATGTCTTCTTTTGCACGTTAAAAAATATAAATTAATATTGTTTTAAATTAAAGCCAATTTTTTAAATATTTATCGTTGCAATTTTATTGAGAATACACCCGAGAAACTTTAAATCACATAGATTTAGTTTCAATTAACGCAATAGCAAAGTGTGCATATGGCTTATATCTCAGCAACGAGGTGGATAGAGAATAGTTCCGATTAATTTAAAGTGCTAAATAATTATGAGTTATTAATTATTATATTAATTATAAGTCTCAAATTAGTTGAGACATGTCATTGCAATGCCAATGTTATGGTAAACAATGTGATGACCTTGATTTCAATTCTATAACTTTAAGTACATTTATGTTACAATAATACGTAAAAGAATCACATTACACATAATGTTAGATAGAAGTTTTTGGTTACTGATTTATGTGCTTGATGTTAAATTTGACTCCTGGGGGCAAATGTGCGCAGGTAATTATATGCACGCGCACGCTTACCTTAGTTACATGTATTTTAACTGGCAATTATAAAATGACCTCGGTTTTTTAATTCCATATTCCATTCATCCCAGTGTGCACATGATAAATCATGCACCACAATTACACGACAAAAAACGATATTGCAGCTATTACTAAATAGCAGACAACAAGAGAAGAACTGTTACACTAGGAAAAAGAGTAAAAAAACTGAGAACAACTTGATTTAATTCGATAAGTTGTAGTGTGTTGGATACATAATTTTAAATTCTTTTTCACTATTTTCATAAAATACGGTTTCTATCCAGCATAGCCCCTCACATAATATAAGTCCATAAGCCAAATTTACAAATGATAATTATATTGTGATATCACTTCCGCTTTATTACAACTTCAACCTTTAGTCGGGGATTTCACGGTTCTCTAAAAAATGAACGCTTGATTCAATACGAAAAATTAATGTCTGCTATCCGTACATCTTACGCAGAAAATTTCCAGAGATAATAAGTCAAGAAATAATAATCCCAGAGTTAATTCACTCCAATATGACCTACCTAGAGGTGATCACTCTAGTAATATAATCTTCCTAAAGATGAACCACCCAGATGTGGATTTCTTTGTGAAATGGTTGTATTTGATTTTATTCTTTACTATTATTCTCGTAAATTGATTTCTTAATATTTATTTTTTCTCGTTTAGTTTAGTTAAATAGGTCATTCAAATTGTACAGATAACGTTGAAAACTAAAAGTAATTAAAAGTATCAATAAAAAAAACAAGTTTTTTATTTCATTTTAATTCATTAGTAAATAACAATTAAATCTGTCAGAATCATACGCAAAATACAGGTACTTTGATGAATAAAGAAATAATCAAAATTCAATTTAATTTTACAAAATTTTCAACTGCAACTAGTAAGCGATTATTCAAGTCATTTCAGAGAAATTGTTTTTGTTTTGCCTTCCCGAAGTGAACTGCGTTTCAGTCAAATATACGACGGTCAAGTGTTATTTTCCAATAGACAAGGAGCAGTTAAGACGTCGGGAGATCACCTCTTATACCGTCCTAAGTAAATATTCTTAAAATAAAAGGAACGCGTTTCGTTTTTGTGGAACTTTCGTCCTTGCTTTTAAAATAAAATCCACAGGGTGAATTTTGATGTCATCCCACGTTACATACGGGAAATGTATGTAGAATAGTATTTATTTCTAAGTCCTTACCCATGTAAATATTTTATACTAAGTGTCTGACAATACGATAATTTTTCCATTGGTTTTATTTAATTAATTAATAATGTAAAAAAATGGATATGCTTGAAATTTATTTTAAAATATTAATTTTAAATATTTAATAACTTATAATGCAAATAAATACATACCGAATTCTCTAGTATGTGATTTGAAAAAAAATTCTATGAACTTTTTAACAATCATCATCATCATCATCATCATATATAATAATACGCTAAGGTTTTAAGATGTTACTCTCCTTTTTAGAAAAAACCTCACAACTAATCCACATAAATTATATATAATTTTATAGATAATTGCTTGCTCTACCGGCATCCACAACTAAAAAATTTATTATTGCTATTCTTTTTGCAAATTAATTAATTATTAAAATTATATACACAAAACAGCAATGCTGCCATCTAACGGCTCAACGTCAATATGATTGACGGTCGGTAAAATTTTTGTTTAATTTCAAAACCACTCACGTATAAATAAAGTGGCGCTTTAGCTCAATGCTTTTGATACTTCCGCCTCTATATGTCAATTTTAGTAAAATATTTGTTTGATCTGTCATCTGAGCTTCATAATGGAATAAATAATGCGAAGACTTCGCACGGGTCACGCTAGTTTTATATATACTGATACGAAAACAACGCACCCAGGAAACTCCAGAGTGTTCATAGGTGTTAATGGAGTCACCCGCATTTTTAATAAGCTCTTTCACTGATACTGTAATTTTATATAATGACGTCTATTTTTATAGTAAAAAAAGTTACTCTCTCATAGATGTTAGTTGGTAGGTTATAAACTATGTTTTTAAATACGAACTTCAATATACGTTATAATTTCTGTTAAGTAATGTTTTAATTAGCCTAAAAATAAATGTTCAAACTTTTACATGTTACTTTAAATAGGAATAGTACCACTACTGGGTTAATTTTTTTGGACAATCAACACTCAACAAATAATATTAAGTAAATTGTCACCTGTATTTTTTATGTCGAGTTTGATGATCATTCATTAGTAACGAATGGCGATTTATTGAAGTAAATGCGATGAATAGAAATCTTTATCACGATTTTTTTAGTTTTTAAATATATGCATTTCTAGGGCACCTAAGGATGTACATACCTCATTTCGTAGGCATGTCAAAAGCTAGGTCTCATAGTAGTATCAAAGCTTACATAGAGGCCATTCAAATCGTATACGTTTAGATTATATTCACAGACAGTTCAACGTCTATTGCAATGTATGCAGGATCCTTTTTTGTTGTACTGAAACTTTGTGAAAAGTGTGAACATCCTGCCAGAAACATAAATATGAGGAGTATAAACTTTAATGACAAGAAAAAGTGCGTTTGGGGTTTTGCCTATTTAAGAAGTAAAGGGATACTAAATTCTAGTAAAATCCCTTAAAACTATTATTTATAATTTAAAACATATTATACATATATTATAAACTGTTATATGTAGAAACTTGGAATTTGGCATAACGATAAAGAATATTAACTCGCACATGTTAATTTACAACACTCGAAAATAATAATATAGATTTGGGAGGGCAAATAGAGTACTCGTTTTTGTCTTTTCATATGACAATTTAAAAAGAAAACAAATTGTTAGGATTCCAAGTTTGTGATTTCTTGAATATATACTTTTTCAAACTTTCGCGATTCGAACACATATTTTATTTGATTTGAATCGGGTTTTTTCGCGGTAATTATATATTTAATGAGTAAACCTAGATATTATATACTAAGTACTCACTATGTCCCGACGTTTCTGACTGGTTGCACAGCCTGTGGTCACGGGAAGACTCTTGAATATATGATTACAAAAGATATGCCCCACCACCCTCTGTCTCCAAAGCTGGTAAAGCCACAATGGTGATAAAAACGGCTTAATTTAGCCAAAGTTCACTGGAAATTTATATTTTATAATATTTATAATTTATATTTTACGAAGCTAAATACTTTGTTGTTGAGATATTCACCATATTCTTACGCTTATTTAAGATGTAATAATTAATAAGTTAATATGGTGAAAAATAATAATTGTGTTTGTATATTAGTTTCAAAAAATGCCCTTAAATCTCTACGTGGGTTCAATGTGTATGGAACACCTTTAGCGCCATTTTTGCTCTCACTGGACGGGTTTTTTCATAAGGTCGACTTTGTGTACCAAGGTTATGATTTTTTGTCAAGATTTTCATCAGTACCTCTCAAATTATCTAGAATATGTTCTCATTGTTAGTTAATTGTTGCTAATACTTATTATACAAATATAACATAAATAGTTTAATTACATTTTCTGTAAAGTGTATATTCACAGTCTTAGGAATTTAAATAATAAATAATTCCATTACAAAAACAATTTAATTTTAAAATATTCGACCAATGCCACGTAAGTTTAAAGAAAATGTGACCCATATTTACATAATAATACGACGGTTTAAGACTTTAAAGGAAATAATTTCCATCATCACATCTCAAAAGATTTTTACATAACAGTAACACACATGTGCTTGTAGCCTATGGTGCTGGTTGAACACGATATGTGCTATAGTTTATTTCTTCTCTTAAATAAAGCTTCAAAAAACAGTTGTAATATTTGCTATATTTTGCCTAAAATATCGGTGTAGCTGAGTGCTACGAATGGAAAAAATATTAAATGTATACTCGGCGAAAATATTCCCTATGTAGAAAGAAAGAGAGGACAAGCAGTTAAACTCGTGAGGATTACTATATGAGATTATTCAATATTTATTTATGCGAAAAAGGCACAAATATGAATTCTCTTCCGTATTATATCTTCGTTATGAGTAATTCCACAGGTTTTCAGACAAAAATATATATGCTTGAAAAGGCTGTCGACTCAATTTTTTATACATTTGTAATGTGCGTTCATGTATATATACATATATATATATATATATATGTGTGTATATATATATATATATATATATATATATATATATATATATATATATATATATATATATAATATAGCCGATATCCTTTGCAAGTGGCGGCAGTGAACGTTTGATTGTCGCACTAATTGAAAATCGAAAGGAACGTTTTTTAATTTAAATTAATACATGGTAGCAACGTTTTTTATTCACGATACCTCCTGCGCACATGCGGGAGGAAAAGTTTTTATTATGCTAGGTTTCCGTTCAAAGATTTCTAAAATGCTACCCGCTCCATTTTTTTTTCTAAAATAAATTTGCCATAGATTTGTTATCTTTACTCTTTCGCTATGTAATGCTAAAATAAAAATAGCACAATAAGTTAATAGATTTGGGAACAGGAAAATAACGTATTTTGTATAATATGCAAATGACCATTTCCAACGAATTCAATCAGAGGGTATACCCTCACTTCAAATTCATCTCCTCTTCCGAACCGAACATTATTAATCATAGCGAGCGTCGAGTAAAACAAGACTTTTTGGTATTACTTTGAACGTAATCTACCTGAGGTCAAATCAAATTGAGTTGGTAATTATTATAAGTAAATGAGTCTTGAAATAAAATAGAAATACATCTGAAATGCAAGATTTTTGAAATATCCGTATTTAACTTTTACATTGTTACGTCAGTATATAATGGGATAAACTGAACCAACTTCCGTGTTCAAGAATTCTTACAATATTTAACTGACTTAATTAAATGTAAAAAAAAATTGTGACTATATATTAATAATTGCTTAGAAAACTATGACTTTTAATACAGTATTACGATTCAAATTTGTTCATCATATGATAGTAAGTTTAACGTTAATTAAAACTTTAACATACATACAAACAAAAATGCAGTATAACGTTCAAAGTGGAATTAAAAGTATTATTGGGTTATGTAGAGTAATGTCATTTTTGGATTATAATAAATATATATGAAATAACAATCTGTAGATATAAATGTAACAATAAAAAGTGGATACACAGTGTGGGTACCACATAAGCTACACTAATAAACTGAGATAGAGGTTCTTTAGTTGCAAATTAATATTTGCAAACGGCGGTTTTGTCCGAATTTCGAAATCTACGTTAATTTTTTGTACATTAGTATCGAAATTGAAGGTCATAATCGTAACCTTGAACCAAAATGAAACGTTGTTCCGTATAAAAAAAGATTAAATAAATACATCTTCCTTCAATTATTGAATGATGAAATACAGTATAACATTTTACTTCAATTATTTCATCATTCTTATCTAACAAGTGTCCATAATGAGAGACTATTTTTGCCAGCTGCTTACCGTCGTACTTTATTTCGAAGTACACTGTCAGACATAATGTTAGATCCGACATACTTTTTAAACACTAATTTCCAAGGAAAATGTCTTCTTTCTATGCACTAGCTTCTTGCTCGTTTATTATTTATTTACTTTACATATAGCTATGAATTATAAAAGTTAAAAATTTTGTTTTGTAGGACTCCTTGAGTATTTGTTAGTAACAATTATTAAAACATTATTTGTTAAAATATCGATTTTTTATATTGATTTGTAAGATTTTTTAATTATATTAAATTAAATTAATCCTCGAAAAAATTGATCAGATTTTAATTTATTATTAAAAATTTGAGATTTTAATTTATAATTATTGTACCTGATTTTATTTAACGAAACTTCTTTTATAAAGTTAATTTCATTTAATTATTTCCAAACATGCTTCTATTTATTTTATTAGAAAACAAACTTCGGAACTATGAGAACCTTTTTCGAATTCCTGTTCTGGAATTGAATATCATCCGCTATTGCTTATGCTTGATCGATATTATCCTAGTTGTTAGTATGTTAAATCACTTATCAATGACGAACTAATTTGTTAGTAAACTAAATCGGTTCGAAGAAGTGCGTCACAAAAAATATGAAAATTATTTGGTATTTTAATTCAATACACAAACAAATTTCATCATTTATTTTCTCAAATTTATCGGTTTCGTCGAATTATTCTCAAATGTATACCGAAAAGTTTAATATATTCTTCTATAAATACGTATTTGAAGAAAATTATTCAAATTACAAAATTTTGATAGTAAGTAATAATCTACTTCATAACCGCGCTAATTAACTATGCTTAAATCAAATTTCACGGTCAATCCGTTGCCTATTCTATAACATGATTCACGGTAAGAAGCATCTAGAAATTTAAAAAAAAGAAAAATTTAAGACCATACACTTTTGTTTAAGCTTATTCTGCTATAAATATATTGCTTAGGAGTGTTTACATCCATAACTTTCGATTGAATCACTGATGCAGAAGATAAATAAGGCATAAACCATCATCCATGGCTTTAATGGCGTGTAATATTCACATCAAGAGAAGTTCGTTAATATATTTCTAACTTAATTGCATCTAAATAACCAAATAAATTTCAGCCGTTCATCCTTTTTGCACCTTATATTTTGTAATGTTGTACTATGAATATTGGTATTTTTATTACAGCGTTAGTTGTAAAGTTGTTATATTTCCGTTTTATTTATTAGGAGAATAAAAGTAACTTCTAAATGTGTATGATAAAATTGATTTTCACACTTTTATTGATAATTGCATATATATAATTATTTACATATTTATTTAATTCCACTGAAAAATAAAGACGGCTAAAACTTTCAACTGGTTAAAAAAGAGTACTGAATTGAAATTGAACGATGATGGAATCATTGTTGTAAGAAAAAATCATTGTGGCGTTTCATGCTATAAGATTCAAAGTATATTTAACAAAAAATTAAACAGTTTATTTATTTCAAATGAGAAATGTTGTCATTTTTTAGACAAGTAGAAATAATAGTACATCAGGGATTCTCATTTAATTGTGAATAGTGAATCTAAAAACATCATGAAATTCAAATTTAGCACCCTGAAATTAATCGAAAACAAATATAATAATAATATATTGCAAATTATTTATGCTTCATATTGAATGTTCGAACTATTGTGAAATTCAAATTCGGAAATCTAAAATTTACTGCCAGCAAATTTAATCGAAACGAATATAGTGATGAACCATCCAATGTAGTGACAACAGTTGCCTTAATCTTCATTCTCAAAAACATTAGGAATTAATTTTCTCAAAAATATTGTGAACGAAATTAGCACCCAAATATTTGTCAAAATTGAATACAGTGACGATATATAATGCGAGAAAAAAATTCGAATTCACGACAATAAAATTAGTTGAAAACGAATTTAGCGAAAATTAACACTCATTCGGATGATATACAGTCGATTTATGGCGAGAGGTAGAGATACTGTCACTGAATGCAGAAGTAAAGAATAACAACCCCAGCCAAGGCTGAAACTAATATCAACTGAAAAGCATCAGTTTGAATCCCACTCTCAAATATTGTATCAAATTAAGGGTTGTCAAACCCTAAAATATTTATGGTTAAATTACATATCGAAAATATCTGAAGTAAAAATATCAAAAATATATAAATTATAATCTTTGAAAATAATACAAACTTCAAATATGCCACAACATTCCCTACTGGGATTTATTCCAATGCAATAAGTATTCGTTTTTATGACCTCTATGCTTTGTCAAATAGGGGTATTTTAAATAACTTTTAAAATATTTGAAAATCTATCATCTTTAGAAACTGTGTGCAAAAACTGGCATCTTTAGTTTTATGGTCATAATATGAATATGATCATTTACATGTTACAATGTGTAAAGAAATAATAAAATAAAACGAAAAATATTGATGTCTTATATTTCAAATTATGTCTAGATATTCCGTACAAGTTAACTATTGTTCTAGCGAATATGTGTTTTTATAGCGACCGAACGCTCGTGTGATACGTAAAATAACGTAAAATATTTAACTTCAAGATTAAATACTGCATAAAAGTATGCTCACTTCTTAGAAATATCACAGACAAAATAATGCATTTTAAATTTACCCATAGAATTCTCCTTGAAGTAAAATAATAAAAAAAAATTATGTTGCTAATTTAATGTAGAGACAGATAAATCTATTATTTTTTCTAGAAAATATATTTCAAAAAATTTTATACAGCATAATTTTTCAAATATATTATGAAAAACAAAACATTTTCATAGGTTAAATTGCATAACAATTAACGCATAATAAAGTTTAGACTTAAATATTTTTGCATAATGAAAACTTTGAACTAGAAACTGTACAAGGATATTGTAGGATGCACTCTTAAAAATATTCATTATGAAGAATCTTACAAATGAAATCTTTGCAAAATAGCGTACCATGTCGACCATGTACCATGTCGAAAACTATAAATGCAATGTAATCGCTACTTGCTCTACTCTTGTGACATGTTTGGTGATGTTTTAGACAGATGAAAAATTTGTAGTTTTGAATAGATATTGATTTGAATAATATAGGTAGGCCTAGAGCAAACAAAACATTTCGTAATTTGTAGTCTACATACGAAAAAGTTTTTTAATTTTGAGAAAACTACTGATGGACACTTATGTTATAAGAAATATTTTTTTCTTTTGAGTCAGAAAATTGTTCTTTCGAGTCAAAAACGTGTAGTCTAAATAAGCTGAATATAGTTTAAAATTTTGAAGAGAATATCAATAATCCTGGTACATATAAATTTATAAAAAATCCTAGCTTTATAAAATATATTTAATGCATATCCATCACTTAGTTTGAACTTGTAAGGCTATTTATCAATTAATTTTAAATCTGTTTTACATACTAATTGCACGAATGATGTTTGCCTAGGAAATCATACATGAATAATGGTTTCAACAATAAACACGTTGCTCTGCAAGAAATCTTAACCAGCATATCGACGAGATGACAGCATGTGATCGAATTCCATAAATTTCCTTTATCGACATTATTATCTTTCGTAAAACATTAACATCTACTTCAGATTAAAGATGTAAATGAGCTCTGCTTCTGCTTCCACAAATGCGGAATTTCCGCGACAGTTGAATTCTGCTTCTGATTCTGCTTCTGCATATTTCACAACGGATGAAATGCACAGTTATTTTTTTTTACCATGGATGAGGTCGTGAACGGTGCCTTAAGGTGACAGGTTGTGAATTATCAAGTGATTTGTTTTGAAATATTGTACGTGAGGTTAAGGCCAAGTGAAAGAGGATT
The DNA here is from genome assembly GCA_039881145.1 of Druceiella hillmani. Classification (NCBI taxonomy): domain Eukaryota; kingdom Metazoa; phylum Arthropoda; class Insecta; order Lepidoptera; family Hepialidae; genus Druceiella; species Druceiella hillmani. The sequence continues at coordinate 74,684 of JAYKKI010000044.1, forward strand.
TTTTGCTTCATCTTATTCATTCAGTGCATGATAATTGGCTGTTACATATGGTGTTCTTTATTGAATTTCCTTATTTTATAATTGTTAAATAGTTTCATGACCGTTGTTACGTCACTACTATAATTATTCCGCACTATGTGTTTAAGTATAATAAAGTGAAAAAATAAAACAAAATCAAGTTCAATTTGAAGATTTTTCGCCTAAAAAAATTACTATAAGGTAAAAGGTATATGCGAAAAGATATATTCTCGGAAACGGCGCGTTACGACTCCTTTGAAAAATCATTAAAAATCTATGCTTTCAGATGACTTTGAGTATTTGGAAAATTAAATGCCGATCTCATGATAAAGTAAGAAGGGAATAAGAAGCAAAGGCTGCTTGTCCACTGGATGAAGTAAAAAAGCAACTAAGCTCTGCAACAAGCATTTGTTAACAATGAGATTTGGGATATATCATATCAAATATGCAAAGAAGTAAATCGTTTAATTGGTAAAACGATCACCAGGATTTATCGTTTAATATTGTGGATGAAATTGGTTTCCGCCGAGTGTCAAGTGCTGTTTTACAGCTAATTTTTATATGTGACGGTTTATACCATTTTGTATTTAATTAAATAAAAAAGATATTATGAAAATTAAAAAAAAATTCATTTACAAGTGACATCTCGTGTACATTACCCATTCATTAGTTAAATTACTCTTTTTCACAATTAATATGCAATCTCTTAGTTATGTGGAGTAAATTTCTTTCCAATAATGAAGAAGGAATTTTTCTCATCCTCCCATTTATTAATATAAATAAATGTCATGTTCACCATAAATAGTAAAACGTAGATGCAACTTTGATCAATATTTGACATGAATGACTTCCTGTCAATGTTATTGTACAATCTTATTATTATTTACTATTATTATTCTCTTTCCGATTAGTTTTTTGTTAATGTATGGCCACTTTTTTGATTAAATAAAAAGACAGAATAATGCCAAATTAAAAGAACTAATAATCCAATTTGGAAAAAGAAAAAAATAGGGAACAGTGACCTTGTGTGTATTTACTTGAATCCTATATCAGCATCATTAAGTTCATCAACCGACACAGATTGCATTAGTTTATTTTTTTTTATTACAATTAGTAATGAATCCTTTCCATGAGATATGGATTTAATGATTTAAACTAAATCGAATATTTTTATAATAACAATTATCTTCAAACAGAAATAAATCTTTTTGATTGTTCATTTTCATTTGATTTGTTCAGCAATAAACCGACAAGCACGGATACCAACGTTGAATATACAAGAACAATCCATTATCACATGTTTGTATTTTAGAAGCATACGTATGTACTATAAGGAAGTTATGCGTATGTGGACTTTCGAATTAAAAAAAAAAGTTGCCACAAATAAAACTATGGTATAGTGCTAAATTTTTGTAACATAAAAATAATATAATTGTACAATCACATTACGCTTCAGCAATTTCATTGCGCTATTCTTACGTAAAGGTTATATACAAAATATACTTATATAAATACTATACACTCGTACTATGCATCAAAAAAATGTAGGTGACTTTTGCGTGACTGAGTTTTGTGTCAGTAGAGCCCCTGAACACAAATTATTAACGAAAGATATAACTACATAAGTGGAATTATCTAAGTAAGGATATTACATAAAATCGTGCCGATTTGTTAACATACAAATTACGAAATTAGCCGAGCATTCCTTCAAGTGTTTTTGAACGAAAAAATTAATGAGTTGATGCGGGGAAAGCGGCTCACAGCCATTTGGGAATAATTAAAGTCATTACAATGTATTTTTTATGGTAAAAATCGTGAGAACTTTTGCCTCAACTATTACAATAATTATACAGCAAATATGTTAGAATTGCGTTAGGTACGTACTCAGACATGTCGCTGAAGTATTGAAATTTAAATCAATATTCGTACAAAATATTTTCACTCGCCGGAAAATTTATAATAAAATTATATATAATAAAATTTATATATAATCAATTTTTTTTTTAATTTAATTTAATTTATAATTATTACATATATGTATATATATATATATATATATATATATATATATATATATATATATATATACATATGTATATATGTATATATATTTATATATATATATATATATATATATACACGCACACATATATATATATATATATATATATATATATATTCATTATAATTCATTTTTCATGTTTGTATGTCAAATATATATATATTAATTTTTCAAGTTGATTATTTTCGCAACATAGGATAAGGTAAGTTATTCAGGATCGATTTACTAACACACGTGAGTTGTATACTTATTTAAGAATGGTGTCGGTTGTTATGCTAAGGTAGGTTTGATAATGTGTAGAATCAATCGAAAATAAATAAGTCGAAGTCGAAGTAAAAAATTGCCAACATTTTATTAACGTCATGTTAATTTATAACATCATGTTATTTTCAAGCAATAAAAGAATGATTATTTTCAAATTTGACAGGAATTATTGTTTACTAATTAACTTGCTATTCTAACAAGTAAAATTCTTTTCCATGTATTATTTCACGACTTGTTTAACAAATAAATGAAACTAGAATGATATAAAATAATTAACTTTTTGGTCCTTTGTTGTTATTACTATTACAAATTAAAGCCAGTGACCCTTTTTTATGTAGATTTTTAATGCAAAACTCAGCTTATTATCATAATAAAATATTCTATGAAACCAAAAATCTTAAACTTTATGTTTTCTAAATTGGTGGTGAAAGAAGATTTCAATTTATCGCTAACATTATTATCGCAATCGACGTAATAATAATTCTGAGTTAAAATTATTGTGATTTCAACTTATCCAGTTGCTACCCTGAAACTATTCTAATTCCGCTTTCTTCTTAAAAGAAGCGTTACAACATACTTAACAAGATGTTACTTTTTTAGAAGAGAAAAATTCATTTTTAAATTGTAATATTTTCTTGTTAACTATTACTTTTTGGTTAAATTCATTTCATTTTTAATTTTTGCTTTTTTTCTTATTCTGGGGCTTTTGGCACCTTCTTGTGAAGTATTTATCAAAATTAATTTTACAATGTTTTCATCGTTTTCCTACAGTGGCTCTTTTATGAAATAAACTGATAATTTTTAGCAAAACTTAACATATTTTCAAAAGGTTCCATTAAGTTAGCACATAAAACTAATTACCCAAAATTTTTGTTTAAAATCCTTTCGTGATAATTGTTTTTTTTATTTTCCTAAATTTATAAGAGAAATTTTAATAATTTTGTGTCGAGTGCCTGTTTATCTATCCGAAATTTTTTTTTAATTATAATATCTATACAAGGAACTATTAATACAAATCTTAGTTGAACGAGACATTGTGTTTAGCTTTATGACACGGATAACCATATAAAGTATTAATATATCAGCGGCGAAAGAGATATTCGTAATTATTATGTCGATAAATATTTTAAGGGTATGTTACTGATAATTTAATTCGAACAAACTTTTGAAAAAATTACAACTAATATTTGGATGCTTCTCATCGATTTGCATTTCCTCCTTCGTGATTCACTGACCATGATAATCTTCAGCGTAAAAACCCACCTATATTGAATTTTATTTTATTAATATTTTTACTGTTTAATTTTAATATTTTAATTTCTAATTAATTCATATTTTATTTAATAATTGAAATTACATTTTTTTTATATTCAATTTACCAATGCGTTGCTACTATTTTACAGCGTCTGAAAAACTATAACATAACAACTTTGATCCATTTTATAACCAATTTACTGCTGTAGGAGCACTTTTGTTGATGTACGAAAACAAATTTCAACGATTCACCTGCACTCCTCGATGTTCCAGTTCATTTATTAGACAGAGCTAGCCGGAAAATGGTCGTTACTTATTGCAATTAGTTTTCCACTCTTGTGAAGAGCTTTGATCGTTACAAACGAAGTTTTCGCATTTTCAGATAGAAAGCAGTCTGCAATTTTGCATCGTTGTCATAATTTTTATCGTTCAGTATTTCACTATATAATATTTTATTCATTTTACGAACCGGCTAGACTTACATAACGAAGTATTTTTACAAAAAATGATATAGAAATATTCTTTAAAATGTTTTACTTGTTAAAATTAATAAACGTTTAAATTTATTGACATCAACTTATCATTCTTTTAGATTTTAATTGTCATTCGACATATTTCCAATCGAGGAGTGACTTTTCTAAAGATTTATGCCCTTGTTCCATTTTTTCCAAGTATTTATGTTTATTATTTATCAATGGAAAATAAAAAAAAACTAACCGTAACATTAAGTGAAATTAGCAACGATGGTATTCCTGAGATAGCCAGCAAGAAGTAAAATCTTTGTGATTGGGTAAACTAATCTCACTTTCAACATTTCATACGAAATCAAATTTAATTACAGATTTTGATAATCCGCACTTTACGCGTATGAAGACGGAAACATTTTTCTTAATATTTTGGCTGTGTGTATGAGTGTTTACATCATGCATATGCATGCAAAATTTCATGCATGTTGGTCTAAAACTAGAAAACTGTAGGATTGTGACAGACGGACATACGGAGGACGGTCTAACCTGGCTAAATTAAATATCCCTTGTTTCACAATGGGATCTTACTGAGAAGCAGGAAATGCATACTACGATTAAAGATATACTTTTTTGTTTGATATATATGTAGTGAATTGAAAATATACGTAACAAAACTAAGTAGGTAAATATATTCCTAAATTCTCAAAACATTCAGGTTCCTGTCTAGGAACCCTCGGTTTCTTCTCGCTATTCTCATTTTATAATATTTCATGAAGGAAAAAATAGAGATTTAAAATCGACACCGAAATAATAAAAAAAAAATTTGTTAATGAGATAACCATAAAACAAAGGATTCACATTTTTCATTTAGTTCATTTACGATAGTGTCGTTATCTTGGCATATTAGTTCCTTTTGCTTTTTGATCGGAGGTTCTTTTCAAATTAATTTTTGTAAACACAAAACACAAATCGATATATTTTATTATCGATATATTTTATTTATTTCTACGTGCAAAAATACGTTGGTTGTCCACTCATTCTAACATATTAATATTTCTGAATCCCTAGAGTATAATTTGCATAAGTATAACCAGTAGATTAATATATACTTTTCAAAATAAATAGATCTTTTGGAAATTTAATGGATAATTCCCTTGATGTTGCCTTCAAATTATATTTATGTTTAATAATTTTTATCTATTTAAGACAAATAAAGTAGAGGCTTTTTAGAATCAAATGTAATGGAACACCGATTTCGAAAAATCAGGTAATGTCTTTAATATGTTACTTTATATTGCTAGAAACACTTAAGAAAATGAAAGTCCTTAACTAAACCTATGATTCACAATACAATCAATGGTCTCGGAACTTGTATACAAACAGTATAAGTTTTTGAATAAAGCTATTCAAAAGTTTTTATTTTTTTTCTAAGTACGATATTACAAAATTATTTATGAGGAAGATTTAACAATTTTTAAAATATAATGAATACAGCCAAATTTACAAAAGATATATCAAACGGTCCCAGAGTCGTTATGTAATTTCTCCCAGAAGATTAAATTTACCGTCGTTTAATATGTAATAACCGATTGTTTAACATTTTAACAGCGTTCGTTTCGAGTAGTATTTGTTATATACAACCAACAAGAAAACCAAGTCTTTGTTGTTACTATTTTGTACTCAGCAATCTAATAATAAAATTATGTTAAAATATTTATAATCTTTAAAAGAGTAGTTTCGAATTGAAATTCTCTCATTTCTTTGTGTAACGATATTTATTTTATCAACACATGACAAAAAAGTCTAAAACCCATATTAAATTTATAATATTTATTCATTTACTAAGCATCACTATTAAAAACAAAAGTCGTATTATGTATTATGAATATAAAATTAAATGTAAGGTTAATAGAATGAATTAAAGAAAGTTACAAAGTGTATCGAAAATAATTTTCTGACAATTAAAACAGTATTCCAAACTTGTGGGAATTAATGTTCCGTTGGATTCTGCTAACATTATCGTGTCCAAAAATTAACTGTTTGAATTGTTTTAGTATTTGTGAATAACATAGTACCTGCTTTTTAATACTTTCTTTCTTTAATATTGACTGAAATGAAATCAATTCAATTTATAATTGTTAACGTTTGAAATTTTACTGCACTTCCCCATTTTTTATGCTAAAAATAAACAAAGAAATGAACATGAAAGAAACTTATAAATAAACAAAGAAATTAATATTAAAAAGGAAAAAGATAATTAAAAAAGGTAAAAAATATACAAAAGGTAAAAAAGGAATTAGTATTGTAATAAACGTAAAAAAAATAAAAAAACTAAACATCAAAAAAATATATTGGTAATCATAAAGAAACATGAAAATAAGCATAGAAATTAACAAAAAAATAAATATATACTCATTTCTATATATACTTCATATATAGAAAATAGGGAAATTATATATAGAAAGAAATATAGCAATAAACACTGAAACTAACAAAGAGATAAGAATGTAGAAATAAAAACGTAAGAAGTATGTTTCTTCTAAAGGTAACAAAAAACAATTAAATAAAAAAATAAATTATGGTGGATATGAACAAAAAGAAACATAAATAAACCCGAAAAGTACAGGGATAAACATAATAAAAGAAATAATCGTAGAAATAAAGTGAAGTGAAAATGGATATAGGATCATAAAAGGAACATAAAAATGAATATAGAAATTGGCATAGAAATAAAAACATAAATGAACATAGAAATATACATTGTAATGAAAGCAGAAAAAAATACGTATATGCACGAAACAAAGAAAATATAATTAAAAACGTAGAATTAAACGTAGAAAGGAACAAGGAATTCGACGCAGAAATAAACATAGCGATAAAAGCAATGATCATTTAAGGAATCGTAGAATTAAAAGTCGTAATAAAAATAGAAGATAATATAAACGCTCACACAGAAATAAGCACAGGAACAAACATGGAAAAAGATACGGAAATAAGAATATTAAAATAAATATATGAGAAAACGTTGCAATAAACATAACGGAGTACATGGAAATTAAAGTAGAAATAAACATAGAAATTAACATGGGAATATACATGGAAATGAACACGGAAGTGAACATAGAGAGAACAGTAGGAAGTAGCATAGAAAAATTCAGAGAAAAAAATATGTGTGGCACTCGGGGACTGCCGCGGTAAAGCTATGGCATAGCATTTTTTATCAACTTATACAATTATAATATTTATGCAAAATTTTTTTGTCTTTGATATTAATTCAAGTTTTTTCTTTGATATTTTTTCAAGTTACACTTTTTGAGCGTGGTGACCGATAAGGAAACAATTTTTTTTCTTTTATTGAATAAATGTAAATTGAGAATTTAAACTCTATGTGTGTGTGTGTGTATGTGTGTATAAAAGAGAGTTACTTTTAAGATCGCTCATTTTAATATCAAAAACTTAGGTTATTTTTACAGCAGTAATAATAATAAAATGTATGTATATAGAGTACTCACTCATTTTCCTTCACTATTTTTTCATCACTTTCTTCATTAATAAATGCACTTTGTTTATTCATATTTAAAACACTTTATACAAAAATTTTACGCGTACAGCTGTTCACTGTTGTACATAGATGATAGATACCTATACACCTATATACTTTCTCACAAACAGCTGCTTACGTATTCGTCCGATTTCGGAGCAGTTCGTGTCGATCCGTGCGAGCTTCGTACAGTCTACACGCATACCACTAGTCGCACGCACACAAACACCGTGCCGAAGTCTGCCGAACTGAAACGACGTTAGATGATGCACGGCTTTCAACGCCGCACCGCTGTGCCGGTCGGAGTAACACCCCCCGTTAAGTTTATTTTCGTTACGGAATTTCTTGATTCGGTCGCCGCGCTGAAAGCCCGAGATAAAAGCTATGCAATAGCTTAATAAACTTTATAATATATATAGATATAAATATATATCACAGAAATTAATATATAAAGAAACATAGAGAATTATCAAAAAAATTAGGTAAAGTTATTGAATTTATTTTTATGATAATATTTATATTTGATACAGGCCTAGAAATATTGTAATATAAATAAACATAGATATAAATGAACAGAGAAATCATATGATTATTAAATATACCTTGAAGTGAAGTGAATATGGGAAGAAACATAAAAGTAAACACAAAACGAAACATATTAAACAATGAAACAAAAATAGAATTAGACATACAAAATAGACATGAAAAGGACACAGAATTTAACATAGAAATACACATATAACTAAATAATATGACAAAAGCACAGCAAAATATATCATTAATATAGAAATAAGAATACAATAATTAATTCAAAATAAGTACCTACAGATTACAATTATGTATAAAAAACAACTTTGGAATGATAGAATATGTCACTCATTTGATCGTAAGATGGGGACAGTTCGCGGGACACGTGGGGCTGCCTTAATCTATAACAATTTAAAAAGTAATATAGGAGGAGAAAAAGCCCGTGGATAAATTAATTTTTCAAAATTATATTATGCCAATACTTGTATGAATTTACTTTATCATTAATGATCATAATTTCCGTAACAACAATCATAAATATTTTTTTCTTTAATTCGAGAATTGTTGACTTAAGAGGTACTTTTTGATTAGCTTCCACTCGTATTACAAGCGCTCAATATTTTAAGAATAAAAAAGTTCAATTGTATCGTAATTCCATTGATTTTGAACATATTTTTGAATTAAAAATTGTCGACAACACCTTATCAGGTTCGTTTTTATTGCTTTTCCGTATCCGTATTGTAAAGCACAACAGTAATTTTAAGCACTAATATTTTCAATGTTTCACATTTATAATTTCATTTCAATGTATCTTTGTTTTTAGTCATACATTTTAATATAATAATAATGTATGTAATGTCAAACTATTCTAATTAATAAAAATAAAGTAATTTGACATAACTAGCGAAGTTGCTAATTAATTTTGCTGCTTTATTGTTAGTAATAGATTAAATACGATTTTTAATAACGTGAGTATTTTAAAATATTGAATAATTTGGCGTTAATTTTGTAGAAAATCATTATTCACAATTAAATGAAGCTACGTGATGTAGTATTATTTCTACTTTCTTCAAGTTCTTTACCACGACCTAGGATTCGTTGTATTACAACATCTTCAGGTGGGCTATTAGCAAAGATAGATAAGCGTATCTTTGCTAATAGCCCACCTGAAGATGTTGTAATACAACGAAACCTAGGTCGTGGTAAAGAACTTAAATGAAGTAGAAATAATACTACATCACGTAGTTTCATTTAATTGTGAGTATTTTCATTGACTCAATAAATTTTATAATAGATTTCATTGAAAGGAAAATTGTGATTCTATAGTCGATTATTTGAGACTCGTTGTCGATCTTGTGCAAAATATGCAGAATTAGATAAATTGGTTTAGAAAAATGATGGGTTATAATTTGTAGTCCACATGACGGTCAGTTGATTGTCAACAATTTGATATCCTGTTGACATCTGCATCTTCTTCTTTTTACACGCGCCTTTTCCTTCGAATCCACCTCCTATATTTAATTTGAATTGAAGTTATCTACTTAAAATATCCGTAATATGTCCATAAATTATTCGATTGTTTCAAACTAATTGTCTTATAAAGAATGATAGATTAATAGAGAGATGAAATTTCTGAAATATAATTTTAATATTATTATTGAATTATACTTACAGTAAAAAATATATTTATCGAAAATAACTATTCATCTTATTCATTATAGGTATTATTTATTATAGGTTTGTAAATTTAACGTGAGTCATTAAAAGAGAATTTAGTTCAGTCCCAAGCTACCACACGCTATTCATGTTACAAATGTATGTAACGGCTGCTGTTACTTACGAATAATTATTTTTTACACTTTTCTAATCCTGAAAGTCCTGAATGTAAATTATAAAATTATTTGGTAAAATGTTCCTAGATTTGGAGGCATATTTTCTTCCCTTTAAGTATTGCTGTAGGTATTGCCAATGAAAAACATAATAATTTAGAAAGCTTCCACATAAATTTACAAAGATGTCTGGAGCATTCGCATGTAATGAAAAGCATGCTTGTAATGAAATTAAGCATATTACGTGTCGATTTAAAAATTTTTCCTAATGGAATTAAAAAAATAGATAACTTCATTTAAGGTCAGGTTCAAGATTTTTTTCTTTTGAACTCAATTAAATATTTATTTTATTGTTATGTTAACTATAAATAAAAAATAATAAAAACACAATAAATGTTGACCCATAAAAAATTAAATAATAAGATAACGTAAGCATCGGATTAAATATAGATCATTTGATAGAACATCATTATGATTTAAAAAAAACTTGAAATTTATTATATGGTCGAAGATCTTTTAAAAAATGCATCACTGAATAAAATTAATATAGTTTAATTCATAGGTACAACTGTAGATGAAAAATTAAATTTTTTCATTCATATTTCAGGGCTAGCTCAAAAATTAAGTGCCGCTACATTAATCGTAAAGAAGAGGGTGCAACTATGCGGGGTGGAAAATGGCTTTATTTTGCTTATTTTCAGAAGGTCAGAAGGTCAGGGTGTGATAATAAGTTTTGGATATGAAAAATTCAACTCCTTATCGGAAGGTAGTAAATCAACCGTGATTCAAGATATTTGCTACTGGTATTTGTTACTTTGCAAAATTTTATATGGACTTCGGATATGAAGAATGGAATTACACAACGGCTAACCACTATTATCGCTTCGCTTCTTTGTGTTGTTGATAGCCAATTTTAAACAAAGAGGAAATTATATACTGGCTTTTACCCATGACTTTTAATAATTATACTATATTCTAAGCTAGAAAATAATTGAGTGCTGGGTGTAGTGTGATAATTAATACCATCAATCACTAAAAATTTAAAAATAAAATAACCAAGTTACTTATTTTTGAAGTCTATTCCAGCACCGCCAATCAGTTTAATACTCGAAATTCACCCTTTATGAAACTATATCCTATTATAAGTAAATTAGACGTTAAGGTTTTGAAATTTACATTAAAAATTAGGTCAAATTATAAATTTGATTAAGTTTATCGGTGGTGCTGGCAACGCCTTCAAAAACAAGTAACTTATTTATTGCGAATAAATAAGTATCTATTTGAAATTAATTATTTTCACTTTTTAGCACCTATTTTTATAAAGTCGCTTTTTAAAAAAATTATTTCACTTTTTAATTTTTAGTGATTAATAGTATTATTAATCATCACATTGAACCTAACGTTTAATTATTTTCTTTCTTAAAATATTGCATACTTATTAGAAGTTACGGGCAAACCCCAGTATATAGATAATTTTCACTTCGTCTAAAGTAGGTTTTAAATAACACATAAAAACGAAGCAATAGTAGTAGCTTCCAGGGTTAACTGCTAGCCTTTTTTAAAGCTATGCTAATTCGTTGAGTAGTTCCGTTCTCCGTATCCAAAGTCCAATATCAAATTTTGCATAGTAACCAGAAGCAAATATTTTAAATCACGCTTGATTTACTATCATCTGATAAGGAGTTGCATTATTCATCTTTTAAACTCTAACTCCTATCTTTAGTGAAAAAAAAAATAAACTCCTATCTTTAGTGAAGGTTGATTTACTACCATCCGGTAAGGAGTTCCATTGTGTATCTCCAGAATGCATCATCAGACTCTGACCAAGTCGATAATGTAGTTACTCCACAAAGTAAAAACTAGCACTGACAATTATCTTAAATCACGTTTAATTTACTACCCTCCTCTAAAAAGTGCCATTGTTTTCTTCAGACCCTGACTTGGTTTATGGTGTAGTTATGTTGAAAAGTAGCAACTACTAGTAGCAATCACGGTTGATTTATTGTTAAGAAGATCGATTGTTCATCTTGAGAACTCATCGTCACACCTTGACGTGGTGAGCGGTGTAGTTATTTTGGAAAGTAATAATTACCCATAAAAAATATCTTTACTGCCATTCGTTAAAGACTTCCATCGTTCACTTCCATACTTCATCATTAAATTACCGCCATATTTATATGGGACCACGCCTAGAGTAACCCCTTTCCAATAAAAAAAAATTATCGAAATCGGTCTATTTTACAAAGAATTATCGCTGACCATGCTTAAAAAAATTCCGACAAATCGAGAACCTCCTCCTTTTTTGAGTTAGATAATGTTAATATGAACCATGTGCGTCCTTCTGTTTTTCTTGGGGTTGATTTACAGCCTCCTCCTTTTTTTGAGTTAGATAATGTTAATATGACCCATGTGTGTCCTTCTGTTTTTCTTAGGGCTGATTTACAGCCCACGATACACGTAATTTTTAATGAAACTTTCATAAACCTGTAAATATAAAATCACAAGAGCATTATCTAAGTGAATGTAACAAGCCTTATGAAACAATTGTATTAAACAAATTGTATTAAACAATTTTATCAGCATATAGTGTATATAGATTTACCAGTGTGCTCATGTGGTTTTACATATAAATTTAAAAAAAACCACATGAGCACACTGAGAGTGTAACATCAAATGTCGCATTTTTCGGATGCGGACGAAATTCAGCGGCACTGATAAATTAAGTGTATTTAGCGTTATATGTTGTTTTTGGTATGTACTTCTTTCATAACAGACCTCGTAAGTTCACCGTAACTGAAATTTGCTTATCCTTTGAAATTCCCGGTGTTCGATATGGTCTATACTTTATGCATGTGTGTAACGATATCTATTGCGGTGGTGCATCTACATTGTCATTGCACAATTCTTAAATCACGCGCAACGTAAATTGAAAAATTAAGTTACTGGACAGGGAATAGATTATATAATACAGTGAATGTTTTATATGAATTAGTGTTGAATTTAATATTGTTGGTAAATCAATTTATATGGAGAGTTATCTTCTTTATACATGGTATTTCTATAATACTTATTACATTCTGAAAGTTAATTACATAATGAGAGTTGTGGCAGTTTGGAAGATTTTTTGATTAATTGAATAAGTGATTGATAATATATTGTAAATAACATAGAGTAAATTTCAGAAGAAAGACAAAAAATTATTCCTTATAATCTACACTTTAGTTTTGTGCCTACTTTGTATTAAAACTGTCTATATTTTTAAAATTATCTTAATATGGGTAAACTGTTATCCAATATTTCAATTTTTTTTTAAATCATAAAGTATTTATTTTTTAAATTACTATTATACTAAAATAGTTTTTACACTCTTGAGCTTTTTTAGTTGCTTTGACACTAAATTTGAAAAAATAAGAGCGGAAAAAAAAGAAGCAAAGTTTAAGAAAATACGACAAAATCACTTATAGTTATATTTTCAATACTTTAGCTTTATCTTAAACTAATCACAGTTAAACATTACATTATTTATAGTGAAAGGGAAAAATTATAAGATATCATAAACGTCTTTGTATATTTTAGGTACTCGGGGAATTAGATTTTTAATAATAAATCTTTTTTTTTTTATAAACAGAGTTAATAGAAATCGCAAACTTTTTAGTTTAACAATTTTTTATGGTAATCTTACATGGAAATTCAAACTATTCATCGTATTGTCAGTAAAATGCTTTAATTTTTCTTGGTTACCAGACAAATGAAAATTTTCAAACCAAAAAATATTTCTTTATTTGTAGTCATTTCGCCCATAAAAACAATTGGATAAGCATGAATTTTAGCAATATGTTTTCAACTATACTTTGAAGATTTCTATAACTGGACTGTTAAATTTTGACTTTTTCGTTGTTTTCCACTGAAATCACATGTTTCATAGGTACTCTTCGATCGCCGGACAACCTTTGTTTCAATATATTTGGATTTCAGTTTTTTCATGTGGTGTAGTTGTAATAAAATAATAAAATGGGGCAATTCAATGATAGTATTTTTTTAATCACAGCTATTTGAGCGAATTATGGATATTTTGTTTACGAAGTATAAACTATTTTGGCCTTTAAATTAATCACTTATCTGTTTTACCTTTTATCCTTCTTTTTTTGCAACCTTCTTTTTGGAGCTGGGAACGGTTTCTTAAAACTCATTTCGTTTTTAAACATTTTATTCCTTTAGAACTATCTTGCGTAATACGTTAAAAAATAGTCTCGGAACATTTATAACTTACTACTTCAGTCGATGTTCCCAAACAACGTACAAAATTTTTAAAAAATTAACTACTTTAACTCTAAAATTTAATATGTAGATTAAATCCATTTATCACTATATAACATTTCAAGCCTCTACGTCCAAATGGTTATGACAAAAAGGCAGAGAGACCGAGATGGATATGACTTTATACACCTTTTTTTTTCTTTTGAGACACTGAACCCAAAAAAGGAGTAACTAATTAAATGTATGTGCGCTATTAAATACGAGTTGAATAGGATGATTAAAAATTAAAAACGAAAATTTTTCATGATAAGTGCCGAGAAATCTTTATATAGTCACTAAATTCAATAAAATATAAGACTCGTGGAAAACTGTCGTTGGATTTCTGCTGCTTCATGGGGATTAATTACGAGCTAAAATTCAACGTTAAATTACTATTATTTAATTATTTAAACTTCCTAAGCGAAAGTCAACAACAGTGGAATTAAGAGTGACGTCACGGGCAAAGACATAAGATACGATATCAAATCAGTTCTTTGTAAATTAGAACGTTTATGACGAAGACGTAGCATAACGATCGTGGTGGGCGGAATTTGGCGGCAAGCTTTTAACGACTCTATATAGATATTCTTTACTAAATATGGCTCAAACACAAAATCATTATGAAATCATAACATAAAATATATAGTAATGTCCACGCATATAAAATTCAACTACTTGAAGGTTTGAATGTATGTTTAAAGAACGGCTTTAAATGTATGTATGAAGACATACCGTGCTCATAAGTTTTAAAGAGCCGTTATCGGGTTGGAGTTGTTGATAGGTTCTGAAGAGAATATGTATCAAGCAGAGGGGTATTTATTACATCTTGGGGATAACATAGAGCGCCTCTACTTAGAGCACCTCTACCGTGTTCACGATTTCGCAAATTTTATAACCTTAAACGTGAACAAACGTATAACTTTTTAAACGTGACTAAAAAGAAATATTGAAATTTATACTTTCAACTCTGACCTATTCTGCTAAGAGACAACGTTATAGCAAGAAAGAGATTTAAATTTGACTGTCATTTAAGATGCCATTATACAAAAATTGAATATTTTTGGTTTGAAATTTTAAGCATCAATTATTGATTTTTTTCTGGTAAAAAATAAAATAAAAAGAAATTTAGCCTTCACATTTATTGTGTTATCGCATCAATATGTCTATTTATATATATATATATATATATATATATATATATATATATATATATATATATATTATTCCTCTTAACAAAAATGTATGACAACCTTGTGGAACTTTATTTAAAAAATATCTACACTTCACGCAGACTCCAAAAAGATATAATTTTCTAGGACTAAGTTATTTGATAACATGTTCTTTATCCCTAAACCCATACTATTGACAATTTTTTTGGCCATGGTAAAATAATACAAGTGTAGTATTTATGATCATACCGCAGTTATTACAGTGTATGCTCAAAATGCCCCCCCCCCCATAGCTCTACGTATAATCAGCATCTTCTAACAAAATTTCTTCTTAAGCTTCGCAAGGTCCATTCGTTGTTTTTTGCCACCACATTCAGGTGTAATTTTTGTCTTAATTGTTGTTCATATAAAACATTATTATAAATATTAAAATATTATACCTTTGCTTTTGGAATAGAATTAGCTAATACTATATAGTTATTGACATTGATTTAATTAATTGAATTGACAACTTGCTTGCAAAAGCATTTTATTGATTAGTATCATCAAACATATTTTAATTTGGTTTATTAAATTGCAACGCTGATTTCTAAAGCGCGCTGCGGGTTAGTTTAATGAATAAAATATTAATTTCATTTATTAAATTGCGCTGCTGCCATTTTTAACCGTGTTATTTTATAGTTTTATCCATTACAATAGATTTAATTTTTAAAAGTGCGCTGCTGGTTCTTTTAAGCGTGCTATCGTTCACTTCAAATGTACATACTTATTCGAACAACTGAAATATGCCACTGATTGTTTTAAGCGACATCTCTTAATTTTATCAATTGTATAATAATTTTATTGAATAAATTTAGTCCTCTTTTAAGCCTAAAAGATAGCCAGATTTTACATAAACTGAAATTTATTTCTAAATAATAAAAAAAGGAATTAGTGGTTTGGCTAATTTTAAATACTGCCTTATTATTGACCAATTATTCAGATGGTAATTACTTGGCTTGGTAAACAAATATTAATTTTGTTTTTATGTTTTAACTGTTGAACTTTTGGGATAAGAAATAGAATTTTGTTTTGTAAGAAAATGCTTAAAAAGAAAAAAGTAAATCGTTCTCAGTAGTTTCGAAAAAACTTCGAAAATCTAGCAAAAATTGATATTTGAATAAGTAATAAACTTAAATTAAAATGTGTTTGAATATTATAAAACTATCAAGCAAGATTCTGAATATTATAAAACGCTCATTTTAATGCTTTGTATTATTCTGACATTCAAAATCAAGTCCCTTTCATTTTGTGTCCGGTAAAATTTCTATTTTCGTTTTATTGAAACTTTTCGCGAAAATTTTAAAAGCGGTATTTCTTGCACGGAGAGCGGTGGAGGTTTCATGGTTTACGCATTAGGGCCTACCATATAAAATAATGGGGACGCATCCTTTACACAGTAGCTCAAGGTTATGCGGAAATCGATTTAATGACAGATGACCTAATAACTAATTCATTCACTAACATGGCGTTTTTCTTTTCATCGTTTTCATTACGAATGCAATTCATTATATTATTCTGATAGAAAAATATAACAAGAATAAAATTACTTTGCGAAGGAAAGTCGCAAGAGCAAATAGAATTGGTATATGTAAATATATCAGAATGAATGGCTTTTTGATATTTTATCTAATACTAATGTGACCTTTACATAAGTTGTCAAGGTAACAAATGTTCGACAGCCGTGATTTCTAAATCCATGAAACTTTAGCTTCTGTGCTTTATTTACGTAAGATAGAATGTGTTCATGTTTTGTTACGAGAATTATTTTAAAATTAATATCTGACTGTTTTCTTCAAACGATTCATTAACATCACTTTGCCAAGTATGTATTGGCTCAATGATGAAAAAATTAGGTTAATAAATCTTGCTTTTAAGAAAAATGTTAAAATGCGAGTTCGAATACCTTTAACAATGAAGTTGTGCGTATTGTTTGCTCTTGTTTAATGTAGAATGTATTGGTCAAAGACTTCAATATTACATTTGATCTCTTGGAATTCTCTTCTTTTTGGTAAATGTAGAATTACTAAAGTCAACGTAACGAATTTTAGGACTTATTGAAAACATTCATATATTTTAAATGATAATAATTTATTAAAATTGTCTAGGCTAAGTTTATGCACATATTTGCATATTAAGTAAAACTAGATTCTAAATTTGTTTTTTTCAATATGAATTACAATAAACAAAAATTAAACAAAATTTTTTTGAAAACAATAAAATGGACATACAAAATAACATAAATCTCATCATTGGAGCATAGCTTATTTGACCCATAAATTAATTTAAAACGCAAAGGCTTCGGTTAAAAAATTACGATTAGACTCTTCTACTCGTGTTATCCTTTTTAGTGAGAAAAAAACAAATCATTAGACGATGGTAGTTCTGTGGGGACACAACTGGATTTCTTTGATTGTAATCGGTTAATGTACTATTGCTCTACTATTAGAAACATAACACACCCGATACAATTTGGAAACTTTGTGATTTAATAATACTGCACAAGATAAAACCAAACTTCTTGCAGAGTCGTATTTTTGTCAGTGAATATTGCATGATGTATGGATACATGAAAAATTAATTCATGAATGCTCCATACTCATACGAAATCTTAATTTGGGTATTTACAAGTATGGAAATCAGCCTGTATAAACTTCTTCCACTGGTTTCGTTCAAAGGAATTAACAGAAACGTAAACAAAAAAGTTCTTTTATATTCTCGTTTACATAAATGATGTTATATTAATGTTCTGCGTACAACGGCTGCAATGAAAGGAAAATATAAAGCTTTTGGAGAAAGAAGCAAATATTCATTATTTGGAACATTTGCCAGTATTTAAAAGTCGTTTTGGTGCTTGTATTTAACTGTATTAAAGTTTCTATTGAGTATGAACGCTGTGTAATATTTACAATAAAGTCAATATTGGAAATGTATAGAATGAATAACATTTTATTGAGCACATTGTTTTTTATTTGTTTTCAAAGCGGTTCTGGCGTTCCTATGCGTAATTGTATATAATAACTGCTAGTCTGAAACAAAAATAATATTGCTTCGTACTTACCTTAGAAAGAATTTAGTTGGATTTCTACTTAAATCAAAAAAATATTTTATTCTTCAAAATAATTTTTAATTTCAAGATAGCATTGAAATAGTGAACTTAAATTTACTCATAACTAAACGATAATTTCCACTGCCTTGACAAAAAGTAAACCTATCTTTAGTTTTATCTTGCCACCGTTCGAACCATAGCCCGTTATGTGCTAAGTGTGCTACTTGAAAGTTTTACTAAAACAAAATACAAATAATAAAGTGACGCAAATTATATTCATAATAATTTAACGCGTAAACATCAGTTTCTTCATGGTAATTTAGTTTGGCCTCAAACCACATTTCCTTTTTTTATAAGTACCTGCAATTCTTTTCACAGTACGTCTATCCAAATTGGATATGTCGTCGCAAATGTGCTCAAAAAATATATTTTTTGCTTTCATTTAAAAAATTACTTTTCCGGTTATAATAAAAAACGATAGATACTTTCTGTGCAATACCAATAAATGCAATCATCCGATTCCATTCCACAAGAATGTTTACCAATTAAAATACTCTTTTTCTTTTTCTTTTATTAACGCCTCCTTTAATGCTAATGCAATGATTTTATCATTTTGAGTGCAAAAGAAAAATACCTTTCAAATAAATACTTTCCTTCGTTTGCCTGAACGTTTACGTATGTCTAACGTTAGCAAACACGGTAACCATGTTGATGAGTGCTGCCGTATTTATGTTGAAGTTGGAAACTTTTCAGACTACCCTCGTGTATCTTTAAATGTTTTTATGTATCGAAATGTGTACAAAATTATCACAGTGCGAACTCAAAAATCAGTCAAGTACGTGTGGAACTCCATACATACTTGGCTGATTTTTATCTGTTGTGTATCATCATGTCTTATATTACGGTAATAGTGAAAATTATTTAAGAAATAATAAAGAACAATTTCATATTCAATACGCCTGTCACTATAACTGTCACATAAATCATATGTCACATAATAGTTCCTCATGGGACCGCAACGCTCACTTGTAATGATTTCAAGCACAGAGTGGGGCGAAGTTTCCAAACATCAAACTGAGTACTAAATTTTTGCATTTTTCATGTTTTTTAACATTAATGAAGTGCTAGACTAGACATTTTTGGAAAGAAAAAATATAAGAACAAAAAAAATATAAATAACACTAAAAATTACTAAAACTTGGGTTATAATTTCTAATTTATTTTTCAATTACGATCTAGTCATTCATACCTCAATATTAAAAATTATTGACATATAATTACGAAGGCAAATTTTCCTTATATTTCTTTAATGACATGTATCGTTGATTTTTCATACCTGCCAGTCAGAATATTAGGCTATTAATGACTCTACCAGTTTCGAACTCGGTTGATCAATTGAATATTATTGACCATTAAAATAATATTTAAGTTCCCAATCATGTCTGCTATATCTGTAATTAAATTGAATTTTTTTATTTGTAATCTACATATTCTCTGACTTTTTCCGTATTATTCCCACTTTATTTAAAGATTAAATTCTGTCTTCAGAGCGCATGATTTTGAAATGAATTTTAAAAATCAGTTTTTTATTTTTTCCTATTCCTATTTAATGTATATTTAACACCCCGGAGTAAACAAATGAATTAGTAAAATTTTAACCAGATGTGGAAAAAATATAATTGGGGCATATTTAGAATCGCGTAAGGAACAAAATAACTTCCTGAATAGCTACGAAACTAACGAATACCAACTATAAATTTTACATCAGATTTCTCTGTTATACGCCACCTGAAAGAACATAAGATTTGTACATCTCCAAGGAGCAACGACTTCCGTCTAATTTCAAGAGACGTGCAGCCGACGCGAGTTTGGACGTGTTTACAGAATATAAATGGCTCACGAAGTTTATTATAACTCTAAATTTTATTTTCAGTTACAATCCAACAAGAGTCTATTATATGAAGCTGTCACACAAAATGTAAATCTGAATCCTAGAAAGCGAAAACTGAAACGTCATATAGCTAATCTTATATCTCATCTGAAAATTAAAAGCAGGAAATGAAATGACTTAGAGGCAAAAATATATCGTTAAATAAAAAAGTAGCCAATCTCCAAGAAGTTATGGATACTTTAACTAAAAATTTATCGTTAGATGAAGAAAATCAAGATATTCTTTAAAGTATTGGCGTAAATACCAAGGAACTTATTATTAGATAACAGCAAACATTCAAAACTGGATATATGTCGCAAATAAAATATTCGCCAGAACTCAGGGCTTTTGCTTTAACATTACATTTTTATTTATCAAAGGCATATGACTTTGTTCGAAAAACGTTTAGCACATGTTTACCTTTTCCAAGCACTGAGAAAATGGTATCAATTAATTGATTTTCAACCAAGATTCAGTAAAGAAGCGATTGAGGCTTTAAGAATATCCGTCCGTGAAAGGCAAGAGAAGCTCTATGGTACTATCGTTTATGATGAAATGGATATTAAAAGTGCTATAGAGTATCATCTTGGGGAAAAAAAGTTTTATGGTCATGTTAGCTATAATACTGCTTCAGAATCAGACTATGGAAAAAGTATTAGATGTAATTTTGATCCTCGCCATCTTATCACAGCATTTCAAAATCCATGCAATGATGCCAGGATCGC
Organism: Druceiella hillmani; assembly: GCA_039881145.1. Classification (NCBI taxonomy): domain Eukaryota; kingdom Metazoa; phylum Arthropoda; class Insecta; order Lepidoptera; family Hepialidae; genus Druceiella; species Druceiella hillmani. Next base: position 95,855 of record JAYKKI010000044.1, read on the forward strand.
AGTTTTTTTGAATCGAGTACACACGATCAAACTTGTGCGAAATGCTTTCAAAATTTATGGATGTTTCATTAATCATGAAGGACAAAAGATAACATGGGCATATCCAGCAAATCTTTATAACCTACCGACTAAAGAAAATTTCCATTTGGCAAATCGATTGAAAGCAGCCTATACTTTAAATATAAAACTATGAAAGTTAGCCTGGCAACACATGTTTTCTGTAAAAATGTATCAGACGCTCTTGCGTTTTGTAAGAACATTCCTTAATTATCTGAATTTCAAGATGTTAATCCCACCACAGAATTTTTACACATGATAAAAAATCTGTTCGATATATTGTATACTAATGCTCATGGTTATGATTTTAAACGTGCGGTAAATGAAGAAAACGCCAAAAATGTAATAAACCAACTGGATTTAATGAAATCTAAAATTTTAAGTACGCCAGTTAAAATAAAAAGAGCGAACCAAAATAAAACAATAAAACTTGTACAGTCACCATACTATACTGGATTTTTGGAATTCTGTACATACATAGCGAGTGCTAAGTTTTTGATTAAAAACTTAATCTTTAACAAACAATCTTCCATAAAATAGCTACCACTACATAAATAATTCAGGACCACTAATAATAATCTTAGAACATGGAGTGTGCAGATATCCTGACGATCTCCTTACTCGGATTTCCCTAAGAGAACATATTAAAATTTTTGAAGTATTATGGAAATGAAGTTTGGAAGAAAAGAGGCACATCCATACATGAAAAAATTTGTTTGATAAGCCGCATCTAGTACGAACAGTTGTATCAAAGGTTTTGTTTTGGTCGTAAAAGATATTTTCAAAATGCATTAGTCAATAACATTTTTACTATTTGTATTCAGTGCTTCATTTACTGGTTATTTTAAGTTTAAATTGTACTACAATTTATTTTTTTCAAACATTTTATTATTACTTTTTTAATTCTCCCAATTTCAGGACACAATGCTTCTGCTTTGTCATTTGATTTGGTGTAATATAATCGATTTCAGCAAGTTGCCTCTTTTTACTGTGTCTTAAGTTAATGACAATTTACGTATAATGTGTAAGTAAAATTCTAAAAGCACAGAGAAATTAGGGTACTTCGGAAGTGGTAATTTATTCTACTATTGTTTGAGTCCGGACATTTGGAAATGTTACTTAACAATTATGCATTTAACTTAGCAATTATATTTGTTAATAATTTTATTAAATGTAACTATTTTTAATGAAAATTGCTTCAATATTTTTGAAACATAGCTTGATAAATTTCACACAAGATGAATTGTTGGAATAAAATTCATGTACCAATTATCAAACTTCATTTAAATTCAAAATTTTTGGACTACGTGACATTTGAACAAAATAAATGAAACTTTTTTCAGAAACTGATACAAGCGCTGTTAGTAAGTTTTACACCTGTGGGGAATATGCATAAAGAAGTGGTAAATCAAGATAAGTTTGAATGAAAACATGGCTCAAAGGTTTATTATTTTGATTAAACAAAAAACTATTGGATGATTTTATTCTCGTTTTCATTATAATGTTAATTGGTCGTAAAATATAAATCATTTGCTTTAGACAGCTTATGCAAAAGAAGATAACCTGACGGAAAAGAGAAGGTGCTCTATCACAATCATGAGTTATGTTGATTTTCTATATCGCTTCGGTTTTAGAATTTCTCTAGAAAATTGAAATTAACCACAGTAATATTTAAAAAGCTCTTTGAAATTAATTTAACCATTCTAATTATAGATGAAAAGTAGTTTTATTTGAAAAAGAATTTACGGATTAATGTCCTAAAATAATGACAATTAAAAAAATATAGGAATCATTTAGGCCATTGTTACTTATGACCAAAGAATCTGAAAGAATAATTTGGAATACCAAGCACGCAATAAATTTGGTACAGTTTCAACATATCGTACGCGTTTAGTTGGGATAAAATAATTCATATTTCATGCATGTATTTTTGCACAAACTTTCTTTTAAGTTCAGACGCTCTAAAAAATTTAGTTAAACTAACGCAACTCGCACTTTTATTTTAATCCATAAATTTAGCCTGTCTTTATTCGCAACCTGTACTGATTTTATTCGTTAACAAAGTGACGTACAAATTTCATAAGATAAGAATCGCTAAATTATTCCCAATATTATATTGCGTGGAAATATAACTTTTATGGCATTAAAATTTTGCCAAGTGCAAAATGTGGTTTACTTACATGTTATTAAAATATTATTTTATGTAAAATTTATTATTAAATGTGATTGTTTTATGGTATTTATCTATAAACGCAATATTTTATGCGGTGTAAAATGAAATAAAAAAACGAAATATCATTGTAGCATTCCAACAAACTTACAATAACGCTTGCGTTTCGATAAAAAGTGTAAGACGGTGTTTCTTAGCTTATAAAGCATTATTCATTGCACCATCACGTAATCTCTTCGTAACCAGTTCATCGTTATATGGACGCGTGAAATTTATTTGAATTTTATAGAAAAGATATCATATTCAGATTTTTTCCATCAAAATTATGAATATCGTGTTAATGGATTAATGTCAAACGGATTAAAATGTAATAAAAGTGTGAAAGAGTGAATAAAATCGTTAAATGGGGTTTTTAGGAATTCTAATTTTTAAACTTTCTAAGTGTCGTGAATTCAAGCATATTCCGTCTAATCTAAAACTTGTCACTAACATTGGAATAATGAGCGATGTTAGATTACAAGTGTACTTTATAAAGTCATCATCGATCGATAACACAATATAAGAAGTTAAACGTATTTAACACATACACACACGCACACTCATACACACGCACACACACATACACACGCATGCACACACACACAGACACGCACACACGTATACACACGCACATATACGGATACGGGCACACGCGCACACGCTCACAGGCTCGTACGCGCCCACGCGCCTTCGCGCACACACGCACATGCGCATACGCCCACACGCGCACACGTGTAATTAAAGGAATCTTTAAGACATTCTTTATCAGGTTTACAGCAGCTACAATTAAATTTATTTTTGTTTTTAGATTGCAAATTAACTGTTAAAAGATATAAATCAATGTAATCTAAAATCTTTGTTTTTTTTTCATAATGTACAATACAATACCAAAAATAATTATTCCTAATTTATGTTCAAATTCCATGCCTTAGGAGCGCATGATTTTAGAATTAATTCTGAAAATCTATTTGTTCTTTTTTTATTCATATTTACAATAAATACTTTTGGTTAATTTATACATCCAGTATTTCATTTTTGCCCTATCGGTTTACTCTTCAATAATAAAGTATATTTTTAATTTATTATGAATGTTAAATAGGAAAAGATATTCATAAAAACAATAATTTTGCCAAAATTTCTGTATATTTAATACACTTGGTAAATAAGTGAATTAAAAAAGTAGAAAAAAACATTTGGAAATGAAACATTACGCCGTTGCCTTATCTAAATCCGAAAATATTATGATAGGTGCAAATTTAGCATCCTGGAAGAATAAAGTAACTCTCTGAATAGTTATGAAACTTACGAACACCAAGTATAACTTTATGTTAGATCTCCCTGTAACACGCCACCTGAAATTGAATAAGTATTGCACATCTCCAGGGAGTAACCGCTCTGTCTAATTTCGCAAGAGACGCGTCCCTTTTTGTGACACTTTATATTTTTATCTGAATTTGTATTAACCTTGTTAACTTCGGCGATTTCCATCCTAAAATATACAAAGGAAAATTATGAAAAGAAGGCAAAACATGTAAAATGACTACATTAATTTTAATTTACTCGCTATATAATATGAATTCAGAGAATAATTTAGTTCATAAACATTTCATCAAACTTTTTCATTAAAGTCGTAAATAACGCACATATTACCATGTAATATTTTTTGGGTTTAAACATTATTGGGAACCCCAATAATTTATAATTATTTGATTAAATATATCTTTATCAAATTGATTACGTGTTAATAGACGTTGATATGATTATGATATGACATATGATTAAATGTAAAGAAGATGAAATGCAGCATGGGTATCTGCATTCATTACATTGTCATGATATTTCATGTTATATTATTTTATTTTATTTTTCTATTTATATTAAAATTAAAAAGTGAATCACCTATATTTATAAGAATCAGATATGAAATTAAATACCTTTTGTGCAATGATTATATGCTATCTAGGTATGATATGTTTTAGGGTTCCGTACGTACGTGTATGCAACTGAAGCCACCGTACGGAGGGGAAACGGTGGTACCGACTAGTCAGATAAAATTTGGATGAACGCACGGTGTCTACAAAAATTACTTTTAATATAAAAATTCCTTAGATAAAATACACTTATGAAAATAACAACATTTGTTTAAAAATATTTATATATTATTTTATTGTTAAACCGGTGCCTAAAAATAGTTCTCAGATCATTTATACCGTATAAAAGTGTTTCGGATTTAACTTTTAGTGACAATAAAAAATATTTTTTAAAAATTTTCTTCGTTTAGAGAAATAAACTGTAAGAATGGAAAAAGTTAGTATATTAGGGAACACACTAAACTTAAGACATTTAACAATAAAACAATAGGTAAATAATTAAAACGTAATCATCATAATCGTTTTAAAAAAGAAATCCGCCAATGCCACAAAAAAGGTATGTTTCCGTTTTAAATAGGCTAAGAAATACATTAAAATTAGTGGGTTCCCTATTCTTTTTTCCACTCTCAAATCTCTATTTTTTGATAAAAAAATTAACAACTTAATAAAAACATATATAAATTGTCATAAACTGTAAACGGCTAATGCTACAAAGGAAGCGGTTCAGATGAGTGAAGAAATACATTAAAATTGGTGTATCCTCTAATAAAGTAACATTTTTCCATTCGAATATATATAATTAATAATGAAATATGAAAGTAATTATTTAGAAAAATGATAATTGTTATATACAGTAAACCAGTAATGCTACAAAGGAAGCTCTTATGCGGTATAAATGAGCTGGGAAATACATTAAAACAGTCTTGTCCTCTAATGTAATAACTTTTTTCTATTCTTAAATGTCTGTTTAATAATAAAAAATAGACACCCTTTAAATGAATTTTCGAGGTTTTTGAGGTTTAAATTAGCTAAGAAATACATTAAAATTGGAGTTCCCAAATAAAGTATTTTATTTTCAATTTTTATATGTCTATTTAATAATAAAATATTGGACAAATAATTAAAGAAATGTTGGTATTTGTTAAAACAAAGAAATCACTAATGCTACAAAGAAAAGATTTATGTGGGTTAATTAAGCTGAGAACTACATTAAAATTAGCATGTTTTAATAGTAATAAACAAATAATTTTAAAAAATTAAAATAATTGTTATAAACAGGAAACCACTAACGCTACAAAGTAAGCTTTCATGCGGTATAAATGAGCTGAGAAATGCATTAAATTAGGCTTGTCCCCTAATATAGTAACTTTTTTTCTACTCTTCATTATCTGTTAATTAATAAAATAATAAAGGAATATTTTTAAAAAAATTATGGTAATGATTATAAACAAGAAACCTTCAATGCTACAAAAGAAGCTTTTGTGCGGTTTAAATGAGCTGAGAAATACATTAAAATATAATAACTTTTTTCTATTGTCAAATATCTATCATCTAAGAAACAGCAATGCCGTCTGGCAATATTAAAATTTAATAAGGTAGAATTTTCATAATTTTTAAATAATTCACAATGTAAAAGAGCTTCCATTGAAATCATCATCATATCATCATATATTTAATATATACGCTAAGGTTAAGATGTTACACTCCCTTTTTAGGAAAAACCTCATAACTAATCCACATAAATTATATATAATTTTATAGATAATTGCTTGCTCTACCGGCATCTACAACTAAAAAATTTATTATTGCTATTGTTTTTGCAAATTAATTAATTATTAAAATTATATACACAAAACAGCAATGCTGCCATCTAACGGCTCAACGTCAATATGATTGACGATCGGTAAAATTTTTGTTTAATTTCAAATCCACTCACGTATAAATAAAGTGGCGCTTTAGCTCAATGCTTTTGATACTTCCGCCTCTATATGTCAATTTTAGTAAAATATTTGTTTGATCTGTCATCTGAGCTTCATAATGGAATAAATAATGCGAAGACTTCGCACGGGTCACGCTAGTTTAACAATAAAACATTAGACAAATAATTAAAAAAAAATTATGGTAATTGTTATAAACAGTAAACCACTAACGGTACAAAGCAAGGTCTCATTCTGTTTAAATGAGAAATACATTAAAATTTGCAAATTCCCTAATCTAATAACTTTTATCTATACTTATATGTCTATTTAACAATAAAATAATATTGAATATATTTGGCGTTAATTTTGTAGAAATTCATTATTCGCAATTAAATGAAACTACGCGATGTAGTATTATTTCTACTATCTTTAATTTCTTTACCACGACCTAGGTTTCGTTGTATTACAACATCTTCAGGTGGGATATTAGCAAAAATCTTTGCTAATATCCCACCTGAAGATGTTGTAATACAACGAAACCTAGGTCGTGGTAAAGAAATTAAAGATAGTAGAAATAATACTACATCGCGTAGTTTCATTTAATTGCGAATAAAATAATAGACAAATATGTATGTCAAAAAATTTTAATGTTTACGTTTATTGTCTAAGGAATGTTTATGTTAAAAATAATTTATTAACGCACCAGCGTTCATTAAGTTTTGTCTGATTAGTGGATATCATCGTTTCCCTTCCGTGCGGTAGTTTCAGCTGCATGTGTAATTTTAATGTCGTTCATAATTAATTAATACTGGTGTTACTAAGAGAGGCATAATCAAAAATGTCTCCGACTTGAGTAAGCTAAGCTATAACGAATATGCACACGATTACCTAATATGTCAATTATATCAAGTTAAACATTTGAAATATTCACTAACCAACTAAACAAGGCTGCCTTACCATGTTAAAAACACTCGGGCAATATAGTGCTATTGAGTGCAATGTGAGGTAGATAGACAGGAAATGAGGGCACTCCGGGGCGGGCAAAAAGAGAATTAAAGTACGCAAGTCTGGAGCAAAACTAAATATGGAACAAAGAAGTTGCGCAGTTCTCGAGAAAACGAGCAATGAAACTTTGTGAAGCTTCTGAGTAAGCGTGGACGATAAATAGGTATAACATGCAAATTGTGAATCAGTTATTTCACGAGAACGCACTTTGCGAGAAAATAAAATTATATCAGCATGTCGATTCTGTATTAAAAAAGGGTAATATTTTTGTCTATTGTTTCGACATAAATTACAAGCGTCGAATTACATTAATTGAACAGTATCACAATACGCTTGAGCATGATGTGGTTAATTGTCTAGATAAAATTTGTACTTAATTTTTTTGTAAAAATAATTTGTTTATTTATTAAAATCCACATGTGCGCATTCATGAGCAAAAGCCAATAAAAGCTTATACCGCACATAATGAATAAGGTTACTGATATAATTCTGAACAGGAAAATAACAAAATTTTTTTTTCAAATTATTTTTTGTGACTATCATGAGGATTAATACTGCACGTATACTTCATATATATCAGCCACTAAACCCTCTCTAAACTAAACCGTCGTCTGTTGTGATTGTTTACAGCACAATTTAAAGACAATAGATTATTATATAGTTCGATAGTCACGTGTAACTCCACACTATGTTGGAAAATTTGATGTAATTTAATTAAAAAAAAAAACTAAATATAAACGGAATTAAGTAGTGAACCAATGGGTAATGCTATTTTTAAAAAAGGTGACATCATTTTTCAATATATGGTCGAAATTTACCCGAATTTCATCTGAAGATTCCTGAAATATAATTTTATAATATAATTTTATTTATTCCTGAATAATAAATTTAAGTATAAATATAAATTGCCACAAAGAGGCTATCTTCTGTCAATGTAAAAATTATCAAGTATCGGAATTCGAAATTAAAGAAAAAATTCTCAAGTACCGGTAATGTAAGCCTTATTGCGTTCACATTCCAAAATAATCTCAGACATGCAACACAACCTCGAAAATATTACAAGATAATTTAGTCTTTATTACATATTTGATAAGAGTTAGCATTTCAGCAACTTTCAGCAAATGTTTTTAAATGAAACATATGTATAATATTTTCAAGTGTGAATCTTTAACCTATGAACATTTAAGGATACGGAAGCTTTCGCTTAAACTACATAAAAATATTAAAATTATTTTTCGCTGTATAAATATTGACCAATTAAATCTTTCTTGCAAACGTAAGAACTCGATTGGCCATATTTTTTAAATAGTTGGTGGGATAAACAACCTGGCAGTACAAACACCGCAACAATTACGTCACATCCTCGTTTTCATTTAAAAACATATCTTAAATGATATTCCACTTGATCGTGTAGGTATTATTTTCTTTTTATGTTATACGTAATTCAACATTTCATAGATATTGTATCTTGCTGAAATTTTTTTTTCACCATCAGTCTTGAATTGAAAGCGTTACGGTGCTGTCACATACGAATAGACATACTGATATGACGATATTACAAGGATTCAGATTTTGTCATTTAGCTAAAGAACTTTAAAACTGGTCAAATGGATGTCGACATAAGCTATAAATTAGAATTCCGTAGCATTTGAAAATTTAATAGTAGTTGAAAACTTATTAAAACAAAGTATATAGTTCAAAAACATTATCAGGCGAGCAGGTTGAGAAATTACTTATTTTGAGCTGAGTTACAGTATAATGGTAGGTGAGTGGAAGAACGTAAGGAGCGTGTAATGGTTTTTAATTCTGTGGAACACAGAAATATTAATTGGATCTAATATATTTAGACGCACGTATATCATAGCACACTGATTAACACACAGACATCTCCGGTGGCGGTTGGTGACAATAATAATTGAATGTAATATGGTTATGAAAGTATTTATCCGAATATATTCATTAAAAACAAATTAATAGTGACGAATATATGCGAAATCAGAAATTAATTTATACTTGTTACTTTAAACTAAAAATTTTGCACATTTATTTGTAAAAACATTCAATATTCAAAAATATTTACCTAATCGGAAATTTTTGAGTGAGCCAATTAAGAGCTTAATTTTATTTTTGATTTTATTTCTCATATCGGATAAAAGAGCAAGTTACACGGATTCCAAAACTTTATTTTATTGGAATTTTATTAAAAATTGTTCTAAATATATTATTGAAAACGTCTACAAAAATATATGTATTATCTATAAACGTATATTTTGCAAAACTGCGCAGCTAATATTATAAAAGAAACAGAACTTTGATTATTAAATTAAGATTACCAGAAAAGTATACCGATGACTTTAAAATTTTTGAGAAATTCCTGATATTTGTACGTATATGAATAACGATTTGTGTGAAAATGACCGTTGATGTTTATAAATATTTTAATTGAAATATTATATTTTGTTCGTATTTAATGGTTTTTTCCCCCTAATATCACAGATTTACAATATTAAAGTTGACATCGTTGCTAATTAAATGTACTCTACAAAATAAGGTTCAATAATTTTGTTCAATTTTACAAAAGTTGTCAATCTTACAAATTAATGTTAATGGAAAGGTAACAGGCAAGAAATCACTATTTTGGGCACAATAGATTTAAATATATTATCGCATTGGTTAAGCGATTTAAGTCAAATACATAAACGTATTCCCGTATACACTTTTAAATAAAAATAAAAAGATGAGAATCAAATAGCTGTGGTGCTGCACCAAAACTCATTATGCGAATACGCCCCGAATGGCAATGACAAGCGCCAAATTGATTGTGTTGCTTCACATTGGAGCGAGTTCATCTTCCACTCGAACTTGATGAGATACAGTATAAAAAATTGATTATATTCTTTTTGCGATTTAATTTATTAAATTGCACCACAAAATGAAACTCAATCTGGAACTTGTATTCAAGAACGGATCATTGTCTGCAGAAAATATCTTTTAAATAGCTCATGGAACTCGGTTCAACCAGTTAAACTTAGAGAAGTAACTTTATATTAATAATTCCTCTTTCCAAATTAATGGAATTATTTTCATATAAAGTGATGTCTAAGAATTTTCCAAATGCGATATTAGTATTTGAAGGTGCTTTCCAATTATTGTGTTTACGTTGTAGATGTTCACAATTATTTCTTTCTTCTTTATTATTATTATCCATTTATGTCAAGACAAATCCTTAATTTTTACGATGGGGCCCCCCACATTGTAACTGTCGGAAGTCAGAAACAACCTGTCTCCATCTATTACTAAACATAGTCCTCTCCTAATATAGGCACAATTGGAGTATTATTGTACATTTAATAATATAATGATTTAGGTTAAAGACTATAAAGTCGATAAAAAAATTTCACCGCACTGCGGACTTCATTTTGCGCGGGAATCCGCGGTGCGTTGCTCCGATAAAAACTACTCTTGTGGTCAATTTAATAAACCACGGCGGTGATATTAGATAACTTTTACACCTAAAGTTTGATAAAATACAAATAATACATACCCTAATTTTCCTATGATTTTAAACGACAATTAACTATACTATAACGAATAATCACAATTTACAATTTAAGATACTCATAGAGACCGTAAATATAAAACAATTTTTATCTCTTAACCGAAATCATTGTATTATTAATTACCCGATTCGTTAACATGCCATGAATTTTTCATTTTTAAATAATATTATGTAGCAGTCATTAGCATAAAGCCTTAACGTATATATACATTAAGGCTTTATGCTAATGACTGCTAAAAACTAAACTCACAATGGACGTTTATCTATCGTCAATAGACATATCTCATATTATTTAAAGTTATCATTATGGTATCTACTCAATTTTTATTGACGATAGATAAACGTCCATTGTGAGTTTAGTTTTGTGACAAACACTTCTTACATTATTAACTGGTATTTCCGTATTCTAATTAGTGGTTTCATGAAATAAGAATTTAATTAATTCAAACAACTTATGTTCACCGATAATCATATACTTGTTTCTTAAATTAAACTGTCGTATTACCGATGAGGACCTGGATCTAATGATCGCCAAAATATTATCTGGCGGTCCCAAATGGCATAAGTCACCTTATTTTCTGCAGAATACTCCTAATGATCAACCTGTTGCAGCAATATTCTGCCCTTAAATGTAAAAAGACCATTGTGTGAATAATATATACGAAATATAAATTTCGAAATATCTATATATAACCGTTCAAAAGATTTAGCGTGGACGTACAGTTAATGAATATAATGATTTCGATCCTTGTATACCAAAGTTCATATATCCACACTAAATTTAATGAAACATTATCCATTTAATTTTACCATATAATACCAATGCAATAGAACTGCATTATCAATATGTCAAATTACCAATTAATCGCGTTTATGTACCAGCACTTTTTAAGTACCAATAATATGTTTACCTAGGATGAATAGATATTAACTAGCCTAAAACAAAAATCATATTACCATATTTTAATTTTAACCTCGTTAAATAACTGTGACTGTACAGTAACGAATGTGCCGTACATTGCAAAACCAAAACCGTTTTCAAAAAGCACACCCCTATACAAAGACAAATGTAACGACTGCTCGTTTTTTTGTCGACTTCAACAGCAAAACAATTTAATCTGATCGAAGTAAGTGGTATTGTCTCCCAATTAATGTTACATAAAAATATTACAATTGAATAAAGCATAGCAATGACACATTTCAAAGAATGATTTTAATCTAAACATCCTCTGTCACAATTCGGTTTATGAATCTTAACCTCATCACATATATCTATATTATTTACGTAATATAAATAGATAACAAGCTATTGTTTTCCCCAACTTCAACGATACTTTACTTATACATAATTTCTAAGTATAGATGACTGTACAAATATGTTTTTTAATTATTCAAATACCCTCAGGCTTTACTTTCCAGACCATTCCAATATTAACACTCGATTGAAACTCGCACTTAATATATTCAAATGCTAAATATAAATCTATGAGTATTACATGTGACTAAAATGTAGAGACCAAAATCGAATCATCCATCGACATTGAAGTATTTATACAAGGGCGTACTCGGTAACTCGGCGTAATGTTTGCATTAAGAAGTTATATAGCGACAGTATCACTTAGATACAGCTTTTCAGCTAGTGAATTAATAATAAACTAGCGTGACCCACGCGAAGTCTTCGCATTATTTATTCCATTATGAAGCTCAGATGACAGATCAAACAAATATTTTACTAAAATTGACATATAGAGGCGCAAGTATCAAAAGCATTGAGCTAAAGCGCCACTTTATTTATACGTGAGTGGATTTGAAATTAAACAAACATTTTACCGACCGTCAATCATATTGACGTTGAGCCGTTAGATGGCAGCATTGCTGTTTTGTGTATATAATTTTAATAATTAATTAATTTGCAAAAACAATAGCAATAACAAATTTTTTAGTTGTGGATGCCGGTAGAGCAAGCAATTATCTATAAAATGATATATAATTTATGTGGATTAGTTGTGAGGTTTTTTCTTAAAAGGGAGTGTAACATCTTAACCTTAGCGTATTAATATATATGATGATGATGATGATGATTTCAATGGAAGCTCTTTTACATTGTGAATTATTTAAAAATTATGAAAATTCTACCTTATTAAATTTTAATATTGCCAGACGGCATTGCTGTTTCTTAATGTGAGTATCATTATACCGGAAAATATTAATCATTTAACAGTAAATAATATTACGTAAAATTCGAAGCGGGACCAGTTGTATTCCAATAATATCCAGATTGAAATTAGTTTTCCAGTTTATATCTTGTAATGAACTAAAAGTAGCTTCCTTTTTATTTTTTATAAGAAGGTGGATTTCTTATAATATTATATTTTTATTTTCTTTGTATTACTTTTGGAACTAAATCCCTATGGCACGTTCCACGCTTTGTGGATAACAGCTAGCCCGAAAAAAGGGTAAGGTTTCGTAAGCTACTATTGCCACAGTGTAAAACGACACTTTTGCTACAGTATAAGTACAAGCGTAAGTCGATGTTTTTTCTTCCGCTGGCTTTCTATTATAATCCAATCATCTGCTAGACCGTTTCCAATTCCGTATGTATTTATTTGCATTATGAATCAGAAATTATTACTTTATCATTTATTAAATAGTATAAGTCATAAACTACAATTAATTTATATATTATACTCATATTAATTTATTTCCATTTTAGATATAATGTATTATATATTTAAAGTTAATAAATGAGAGTAAAATTTAAATACATTCATTATTTTATTTATTAATTAAACTTTATTTACATAGATTTAGTAAATTAAACAATTCAATATATTAATTTAAATTTTTAAACTAAATAAATTTAGGGTTACAGTTAATATTCCACTTAATTTAATTGATTAAATTAAAAAATTAAACAATAAAATTAAAATAATAATACTTAATATTAAAATTAATTTTAAATTGAATTAAACATTTTTTTCTAGATAAAAAGCTCAAATTTTTTACATTCCGCATGAGAAAATAATAAAGTTGGAGCGCGATAATTTGAAAATGGCCTAGCAGATGATTGGCATACAATGGAAAGCCATCAGAAAAATGGTGGATATAACACATCTGTCAAATAAATTAAAAAATTTAATTTTTTAAAATTTAATTATTTGAATGGATTTAGATCTTACAACCGTATTTATAACCAAGTTACAATCCTTTTTATTATTTTATTTTCATTAATTATTTGCGTGCTAAACAAAGTTAATCTTGTGCAAAGAAGTATAACTTCTGATGCGCGTAGATATGTGGACATGAATGGATTATGAAAGTGATTCAATAGAAGTTGAGGTGATGATGAAGTCAGGTAAGGATGAAATCAGGATGGTGATGATGAAGTCAGGTAAGTACCGGAGTTGAAGTGACAATAAGTGGATTATTTATTTTCAACTTACATTTTGGTATCATATTTTATTTGTATGGACTAAAGTTTACACATCTATTAACTGATTCTAAAATTAATCCATAAACAGTATTGATCATGTATTGTGCAAGTTTTGTTTAATGAAAAGGTATTTTTCGGATCGCTTGCTTGCCCTTTTAATTTTTTTTTCATATAATAAAATTAATAATGTTTTATTAACCTGAAATATTTTTTATATTTAATGCATAATATATACAAAAGGGAACTTCGTTCCAACTGAATGTGCAACGACCCTCTCGTTTTTTTAATTTTCTTTTCCTCCTCTACCAATTTTTCCCTAATAAACTATGCTAGTTATTTTATTATAGTCAAAAATATTGCACGTTATGTAAATCAGTCGGCAATGTGTTTTATAACATGCAGAATTGATGTAGATAAGATTTAATCAAAATTATTAAATCTCTTCTGTATCAGCATTGCATTACAGATGTATCTTCCAATGTAAAAGCGAAATCACTTTACGAAACAGATGTAGTAGGCATAAATTAATATCTGTAAAAAAAATAAACCTCGACTGATATTTGGTCGGCTATAATAGATTGCTCTCGTGGTAATAAATCCATCATATGTCTCAATTATATGCATTAAGGTACGCAAACAAGAAAGTGAAAAAGTAAATATCCCTGTACATTTGTGACATTATTCTCTCGCCATTAGCTGTGGAAATAATTACCTTTGTGTTGATATTTTCTAAACTATTCATTATTAATAAACTATTGTAATGTAACAAGTTATTCACCTATCTCAATTGTTATAATAATTTCGTGCACTCTGCTTGGAAACCAGAAAGACCTTTGACCTTTTTTGTCAAGATTTTTGTTCTTTTTTTTATTGTTAAAGAATTTGTTTTTCCTTTTTCCAAGTTACCCAAAAATAAAAGACGAAGTAAAACACTATTTTTTAATTATAATTTCTGTTCCATATTAACATGATTTATATTCTACCGCACTATAAATATTGAGAATCTTCGCTGCAAGCTATCAGTAAGTAATAATTTTTCTTTTCATTAAAAATTATTCTTGTGCTTTCAAAAAAGTTACTCGTGGTAATAGACATCTCCATCGATTGTATTACTTTCTTTTTTATTATCATCAGTATTTATTCCACGAATTCACAAAATGTACTTTGTATCGATCCACTATATATGTTTGGTACATGTTCAATGAAAGGCGGTATAATATCTTTGTGGAACCCTGTTCTATAAAATCAGATTTCAATAAAAAAATTGGTGAAAGATTTTATCCTAATATTACAGTATTACATAAAAATCGTAAGGAATAAAAACCATAAAGAAAATGAAGAATTTTTTATTGGTTCGCTGCTTTTCTCAGAATTACTTTCCTGAAAAAATAGGCAACTTATTTTCATTTCTTATTACCAATTACCCTGACTTTTCTATCATCATTTCCGCAATCTATACTATTATCATTTTCACACGAAACAAATCATGTTCTACTACATTAAATGTCCTTTAACGTAAAGTCATTGACATTAAATGTGATAGCGTGTGAGGCGATTGCGCTGGACGAAGCGGTCCTATGATGTTACGTGTCAATGTCCCCAACGCCTTACAAGTCCGATAATAAAGAAATTTTAGAAATTTATTAAATTTTCGTAAGAACCTTAAAATATTTCATGCGTTAATAAAATCACACAACTATATGTTTTCTGTAGGCATATAAACTTAGTAAATACCTATCGAATATTAGAACTTGCACCACGTGTATTCCGCCTACATTTATATAGAAATAAGCAAGCATTTTAGAACAAAATCTGAAAAAATAGTTTTCAAAACCTTATCATTTCGTTCATTCAATATAGGAAATTAAAAAAAAAAAACAGAAAAAATATTTGTATAATTTTTTCAAGTTTTAATTAAAAGTTAAGTGTGTGTGGGGAAATTTGCGCTATCAATATGTCAAATTACCAGTTATTAGGCCATAATATTTATAACAAAAACGGCTATAACAGACAGATAGACGGAATGATACATAAGTAATCTAATTTTGAGATATTAAAAGGAAAAAATTTGTATTACATCTAGGTATAACAATCAAACTTGTGTATATGATGCGGATATTAAATTGAACTAAACGCCTTTGTGGGGTTTTTATTTTATATATCCATTTTCAAAGAAAATTTATGGACAGTATATTTCATAGTAAAATACTAATGGTATTGAATTTATTTTATCAATTGTTTCGAATTGGTTTTATCATGTGCAAATATTAATTAAAAATTCTGATTAAAAAAAAAACGCTAAACAAAACACAGGCGTTTTAAATGCGGGGTACCGATTGGTTTGGAATGTTCGCATAAATAGGGAATTTGACTCATTTTTTTAATTTCATAAATCAGTATTTCATGGTGTAAGCTAACGCGGAGTTAATTTTTTTAAAGAAACCTTCAAAATAGACCAAGTTATAAGAAATCAAACTGAACGTTTAGATAATGACATCAATATTAAATTGTGACGTCATTTTTAATAGTGCTAATTGGTCTGCGAAATCATACGAGACAAGGATATATCCCCACTCTGTCCGTATAATTTAAATGGTCATAACTTGCATGTTTTTAAATCTCTTTACTAATTAATTTCACTACTTAAAAAAACAACAAAGTTTGGTATCAATTGGCCCTATAGTGTTTTAATTCTCATACACTACATTAGTGAAATGTGGGTTTAGTTATCGCACCGCGACTCTTCCGTAGACATTCAAAAGGATTTGTGATGACACTCGATTAGATATATTCAATAAACGTCTAAGTTTACAATAGACTATTAGTTTTTATTATGAATTAGGGCCATTTCAGATAAATCTAGCTTCTGACTAACATCGTTAAGGTTATTTTAAAGAGCTGACTCGGGAAAAGAGTTGACCAGAGGAGAAAAAAATTTAATCAAAAATTGAAGACGTATCTCAAATCATAAATATCTAAGTAGCTTCAGGATGAATATCATGCAAAATTGTAGTGTACATGGGAAGGTAGAAGTACATATAAGGACGTAACAGGTAACAGGATAAAGAAATGTTTAGTATTTGCTAAAATGTTTTCTCTCTTATTTCTTGACTACACTTTATCGTATTTATAAGTTATCCTGTTAATATTGACAAAAAATGATGCCCCATTTCTTGTTGATAAGACAAATTTAGTTGAAATTCAAAGCGAACCGATGATAAAATTAAATTAATTATAAGTTTGGTCATAATATTTCACTGTTTTCAAAAGGGGTAATCTTATTGGAATATGCAAAACATCAAAAAATATTAATAGTGAGGGACGGATAGTCATAAATATGACATTTTTAAACCAGTTCCAAAAATAGTATTCATGTGGCATAGATTCATTCGGATCATGATTTTTGGACTGGAAACTACTTTTTGCATCTTTTTGATCATGACTATAATAGTGAAAACAAGACAAACTTATCAAATAAATTTACTTCAAAGAAACAAAAAGAGCATTTAAGTCAAATACATTTACACTTGAATTGGGACATGACTTCGAGTATTTTGGTAGAAAAGGTGACAAATCTATATCATAAGTACATACAATATCGTTACCATGATATACACCTACACTGTGTTTATAAGTTACCAATGAAAATATATTCTTATCTTTGTGAAAGACTGATGTGCAACATACAAAAATTAGATTTTATCAGTCACCGATGATAAAGTACTCTTGTTCGTCTCTATATCACTCGTATTACTTTTAAGATTTGTTAAATAAAATATTATGTCAGAATATTTGTTAGTAGTATTTCTAGTTTGGGTAAATAACACATTTTAATGTACAATTTTTACGTTATATTCATCTGTAACAAATAAGTAAACCATACAAATACATGGTGAATATTTTTTTCAATTTGATGCAGGTTCAAAATTGCGATATTTTTCTGATCAGTAAACTTAGTCCATTAGCATTAGTTAACATTTTAAAAATTTATATATTTAGTGTCTTTTACAACACAATAGGCGTTGAATTTTTGATCAAATAATATTTTGATTGACATTAATTTTTTTATCGCTACCGAAGGTATTCTGTGTCAACAAGATCCATAGATTGAATATCAAAACTCATGGCGTGTAATTAGCCGAATCGCCAACTATCTAGAAATGTTTGTTTTAAAAACGGATCTTATAAAACCTGATTAACAATTACGAAAGCTAAATTAGGTGCAGATAACTTTCAAACTACGTCTAAAGATTCCTCTTAAACAAAAACTTACCGTACTATTTATATTAACTGTAAGCCATTTAAATAAAAAATAGCGCAAACATTTTATTAGCTAATCGCCATGCTCGGAGGAATTCGCACCAACTGAATTCGACTTGAAAGAAGCAAGAGTTGAATCCAAGACAAAACGAATGGAAGCATCGTCCTTTCAGCTTTGCCATAAAATAATATGGGAAGATATACTCGCCTAATACAATCAAAGATATTCCATAAAGTGTAATTAAAAATATACTTTAATTGTTTACAAGACAATAACATCGAAATTGATGTTACATATTCAAATATTTTCAGAAATGAATTCAAATATGTTCAGTCAAAATCTAAGCGAGCAAAGAAAACATTTATCTGCAAATCAACTTAAATTAATTTTTTGAACACACTACAAATTTAAAAATATATATACACTCCTGAAAATACCGAATATATTCTCCTTGAAAAACACGGAAAACTATTACTTTCATTAAACCGCTAAAATTGTTATGAGTACATGCAAGCGAAAGAGAAAAAACACAAGAGCAGGAGTCCCCTGCTCCGACAACGCCAATTTGGCGCCAGCCGCCATTATGATGTGGCGCGTGTTTATGTATTTTTAATATGTGCAAATATCCATCATTTTTTTATCTTTGCACGGAAAAGTAAGAACTTGTAATTTTATTGCAGTTAAAGGATGTTCAATCGACAATGCAACATATAAAAATTAAAACTCAACCGAAAATTAAATATTCTTGTTTTTATAATAATACATATCGTTACTGTCATTGAAACTCCCAAGACATCCCAAATTTGGACCAGTCTAATGAAGGCTATAATAATGAACCGTATAATAGAAATGGGTAGTCGTTTTTTTTGTTATAGATACGCCGAAAGATACCTGCATGATTGCACATAAATTCACTAAGAAATTTGAGTTATTGCATAAAGTTATTTAATCCAAATAATAAACAGGAAAAAATGGTACTACAGTTTTAGAAGACAATTATCGAACTATATCTTTGTCAGCTACAAAGACTTTATTTGCTATGGCGACAGCATTTAAAAAGTAGCTGTAAAAATGTTTGGTGACCAATTGACCGAAGTCGATATAAATTTTCAAAGCAGACAAAACATAACTATCTACTGTTCAAAGTAACTTCGCAAAATTATAGCTAAAAAGATAAACATAAGGCTGGGAAAACCACCAGTAGCGAACTAAAGTCCAATCTAACAACGATTTGCTGCGCCAGTGCAAACCGTTGTCATGGATAATTTGTACTTCCACTGATAATATTTAAGCAGAAAACCACCCAAGCCGAGTTGCAAGATGTTACTCCTACCAAAATTTTTTTCAATTTAACCTCTTTAGTGGATACATAATAAAGAAGATTTCCGATTTTTGGCCTCAACATTTCGTTGCAATATCTAAATTTTATGTAATTTCCTGGTGGATACTTGTAATAGGGTTAATTTATTTTTCTTCTTACATTTAAGATATGTATTTAAGTAATTTTTTTTTATTATTTAAAACCTTAAAAGTTGATATTATACTCTATACTTATTTAATTTGCTTTTACTATTATTCAACTGTTTTATTAAAATTTTTGTTAAGAATAGATTGCTCGTTTTTGTTATTTCACTAGTTGAGAAATTTATAATATATTAATTATCTGAAAGTTGTTCCTAGCGCAACTTTAACATAATTTATTCACATCCTAATCAATATCCTTAGGAAATACAATTTATGCAAGTTTTTGAAGTGAAGACTTTTTTGGCTCACTTTCTCAAAAAGTTTTTGATAGAAAAAGATTTGAGATTTCACGCCACGGCAAGAGTGTGATTCGCTCCTACACTCGCGGTAGGCGGGATATGACCGAATGGGTGGACGCTCTTCTGGTATGTTCAGAAATGAGACCGAGTTAGGAAATATACTTTTGTTTCGTCACTTTGCCAAGTGAGTCATTGGTACGACGCTAAAACAACATATTATTTACAGAACGTGACGGAAGTTTGAGTTCAAATCTCGATGCTCTTGTTTTTTGTTTTCATTTTATTTTACGAAGTATTTTATTTTTTCGTAGAATTCAAATTAAAAATACTTTTTATCGTACATTTTTAACTTATATTATTTACCGTCATTAGTAATGTATTGTAAATGCTTTAATGTAAGAAGAAGATAGATTGTCGATAGTCTTCATTCGAATTCCATTGTTCAAGTTTTTTGTGTTATTTTTTTCAATTAATATTTACTAATATAATTCAAATAAAACCCCTCTCCCCTGCAGTCGGAGTATACTCAGTATATAAATTGCACTTTTATAATGATGATACTTTTATTTCTTTTACGCGATCATGTGGTGTATTTTTTATGTAATTGCAAATTTTAATAAATTGACTGGGCTTATTTGCACGCGTTAATACTTTATATTTATTATGGTGTTATTTGATGTCAAGGTCGATAAAATACGATCAGCTTTATGTACACCACGTAGTTTAGGTTAGTTTGCCTGTCTCCGTAATATATATTACAAGACAGTATATTTTCAACATAAAATTATGTCGATTGCAAAAGTTTTCATTTCAACAGTGCGATCACAAGAATACAAAAATTGTAATAAGTTTTAATTAAATGTAACTTTTTATTTTTTAATATTTATATACAAACTGTTATTGAATATATATGAAAGACGTTCACAACAGCGTTATTCCTTATTTTAGCATATGAGTTTTAAAATTGTGATGTTAGAAAAGAAGCCTGACAGTGGCAACCTTAACCTATATTGTTAAAAATCGCACGTTTATTTATTTTATATACCAGCTCTCAGGGGCAAAATAGGGGATTTTCAATACTTATTCAACAATGAATGAAGGAAAGTCATTGTGCAAGAATAATACGTTGACAATATTAAATTTTCACAACATTAAATTGGATATAAATTTTATGTGTACTTTTTTCTGAAGTTCATTAACCATGAAGTTCATTAACTATAATTTAAGCAATTTAGCAACATTACCCCTTTACCTTCCTCTTTTTTCTTGCAAAAATAAAATTGTAATAAGAAATTGAAACCAGTCAAACTAGATAGAAATGGGCAGAAATAATTAATAAGTTAATATAATTAATTTTACTTGTTTTTTTATTTAAACAAAATTATAATCCTAAAAATTTCCTGTAAAAACTTTCTTATATATTTTACTCAAACTTACATGTTTCATTTTGCGCATGAATAATTTATATTCTCAGTTAAAATATCGATTATTTACTAAATGCGACCAGTTTTGATAATTACTAAAAAGAGGGCAAATGGGATTCTTCTGGACGAAAGGACAAGGCGGCATTAACAAAGGAAGGGTATTAAAAATAATTAGTGATATCAGTCTTGCTTTTCTCGTGATTTAAATTAGTGTGAAAATAATAAGACAACATTTCCAGTCTCCTAATCTTACATTTCATATACTTTTCACATTAATTAATAAATAATTGTCTAATAAAACTTCAAATTAAAAACATTATGAAATAATTGGGTGAGATATAAAATTACACATAGACAAAAGGTAACAAATTTTAAGAAAATAATTAAAAACATGTAACATCAACACTACGCGGAAAAAATAATGAATACGCTTCACACTGAAGTTAGCAACACTTACGTATCAACGTTTTTTGATGATCATTTTGATTTTCATTTGGATTGCGGTTTTTTGATGATAAATTTTCTTTTCTAGGAGCCTCAGCATACGGCTAGTCCATAAATTATATTTGAGAAATGATGTACGCATCATCTAGCTCCAATTGACGTACATATGAAATTTGAGTTTTCGAAGTACGATTGTGTTGAAATGAATATCGGTAAAAACCATCAATGGTTTTATAAAACATAAGGTCAGTCCTTATCACTGGCTATGAGTATCGTATCAACCCTTGTTGTTTATTTGCAGTCTAAACTGGCACTAATACATTGAAATATGAATTTATTACAAAAGATGATCTATTTTACAAAACTAACATGGAGTCACATCCAGTGAAATTTTATTTAAAACTGTTTGTTTCCAGAATTGTAGGATTCCAAAAGTCGAGATCAATATAATAAAGAGATCATTCATCATATTCCATTAGTACCAAGATTTTAAAAGCAAGAAACTAAGGATTATTAAAAGAAAGTCTCATGTCAGGGCTTCGACACTTGCAAAATGTTATAGCCATGTCTTCTTACAATGTATATTCGTAAAATTAAAAAGAACTATTAATAATAGCTTCGACAATTAAAGTGAGTATTGGATGAAAAGTATTTATTGTAACAAACAAACTTAAATATAAAACAAAACTTTCTGAAGGTATTGTTTGTCAGATTTTCACGCTTCATCCGGCAAATCATTGTGGAGAATTGATGCAATCTCTTCTCGTTCAGGAATTGAACGTGATATCCTACGCGTAATTTATGAAAGGAAAAGACTCATGGGCAAACGAAATATCTTAAGTAATAAGCATCTTTCGTTATATTTAACAATTAATTATCACATATTTTTGTTCACCTTTTCATATAATATACCTTTTGTGCTTTTTAATTTGTTTTTACGGAGGTTGCGAAAGACAGGGTTCAATCGTTGGGGTTTCCTTATTGTTAATTTTATGAAAGATTTAAATTAGTCTAAGAATATTTCCCCCAGGAAAACGTTATTCTTTTGTCTTTTATGTTGTTGGTGTTGGTAGATGATCAATGCCATCAATTCGCCTCGATACATTTTGTTTACTTGTTCTGGTCAATAGAAGAAATCCGAATCGATACTGGAGTAATACTAATATTTTTTTATTTTTGTACTGATATAATTTTAATAACACAAAAGAAATAAACAGCTTACCAAATCAATTTGAAATACAAGTCTTCATTTTAGTTATTGTACTTAATCAAGTACATAGGCTGTAAACTTTTTGCACACCAACAGCGCAACCTCTGCGCTTGTAGTAGTTATTTTACAACTAATAAGTATGCGTTCTTGAACGGCGGAATTTTTTAAATACGTCCTTAAATGATTTCTAATATCGATCAGTTTTCTAATAATAAAAAAAATATTTGAATGACAATTGAATCTATATAGGTATACCATAGAATTATTTAAAAATCAGACAACTTTTAACAAATTTAAATAGGAATCCCGTACAGTAAGTAATGCCTGCTCATAAAATTGACGACAATTTTGTACTATAATACTTACAATCATTATAATGCTAAAACTGATATTACATGGTATAGCTAAAACACTTTACTCATAAAAGCAACACGGAAAAATATGTCGTTATTAGAACCGAAGTAATTTAAAACTTACACATTCATTATCTAAAATAGTGAAATACCTTGTTATAATATACCTTGAAATACCTTGTAGAAATAATTATACTAAGCAATCAAGGAAAATAAAATTGTTTACAAGACTTGAGCGTATAAGCCATAAAACTTTTTTTCGGACATGACAATTTAAGATGATTGAAGGAATTAAGAAGAAAAAATTTAATGGTTATTTTAATACCTGAATACGTGATGTACGTGCGTAATAGTTTGATTACTTATATAATTATTAGACTCTGCATGAAGATATTAAGCAAATAGTTATTTGAAAATCTCTTATCACACATGTGCATAAACATACTTAGTTACGTAAAAAATATGAGATAGACATACTTCCATAATACATTTGTCCTGTAATTCTATGTAAATTCATTATGGAAATGTTTTAATAGTCAAAATTATATTTTTTATTAAGTACTTAAAAATTCTATTCCAATATTATTTCAGTAAGTTGTTATCAAACGGTTTAAATACTATATTTTCCAATTATATAACTTCATAAATAATAAATATGAACAAACACAACATTTTTTTAATTTTTGCCAGTAAAGAAGGTTCAGTGGCAACAATAATTAGAAGTAAACGTTGTTTACAATATAATCAGAAATTTAAATTGCTCTAAAATCGTACCGGTGTAAAACGTTCGGTTCAAGGGCGGGTGCGAGGGATTAAAGCTTAAAAGTGGACTCCTCGTCTCTGCGACGCTGAACGCTTTTACCTGAATTTGCATTTCTCTGCCGCTTTTAACACTTATAACCTCTCAAAGAACAATAAAAAAAATTGCGCGGTACAAAGGGGAAGCTTTTTAAATGTTTATCCTATTGTCCCATTTGACTTTAAAACTGATTAATTTATAAGCTTGTTGTAGGACCGAAGTAAACTTAAAACTAACTCCTTCAAAATGTAATTTACTATATATCTAATCGTAAAAAGTAAGTCATCTTGCCTGCCGCATTATTCATTTTAGAGGAAATAAATGAAGAGTCTTCCGTATATGGAATGATATAAATGATTATAAATTTCTTTGATATTTGTGATGTATATTTGTCTTTCATCTAACGCATCTAAACGGTAAGAGACCTAACATAATGTCGGATATGTAATTAACTTAGTCAGGATCAATATATGGTTCTAACATATAATATCTCCTATTTTATTTTTTTTCGTTTTCTTACTATATTATTGTATTTTCCAAAAATAATATTTACATGTGTTCTTTTATAATGAATCATGGGTAACTAAATTTAAAATAAAAAATTTCGCTAATTAGCGAATATATTCATATTGGTTCCTAGTTTTGAAATAACCCAGAAACAGGATATTACCAAATAAAGTCAGGCGATTTAAAAATGGAAGGTAACATAAAAATAAATGAGAATTTAAATATTATTCCACTTTATTTTTACAGGCAGGATATTATTCTTACAGGCAAGTTCTAGAAAAGTAGCAGGATATAATCCACTTCCACGATATAGTCCTGCCACTTTTCTAGAACCCGAAGTTTGATAAATATAAATAGTATTTTTACTTCTAAAAGAAAAATATTTTAACGTAGATAAAGAAAATTTTAAATGGAGTCAGCTTTTTACAGTTTCCACTTTTGTTACTATGAACGCCCTCACTAGTCGTATGTAATTATTTTACTATCAAAGTAGTATGAAATACTACTTCGTTGCAGTAAATATTTACGTAATAAAGTCTTTGAAAAGAATGTGCTTATAAAAAAATTTTGTTAGCTGTGATGGGGATTGATATAAAAATTTACTTCAAAAACTGGCTAAAAATTAGACTTAAAATTTTATGGATTTGCAAAAAAAATAATATAAGAATCATACATACCTGAACGTATATTAAGTGAATTTGGGAAAGTAATACTTGTTAATAAGTTAATATAAATACGTGACGATGATTCGATTTTTTGTTTGCTGCGTTTAATATGGCAAATAATTTGTATACGTTATTATTAATTCAGATAAATTATAAAATGAAAGCAATTAATATTGCCAATATCATCAGTTTTTATTTTATTAATTAGATTATTAGCCGATAACGACAGCAGGTTTGTAAGTATCAAACGATACTCAATCCTATAAAGGTTAAAACATTACATTTATTTGAATCAGCAAAAGTTATCAAGACTTTTTTTAATTGATAATTATTATACATAACTGTTTGTCTCGGTAAGAGCTAACGTGAAGCATAAGATTGAAAGATATAATAAGCACATCGTGATCTGTTTTGTTTAATTTTATTAATTTTTCGAATTGGCATAAAACCGTTATGCTTCCATTAGAGTTAAACTCGAATATTGACGCAAAGTGGTAGGCTGTCAAATTTATCTTATAGACCATCAGATTGACTCTATATACCGATTTATTTGAAATCTCGTCACATTTATGTTCCAAGCGATTACGGGTTTTAATTACATACTTATGTTTCTTCTTTTGTAAGAATATCCCTATAAAAGGCAAAATATGCAGCCTAGGATATGATGGAGTCAAAATACTTTTAGCTTAATGACAAATATATTTTTAGCTCAAACTGTATACTCTTATTCCAAGTTATCTCTTTCCAGTGTTCAAAATATTACTTGTAAGTGAAGAAGCGAGGCATTCAAATGATTTTTGTTCATTTACCTATTTGCTAATGCGAGTTTACGGTATTTATTAAATTTTTATTTATTAAATTACCATTTTTATTGAAAAGCGGAATTCCTTTTTGATCACTCAAATATCGATTGGTCTGTCTATCTGTCGGTTAGAGCCATTCTTCTCAAAAGAAGGCTATAAATGGATACTTGAAATTTAGCATTGTTAGGTGCTAAATTTCAAGAATATATCAAACCTATTAACCAGAATATATTTCAATTACTCTTACTCGATAATTTTATATAAGAATTTAAAAAGTGCAGGTGAGGAAATTTTTTTTTTTAATTTACTATGTCATAGGAACATACTAAATTGAAAAAATAATGATTCAAAAATCCAATTAAATGACTTCCAAAATTATTTTTCTTTTAAAATTTTATGTAAAATAATTTTATAGCTATAGTAAAAGATAAAAGTTTACGTTGACTTAAGTACCTAAGGAATTATTATATTGTAACTTCTACTCGTACTTAACGGGTTTTATGTGTAGATAAATTCGTAATTTAAATTTGCAAATCTAAGTACCAGTTATGCCGCTTTCAACAATTAAATATAACTAAATGAGAAACAGAAATCGACCAAACCGGTGGGAGTTTTCATTGCTTTTTAAGAGTTGAAATCTACAGTTTGGATGAAATTATTCAAATTTCGAAAAGGCGAAATTCAGGTAGCGCATGGTTTGCCGAGCATGGTGGTTAGCCGATGATCAATTCCCGAGTTACTTTATGTTTTCCATTTGACTTAAATTGCTTACTGTTACTCTTTATGTAGAGGGTTGTTAGGTTTTTGGATTAAAAGAAAACTCGTAGTTATTCGCTTCTAATTTCGTCTTCGTTATTGTGAATTGTGCGTGTCTATGGAGCCTTTCACAAAATGGGTATTTCTAGAAAATAAGTATGAACTAATAAAACGTTATACGTTGTGACATTTAATTTATGGATCTTATTATACATAGTAATTAAAAATGCAAAGTTTTAGTAAACACTAGTTTTCATTCAAAGCAATAGAATACGCTTCTATTGTGATAACTGTTGTAGAAATAATGTAATGGCAATGAATCGATTTTTTAGCAGGAAAGTAAATTTTATTTCCTTCCAAAATTAAGTGCAAATATTTTTTGATCGCCTCTCTTGTTGTGTGCTAAACATAGTAAAGCATTTCTCGGTAAATATTTATAATAACATTTCTTGCCATTTCTTGTCATTGCCGTAATAGCAATCATATTAAGTAATGTTATGATTACCATGGCAATACTGTGTGCTGAAATATAAATTTCCTTGATAATTGCATTATTTACAAAATTATCAAATTAATTTATGTTACAAAAAGTACTTCTATTCCAATCATAAAAAATGCATTCAAATGTATTATTCAATCAGGAGCTGAAAGGCTGTACCTCAAGCGATACTCTTACCTGCAAACGCAAACGCAACTTAACGATAACATTAAGTCGGCTTAACGAGTATGTACTTGTTTGAATACGTCGATATTGGTAGACATTCTATTTTCTGTTCCAGATTTTAGTCACATGTGAAACTCAAAGGCACTTGTTTAAAATTTGAATATATTAAGCACGAATTTCAACCAAATGTGAGTGTCTGCGTATCACGTGGGCGAAGGCTGTGAGGCATTTGGATAGTTACGAATCACATTTATTATTTTCTATATTATTTTCCACATCCATGCCGAGAAATTATGCTTAAATAGAGAATTATGGAATTTAATGAGATTTAACAAGATTCTATTATCTATTTATTATACGTAAATATTGCAGGTACACGAGTGTAGATTAATATTTACCGGTCCAGTGTTAACATGCAGATAAAATATAAGATAATTTGATTTTAGAAAGAAGTGCTTGACTATCGACGACGGTAGCTTGTTTGATGTAATTAAAATTTACGTTATGAATTTTTAATTTGAAGGAAATACCGTTAAAAATTTTAAATGGCGGTTTATACCAAACAAACACCAGAATACCACAGCGACTATCGTACCTAAAACGATAGTTACTGTGGCATCTGCATTAATAACAGAGTCTCGGCTACACATTCAAAAGAGTGTAATTACTCTAAAAAATATGAATGTGTGTGTATTAAGACTTTATATCAATAGATTATTCACGATATTATGGCAAAATAAAAAAAATCCATTAATTTTAATTTTATTTTCTTGAAATTAAATCAATCATGGTCTAAAATAACATCAAAATTGAAAAAAATTAACGTTCATATATAAATCATGAAATATAAATTCGCCATATAAGTTGCTTTGTATTTAAATTTTCTGAACTTTATTCTAATTTATGTAATGGAAATTATTTGTTAAAAACCCATCACTAGTCACTTAAAAAGTTTAAGAAAATGACCCCATTTTCTGAAACGTATTAAGCAACTAGTGTCTGTATTATTTAAATTTATCAAACTCAGAGTCCAATAATAACGAATGCGCGAGATTCTATCATAGAGGTGAATATTAATGTGACTTCTCTTTCAATATTTAATTAATATTAATCAAAGCATTAGTAAGACAAAAAAAATAATTTTGAAAATTTTAAACTTGAAAATGATTAATTGAAAATATTTTTAGATATATATTTTTAGGTGCCGGATTTTTAAACATAACTTCATTTGAAAATAATCCCCTTAGTATAAAATGGGAATTACTTATATTAAGTTACTTTTCTAACTTTCACTGGTGGAACCGTAGAGAAAACTTTTCATCAAAACATTTTTCGTCAAACAATGGTTTCTTGTCGGAAGTTTGAACAAGAATTCGATATCGTATTCGATTTAATCACGATTCAACTTTGCAATTTAATTTATTCAATTGCCCCACAAATGAATAAATTAAATCACAAAGTTATTCAATTGAACTTTTTTATTTTATCTTGAGATGGACTTGAATGAACTTACTCCAATGTGAACAGGAATGAACTTACTCCAATGTGAAGTGGAGCTACCAACTTTGCGCGTGTCATTACTCGGGGGCGCGATCGCTTAACGAATTTTTGTTCGGCACTGCGGCCGTTTGACTCTTCTCAGTTTATTTGTATTTAAAATTTCCTTCGAAAATACATTTATGTACTTGACTACATTTACTTAACCAGCGTGGTTACTAACTTGAACCTATCATGAGCATAACAATCCTTTCTAACACTTCCGTTAACATGAAAGTTTATTTCTCTACAACCGCCAAATACCTTTGTAAATTTGGAGTATATTGTATACTTTATTTTCTTCGATATTCAAATAAATATTATAAATTTGAATAGACACAACCTTAATAAGTAAAAAATCAGTCAACTACTCGTAGAACTCGTACTAGGAATATTCTTCGAGCTAAATTTTTATGGGTATATAATATTTCACATAAACTTTTGGCAATTTTAATATTATTTTGTCATGTGAATTTATTGCATAATAGTTAATTTATAGAGTTTATTTTATACTAAAGATTTGGTAAACTTCTATTAACGTTGTTTTTTTAATTAAACTTCAGCATGTTAGGACATTTGTGGAGACGAATCGAATTTTTAGAGAAATTTTCAATAATAACACCAACACCATCTTACATAACATTTCGTGAAAAATTATTTTGGTATCCTCATGTCACTTTTAAACGAGATCACATGATGCATGAAATTGGTAACAAAAATCGATTAAAGTCAACTGTTCCACAGTAATCAGTTTTTATTTATGTCGTACTCCTTTTAACAGTTACTGAGAGAAAGCAACTAGGAGACTTAATTTTTTCAGTTGTTATTTTGTGGCCTATTCAGCCATTAATATGTTTTTATATTATTTCAATATTTTTTTCAAACTGTTTGTTTGGTTTACTGTGTACTATATAGGGGACACAACGAACTATCAACCAATGTACGGTGTATCAAGATTTAAACAAAATTAAAAACTAATGTATTTTTATTGTTCATCGTAATGATAATGTAGAATCCATTTGTTTCATCTTAGTTTTCAACAACAACTTACTTTGGTTGATTATACACAATCAAAACCTAAAAAGTAAAGAAATAAAAACAAAAAAAAGAATAAGCACTTGTTTAAAAAATTAATAAGTGAACATTTGCCATGTTACGTAACGTAAATTTAAAACTCTGTACATATACATGTTAAACAATTACAAATTATCATATAAGTAAAATTTACTTATTATCATATAATATAATTATCATATAAGTAAAATTTACCTTTAACTCAGGTTTAGTAATTAAAGGAAGATCAAAAGATATTAAAATAAAGAAAAGTCATAATTATTAAAGTAACAAATATTGAGGTCAAAGGAATTAAATGCATAAAGAATTCTTATCACTAGAAAAATCTGCCACGGTCTTTGGGGGTTTGGTAAAAATGTTTTATTGTCTAATTACAGCACCGTGTATAAATTTGTATTGTTAGTGGTATTAAACACATCTGGTCTTCAAGATGTCCTTATAAGAAAATTTCATCTCCGCTGAAAATTAAAACATTAGTAAGTGTTACCTTTCTTCCCAGGAAATTTAGAATAAATTCTCCTCCAATAGAATTTTATATAAGTTATCTTAACTGTGCTTTCATCTTCGGCCGTTCTTTTTTCTTTCATTCGTCTTCTAGAATGATAGAATTATCAGATTAAAGTGTTCCTTGTAATACTTTTCTTGCTACTTTTTTTCCTTTTTACTTACATGTATCTTTTGTCTCTATAAATAATTTGTTTTTTATTCAGTAGAGCTGGCTATCGCATGTCTTGTGCACGACGTACCCTTGTCACCAGTTGTGACTTTAAAAAAACCCTTACATCTTTCCGCCCTACCATTTTTGGTGGTTTCTAGATAGTGGTAGCATATGTTTTATTCAAATTATAGATGCGTATACAATCAGAAAAAACTGGTAAGTCATTATGGAATTGTTCGAAATTCTGAAATTATTTGGTGAAATTACGAGAGCGTCCTTTATCATAATCGGATCCTCTTGTTCGAGCCGACTGACAAATTTATTGTTCAAGTCTCCAGGAGATTGCAATCTTTGTATTTTGTATTATATTTCTCTATAATAAGGTGACTTACAGTATCATAATTCTTCAAACATAGCATATTCCATGCACTACCTACAGTATTTTATCAATTACCTTATTTTATTTATTATTATATTTATCCTTACGTTATTGAATATGTGATTTATTAAATAATTAAGACATAGAACAATTTTTAGTCTTCTCTCGAGTTTTTAGATTTTTTAACCCCGTCATATATTTAAGTAAAAAATTCGTTTAAGGTTAGTAGTACCCCTTTTCGTCTCAAAATATTAGTGTGTCCTTATGACCACACGACAGAAGGGAAAACTGAAATAGAAAATAGAGTAACATACGCGTATTATGTCAAATTACTCTCAAATAAAATAATAAGCATTAACTGTGTACACTTGCATTATTACACTGATTACTTAAAATTGCATACGCGTATTATATTAAATTATACTCAAGTAAAATTATATTCAAAAATAAAACGTAATTCTTGACACTATGCACTCCCTGTTAAACAATTAACTCTCTTAACCGATGACAAAAGGAGCAAAATTTATCCAAACAGTGGACTTGCTTGGAAAATACCGAAATGAGCTGAGTTTACCGAATCAGTGTCACCGACCCCAGCGTAACGGCTCAGTTTCATTCACTGCTCAGAAAAAGTACAGAAGTTTTCACTTTAAAAAAATCGATCAGTGCGATCAGAGAGAAAAACAATTACATAGTTCCATTCAAGATGATTTCTAGGTTCCATTATCCTTAAATGCTTATTTAACCTGCATTTGGTAAACAGTACAGCCTACGTAAAGTGTACATTTAGGTTCCACAACTTCAAGAACAAGTGTATGTAGACAGGCTTTACAGAATATAATACCAACATTATAACTTCGGGACCGCTTGAAATATCACGATGAAACTATAGTTCTCAGAGGCATTATCTACAACCTGTGTAAAATTCATGTCAATATCTTCTGTAATTTTCGAGTTGATTTACGCAACCCAATGTATTGCAACATCTGATAAAAAATGTTGATAGGACTGTGGAAACGGAGATATCGAGGCATGTAAAGAGAAAATATATTTACATAAAAGAAGGCCTAGTATTATAAACAGTGAAAAGAATGATACACAAGATTTATAGTCGTATAAAAATAGCATTTGTGGTTTGTAATAGATAAAATTTGGTTAAATATATCAGTAGTAAAGTAATGAAACTAACCAAGTGAAAAAATTTAGTAAAAAGTAAATTAATCGTCGGGAATGTAGAGTGCATGGCAACAGGATGCAAGACGTGAATAAATAGTTGTGTTGAGATACTTCATATAAAGAGAACGCATATATGTTGAAAATTAGCTAAGTGCGAGTATCACTCGGACAATGCTGATTATGAATCTCGTTTGGAGTGAATTGATTTTATTTACAATAAGTTACCACATATCAGGATTTCTAGCACAACATACATAAATGCCAATATAATTAAGTACGTATGGCACATATACACACACACACATATATATATATATATATATATATATATATATATATATATATATATATATATACATATATACATACACACACACACATATATATATATATATATATATATATATATATATATATATATATATATATCTAAAACTATGCATTAGTAAATTCTTCCGATTTTTATTTTGTTTTTTTTTCATGCGTATGTGAACGATTAGCATAATGAATGACGTTCTTTTTCAGGATAAAAGATACATTTTAAAAAATAAAGCATATTTTTGCAATTCATTAAATTATTTGTATAGAGTTCTTTGAACTTTTACATACCCAACTACATATCATAAGCTGGTCGTCATATTTCGGTCGGTTTATTTTCGTTTTATGTGCTACTGTTATGAATAATTTTCAGAAATTCAAAAATAGTGGTTTAGCTTGTACAGAGTTGGGACAAGTAACTCTAACAAAAACTATCATCTTAAAGCTTAATATTTTGTGAATGGATTTCTGCTTCTAGAAAGTATTCAAGATATAACTAGCAATATTTTTCAATTACTTATTCAACAATGCCCTACGAAATGGAGTAAGCAATTAAAAATTCACTCCCATTGTGTCAGTAGAGGACTTTAATTTTTACCAAACTTTTATCACAACTTTGTGGGTAGTACATTTGTTCACTATCTGTATATCTTAGTGATTTTTGAGATATATGTATAATCATGCCAAATATCATCTATATTGCATTAATCACCTACAGACATACAGATGGACAGACAGGCGGACATAGCGAAACTGCAAGGGTTCCAAGTTTGGCTCTGGAACCCAAAAACCGGACAGTAAATATGAAGTAGCTGCCAGCAAGATACGTGTATAGAATATGTCGTAAGTTAGAATCGCTAATTCAATATTTGCTGGAGTAGAGCGATCACAGTAAACTTCCGTAATCGCTGCCTACCATATTCGTTAGAAGATTTTGTAAGATCTTTATAACCTTCTAAGGGTATCTAATGAAAGTTTCTAATTGACTTTAGTTGTAAAATATTTACCTTCCTATATTAATTTGTAACTCATTCCAAACTAGATAAAACTGAAGAGTATCTTTGAATTTTATGTTTTGAGCTTTTATCTTTTTTCTGTTAGTGTATTTGATTAATTAAACGAGTTTAAGGTTAAAAAAATATCTATCTATCTCTACTTCTGCAGGAAAGCATAAATTAAATTCAAAACTTACACATTTGGCGGTACGATACATCTCTTCTTATTCATAGTTTTGCTCGAAGTACTCATATGAATGTAAAAATAATATCATAAGGTTAATGATACGAGTACTACATATTTGATCAATAAAATGCTCTCAAGGAACGAGTTTAACATTGGATGGAAAGTAAATTCTTTGTGAAAGGTGTTATCACGCGTTAATCTCCGTGCTTTTAAAAGTTCTTTTTATTTATTAAGTTTATCGACATTAATTGAAATATCGGTCTTAAATTAAATTTCAATGTTAATTAAACGAAATATATATTATAATATAATTTTTATGATATGCCTGATATCATACGGTATCATATGTTCCTAACATCTATATCAACTATTTTTACGACTTTAAATATTGTGAATAATTGCAGCTGCCATATACAATACATAAAATATATTTCAGAACATGAGCTTTATTTCTTCCGTAATGAAATGAAACGAAGTGATCACGAGATAGATATTATTGAAGTATTGTGTAAGTAAATATGTTAATCGTAATAAAATAATTAATAAACTTCCTTTTACACTTACTAATATGCATGAGTTCATATACGTATTTTTCCTTGCCGAGATAATTGGGAAAGCCTACATTTGTTTTTCTTTTAGATTTAAAACTTAATTTCATTCCAACATCATTTCAGTTCTTTTTAAAAATATCATACTAGAAAATGCGTTAAGATTGTTATGATTTTAATGCATTATGATTTTTCTTTTAGAACAATGACAATATAATAAAAAATCTAATGTATTTATACAATTCCTTATGTGAATATCTAGATATATGGCTTGCCTTAATTTCACTTTGAACCATAAATATATGTTTTTAGATAAAGAATTTGATCGTGGTATTAAAAACGATGCAATTTAGGGATATTTCAAGTATGAAATAATTTAAATAAATACGATACCAGCGCATCGAAATAAGTAATTTTTAAGTAAAGAAAAATAAACTTAAGAATTAGCATTTTTATCTAAAGTGATATAAAATGTTGATTAAGATTTGTAGGTTGAAACCTATATTTTGTAGGTTAGAGGTTGAAAAAATACTGTGCTACTTTCACGTACAAGAAACAATAAATATTCTAGTCATTTACGTACTAAAAGCATATATAGATCTCGAGAAAATTTAAATCTATAGTTGCGTCTTTAATACATTGCAAAAAAATTTGGCAACCATAAATGTTCAAAATTTATATTTACAACCGGAGATTCAACATCATACCTTTCATTAGTTCCGCAAATTAAGCCTTTCCTGTTAGCTCTCTAAAGACATGTATCAAATAATTCTTAA
Source organism: Druceiella hillmani (assembly GCA_039881145.1). Taxonomy (NCBI): domain Eukaryota; kingdom Metazoa; phylum Arthropoda; class Insecta; order Lepidoptera; family Hepialidae; genus Druceiella; species Druceiella hillmani. The sequence continues at coordinate 131,204 of JAYKKI010000044.1, forward strand.
TATTTTCTATAAAGAAATCATTATAACCTATAAATAAAAATATAAAATTACAGTAATTATTCCGTGACGGTTGCCATTTCCGTTTATTTTGAGTCCATTTACAAATATTCCTGAAGTCATAATTGAAGCTAATACAAAAAATTAGAATAATAGGATGGAAATGATTATACAAAAAAATTAGCCAATACAATTTGATGAACACCAGTGGGTTACAAATGATTTCTGCTAAACCGGATTTACATTATATGTCAAAACAACAAGAAGAGGTGTCTCTTCTGCCACTTTGCACAAATGTTAATGTCACGAGACACCCGTGTTAATATTTTGATGTCCAAGGATTTTTGTTGAATTAAAATAATGTAAAACTAGTTATTCTATATATATATATATATATAGATATATGTGTATATATATATAAATATATATATATATATATATATATATATATATATATATATAAATATATATATATATATATATATATATATAAATATATATACATATATATATATATATATATATATATATATATATATATATATATATATATATATGTATATTTAATAACTAATTTTACCTCAAATAATATTTATTGTCACTTGGAGTGCAAACCACTTACTTAAAACGAGGAATATTGACGATGATTACATTTAATTTGAAATGAATACATAAAAGAGAATTAATCATATGTTTGCAATATTTCAAAGTTTATTAAAAAAATTTATATCATAAGTTCAAAATAGAATCTTTCATTCATATGAAAGTCATTTGAGATTTTGGTATGAAAGATGTTTTTGAAAGAAGCTGAAATATCTAAAATATTTCTATAAATAAAGCATAACTTAGGCAAATCGTAAATATTTTATGAATTTATTTAGTTACGTTTCTAAATGAGACATATATCTGAGTTAAAACTTACTTTATTTGAGTATATATATGAAACAAATATTTTCTGGTTTCTGTAGTAAATTTCCTTTAAAATTTCGTAATGTCCATCCTTTATGGTAGTGATACTTTATTACGAGTTTATTTCTTTAATTTGCTGAACGAGGGCCGTAAATTTAAATTGCAAAAAAAAGTATTTTCAAAGAAGTATTTTCGTATGTAGTTGAGATGAAAAATTTGTTCACGCGTTCCATTGAGTGAGATGCATTTGCGTAGTTTTTAAATAAATAATTAGTTATGTCACAACATATTATTCATTTACCTGCGTTATTCTTAAAATAAAAACTTCTTGTTCCTTTATAATTTTCCGCTTTATAATGTAACATTTTCCGCATTCTTAACGGGTCGTTCTAAATGTCTTGAAAATATTAAGGAGAAAATTTTAGCAAACACTTCAAAAATAAATTGATTTCGTTAAGTTGTCGCAAATTTATTTCAAAATAACTGTTTCAAAATTGGAAACTTTAAAATTTCCGTAATGGCTATTTCCATACGTCACAGAATCATAACCTTTTTGGTTTAATATCGATTGGAAACAAATTATATAGAAGGGCAATTAAGGAAAGTCGAATTATATCAATACACGGAAAGAAAATAAGTTTCTCGTTTTTTTCCGAAATATCTCCTTCTGCATCCAATGTGGGAATGAACATTTTTTTCCTCACAGACTCGTTTAAGCGGTGTATCATTAAAGATATTTTTAAAGAAATCCATAGTCAAGTCATATTTTTAAACAAGGCTTTTCTTTCGCGAAGTAAAAAGGTTCTAATTCGTTTTTCAGCATCATCCCTCCCTTTATGGTTGGAACAGGATAAGTCAATAATATATTTGGTAAACATGCATTAACTTTAAGGCAAGAATGTAACCAACCGAGCAATCTTACGCCTATGGAAGATGTGTCAGTCAATATATTTATATAATGAAAGTTAATGTTATTATTTGTAAGAGTTTCAAAACGATACTGCACAACCTCCACCTGTGTAAACATTCGTAGAGATAAAGCATATCAACGAAAATCTGACGTTGTGATAAAGTATATTAATCCGGATATATTTACATAGTTAAAACTTAAAATATTTGTATGAACGTTTTATATGGGGAAATGAAATAATTGATTTTTTCAGAATGTTCACAAAAACATGTCTCTCCCCCTACTCGAAATTTTCTAACGTCAAAATTATAACGAACTACATTAATATAATTTTATTTATATTTTACCAGACAAAGTAAGCAATTATTTGCAATTTCATATTTTTAGTAATTCATATTTTTCGTCTGCAAATGATATTATCTTTATATTGTGAAAAATAATATTAATATTTTTAAACATTTTAATGTAAATATATGTTTTTATTTGACTAAGCACATGTGAAATTCTCATAGTGCCAGTTCCGCTCATACTTGACACGTTGATGTTAGCTTGCGCTCAACAGAAAATATATTTTTAGTTTTAATGTATTTAATACCGAGGTCATTCGGTAAGCTAATTGTTATGATTGTTTAATGGTTAAATTATCAATCCGATGGTAGTTTATTTTGAATGTAATTATATTATTATATTTTTAATTAGGGAATGAAGTGACTCGTGCTGTACGCGTAAAGCGAAGAATGATCTATTTATCGAATTTATGTTGGTTCTTCCATTAAAAATCTACTGAAATTTGATATTGAAAAAATATTCCCTTGCCGACAAGAGTTTCAGACCTAAATAAAAGGAAATATGACAGATTTAAATGAATCGAGAATAGGAAATGGTGAATTTAGTTACAAAAAAACTCAAATATTGAAAAGTTAATTCCAGTTGAAATTCGATTGGTCAAATTCTTTTGCCATTTTGGTTCGGTTATAAATTTTAATGTGTCTTGGTGTGACTCGTAATACATATTTATACGTATGTATATACATTTACATATATGTGTGTGTGTGTATAAATATATATATATATATATATATATATATATATATATATATACACATTCTTGGGAAATGTTTATCGCTTATCATATGTTTATCAAGAATAGCAGATATTGATCAAAAACCTAAATTCCATATTTTGTTGATCAATATGATCAACATTTACCAAGGCAGTTTATATTTTGTTATGCCGCTTTTTTATCCTATTTGATACAATTTACTATTTAGTAAATATTAATAAAATTCAAATAGACCAGTTACAGGTCAGCAAACTTCTGATTGGTTTATGAAAAATGTCAGAAGAGAATAACGTGGCTTATCAATGTGCGTAGACAAGATACATTTGAAGTCAGCGAGTGCCTGTGACGATTTGTGGTTATAGCCTGTGGGAACCACAAATCGTCCACAAATCGTTTAGGTTTGGTATAATTCTACACAGTTCAATGACTAGACTTTGCACATGTACGCAATTCCGATGATATTTTGTTATCTCAAATTTTAAAACGAGCCTTGAGTAAATGAAGCTAGTTAGTGGAACCGGTTAAGGGTTACAATTGGGAACGGTGCGATTGGGCTTATATAAACTCAGCAATTAGTTTAAACATGAATAATGTCTGTTTACTAAAAAGGAATTAGGGAATTGCAAACGCTAGCAATATAACGAGTGGGCTCATTTTATAAATCTCAGAAGGCCTTTTTAACATGAACGATATCATTAACCTTTTAATGAAGTCATGAATGTGTCTACTAAGAGTTATTCCCTGATAGTATATATTAACTGGTAATATAGACATTGTGATTGCGGAAACGATGTATAGTTAAGTAAGACATAATGATGACGCCACGCTCTTGAAGTAGGAGCTATGGCTTTTGAGTATAAAATTAAAAGAATTTATCGTGGATGAATACTAGAAACATATTAATTAGCTTAATTTTAGGTGTCTGTACTTTGAAAGCAAAATCCGAACTCGTGTAACATCGCTCACATCCCTGCCTGTCTATATTTTTTTCTAGTTAGCATTTTTACAAATTTTCAATTATTATCTTATATGTTGCAAAGTAAGAACTGAATTTTCTTTTTAGTTTCATATATCGTGTGGGATATCGTTTGCAGGAGCTTATAATAAGCAATACAAAAATATTTTAATCATAATTTTAAACTACATATTTAAGGTATTTAAAAAAAACATGCCAAAAAGACTATAACACACCCTTCCCCTCGTCCCTCGCAGCCCCTTTTTTCGAAACAACTGAACAAAATTTTGAAAATACCAGGGTTTGTAGAGGCTTACTTGAAATTCATAGGAAACATATAGCAACGATCCTCAGTTTTAGTATTACTAAGAAATTCGTAATTCTCTATTATCAACTGAGTTTTTTAAAAAGTTATGATACTCTATTACGAAAAATTTTTAATGTTATGGTTGGTGGAACAAAAAATAATGGTGTGGCACTTTCTGCACGTGAATCGAACTCGCACTTCACCGTTTTTTTCATAACCCCTGCAGCATGTAATACTCATACCTGGAAACAAATATTCCTATTCGTAATACAATACGAGCATTGCCAGGAATGTATGCAAGCACAATTATTAGTCAACAGGGTCTTAGTTGTTTAAAAAGGGTTGTGGAAAGAGGGCTATTTTGTAAACGTAATTAAATCTGCGACTATCACTTCGTTTTTTAATTTACTTTATATTTTCGGCTATAAATTCTGCTTATAAATAATATTCATGTATTAAGTATTTATTTGTCCCAGGTACGTCGATGCAGAGCTGATTTTTTCTTCAAAATTTCCGAACACTTTGCTTTTCCTGGATTAAGTTTCTCGAATATGTTTACTTAGAAATACATATTAACAGCTTTTCGTTTTTCTTCTGTCCAGTTTATATGCACTTTTCTAAATTTTGCTTTTTTTGCTACTTTTAAATTTATTTCACTCTTCGAAGAACTCTCACTTGGTACGCTCTTTCTTTTCATTTCTTTTAAATTCATGATTTTTTGTTTATCATAATTTTAGTTACTTGTTGGTGAAATATCTTCCCTATTCTACTTATCTTTCACAGTCCAAGATTTTTATTTTCTTCGTGTTTCTTTAAATAGTCACCGTCCGTAGCGCTAAAGATCGTGTCAGTTTTTAAATTTTTATTCTCGACTTTCGAAATTAGAATCATTACTGCCCTTTTTCTTTACCGCGCTTTTCTTTCTTAACCTTCTTTGTATTGCACATTTATTGTCAGCCTTTTAGGTTTTTGCTATTGGCATATCTTCAATAATTTTTTCGGTTTCCTTTTGGGTTACATTTACTGTCTTCTTTTTGTTCATCTCTATTTCTAAAAGCTTACTACCTACAACACCTTTTTAGAGTACTTACAAAGGTTTGATTTACGAATTAAGACATCGTGACCGAGAAAGTTTGCAAGTTCTCAGTATATTGGTCATTTTCTTCGGAATTTACCTGTGACATAGTTGTAATTTGATGTCACATGTCTAAAATGCTTGCAATTACAAGGGCAAGCATTTTAGGATTTTTCAAGCTGCACATATTTTTTATTGTCTCTAGATATTTCAAACCATTGACGGGTTCATTTGTTAGGGGTTTTCCAATAAGAAATATATTTAACGCTATCTATTTATATATCGATAAACGATATCGCTAAGGTTTCTTGACATACAATTTTGAAATCAATATTTTTTCTATTTTTAGCATAAGCAATATCGGAACAACATGTTCACTTTTTACTGGCATCAAAAAACCTCCAATGTGTTGACTGTTTCTTTCTGATCTTCTGTAAGAAACTTTAATATACTATCTGAAGTGATTCCTTCAGGTCTATTAACGTAACAATTTACATCTATTTTAGCAACATCACCAGACGTTTTCCGGTCTAACAATATAATGTGTGCAATAGTGACTACACATAAGTTTTGCATTAATTGTATATAGTACTTAGATTTTAGTTCGTGAATAAATAATTCCAGTTTGGATGTCTTCTTCAAGAGGAAGTGCTTGTTCTTTGATCATAGTAAGATGCATCTTTGTTTTGTCCACATTGGATTATTTCTACCATTGCCAGTTGGATTCAAGCAAGATTTTAATATCATCTAATTTCTTTTTTAAATATTTCTGAAAACAATTTTGAATTATTTTTATCCACAAGTGCTTCTGTGTACATTATTTTAATACATGCAAGTATTGATGGTCTAATTCTAGCAGGAATATTAGTAAATTTCACAAAACCTGTACTTTAAACCCACTCATATCCTTCACGCCTTCAATAAATATTTCGTGTTTTTTTGCATCCATTATGTCTTCACGATTTTAATATATCGGTCCTTTTTTTCAAATTCATTAACAAATGCCCCAAATCTCTTAATTTTAAGCATATAGCTCTCTGGCTTCTGTGTTCTTTTTTTCTTCAAAAGTCTTATACTGGACGCCAAAATTAGTTGGTCATATCTTGTTGCGAATACCACTTCATCGTTTCACTATTTCGACAGAATTTTGTTATTAACGTCTTCTGATATGGTGTTTGTATCCCGTAAAAGAGGAACCGATTCGGTACTAAGGACTCGTCTATCTCGGTTACCACGCTTTTAATGCATAGTATTAGCAAAACAACAGATTCCCTTGAAAACTCAGTATCGTCGTCTATATCATACAGTTGTTTGCAATTGAGCAGATTATTTTCATCACATTCTGAAAGCATACCAGCTATATTAAATCTACAGTCAACTAATTCACCTCTAAATAAATAAAAAGCTATGTATTTTTACAATCAGTTATCTGTGAAGTAACTATGAGAAATAAACGCTATAATTGATCGAAAAAAAATTAAGATATAAGAAAGATGAGAAACACACTGTGAATAATTCGTGTATATAATATCTTCTATATAAACTTAGAAATAAATTTAAAAATGCATGAAATTTACCCAAAAGGAGGTTTGCCATGATTCAATCGGAGATTTTTGTTTATTCCTAGAGAGTTTTAGTCCAAATGTAATTAAAACTTGTTTCATAATTTTTTTGCCTGTCCCAATAAATAATTTACTTCTATTGCTTCTTTTGCAAGGGAGTTTTTGAAATACAATTATTTATCTTTAAAACTAATTTTACTTAGTTTCTTAGTTAAAAGTCTTTGACAGATGAACACATGGACAGACAGGGTTGCTACAATATGGTTCCATTCTAACCATTTAGGTACCAAACCGAAAAATAATTAATAAAAAATGTAAAAAATATTTTCTTTTAGTATCCAATACTTTTTTGTCACAGACAGACATTGCAATTCGATTAATAAGATTCCTTCAGTATCTTAAGTACGAAACCCTAAAAAGATACTCATTGTTAGGTAGTATTGTTAAAGAAACAATGGCCATAAATGAAATTATTATTCTTTTCGCTAATATGCAAATGTAATTAATTTGTCAAATATAATTCATAGGTCTATTTTGCGATATATATCATATTAAATTCTTAAACTGTTAAAATTAAGTGAAAGGCTTAAAATGGTGTACGCATTTTTTTCCCATCGACGTTCCCTTTCGTCATGGATAAATAGCATCATAGAAATAAAAACTTCCACGAGAAATGAATAAATAATTCGTGTGAAAATCTATAGAGAAAAGTTTTGTGACTCTATTTACTACTTTGTTATCAAAAATGAACATAAAATAATTCAAAATATGAAAAATAATATGACGCTATAAACATGGTTTTAACATTACATCTTATCATACTATATTAATTAAATATTACATTTTATCACACCCTAAATACAAGAAGACAAATAACAAAAATATTTGACATGCCTGTTAATTTTTCTTGATCCATTTTTACACAAAGTTTTTTAAAAAAGTCAAAAAAGTTCACACCACCTGTTTGTGGTAACGTAACATATAGAGATCGGGTGAGTATTCATGTGTGAAAAAGAGACTAAGAATTTGGTGAGAATATAAAAAAGTCAGTGATCAATAAATTAACTATAAGCCCAATTAGCCCTAAGCCCAAAAATAACCAACTTAATTTATTACTTATATTTATATATAGTCATGTCCCTATTTCATTATTATGTTGAAAATATTAATTAAAACGAAGAGTACCTCGATAAAATTACAAATAAATTTATTTATATTTATTTTCGGCTTATGTTTCTCTCTAAAATATTTGGGTTATTCTATTAATTTAATTTGATTACTTTAATGAAAATGAAATACCTATAATTAAAAGTATTAAACGTCTCATAAAATTAGAGTCCATGCTATTCGTTTGAAAATTCATAATTTAAGATACTTTATATTAGTATTCAGCTATTGTATTGAAAATATTATGTCCGGTTGATTCTGTATTAAGAAGTTGATTGTACAAAATCTTAAGGAAAACTTTTATGCTTTTATTTCTTTCAAGAATAAGAGCGTTTTGCAGAATTTTAGAAATAAAAAAACTGTAACCTTAAATTAGAATTTCTTGATAGAATTTGACAAATTCACTATTCTTTTATAAAGTGCTCCAATACTATTAGGAAATTCCACTGGAGAGATACCTCCAGAGGAGAATTTCATAAAAAGTTTCTCAAGTTTTTATAACGTATAAAATCCTTTCAATAAGTGACCAACATGAACGTAGTTTTAAATGACCACAATGTAAAGACTAATTTTTTCACATGAACTTCTAAACAGAAAGATTTGAATGTATCTGCCATTCTCCAGAAATAAAGTTCTCATATTATCTGTCACAACAAATTTGAATAAAAAGTTATAATGGCTTGTCACGGTTATGATCTTTAGTATAGTAGGTTATATCTGTGGTAAGCCATAAAGATTTCATATAATAAGGCTAAATAAAATAGCGCAAATGGAGCGGTTCTCACAGTGTGGTTATTATCGAAATGACAGAAAAGGTGGTTGTATTGGAAAGTATTTTAAATCTTTGTATTTTCTTTACCAGTTTCTCATGAGAAGGGAAACATGATAAAGTGTTAATCTCTAAATAAATATATTCTTGAATATATTTTTTTTAAATAATGACTCACTGGTGTAAAGGAAGCGAATGCGTACCCGTATAATTCACGGTATCTATCCTACAGTTACCGTTACATATTTTGGGCAACGCGACGTCGTCTGCTAACTTCATATTTATAACTGATTTCACTTTTGCATATTCGTATGTTAAATATTTTCAAATGTGACTCAGGTATTAAAATATATCAGAGATGGATTCACTAAAATTAAAGAATAAAAATAAATTTCCAAAGATTAATATAAAGGTATCGAAGGTATTACAACTGAGATATCTTGGCTGACTTAACAATTATTCACGGTGACTCGTATTTTAACCACTCATGAAATAGATCTTAGTTTCAATAAGTATCTCAAATGAAAAAGGGACAAGAGACCAATCGATGGAGGTAGCTTCTGTATAATTTATAAATTTACTTTTAAAGTGCAGAAATATTCACAGAATCTTGCAAAGTACGTTCGTGTTTTAACTTTATGTAATTTCTTTATTTATATTAAATTAATATTGATGATTCTTGATTCATTGGTTATTTTTTTCTTCTAGTAAACATTTTATTTGGTTTCGCATACCCATGAATATTAATTATAGTATTTGTTCGATTTCGTCCCTCGATGCAATGATTTTTTTATTTATTTATTACCAGCTTTTATTTCGTGTAGACCAGGACGACTCGACGAGATTTAGGCTCTTGAGGTAATAGTAAATTTATTACATTGAGAGCAAAATAAAAACATTGTATCTAATCCTACAGAAGTGCGTATGCTATTTCCTAATGTAAAAAATTATTTGAAAGTAAATTCAAATCAGCAGCTATGACCATATTAAGATTCATTTTAATCCGTTTATTTATTTAGACATGATTGAGTAACAAACATCTAAAGAAAGTAGATAGCTTTTCATGAGTCTTGGAATGACCATAGTGTATGATTTAAATTGACATATTTATAAAATTAATATTATGTTTTTACGATATACAAAATTTGTTATACACTATTTTACCAAATATTCATCAACCTTATCGACAAAGCCTAAGAAACCAAGTTACTTGTGACCCATAAATTAATTATTATTTACTATTCTAGCAGTCACTATGTAAAGGTATCAATATAATTTAAAATCGCTTATTTTTAGGTTTTTCAAATTTATATCTTAGTGCGGCACGTATATAGATATAATTGAAGTTGAATGCACGTTATTGATATAATAATGTTTATTTACCTCATGCCTTTTGTTGTTACTGACTACTGTTTGTACATACTCCTCCCTTCTCCCATCATAGGATTTCAAGTTTATTTCAGGGTCCTTGTTTGTTATCTGTATTATTTTGATAATTGTATGATTATTAATATTAGCGCTAATTCCCTTATTATCATTATCATCGTCAACTTTGTAACCATTATAAAATGATTGCTTTACTCGACTCGATACTACTAACGAAACAGGTAGATAATTACTTTACCGACTATTTTAATCCACGGTTGCTTTTTGAATAGTTCGCCAAAATCAGATTTGATATCAGCTATCTTTATTTAATGCAAAGTTTACTTTTCAAGTTTCACTGTAATAAATATTCATATCGAAAGTAATTTGTTTGTAAGTTGCATTCCGTGAAATAGAGATAAAAAAAATATTCCTTACTGTGACTGACAGTACTATTAAAATTTATACAAAATAATTGCAAAATATATGGTATTGCTTTCCATTGGTAAATTTCCACTAAAAGGTTACTTCAAATAATTTTCTTAATAAAGAAACTACTGAATATATTTGGCGTTAATTTTGTAGAAATTCATTATTCGCAATTAAATGAAACTACGTGATGTAGTATTATTTCTACTATCTTTAATTTCTTTACCACGACCTAGGTTTCGTTGTATTACAACATCTTCAGGTGGGATATTAGCAAAGATACATATCCCACCTGAAGATGTTGTAATACAACGAAACCTAGGTCGTGGTAAAGAAATTAAAGATAGTAGAAATAATACTACATCACGTAGTTTTATTTAATTGCGTAAAAAAACTACGTTAAGATGTTTCGATTTCCCATTAATTTCATCTTAGGCTTTAGGAAAAAGAGCAGCTCTTTGTTCATTTAAACAAAATTGGCTCTTTTTATTTTTTTTTAAATTATTAAAAAATTATAAGGTTATCGACTTCATAAAATAATGTACGTATATTGTTCAATGGTGTCAATTTTGATATATTAAGGATTTACAAAATTGTTCAGTGATTCTTAAAATTCATTTTTAGAAACTACTCTAACTTTGTAGTAGGTATATGGATAAGTATATGGGTAGTAGGTATATGGATAATATCCATATATTGTATTATATTTTAATAAATTAAAATGCCTATTTCCGTAGATTTTATATTATAGAGACATGCTGCAAATAAATGCATAAAAAAGAAGATAGCTATGTTGCAATAGTAACAATAACTATATACTGCACAATATTATTACATAAGAATTTCAATTCGCTACTTCCATTATATTAACTTAAATATAGTATAATTTCATTTCATTTCATTTAATTAATAAGCAATAGAACATACGATTTATATAGGTTGTTGTGAACGTTGTTGTGGTTGTTGTGAACACCGTCGTGTTGTGAAAGATATATAAATGGTTGAAGAAAATTATCTTACATATAAATATATATATATATATATATATATATATATATATATATATATATATATATATATATATATATATATATGTATATTGGACACAATACAGTTTTTACAAAACAGATTTTTTAACATGCTAGCCTGCAACCTGTGGAATGAGACGTTGTCACGTCAAAAAATTATTTTGCTTAAAATTGTTTTCCTTCTTGTCGAATTAAAATATTCCGTTTTTCCCCTAAAATATTATTTTAATATTTTTCCATTATATCACACTTTTATTAGGGTTTTGTAGTTAGATAAGGAATCCTTTTGATTTCGTCACGTATATCCTTCCGTAATGGCGTCACACTTTCTATAGTTTTAGATCTGTGAACGCAAATTTTTGAAGTAGATAATTTACGAGTGGATCTCAATATAAATGGAGAAATATATAGAAATGGATTAACGTATATTTCAAAGTTTTTCTCAAGCTAGGAAGAATTTTCACAGATGGATAAAACATACCGTCAGATGGGACTATCAAAATAAAATTGAGATTTCATTTGTTAATTTTAATTTTTTAGCCTAGTTTTCAAAACATTCAGCTTTGAAGTAATGTAGCAACATAATGCTGGTCCCCTTTTGCCAATTTCTTAACCTTGAATTAAAAATCTGATAAAATTATGTCTACTGACATTTTCTTCCACGCAACATTCTATTAACTGACATCCACAATAGTTTGGTTAGTTTGCATTAACAATTTCAAGAGATATACACAACTACACAATCCTGCCCTGCCCTTGTATCTCACATTACAATTTTTATTTTTTTAAACCGAAATTAAAAATTCGAGTAATTATGTACTGATTTACCAAAATTCAAAATTCGAGTAATTAACTGGAATTACTGGAAAAGAAAAAACGTTAAAAAAAATGAACAATGTGAGTTTCTGTGTTCTCACACATTTAAAAATCTCTGTTTTTTTATTCTCGTCAAGTAAGTAGTAAACACCAATTACTAATATGAAATAAGTCAGTGGTCAACTTTTAAAACAAAAATGGACGAGTCTTTAATTCCCGAAAAAAGCAACCTCTAGCTAAAATACCCAAATAAAACCAACGTATTTAAATTTGAATGAAACCAAAGTAAATTTTCCTAAGCATCCTAAATCTGTATAGTTACATACCATTAATTTAACGTGTAATCAACGGTTGTCGCTGTATCATCCACCATTCTAGGCTCCGCATTTGGAGCAAACGATAAGGCGGCACTATCTTAACTATGTCATCATTCTGTTTGATTACATTCTAATAAAATTTACACGAAAATAGGCAATCTGCTAAATTCAGTTGTACGACTTTCATATATATGAGAAATATTTGAATAATTACGTACGAAATTTACAAGTGATTCTTTTAAGTCTTATTTTCTTTGCTTTCTGTAAAAACTTATTTTTTATTTAAATTTTAATATTCTATTTTAGAAAAAGTAAATATTACACGATGACAATTTTTAACATTATATAATTATGGTATTAATTAGCCAAACTACAGAAAAATCTGCAAGTCGCACTGGATTTATTAATATTATCTCATTATTACTTTACATTCCGTCATATTCTCGACGTACATTTTTCTTGATTTAACGAAAAATAATTCCGTTATTATTTTATTTGTTTGCTTATCAAATAAAATTAGCCGAATAAAAGTCAAGTTTGCACTGAAGATTTATGTACCTAGATTCATTTAGTCTATATTGAAAATAACAATGAATAAAAAATAAATTTTGCATAGCTTTAAAGAAGGATTTATCATAGAATAAATAAAAGATATTTGCACCATTGACCAAAAAATTTGAGTGCATAGATACTAGCTAACTAAGATAGTTACTCCAAATTATCAAGATTGGTACTTAAATGGATCTAGAAACGTTGATATTTTACCACATCGTTATTTGGTAATGGCAATTTTTTGAAAAATACATTCGTTCTCTATTCAAACAGAATTTTTTCTCTATTCAAAAATATTTCAATAATATTTAAGAAGCACTTAAATAATGAGGCTACCGTATCCATATATCTGTATTATTTTTATGTAAAAATTATATTATGAGATGTAAATATATAACTTAGCACATATTTCACAGGCGTAATAGAATTAACTTGGTTGCCTGGATCTATTTACTTTATTAATAAAAGTTAACCAATAGGATATGTTGACAAATAGTAACCAATAGTATATATTGTAGGGGTTATTAAATGCCGCTTCCATGTTATTTAGTCTTTTCACACATTTAGTTAAAATGGTGAGGGATGCGTCATTAAGGGACACACTATATGGCATTTTGGAAATTCATATCTCGCGGTGAAAACGCGGTATCAAAAAATATAAATAACATTTTTATTGGCATATTAAACAACCTTTTCTATAACACTCGATAAGATTAGTGAAAAAAACATCTATTAATCCAGATAAGCAGATCAAAAAAATTGTAATCTCTTTGCTATCGTGTATTATTATACCTACAGGTATGCGGATTTTAAATATAATCAGACGTAAATTGGAAAGTTATGATGCTGTGATATAAAGAAAAACAGACAGACTAAAGTTCCCTTTATTCATCATTCAGCTACGGAAACTTTAAAGACCTTTTTTGAATATTTGGGTATACTCTTGAAATAAAATTAAAAATAACTTGAAATATGATTTTCGGTTTTGTCCGCCAAGTAGCTGCATTTTGTATGTAAATTTCAGTAAGCAACCTTAGTTTGTTTATAATTTGACGGACGACTCTATCATGAAAACAGGGTTGCATTTGGACCTGATAATCATAAAAGTGCGTAAGAAATAAGAAAATTTACAAATGGTAAAGAAAAGAAAATACATGAAATATACTCACCTAAAAGATGGATAAACGAGTGTCACTTTTTGATACAGATATTTAAATATCTATATGTTCATTCGAAGGACAGTACACGAAGTATTAATAACGTGATTTTTAATTTACTCATGAGTTCCTACAATAACCATTTATTAATTCCTAATACCGAAGTATCATACAGACTGGTGATTAATTGGTTTGACAGGATTTTTTTAGTGTAATCAGTTTTTGTGTTTTTGTAATGACTGACATGGGTATTAAACCCATGTCAGTTATTACAAATTAAGACCACTATATTGACCATCGGTGACCAATGAATGTTCAGTTACTTTTGCTATATAGTTCGTAGACACTGAGCTAAGCTAGATCTGCTGGTTATTGTAGGGAACATAACTACCATGATATATTACAATAATTTGTAATTGGCCATTGGATGTAAAATTAAATGGTGAAAAAAAAATTCAAGTAGAAACTGTGTTAGAAATTTTGTTGCGAATTTTTAAGAAATATGAGAAAGAAATAAACTTGCTAAGCAGGATTACAACTTGCATAATGACGATTTCGCACATACTTTAATGTTTAACCGTATGAAACCATTTTTATTAAGCCGTATAAATATAATTTTATTTTTTACACTGCAAAATATCGCCTAGTACAACTTTTAAAATCGGAAATATGTCGTAAATATCTCAAAACTATGAAATTTAATAACATTGCTTTAGTTTCCCTGTAAATTTTGTGTACATTTTAGTAAAGTGGTTTTGAAGTTATAATTTAAGCCGGCAAGGGACCACCTGGAGTAAACGAATGTCAATTTCAGATAGAGGAAGTCGCCATCATAATTGTGGACTATGAAAACACAAGCCGTGACATAATTGTACAATGAAGAAGAGAAGGACTACAATGCATTGCCGAGACGAACCGTTCATATGATACCTGCGAATATCCATTAATATTTCTGCACCGGAAGGACGGATATCATTTTAATGTGAAACAAATCCAACCTGAAACAGGGGTAGAAATAAACATAAAAATTACTACCAAGGAGTTCTATATTTACCGTTTAAAGAAAAGAGACAATGAAATATACAATCACATTCTCAATACTCGCTGTTTACTCCAAAAATTCCTGGTAGATATGTATGCACAAGTAGAAGTGGAACGGATGCTTTACATAAGACCGAATGAAAAGAAACTACACATAAAATAATATATCCACCTTCGAGACGCGATCATAAATGACGAAAATATTGGAACAGTGGTAATATTACCCTCATTTTACATGGGAAGTCCAAGACAAATGCATGAATACACTCAAGATGCCATGACCTACGAAAGAAAATATATGTGACCTGACGTCTTCACAACATTCACATGCAACTCATCGGAGCCAAAAATAAAAAAATTAAGATACGGACGGGAGCTTCTCTGCGATCCATTCACAGACATGATATAATAGCTCGAGTTTTCTGACAAAAAGAATGAGATTTAATGTAGTAACGAAAACATTGTTACGTATCGACGTCTCTACCTATTTACGTGGAACAAAATAAGAAAAAACGAAAACAAGAAATTCTAGTAGAGGATCATCCAGGAATAATAAAAACTAACGCACTAGGCCGCGTATATACCGTACATTTGAATAACCGAATGTTTCTACCTCCGGATGTTGCTTCCCAAAATACGGGGACCAACAAGTTTCACATATCTCAAGACTGTTAACTGTTACATATGCCAGATGAACACCGAAGAATGCTAATGCTGAAGATTACTGGAAAACGACAACCACTAGGAATTAACATTAAAAGAAGTCTCACTCACAACCTCAGTTGCACACATCAGAGACTTATTCGCCATCGTACTAACAACATGTAACCCATCGAATCCAAAACAACTATGGGACTCCTTCAAAGAGAGTATAAGTGATGACATACTATATCAAACCCGACAAGCTCATCCAGAACTGGCCATCAATTCAACGACGACATCTTCAATGAAACACTCACTTACCTAGAAGATAAATGCTTAGCAATAAAAAAATAGACCATAGTACAACTTGGGATGCCAGCACTACGACAAAATGCTTTCAGTGTGCTAAATTTCGAAATAACAGAAGAAAAAACGTCTACAAACTATTTCAATAGTTTGCTCACAACAAACCACTCCTCAAAGACAATAAAAAAAATTTACAAACTTATCATGGACCATATCAACAACAACACTAGCGGAATTATTTATTTGGATGCACCAGACGGCACCAGGAAAAAATTTCTAATAAATCTATTGCTGGCAGAAATACGTGCTAAACAACGCATCATTCGGTATTATCGTCTAATTTATGGAAGGAGGACGAACTGCCCATTCCGCCCTACAACTACCGTTGAATATAGCCGAAGAACAATTCCCAGTTTGTAAAATCTCAAGAGCATCTCGACGGTGTGAACTTCTAAAACAAACTAAAATTATCTTTTGGGATGAATGCACAATGGCATGAAAACTTACCCGAAGTCGTGGACAGAATATCACAAAACTTGGGAGGAAACTCTGAAGAGACGGGAAGAGCTCTACTCAAGCTCTCAGACGATTTTCGACAAACACTTCCAGTTATGCCACAGACAAAATCAATGCATGCTTAAAACATTATATGTCTGGTCTCACGTTCAAATACTGCGTCTAACAAAAAATATAAGAGTTGAACTACCGAAAGACAAAACAACAGCACATTTTACTTAAAAACTTTTACGAATAGGCGAAGACACATTATCCTGCTGACTAAACGACTGGCTTCGTTGAGCTGAACAGTGATTTCTGCAACATAGCCACTACTGAGAACGAACTCGTAGGCCACTATACTAACCCCGAGTGGTTATCGCAGTGGGCAGTTTTGTCAACTAAAAATAATATTGTTGACGATATCAACTTTAATATTCAAAAGAAAATTCCCGGTGAAGAGAGAATATTCAAATCGATCGACACGATGGTAAACGTTGAAGAAAATATCAACTTCCCTACAAAATGTTTAAACTCTTTGCAAGTTCCAGCAATGCCATTACACTGCCTTCCAATGAAAATTGGATCCCCGATCATACTATTCAGAAATCTCAACTAACCAAAATTGTGTAATGGAACAACAATGATCGGAAAACAGATATCGAATGACATCATCGAAGTCAAACTTATGACTGGAAAGGACAAATGACAGTATTGATCCCGAGAATATCACTGATCTCTACTGAACTGTCATTCCAATTTAAAAGACTGCAATTTCCAATCAAATTAGTCTTTAGTTTTACAATTAATAAAGCGCAAGGACAAACTTTAAAAGACTGCGGCATCAACCTCAAAAGATCCTGCTTTTCTCACGGTCAACTAAATAGCTTTTGTTCGAGTAGGAAATTCGAAAAATTTATACATATATGCTCAGGATAACAAAATTAAAAATGTCGTTTATGAACAAGTTTTGTAAATAGTTACAATTTGTTTTCAATAAGAATTGTTTATCTCTTATATTTTAAAGCTTATCCTTTTATTCCAACTGCCACACAATCTCATATCAACTTCCTGAGTGAAGCCGGGTACCCCAGCTAGATGAAAAATAAAAAAAAAATGTTGGCAATTATTTCTTTTCTGACTTTCTACTACTACCTCAACACTTTATATTTTGTTAAAGACACGATTTTTTTTACTGATAGGTCTATCGTATTTATTTCAAATATTATTTTATTTTTTTTTTTAAATATTGATTGAATCATGTTATTAGAGTGTTCATGTCCTTTGTAGAATAAAAAGCTATAGTTTAAACAATATAAAATAATTGACAAATTTACAATCAGTTAAAGATTTAAACAACTATTTTTAACCTTTACCTCAATGTAATCGAACGAATGAAACTTTTGATATTAGGTAGAATTTATTCACAGCAATCCTATTAACTAGTAATTCATAACTTTTTGATTTTGTTATCAACACTGGAAAATCAAACACTTGTCTTCCAGTGCAGCAATAATTTGATCTGTTTCACCTAGAATTTAAAAAGTTATGAAATTTAATTAGTATTTGTTTTATGAAAATAAAAAATTTTATTTTATACCAAATTTTATGTGAAATTTATTCTTTATCTTTATGCCGTAGTAAACCTATTAAGTATCATTCGAAATTACTAGTTAATTTGCAACATTGACTTTCTCAAATTTACATAACATTTACTCAAAACTGTTTCATTTTTGTCATTTTATTATAGAACTCCATATTTACATGAAATTCTGAAGTTATATTTTTATTTTTCGTTATATTTTTGAAATTTATTCCAGTTCAAGTTAAGAAAATTATGTAAAAGGTACACGTTTGTTTTAGACTTCTTAAAATGAATACCAACTCTGGTGCACAAAAACAATATTTGTAAAAAAACATAGAAACAATATTTTTTTTATAAAATAATAATTAATGGCACTCTTAAATACGTAAAATTAGATTTAGTATGAGTTTCCTTTAAAATAAAGAATAGTAGTAAAAATATCCCTTTGACTTAAATCGTTTCAAATATATTGTTTACCGATCGTTTCTAAGAGTTAAAAAAATTAATTAATAGCAGCAAGAACCAAATAGGTACACCATGGAATTTTTTTAATGTCATGAAACGATAAGCAAATTTAAATTGTAATCTCGTGCAGTATGTTCTTTTCGTGCATAATATTGATTGTACTTGTGTATTTTGTACTTATAATCAAATGAAGAAAATATGTGGATTCTGATCTTTATGTAACTACAACATTTTACAAAAAAACAACATGGAAAAATATGATATATTTAGATATTAGTTATTTAAAAAAAATTACAATTTCTGTCTGTATTTTTAAAGTTTATTATGATATTAAAATTGAAATACTACAGACAAGTAATTCTAAATGAAAATTCGCACCCATACAATTGACAACGTTAAGCTAATCACGTCACTGTAAATAAATTTGATTTCGTTGTACAGCTATGCTTCATTTTCCAGTAATGAACACAGTTTGATCGAGAAAAGTTTTTTTGGAATTTTAATTTGTTTAATTTCTTTATTAAAGGGTATACAAACTGAATCGGTTTTCGAACTTGTATATAAATGGAGCAATTTATAATTTGAAAGGTTTATTTTATGTAATTGAATTGTATCAGTTTCTGAATGGAGAAATATTAAAAATCAATTAATGTACATTGCAAATAATTTCACATTTTCTCATTTTTTATATTAACGTATTATTCATAATATATGTAGGTGAAATATCAATGGATCTAAGAAATAAAGGTTACAATTATTACACGAAAATTATTAGAAAATTATAGAGACTTATTTCTGATTATTTTTATATCCGTCCCTCAGAGCTGAGGATCGTGGCTTCCTCTTGTTAAAACTTTACTTTAATAATATTCAGTCAGAGGTTCCTATTCTCGGTACTGTGTAAGGCATCATGTAATGGAGTGCCAAGCATTTCTCAAATATGTTCTAAATAGACCAACCGTCTAGCATCTTTACTGTCTCTATCCTTCCACCATGTCAGTAATAATGAATTTTTCGATATCGTCAGCAGGTTCCAGAAGTATTTCAGAATTTTCAGACATAGATGGTGGACAGTTCTGTTTTGCTTCCAAGTTTGTTCCGAATCGAGACACTAGTTTGGTGTTCAGTCCATGAGATGTTGAGTAATTTCTTCTAGCGCGTCATTTCAAAAGCGTCGATTCAACGACCCCATCCAGACAATGCAGTGGGGTACGTATATTTGTATTGAATAAGAGCGTATAGGCGGCTGTAATTCACTATTGAACACTTGTTTGTATAAAACCGTTACCTGCTCTCTGCGTTCCATTCAACGACTCAGCGACTTGCTGCATCCTTGATGACTGCAAATAGTTTCTTGATATCTATGAATAACAAACAATGCGCAGTTTTCACCATGAAACCAATATTGTTTACCAGAATAGTGAAAAATGGAGGCATAAGATGCAAGACTGGCTTATGTTTAAAATAAGTCTCCGATATAAAGTAATCCACTCGTATGTATTGAATTCTATTCGCAAGATACGAATAAAAAATCGTAAAAGTAGGATAAAGAATTCTGCCTTGCAAGGACAGAAGGCGATAAAGCGACACATAATCTTTCTTTGAACAGTTTCATTTTGTACAGGAATCAATAGTCGGAGATGGTTGAGCACTAAATAGATGTAAAGCAGTATGGATACTCGAGAAAACTATAGCATGATGCGAGTTCTTGCGCACAATGGCAGGCAGCATAATTCTATAGTCGCACCACCTTCACTCGATAGTACTACGTCCGTCATTCTTCGACTTGCATTACGCAAATTATCATAATATACTAAGAAATGAGAAATAGGATAACATATATTCATAAAGATATAACGATTCACGGAGACCACAACACATATCAAAACCATACATTGGAAATATGTTAGAATTAAGGTATTCACAGCCATTGGTAATGTATATAAAAGAACAAATCAAAATGTTCATTGGACATCGGTGGAGGAATATACACTACACAAATATATAAACTATTTTGGCCAATAGATATATTTGCCCATAAATGCTTGCCGTCGATCTCGTACTGGTAGAAGTGACCCAAAACGAAGGGCTCGCGTAAGGCCAGCAAAACACCAGGTCGCATCGCACCACTATGTAATTCCTGTCCAGAATCTCGCCATCGTGTACAGGTTCGTTCAACCATTTCTCGCTTACTGCAATAAATCAAATTGTTCAGACTCGAGTAAAACTCGATATTTTTTGGTAATATGATTGCATATTCATATAATGAATGAATCTTTACTTTGAGGTCGCGTGTATTTCGATAATATAATTGAAATGTCCGTCTAAAAGTTGCGATGTCCAGCTATTCGGACCTAGCGAGGAAACTTTGAGCATGCCTCGGAAATATCCACTTGTTTATAGAGGTGCCGCGGGGCCAGAATAACTGGGCTATAACTATTTCAAATTTGTTTTCCGGTACGCAGAGATCAAATAAAGGGTAGCCTCCTTTTGAGTTTAATTGCTCAATATGGGGCCATAGACTAATAATGTCCATGTGTGGCGCAGACGATCAGTTTGTCTTTATGTAATTAGTCGGCGATTCGGGCATCGGGTCGGATGTGAGGTGAAATAAATGAATGTATTTCATAATAGGGCTCGACAGCTTGCAAATCATTGTCGACTTTGTCCACGCCGCGTATTATTACTTTACGGCGATTCACGACTCTTCCGTAGTGGAGAAACGAAGATCGCTTACATTGGGTGCCTTTCGAGTGTGATAGGCGTTGTTGGGGCGGGCGGAGCCACTTTATCGTTCGTCGCTTGCACTCGGTAATCTTCATTGGCTTCGGCTATGGCTTGCACTTCGACGTCGAACTTGATGCGTAAATATACAATTTGAATGCGTACGATGTTTCTGCTGTTTCTTCTACGGTTTAAAATAAAGGCAAAGAAAAGGGCTAATCAAATGATATTAGTTTAATAAACTAAATTTTGTATTCGATTTTTAACAAATTAAATAAATAACAGATTAAGATCGAGTTTATGACCCCTTTGAAACCTTGTGAGCTGAAGTTTTATCAAAATTAATTAAGAGGTTTCAGAATTTATCGTGATTAAACATTCTCCTTTCTTGTTAAGGTATCGTGTAAAAATCGTAATTGATGGGTTACGATAAACCTAAACATTTTTAACAGGCAGATATTATAAATTAATTCATATACAAATTTGGCTCAATTCCATTACCTATTACGACATTGTTCAACCATGGCCCTACTAACAGACAGACATTAAGGTCTCTCATTTCTCAACGTATGAACATACAGATCCACACACACACACACAAAACATATATATATATATATATATATATATATATATATATATATATATATATGCCTGCTGTATTGAAAAAATAGGGCGTGAACTTCTTCTTCCTCTTCTTCAATGGCTTAACAGCCCAGGATAGCCCCTACTTTCCGCAGAATACTTTCCTCTTATTGGCATCCAGTTCGTTACACTTAGGATTTTTTAGTCTTTTTCAAGGCAGTCGAGTTACCGAGATTTAGGTCTTCCTCTTTTTCGGGAGCCTCATAGTCTGGCTGAGAAGATATTTTTTTTGTCCGACTGGCGTCCATTCTGCTCAAGCGTCCTGGCCATTTTATTTTCTGAATTGCGATGTATTTAAATACATCTGGTTCTTTAAATAATTTGTAAAGTTCAGAATTAGTTCATCTTCTGCATATATGAATACGTTCGTAAAATAAAATTCGGAGACAATAAAATGTTTACGCTGCCCAAGATTTATGCCGCTGTGATCCATTGCTCTAAAAACTTTGCTTTGATTTGATATTCAGATAGAAAATACAATTTGTGATAATTTTTTTCAATATTTCATAGATTAAATAAAATACTTTTATACTTCATTGATATTTTCTTGTGATCAGAAATAGAAAAATATAAGAAATATTTATTCCATTGGTCGTAATTCTGAATAACAAAGTAATGAAATTCAATTAGTTTAATTTCATTTCTTCGCGACTTGTACTCCGTTTCACATATATTCCAATTTATTCAATTTCTTTGATTTGGATCTTCCATAATATTAACATGTGGACTTCATTTCCTCAAGGTGTCCCGCTCAAAACATATTCGCAATTGGGATAATCAGTATATTAAATATTTAGATCACATTTAATAATCTGAATATTTCTTTGTAATATGATTGCATATACATATATGAATTTTCAAAATGATTCAACGTTTTGAAAATTCATATATATATATATATATATATATATATATATATATATATATATATATATATATATATATAAACACTGTATAGAACATTTGAATGTCATTTTGTTGGGAAAAAACTATCATAATATTATGTTGAAATATTTCCAATACAGTAATATATACGAGTATAATATACATAATGTCTCAAGTTTAGATTAACCTTATCGCGTTGTCAAAATACATTAGCCTATAACATGATTTTTGTAGCACTGCAGCTATATTCATCCTCACGGCGAAATATGCAATGACATGTACGCCATGTACTTAGACCGGAGGCGGATACCGTGTGTTCACCCGAGCAGCTCCACTTGCTTGATCATAAATAAAACATTGTTGTGAAACAAAATTTTCTGTGGGAATATTAAAATATATTGTAGTGGAAAGGAACATTTTCCATACATGTTAGCTATAAAATAGCTACATGTTATTTTCATTAAAAAAAACTACACCTGGGGCAATATGCATTACCATTACGTTGTTAAGAGACCGTAAGTATGAGCATTATTGACCATTTATTTTCGGTGGTCACGCCAATTTTCTCCATCATTACATAAGACACGGTATTTATTTATCTGACAACGTAAGCAGGAAACAATACATATTTTTCCCGTACTTAGTTTTCAATTCAATTGGTGAACAATTCAAATAGGGGTAATATAAATTAAATAAAAAATGAAGATAATAAAAAAGTGACAATGATGAGTACAAATGGGTCGAAGAGCTAAAAAAAGGTAAATAAACAAGTTGAATCATCGACTAGCTATCGTAATAGTGACACTTTTATTACTTTTTAAGTTAAGAGTGGGCCGTTTATGCTACAGAGATTGAAAATTATCTCAACTCATAAATAGTTTTTCTAGTCTTAGTAACATAGTCTTAGTTGCAGTTAATATAGTCCTAGTTGTTTATATTATTAGGCTACATAGATTACAAAATATTATAGTGCAATATGATGCTATCCAAAAATACTAGTGTAAAAACCTAGATTTTGTGTTATATTTTTAATAATAATTAAGTTTGGTATTGACATTGATTTTAAAAAAAAATTATTTTAAGTTTGATGTAAATTTCTTAAAAAAAAATTTCCGCTTTGTAAAATTTGTAATTTATTAATAGTAAAATAATACAACATCATCAGATGGGTTATTAGCAAAGATCTTTGCTAATAGCCCACCTGAACATGTCGTCATACAACGAAACCTAGGTCGTGGTAAAGACTTAAAGAAAGTAGAAATAATACTACATCACGTAGTTTCATTTAATTTTGAATAATGAATTTCTACAACATTAACGCCAAATATATTCAGCAATGGTTCGGTGTATTGGATATGATTCGATATCTGTCTCGTGTATGATATAAATTTACGTATCAAAAATTAAGAAATTTAAATATTTTTATATCGCCCACTGGTTGCATTTTAAATGCGACTGTGTTTGTTATTGTCTTTTGCATATTTTTCAATATCTTTCTGAAACCTAGAGTTATATTTTTATGCCTAAGATATTAAAAATAATATCATTTTATAGAGTATATTTTAAAAGTATATAAAAATATATATATTTAATTTATTGGCTCCTTTGAACAAAATCCAATATTACACATGGAATTTAAAAAATGTTTGTTTTATTACTATGCAAAATTTGAAGTGTCTACCTCAAGAGGTTTCTGAGAAAAACGGTCGTGACAAACGGGCAAACAGAAGCCATATTGTTAAAAATTTATAGAAAACCAAAAGGAAAATACTAACAGAATAGGCAAAAATAAGATTTCCATAAAAACATACACACACACACATTTATATATATATATATATATATATATATGTACATATATATATATATATTTATATATATATATATATATATATATATATATATATATATATAAATATACACATATACAGGTTGTCCAGTGGTAGATTTCAAAGTTTGAACATAGTTTCTGAACGCAACACATAAGAGGGCCGCGGGGGCGTCGTTAGAAGCGCAAGCGGTGCGGATGTTTTAGTAGCCATGGAACAGTGGAGTGGAGAGCACCGCGCTTTTGCCGTCGAGGCGTACATTTCGAGTGGATTTTTGCTGTCTGTAGCACGCCGTCGATTTAATAATCGTTACAGTATTCGTCGATTACGTGATGGACCATGGATCAACCTCATTCAGTCATGGGTAGCACGGTTTAGAGCTACAGGATCAACATTAAATAGGCCCAAGTCAGGAACTACACCATTGGTAGCCCCGGATGAAAATGTCGAGCGTGTTATGGTTTCTGTCGTTGAAAATCCCCATTTATCACTGCGTACACGTTCATCGATATTGGGAATTCCTAAATCAACTTTACAGGTAATAATGCGAAAAAAAGCTCAAGTAACATCAATATAAAATTCAAACTGTTCAAATTTACACGATTCTGACTTTGAATTAAGCTTACGCGGAGGTGATGTTGTCGCGATTTTGTACTGCTACCCGGATGGGCAAGATATTCTTTAGTGACGAAGCTCACTTTCAAATTTGAGGATATGTGAATAAGCAGAACTTTCGTTACTGGGATGTCCACAACCCAAGACAAATGCATCAAGAACCTTTACATAAGCTTAAAGTAACAGTCTGGTGTGCCATGTCTGCATCTGCAATCATAGGGCCTTATTTCTTTGAAAATCAACGTGGCCAAACTGTAACTGTGAATTCGGAGAGACAGGCCTAGATGTTAAATGACTTTTTCAGAGTAAAACTACAGAATAGTCCATCCTTCAACCAAAACACATGGTTTCAGCAGGACGGGGCCACAGCTCACACTTCTAATGTGTCCATGAATGCAGTGCGGCAGTTATTCCCAGAAAAAAACCGAAATGGTACCGTACCGTTGCCACCTAGGTCACCCGATTTAAGCCCATGTGACTTTTTTTTATGGGGATATTTAAAATCCGATGTTTGGAAAACAAATCCAAGCACTGTGACACAACTTAAAGAAAATATTCGAGCCGAAGTCAGTAGGATACCCCAGTCGCTCTGCAAACGCGTTTTTGAAAACATGCGTGCTAGACTCGAAGAGTGTGTCAAACTCGATGGCGGCCATTTGGAAAACGTGGTTTTTAAAAAATGAAATCCGCATTTGGTGTTATAAAGTTAAAATAAACCTACTTTGTATTAGAGGCGTAGTTTTTTTTTACAATTTTTCAAACATTGAAATCTGCCACTGGACACCTGTATATAAAAAAGAACTTGTCTATTATTTATATAGGTGGTAGTCTTCATCAAACTGAATCTAATTTGGGTGAAACGTTTAAGAAACTCTGTGAAAAATCATTTTGAACATATTAATATCTAATTAAAGTTTTTCATTTACACCACCCACCCTGTGTCAAAATATTGCCGGTACTGTTCACTAATATCGTCCCTTTAAAACTGATCTGTTGCTGCAATGACCTCGTAACTAGAAGACTGGTGTTGATTAGGAAAACTTTAACTATATAGTTGTAGTGCGGCTTGCGCGTTGAAATGAGGTTCCCCGTATCCCAGCATCATTTCCAAATATTCAGCGTTACTGAAAAGGCTTCCAAGAATTTATAAAAAACAAAGTAAACCAATGCATAAAAAACTAATGTAGAAGATATGAGGACTAAACTAATAATAACAGAAATAATTTTTAAAATAATAAATATGAAGTCAGTTCACACAAAATTAAGTACACACAAAATCAAATATAAGAAATCACGTCTTGGGAGCGCCAAACTGACTAAATTCGAGATTGTTATTGTCCGTTATTAATAAAAATACGCCATCTCTGTACACAAACTTTTCAACTTTTTATATGTAGTAAATAAAATAAATTGTTAAATATATAGGCACCGTCGCTAACTAACACTTGTCGCCAACGTATAGGCAGAGCCTTGTAGAAATCTTTGGATCTTTGATTGAAAAAAGGGTGAAGTTCGGTTTTGATATGACATTCGTATTTAAATTTTCCATCAAGTAAAATATTGGACAGAGAGAGAGAAACAGATAGTAATTAGATGGTGAAAGGTGTGGAAAGTACGGTGAACAAAGTAGCATGCTTAATCCATGTGAAAGTAGTTTTTCACGCTTTGCTTTTGCTACGTGGGGTAGAGCATGGTAATGTAAAAAATTTACTTTGCTTTGATTTGAAGAAAGTTTAGGGGTGACTTTGCTCAATTGTTCGCAATAAATCTTACCTCTAATTGTGCTGCTAGTTTCAAAGAGTTTCCACTTAACGAATAACTCCATTTATACCCCACCATGCACGCAAGAGTATCTTTTGTCCAATATTATATTTTTGGTCTAGGTATACCATTATTTCCAGCTCCTAGTATTTAACCAGGATTACGCTAAAAATTAACATAAGCCACCCACTTTTCATATTCAGTAACCAGATACTTTACCCTCTCGTTGATACAATGGAAACTCAGTAACTCCAAGTACACATTAGCCCTCCTTTAAAATTGAAGGGTTGTTACCTTATGCGATAGCCAAATAGAGTATTTCCACTTCTTTCTCAAGGTCAATTAAAATTATTTATCTATTAAAAAGTTATTTATTAATTGCAGTATAAAAGCATGAAAAAGTTTTTCCAAATAACGCCGACTTAATCTGTGATCTGTTCCAATCAATCTTTTAAATTTTTTTAAATCCATCATAGGAGGTCGCTTTGGATGAGGTTTATAGGACAGGTCAAAATAATATTCTTTTAATTTTTTCAACCAGTGCTTTGCTGTGTCATAAGAGGGCATACCCTCACTCATCATTGTGTATATTTTGCATGATATTTCGCCCTAAACGACAATCATAAAGAAAGAGTCCTGTAAGTTCACTTCAAAATAGTTTCGTTTTTAATTTATTCTTTACTCGCTGATTACTTAATTGCAAACTAAACAGAAGTTCGAATGCCGCACTGTTTATATAACCTACAAGAAATTTTCTAGAAGCTTCTGTAACATTCCAGAAATCAGGCAAAAAAGTGGCGGGTTTACAAGTTACCAACCTAATAATTTCACAAAATTATTATATCGTATAATATTTGTCAGTACGAAATTATTTTTGTTATGGTTTATTAATACCGTGGTTAATCCATTACATCTCAGTTTTTCGGAATGAAAATTATATTTAATAGTATATTTACGATACGAGTAATATGCGTTAACCATTTTAAAAATCGGGTTTACTTGATTTGGAATCAATTTTCTCTTTAAGTATTTTTCATACTAACAGTCACTCATATTATCATGAAAAGCGTATATCGTTTCAAACTTAAAATATATAAATGAGTATTGTCAACTTCAGTTTATGTTCTTATTTAAAGTCTTTGTAAAGAGGGATTTTAATGCCATAATTTGAATCATAAGCACGTGACTGTGGTTTTAGTACCATTAACAAATACTTCATTGCAAAAAATTGTGGGTTGACCCTTGTGTCGATCTTACATCGCATTATAATTGTTTATGCAATATATTGTCTTTCTAAATTGGAAGATTTATCTTTCTTCCATATTTTCCAGTGAAATTCCTGTTCTCGAAACATACAGTGGAGACTTGATTATTCGGATCTCAGTTATATGGATTCGCGATTATCGGGATTGTCAACCGATAATTTATAATAATAAATATATAGATAATTTATAAAAATAAATAATTTTGTAGTTTAATCAAATCGTGCACTGACATGTCGCAATTGGCACTATCCGTTCGCTCGCAATCACTACTCGCGTTTTGTTATTATTAAAGACAGTTACAATTATTACTCTGCTGCGTTGTGTCGTGTCACTCTCACGCCTGTACTTAAAAATTCCAAAGCATAAGAGAATGGTGTTGTCACTTAAAGTTAAAATAAATATTATTGATTTTAACTTTAAGTGAAAAAAAGGAGAAACCAGTCGAAATTTAGCTGATAATTATGATATGGGTACTTTCAAGTTAAGTAATAATAAGAAAAATACCGATTCAATTTCAAAATACAGATGCAAATTAGATAGTGAAGACTAGAATATACATAGAAAAGTTATGAAGAAACCGAAAAATTAACGTTTGGAACAAGCCTTATGTTATTGGTTTTTACAAAAACCATTTACGAGGTAACTAATATCTGGTCCTTTACTCTATGAAGAAGCATTACAGGTAAATAAAAAATAGGTGGTGATGAATCGTTTGTGACAAGTAATGTATGGTTGTACATATTTAAATCTCGTCATAAAATGCGCGAATTGGAAATTAGAAATGCAAGTTGAATAAAAATGTCAGCTGATGTAGATGCAGCAAATTATTTTAAAGATAGTTTTGAGAAAGAATTAGACAAAAATGACGAATTTGTTTATAACGCTGATAAAACAAGATTCAACACAAAATCATTACCGTCAAAACCTTTGGTTTCCCGGCAAGAAAATTCAGCTCCGGGATATAAAACTAGTAAAGAGCGAGTAATAATATTCGTTTGCGCAAACGTTACCGGAAACCATACAATACCTTTGCTCCTCATAAAACCCCAGATGCTTTGAAACTATCAGGATTCCCTTAATTTACAAAAACCGAAAATAACAAAAACATCGAATTATGACAAAACTTATCACAGATCACTCAGAGATATTTTTGACTATCTAAGCGCACTTTTATTTCTATCGCATCATTATTTATTTTATTCCGCTTATAAAATTCACCTACCGCCCGAAGATTATCAAAACTAAAGTATTATAATATTTAGGAATAAACCATATGGGTCATAAGATTGAAGGGTTGCTGAGTCCAGCAAATATATTAACTAATTGTTGTTATATTTGATGTACACCCAATTTTATTTTCACAAAAAAATTAAACCATTTCTATAACGGATATTAAAATGCGGCAGGTACCAAAGATCCGAAGGAACATATTTAATTTTTCGTTTTCCCATTATCGATGAGTATAGTTTAAAAAAATGACAAAGTAAACTATATAAAAATTAAAATATATTATTAGTTTCAGTTCGTTGGATGACCAAAGTATCATGTGCATTTACAGTTTTTTTTAAATATTACCAGCTAAATAAACGTGCAACATCTTTGCAACTGCACTGTAAAATGGGTGTAGGATACGTCGTAATACGTTACACTTGACATTTTGGCGTGATTTGATTTTAAAATAATATTCTTGATCTTGAAAAGGTTTTATAAAGTTTTTAACATCTTCCTGTTTTTTTTTAAAATTAGGGGTCCATGTTTATAGAAAAAATTAGTATATTTAAAACATGTAACAAATTAATTTTTTTCCGTTGAAGTTGCAACTTTGATATTGCTTTTTTCAGAAACTGTAGACAATTTTTTTTATTGTGCCTCAATGTTTTCTATTCAAATTTATACAGAACTAACTAACTACCTTATATAAATAATATACACATTCTATGTCACACGCTGTACAAAATATATATATATATATATATATATATATATACACATATATATATATATATATATGTATATATATATATATATATATATATATATATATATATATATATATATATATAAAAACATTTAATGTAACATTTGACACAGCGTAAGTAAATACAAATTAGCAAAAAAATAAAGAGATATTTTGTAATTATGTACCTCTTTGAATCATGTACAATTATACAATTAACTAGCGGCCCGGTACGTGCTTCGCTACGTATAAAGTGAGATATTAAAAAAATTTAATTGGAACATCAAATTCATTTATTCAAACAAAAAAATATTTTATTAATTGCTAGCTATTTTAAAACTTAATCTAAAACATTAGGATAAACAATATTTTTTGTTTTTCCATTTTAAGCATGAATAAACAAACGGCTGGTGGAATAAATAAACAACCGACTCTGAAACAGGCAACATAAAGTTGACCATGTGAAAAACATGTGAAAAACGTGAAAAACATAAACGCACAGGATATTGTAATCGTTTGAATTTAAATGCCATATCAGTTGGAATCATAGGGATACGCGATATCAAACAAACTTCTCCTTTTGATTTAGCAGTTAAGATCGTAGCTTCAATCAAATTTGGCAATAATTTTTTCACTGCCAATCTGGTGCCATTACACAGTTTTGGTGGATTAATATTTGGCAATAATATAATCAAAGAACCAACTTTCAGATTCAAGCAATGCGGTGGCATACCAGCCAGTTCCAATGAATTTAAAAATTCGATAATTCATTGCCTCATTTTGATTCATAACACTCTCAATTGATTTATATGTCGTGACTACACCTGGCAGTTTCGCTTGAATTTGAAAGTTAATGGCATTGATATGAATGTTCTTCGGTGCTAAAATAGCGCGTTCTCTCAACCAATCATGATTTCTGTAATTCTGAAGAATATTTGGAAAAAAACATTCAATCAATTCATCTATAGATTGCGCAATTGTACAAAAATTGTTCGGTACAGCGATAAATCCGTTGGTACTGTCGATTTGTATTTTGCCATCAACAATTTCTAACAATTGTTTTGAAAACTCATGGGTAGCTGGATCATTTTGTAGGTGAATACGCATATTAATGTTCAGTGTCAATTTTTGTACATATCTCCAAAGAACTGATGACTTCAAACAGGCATTTATTTCATCAGCATGAGTTGATCGAGGAATGACAGGCAATGTTTGTCGAAAATCTCCTGACAGTAATATTAAAGCACCACTAAAAAGCTCTTGATTATCACGTAAATTTTGCATTGTTCGATTAAATGCTTCTATTGATTTTTTATTCGCCATTGTACACCCCTATTTCGCCACTGTCATCCCCTAAAATAATTGACATTAAGCGCAAAACTTTAGCCATAACAGAATTTCTCGAAATATTGCAAGTTGGAGTTTCAATCATCTGTACATTCAATGGCAATTTTAATGCAGAGTGTGCGGTCCGACCACCTTCTAATAATGTAGCAGCAATTACCGAAGATGCAAGTGCCAATGCAATTTCCTGTTCCGATCGAATAGTCGTTAAAATCAATGATATAACGAACGTTTTGCCTGTACCACCAGGTGCATCCAAGAAATATAATCCACCTGCATTATTCGAAATGGCATGTATGATTGTGTCATATACATGTTTTTGCTGAATATTCATTTTGGTTATATTCGATTGTACAAATAAACGCAAATCATTAGAATTGAATTGCTGCTCACGTTGCAATTCACGATCAAACAAATAAGTGCATCTCACGATTTGGTGCGGTCATACCCAATTATACTAATGCTTTATTTATAATCGTTAGACACATATCTTCAATTATTATCAAAGCTTCGTTGTACATTTCCAAGGTTATCAACAAATGAAGATTTCTTGCATGATGACGCAAACGAATTAAAATATCTTCTGCCATATAATGTTTATATTTGTTCCATAATTCAAGTGGATTTGATGGCATACATGTTGATAATATAATGGCAAATAGCGTTCGTATTTGTTGTGGATGAGCTGAAGTAGATGCATCTTGAAGTGTTGAATCCCAATGTGCTTTACGATATGTTTGATACAAATGACCGTTGACTGTTCTCAATTCTTGAAATGATTTTGGGCCATTGACGTTAACTAATAACAATCTCAAATAAAAACACTCAGCATTGTTTGGATGTACTGTATATATTCTCCCAATTGCATCTGTTTGGAAAATGCCAGGATGCCCATGGACTGCTGTTCCTTGTTGACGTCTTTGAAATTTTTTCGAAGACATATTCCATGTGTAATGCTGAGGCACTTCAGAATATAACAAATTTTTTGCAAAAGTATCAGTTACGCATAATTTGAAAAAAGCTGTCAACGTAGTCGCTGGTGCTGCTCTTTCCAATACATTTGCTATATTAAAATACACGTTGGCCGTTCTCAAGATGCATAGCAAAGTGAACAACCACAGGATGTCTTTCGTGCATTGGAAACGACATAATCCTCCAGACAGCTTCATTACTACTAATATAGCGCCCCATTTGATACTGAGTAATTTCATCATTTCTATTATCGCCAGCAGCACCGAAAACAGCCATATCGCTCCCTATATTTACATATTTGAAAATATATTTAATGGATTTGACTGAATTACAATACTCCACATTTATATGAGCATTGAATATTTTCGATAATAATGGACAATACGGAACCACCCAACGATTATCAACTTCAACGTCCTGGTTACGCATTCTAATGGTTGCCGTTTTGCCATTATTATTAGGTGATCTACGTCGACACAAAGGATATCCGTCATTGCCCGTTATTGTGTCTGAAGTCAATTGCCTTGGGTATCGTTTCGAACGCTTTCCATCAATCATACATGGCGAATTCATGTTTGGTTCACCGCACGGACCATGTATCATGTTTTAACGACAACTTGAAATAACTCAGG
Source organism: Druceiella hillmani (assembly GCA_039881145.1). Classification (NCBI taxonomy): domain Eukaryota; kingdom Metazoa; phylum Arthropoda; class Insecta; order Lepidoptera; family Hepialidae; genus Druceiella; species Druceiella hillmani. The sequence continues at coordinate 164,745 of JAYKKI010000044.1, forward strand.
ATCAACAGTTTGATCAGGAATTTCAGCTGATATAACATTATCGATTTGATCCGGAGTCATTTTATGTACCAGCCAAATTAATATATGTGTGTGCGGCAATCCCCTTTTTTACCATTCAAGGGAGTACATATGGCAACGCACCTCTCCAAATACATATAATTTCACAATTGAATCCATAAGTGCTTTAAATTTTTGCCGAAAAACACTTGCTGTAATGTTATGACGATCAGTTGTCGACTGCCCTTCAAATAAATTGTTTTTGATGTCATCCCACTGCGGATTACATGTAAATGTAATGAACAGATCCGGTCGACTGTATTTTCGTACATAAGACATTGCGTCTTGTGCATATTCGTTCATATTCCGTGGGCTACCAATATACGAAGATGGCAATATAGTTAAACGTCCGATGTCATTAACATTAGCATCATTCGGTATCGCATCTTGCAAATGAATATATTCTTGGGATCTTAATTTTGCTTGGTTGAAACGAATAAAATTAAGACGTTCAGTTTCTATTTTGGCATACATATCAACGATGTACTGATGATATAGTTTACCACATCACAAGACATAATTTTGTTCTTGTGGACGAACCATCAATCGATACGAATAAAAATTCATGGCACTAATTTTTTTGTGTACATGTAGACCTGAAAATAAGTGCAAAATGTAACTTTAGAAATTTATACAAATGATGAAATGTCAACACACTGAAAATAGGTCAATTATTTACCTGTTCGTGAATCAATCATTGGTATATTGATATGGTAGCCATTGTCACCTTTCCAATGCAATATTGGGTATTGTAATGCATCGTAACTACGATGAAGTTCCGAAACACGTTGCAATTGCTCATTTCTGCGACGAAGTACAATATCACGGGATTGAAACTGATCACCAAGAATTACAATTGCAACCTCATCAATTGTCGGTGCATCGAATCGCCTTTCATGCTCTCCAAAAGGTGTTCTATCAGCCCTTATTACGATTTTGTGATTATCAGATGGCATATGATCGAGAGAAATTTTGAACAATTGAACTAATGCGTTATGCTGATGGAAAAACCTTTGTAGCTCACGAATAATTTCTCGTCTTGTATTCAAAACAATTGCACAACGTTGATCCAATTCATGATTTTCATCACCAATAAAATAAATTTGCAAAAAATTTTGATCAGCGTCGGGGTATGGCAATAACGAAACAGTTTGATGATAAATCTGGCCCTGAATCTGTAACATGTATGCAATTTTAGGGAGATGTTGTATCATCATTTTTATCATTTTTATCATAATTTTAGGTAGATGTCGTATCATAATTGTTAAAACTATGGAATAGTTTATGATTCAAATTGATATAAATATGAGACAATCCTGTTGAAGTATTTACCGCAAACGTCGGCATAAAATTATCTGTAATAACTTTAGTAGCACCAAAAGAAGTCATTTGAAATGCCGAATTGTATTGTTGAATATGACTCAAAAAGTGCTTCGACTTTTGAGATGTCCCAAAAATTAATGAATACAATGGTTTGGGTGGAGTTTCTAATGCAGGCAATCTCACTTTACCAGTAGCACAACACATGCCGGGCGTTTCACCTGGAAAGTTAGCCGCATCTCAATGTTGACATATTGCGTCCATCATTCCAATGTATCCGAACACACCATAATCAATCTGACTGTTGTAATTAAAAGCAGCACGCATCATTTCAGCCAAAACAGCACGACGTATTCGTGATCGCCGTGCAAGATTCAGTACAGGTACAGGGTCAACAGATCTATTTCGTGCATTACGTTCACGCTGCAATGCATTAGCTTGTGCGCGTTCATCTGCAGTCTGTGATCGTCTTAGTAATGCCACATCATTTGCATTACGCGTTCGGCGACCTATATTTGCTCGTCTTGCTCGTGGCATTTTTCCTTCAATTAAAAAAGAATAAATCAAATTATAAAAATAATTGCTACATTAATATTGGTACACAATATGTTTTTTCAAATAAAGAAACACACATGCATACATGTAATTCACTTCAACAGTTCAAAACTTACCGTTTGTGTAAATGCGTTTGACAATTTAATTCATAGTACATTTGAACAAAAAATATAAACACAAAGCAATAATTATCGCTGACAATTTGCTTTAATCGAACCACGTCCAAAATAAAATGACCGCATGAATGACATAACAACATGCTTTTACTGTCAACACTGAAAAAAGTTTCAATTTGACAGCACAATCGCCATCTGAAAAAAGGTTCAATTTGACAGCAAAATCCCCATTTACAAAATGATCCGCTATTTATTGAATTCATTTGTTACCACTCTACCGATTTTCAGCAAACTTTACATAAACTATCTACTAAATAGTCAGAATAAAGTCTAAACATTTGGTTTGGATAGGTGAGCCCGTTCTTGAGTTATAAAATTACAACGAAAAGTGGCATTGATTTTTATATATATAGATATGTTCTTTTAGTTATCAAATTTATATTGATGGTTTCATTCCCAAAATAAGAATTGTACTAATAATTCTTTTTATAATATTTTCTAATTTTAATACTTTATTTTAAAGCAATTTTTAACGAGATTCAGTTATACTGGCAGATATATTTAATTATATTTTTAAGAAAGAAAATATTTATTTCATATTTGAAAATTATATGAGAGTTCCCTTTACTATTTCGTTTCAGTGTTCATGCCATTAAACTACAATGATGTAACACACTACTAGATGCTTTTAAAAATAACTTTGCTACCGCGTACAAAAAACAATCTTTAAAACCAAATATGACAGGAATTTGTTTCCATATATTTCCTAGTATAGACGAGCAACTTTATAGGATACGCCGAGTTTATGAGCAAAGATTGAATAGAATCTTTGCTAATATCCCATCTGAAGATGTTGTGATACAACAAAACCTAGGTTATGTAAAGAAACTAGAAATAATACTACATCATGTAGTTTCATTTAATTGTGAATAATGAATTTCTGCAAAGTTAACGCCAAATATATTCAATATTTATGGGTATTATTTAAAAGTTCCATGGCAAGCAGAGAAAGATAATTTTTTAGGCTGGGAACAAAATTAAAAAAAAATGAGGTCACCCCAGAGCGGTGACCTCGTCTCAGAGCTTTACGTTAATTGTTATCAAACAATTCTAGTGTTTTACAGGGTGTATTAGAACATCGAATGATCAATTCACATAAATGGAATCAACAGTATCGTTATATAAAATTATTGAAAGGATATATGCAACTCTCTGCGCAAATAAAATTATTAATACCTTGTGTTGGAAAAATGTAAGTAAAAAATAAAGGAATAAGTTAATTTCAAAAAAATGTGTTTAAAAATATTTTAAACACGTTTATATCCTTATGTTTATATATGATTTGATGAAATATGAAAAATAATTCCCAAATATATTTAATACATCTAAAAATTTCCTATCTTAATATCGCTTTGTCCTTTCTTACCTTTGTAGGAACTATTCAGAAGGAAATATCCACTAGGTTGACTGTCTCTTAGTTTTGGATTCGTAGCAGTATATCCTGTTTTGTCAGCCATGACGATGTTGAATATGGCATTGGAGTAACCTGCATGAATTTTTTATGACATTTTGCAACACTAATTGATGCAACGGTGTTTTTGAACTTCGGTCAAATTATGTGACAACCGACAGGCACGAAGATTTCTGATACCTAAATATGCGTATAGGATTTTCTAAACTAGATTCATACAATGCCTACGCTGACTCAAATCTGGCGGTGAATTATACTCTTGACAGTCTTTTGTGAAGCGCATAACATTGATATCATCTTTAGTTGTCGCTGTTGTCCCTCACGCACATAATCACTGATTTTTACGATTACGTTTGAAGTCGATAAATCGATTGACAACGCGAGATGAGGTTTCATCCTAAAATATTAATCAAAATGAAACGTATCTTTGTTGCTAATGAGGATTACAAAGAAAGTCGTTATAAAATCAGTATATTTTTGTAGACTTTTGTAATATTATCTCTTAACATTCTTACATAAAACTTTAAAAAGTATAGTTTTGGAATACTTGCAACTTAGTCAATTAATTGATATTCTAAACAACACATGATATTAAAAAAAAATCGATCACTTCGTTTGACCTATTTAACATTTTTATTTGTAAAGGTTTTTGAATCAATGTACGGGTTATATGAATATGCTTTATAATTATGCTAAGTCGGAAGTTTCTGCACCAAGTACGTTTCTGAGACGGACAATAAAAAACGGCTTATGATACTATAAGTACTGTCTTATACTGGGAAAAATAACAAAAAAAATGGTTATTATCATATGTTTAAGTATTCACACCAAATACTTGCCGCTCAGGAACTATATCAAATGTATGCTTAAAAGAGTAAAGAAAACGAATAGTGAAACATCGTCGTGTTTCCTCGCGGCAACGTTTACACTCAATATTTATTCTGCTTAAAGGAATTGAAAAACATTTATGTTTTTGCTTAAGAAAAACCACGTTCTCTATACGTGAAGTATTAGGAACTTAAATCTATGAAAATTTGATTATATAAATAGACATTAAACTTAAGTACATAAATAATTAGATAGGTTTTAATGAAACTCAATTCTCGAATAAAATTCTAAAACGTGCCCTTGTAAAAAATTTATTCTTTAATTTTCTGAGTTACAATAGGACAGTGCATCAAGAGGAGAGATCAGACGGGAGGTTAATGTAAAGGAAGGTGAAATATAATGTTTTCAGTTAAATATTTTAGAACCAATAAAAAGTACATTAATACATCTCGCACACTTCGTAGGCAATATATTTTCTTTCTTAAAAATTAAAAATTTTATGAATAATTTAATAGGAATAATATTTACCATGAAATGTTTATAAAAACCTGAACGTGTAAAGAATCCTAGTAGTTCGACTTACATTCTTGCTTGACAGTTTTTGTGGAAAACATTTGACCAGTATTAATTTATTGAATATACATTTTTATTTTATTTTCTTTAATAAAGGTGTAAGTTACAGTTCAAAAATATTTAACACCGATACTTTCATTTGAAGGTCTCGTAGATTGACAGCTTCAACAAAATAAATTTACTTGTAAAATCTTCAGTGCGAAATAATATTCACTGATTCTTTTGTAATATCCATAAATACGAATGTATTATTTTTTACCCCATATTCATGGCATGTAACGAGATGATATTTCACTCTACATAACAAATAAGAAGAAATATGAATATTTTGCAGAAAAATACTCATATATTAAGTGCATTTTTCTGCAGAAAATGTTATTTTTTTACCAAATATAAACAAAGAGGAAAAGAGAAATAAAAAACAGAAATGAAAATAATATAGTCGAGGGCATAAAGCATAACATTTAGCATACATTTTTGATTAAATTCATCTCAGAGGCGAATGCATTAAAGCATTTGAATTTAAATTAAAAATTATCTCGTCATGTTAAGAAGCTTACCAAAGCCGTAGCCGTCGACCAAAACACACACCCACTTCCGTCATTCCCGGATATTAAATGGAATGGAATTGGTTAAAAATCCATCATTTACATAATGAAATCTTAGGCGGAAATATTGTCATGCATTAAATTATTTTTACGACCAAATTTACGAGAGTTCATTATCTCAACGGAACTGTCGCGAAATGTTTTATTTTCATCAACAGTTAATAACTCAGCCTAAGCTACTTTGGCGTGCAAAGTAGATATGATAATCTTAATTAATCCTTTTTAAAAAAAATTATAAAACACATTCAAATTGGATTGAAATCATTACTAAACCTAATATTTTATGTTAAATTCATCAGCTTTATGGATATGAAACCTTTCATTTCACACATTTTGAAAAATTATTATCCAAAAAATTTTTATTCTATAAACAGGGATAACCGAAATAAATAAGGGTAGTCAATCCAGGGTAGTCAACAGAAAATAATATCGCATGTACGCCGAAGGCTGCACTTGGAATGAAACTTTATTGTCATCTACAATTAATTAAATTTTGTATTTTATATACTTGGCTGTATTTGCCTGCGCCTCAGCTTCAAATAAGTCAGTTATTCATTTTGACATTAGATGGCATGCGTTTAAATGCTGGCTGTCAGATCGTGTACTTACTGTGCATTGTAAGTTCATTTTGATGAATAAATTTTTTTGCTCAGTTTCAACAAGGGAAAGTTTGTTTAGAATTTTAACTTGAAGTGATTATGAGCCTAGGCTCGCGTGAATGATAAACATATTGCAAAGAAAACTTGTTTGAAAATTTTACTTTGTGCAATATAAAATAATGTTGAAAAGTTCGCTTTATGTGATATATAATATAAAATTAATAGAAACGCGTACCTTTTATAACCTAAAATGGAGTTCTGAAAGAAATGAACCTTGAAAAGTTTCATGGAACAAATTTCAAGCAGCAGAAATTTTAAGTAAAATGCGTCCAACGTGCCCAATGATTAGATGTCAATGCACTGAAAAAAAGAAACAAACACGATTTGTTGAAATAAAGATGATGGAAGCGTAATGTTTATATTAACATCATCTATAACCCAAAATCCGAGATGAACAATATAATGTAGCATGAATTTTGTATCATTATGAAATATTGCTCATACATAAATATTGCTCAACATATACTCAAAGATAAAATTTTGCTAATAAATTGAAAAAAAATGGAGAGGATATCAGCGAATCATAATTAATATCTTAATTATATTAGTATACTGTCTCCCAAGTACATACCTCTTTATCGGGCTTGGAGGTCACTTAATTCAAAGAAACAAACCAGAATCATCTTAACAGCTTACTTATTAGATAAAAAAGACAGAAAAAATGTAACAGAATAGAATGCAAGGCCCTTATTAGCAGCAAAACAAAGGAAAAAGAAAAAAACTTTTCGATCTATGAAAACAAATAAAGAATCAAAAAAAAAACCACATCGTTTTGTATGTTACAACTATAGGAAACGCGGTCATTTCGTAAAGGGATTGTCGTGCTCCTAAACAAAAACAAAACCTAAGAATGAAAAATATGTAAGCCTTCAATGTAGCAAATAGTGATTGGAAAAAAAATGATGAAAGTAGTAAATGGATATTAGATAGCGGTGCCTCAGCTCACATATCTTACAAATGCAAAAATGTTGCACAAATGTGCAAGTATACAGGATCTTTAGGAAATTAGGAGACCAAGAAGCCGCAGAAGAAGTTGACGGAGGAATGTTTTGACTAAAAATGTGTCAATGGACAGTGAGAGATTAGTATCCTGAAAAATATTCTTTATGTACCTAAATTAAGAAAAAATCGATTTTCCAATGGAATAGTGAAACAACAAAGCTATTACAAAGAAATAATCTGATGCTATGATTTGCAAGGACAATAAAATAGTGACGTGCATGTCTTCACAAAACAACAGCTTACAAGAGTTAAAAATAACAATAAGTCAAAATCCACTGTGTAATTTAGTATAAAATTCAACCTTAAAATATGGCATGAACGTTTGGAATGCTTACACATCGAAGCAATACTGAAGGTGACTTATCAGACTGAGACAAGTTTGTAAATGAAGGCTGTCCTTAAGGCAAGTATGCTCATCAATCTTTCCAGAAATAAATCAGGGTCCCACTTTAATCAGGTGATATTATTTACAGTGATGTTTGCGGACTATTCTCTGTGCCATCTGTACCAGGTATAAAATACTTAGTTTTGTTTAAGGATATTGCTTTGTTAAGTTTCAGATATTAGTACTTCATAAAAAAACAATGTGATGGTTTGAACTGTTTTAATAAATACAATGTAAATATTAAATCTTTTTTTACACGGTGTACGCATATTGCATAATGATGACTGGAAGGAATACACGGGCAGAGACTTTAAAGAATATCTATATAATAAGGCTATCTCTTATGAACTCAGTGCCCCTTACATGCCCGACCAAACTGGCCGGATCGAAAGAGAAATAAGGGCAATAGCTTAGTGTATCAGCTATCTATGCTTTATGCCCATAGTATATCACTTAAGCTGTGGACAGAAGCAATCAGATATGCTGTTTATTAATTAAATCGCACATCTTCTAACCACGCACCAAATATTAAACCTATAAAGCTGTGGATTACTGTAAAACTAAGTTTGAATTCGGTCAGAGTGTTTGAGTACGACGAATAAATCCGTGAGCCAAACAAGCTGAACCTTAATTGTAAAAGGCTTAGGATGGTGTTAGGTGGCCGTGATAATACTAACTATAAGATATATTATTTAAACATAAAAAGAATAAAAGTATCAAGAAATTTTATTTTCAATGGACAGACAAGTGGTCCGGACTGTGAAAGTTGTAACAGCACTCACATTGCATTCGATGAAAATGTTGACACTTGCAAACCTTCGCAAACAATTGATCTTACTGACACAGGTAGTTCAAATATCACTTTACAACAACAAAGAAATAAAATTTTTGAAGCTTTAATAGAGTTAAATATAACTGTGATTTATGACAAAGCAATTAACAGTAAGAAATTGAAGTTAGACATAGCTACACCTGGAGTTTAGTTAAGAAGAAAAATTGGAGAACTATAACATCAAAATAGGTTATTCAACTTAAAAAAGATTCAAAATAGTCAAATACAAAAATATAATGCTGGACTATTTGGCTGTGGTTTCAAACAAGTTGAAGGAATGGCTCACAATGAAATAATTTTACATACCACAAGGTATAAGTCAATAAAGATACTGTTATCTGTCTCCGTTGAATGTAACTGGAATATAAGGTAGGTAGATGTTAAAATCGACTCTTTATGTGCAGAATTATAAATGGATATTTCTATGGAAATTCCAGATGGAGTGAAAGCACCTGCAAATAAAATATGTTAACTGAATAAATCCCTAGACAACTCGAAACAAACATCTCATTCTTGGAACAAGAAATTTACTAATTTTTAATTGAAATTTGATTTGAAGTTCTATCTACTCTTAAACTGGACATATGAGGGATGAAATATTGTCTGTTATGTAGTTTATTTATTTAAAAATTTTCTTTGTTTGAAGCCGGTAAATTTAACATTTTTTTATATAACATTTTGTGGTGAGTATGGGATGAAATAAAATTTATTTTTTTATACTTGGCTGCATGCGTTTTCGCCTGAGTCTAAGCTTCTTGAATCTTTTAGAATTTTTTGATCTTTTAGATGCGTGCTGTCAGGCCATGTACATACCGTGCAACGTAAGTTTCAGATGACGCTAGGATATGGGTTTCAAAAAGTTGTCATTTGAAATGAAATCTGAAATGAATTCTTGTATATAGTAACGTTGGAATGTTGTAAATGCAGGAAACGTTTATACATGGAGCCAAAATGAAAATATTTTCATTTCTTCTACACTGTTAAAAAAAATATTTTTTTCCTTAGCTATGTTTAAAATTATATTTTAGACTTAAAGCTTTTTGGTATTATTTTAGAATTCAAATTTCATATCCACTATTTAGAAACCACTACTTTAGCAATGAGTCAAGGAGTTACTTAGAGAAGCGACGAAAGAAAGGTATACTTACTACTTACTTTTTTAATTGTCCTAATTCCTTATAGTTATTATATTGATAGAAAAAAAATAATATTTAATGAGGTTGATTTTTGGAATTTTTTATTTTTAAAAAATTCCAAAAATCAACCTCGTTTTCATCTCAACTAAACGGGTCCAAATAAGACGAATCGCAGAAAACGTCTCTATAAACGTTTATCGCGTTAAAATTCTTATTTTAATCATATTCTTCTATCCCCATGGAAGCAACCCAGTCCTATTTGCACGGGGTCAATGATTTGTGACCAGTAGCGGTGTATGGAAAAGAAAAATTCAGTTTTTGGCTGCACCTTTAGGAATTCTTTTTCGATTAAAGTAAAAACAATAGGTAAAATCTATGGACCAATTTCAATACCCGGCAACTTGTCCATTAAATTATATTTTCTTTCAAACTAGATTTTATTTAGTTAAATTAAATTGTGCCGTGGGATAACTCAAAAGTGGATTGGATTTCTGATTTCGAAACTTATCGCTTTATTAGTTACTCTAAATACTATTAAATTTTGAAAGTCCGTAGCCAGTAAGATACTCTCTTCAGACTTTATAAGCCTTTAAAATACACATAGGTACTTTCTACCGAAAAAAACATCTCGTGCAAAAAACAAGCGTGCGGTCATGCTCGCGCTCGAGGAATTTTTCGTTTAGAATGACACTGAAAGTTTAAAGTAAAAGTGGAAAATGTCAAAAATAGAAGCAAATAGTAAATTTGTTTTTGTTTTTAAAAAACAGATTATGTAGCCCTCTATGCATCGTTTTATTCGATGGTACCATTCAGAGAAGCAGTCGACACATTCTTCCGCTGACAAACTGATACATATAAAAAATAAATGTATGCTATCAGATCGTGTACTTACTTTGAAATGTAAGTTCATTTTGAAGAATAAAATCTTCTAATTCAATTTAATAAATACTTTATTATGTAAGAGTAAATTGTAGTCTTTTCTAGGAATACGTCTATTCTCTCTTGTTATTATGGTTATATAAATTATATGTAGTATTTATTATATTCAAATCGACATATATGGGTTTCAAAAAATTGTTATTGAATGAAAAAATTAATTTAATTTTATAATTTTTCTTAAATATCCTGCGATAACGTTGGAATTTTGAAAATACGAGAAACATTATATTTGGACCTGAAATGAAAATATTCTCATTTCTTCGACAGTATTAAAAATCGGTTTTTTGTTTCTTTATCTATGTTTAAAATCAAATTTAGGACTAAAATGTTCTTCGTTATATTTTATTAAGACAATTTTCAATCGGCGATTTCTATTAAATTAGATTTCTATGAAAATTAAATTTAGATCACTAATTATTTTGTGTGAGAAAGCAAATAGATTTAACTTCATAATTTTATTATTATGTACACATGAATCAATATTATCACTACTTACAAAATAATTTTCTAATTCGCATACTTAAGTTAGAATCTCTACTACTAGATACAAGACATTCAGTTGAACTATGGCAGTTTATTTTTTATACTTAGGAATAAGTAGAAATAGCATGGTACGAGATGAGGTCTAAATAACAAATGACCCATACCAACAGAGTGACCCATACCGCCACTGACAAGGTAAAAAAATTGGTAGTTCTTCTCGCTAAGAGTTCAAAGGTATTTTCTTGATCATTCCATTACTAACTATAGCGTTGCTCTCGCATAATATTTAGAAGTAGCATGGTACGAGATGAGGGCTAAATAACAAATGACCCATAATGAATACGCCCGACAAAGTCAAAAATTTGGTAGTTCGTCTTGGTAAGAGTTCAAAGGCATTTTCTTGATCATTCCACTACTATAGCTTTGCTTTCGAACTTTTTTAAAACAAAGGGCAAACATTTACCGATTGTATGCCAGTCTGTATTAATTGTTCTTTTATTTTCTAGAATAATCCTTTTATAATAATTTGTGCACCTAAAAAACGAGGCGGCATAAAATTTTAAGCATTTCGTTCTTTCTTAAATTTTATAGGCAATTTATATGGAAACAACAACTACGCAGACTGTATTTTAGTTTCGACTTCATAAAAGTATATGTACCTTTCGCTGACAATATTGAGCACGGCATTTGGGTGAATCTGTGAAATTGTAATAACATTTCGCGACTGTCAACGTGACGGTGTTTTTGAGCTTCCGTTAAATCATAAGCATCTAACACAAAGCTTCCTAACGTTTACATGTTCAGGTAGAACTTCCTGTATTCGACTCGTAGCAATATTTAAACTTGCCCAAACTTGATGATAGTTTACTCTAATTTCAACATTTATCATGAATTGCGCAGTATTGCTGTTTCATTTATCGTTCTTGAGGAATATCCTTCAGGCAGATAATCAGTGAGATTGTTATGACCACGCTCTAGTGCGGATTAGGCTTCATTGTAAAATACCAACCAAAGGCGATTATAGTATTTAACCACGAGAGACAACAACAACAAAAGTCTAAAATGACCGCCGTTAATATTTAGAAAACGCAAGTAAAAAATTAAGTAATATAGCTCAATGGTGAGAATGATTTTGGTTTCATCGACAGTAATAATTATGTGATCTTATTTCTCATGAAACTATTAATAACATTTTATGTCATTTTTGTACCCCGCTGCCTCCTTGACCATTTACTTTTGGAGCAATTTTTTATGTTTTGAGAAATTACATTTGACATAAACTTAAACATGCTGTTGGTTTTTCCCGGTATATCCACATTAGTTATAATATTGTACAAGTAAGATGAGACGTTTCCAGAAATAAAAATGAGGCTTAAACTAATACATTCACCGATGAAAATCTTCTAAAACATTTCAAAGCAGTTGCCGACATGTTTCCCCGAAGGATTTAAATTCCTACATCAAAATCTTTTACATTTTATCTGCTCCTTAAGACTTCCAACTTTCAGTAAAAACTCCAGCGCTCACCGGGGAAAACTTTTCAACGACCCTCGTTTGGTATAAGTTAATTTACTTATTTAAAAGGGGCTGGGGTAGCTCGAATTATCTTTTCGGCTTTGTAAATTACATCAGGCACTTATTGGGATCACAACTGCTGGCTTTTTTAAATATTTAAATACATCTTGCGATTTACTGTTGACCCTAGAATTTCTTTAAAGCTCGTTACTCAGCATTTAGTGTAGATGGAATGTCGTCACATGTTGCATTATAAGGGGGTAATATTTTTTTTAAATGTGAAGAATTTATGTATGTGTTGGGATGTTAATAGTAGGCAAAATATTCTAATAAATACCTGTAATATTGTTTCTTTCACCGATGACACTTGATGAAAATGTATTATATTTTCACCACCTAATATACTCCAGATTAATGACAGTGTAATTTTGAATAACAAAGTACTAGAATTAGTAACCAATGCCACTTCCTTGGGTATAACTCTAGATCATAAGTTACAGTGGGCTACTCATATGCATTCACTAGCTAGTAGGTTAAGCTCAGCTGTGTTTGCAGTTAGAAAAATTAGGCAGCTGGCTGATGCAACTACGGCCAAGTTAGTTTATTTTGCATACTTCCATAGCATTATGTCGTATGGTATTATGTTATAGGGCAGTGCTGCAGGTATTAAAATTATTTTTATTCTCTAAGAGAGAGCAGTCCGAGCCAAATTTAGTATAACATCGCGAGAATCAGTACAAGATCTATTTAATCAGGCAAATATTCTGACCTTGTTCTTATATATCTATGAAAACCTATTGTATTTCAAAAAGAAATTAAATTTATTTGTTAAGGGGTTTTGATATGATGAATAAAAATAAAATTCACAATATTAACTTTAGATTACAAATTACTAAGAAGTATTTACTGGGTAATGGTGTCTACTTTTTTTCAAGACACCTGAGGATATATTAAACCTTTCCATAGTAAAATTTAAAACGCATATTAAATACGTGCTTATTTCGAAGGTATATCAGAGCATCAGGGACCATATTGAAGATTAAAGATGTGGAGGGGGGGTCATTGTAGTGTACAGTAGCGTACAAAATGCATATTCTGACCCTCATTAAGAGGGATTTGTAGATAGACGTATAGACAATAAGAACATTTATTCATAAAGATTAGAAGTTAAATTGTGACATGTCATAATAGGCTTTGATAGTTCTGCTTGAAAAAAAAACTTCAAAGTTCTGTTATTTTAATACATATAAATACATAAGTTAAAAAGAAATTGGTTTGCAGGTAGCAATTATTTTACTTTTGTCATGTTATTAATATAATGCAAGTCATTGTTTTTTCAAAGCCTATAATAGTTTAATTAATTTACTAGAATGCTAACTTGAAGGAATTTAAATATAGTAGCGTGTATAGAAAAAAGGGTAAGTTATAACTTATTGATGGCCATGTTATGAGTTAATACCAATAACGTCGTAATTTTATATATCAGACATAAACTGTCATATCATGGTAACCACTTTAGATTGTGTGGAGGCATTAACTACTTATTTGAGCACTAATCGGTGTTGTGATGTACAGATTGCAAATACAAGGAAAAATGTCTAAATATTTTGCAAGTATCAAATGATGCTTCTGTGTAACAGAAAGTAGCTAATTAAATATCACATAGTTAGTTGGTATTAAGTAGAATTTACATGGCTACGCAATTGACGGGTGGGCGTGAGCGTGTGCATGCGTGTCCACAAGGCGCCACGCGGCGTCGTAAAGGGGATCAATGTCTACTAGATCGGCGCTTCGCTGTTCATACTTCAGTTCATTGTACGGGCTTAAAGAAAATTTTGGAAGTGTAACCACCAAAATATTTCTTTTCAATTTTCAAGTATACTCTACGCCGAATAAATAAAAAAATTTAATTCACGTAAATGATTAAGGCGGATTAAGGCAGCAAGGAAAAAAATACAATCTGTACTTTAATTATTAGATATTGAGTTTATGTACACAGAGTTATGTACTTTGCATTTTACCGAAGCCAAGGAGAATGAATGCGGCCAAGGAAAATTTTCACTTCCATTTTCTAATTTGTAAATGTTCTCTTAATTTATTAAATATTGGTAAGTGATCGACCAGATGATATAAATAATGGCGTGAGTTGAACTCAAACCATCTACAAAAAATCATGTCCACAATGGACTTACTATTATTTTACTTCATTTCAAGTCTCAAGTCATTTGCGTAAGTCTGAGCAAATAATTTCTTAGTCGATTTTTTCTTAAACATTGTGTATACCCTCAATTACACATGCAGATAAATAAAAAACAATCATTAGGAATTTAATGATTCTTCGATATCCAAGAGAAGTCGCCACAGTTTACTTAAGGTTTTTACTTATTAATAAAGTCCAAAAATTGGAAAATTATATTAAAATAAATGTAAATGAAATATATATCACTGCGACTAATAATTTAAAAACAGGTTGCGATTAAATGCACGAAAACAAAAATTTTAAATTTATTTTTTTCTTGAAAACAGTGATGGACTCAGTCGGCGGGGCAGATGATGAAGGGAGAAAAAAGATAAAGAAGATTAGGTAGATGAAAGGAAGAATGGATTTGCTTTTGAGAATAACATTACATCATGTAAACAAACTTCAGTTCGAAGCAGAATTTTTTCCACTCTGTAAAGAATAATGTTGTTATTAGCACTTTCATTCATGACCATATACATAATTCTCTATTGAAATAATTAATTGATTATAAGAAAACGCGTTTTTTAAATATGTATCAACTGTTTTACCCTCTTATACCTATTTCCTTAGAAAAAAGCCAAATAAGAATATTCAATCTTAAACATAATCTCATATTGTTTTCCATGACTGTGTGACATATGACAGAAACAAACTATAGATTTTATTTTTAACAGATACATAATCAGACAGAAAATTTGTAAATTAGATTTCTTCTGAACATGAAGGAAATAGATGAATAAAAAACTAATCATGGAACGTGAATCGTCTCGAATTTTATTCATTAAACATTCACCACGGGAAAAACAACGTGCCATTTTTTTGCTAACTGTATTTTTTGCTAACCAAACATTTTACATTTTTCATAAGTTCCTTAAATACAATTTTATACCATCCTTTGTCCCATCAACATACATTTTCACATATTAAATATATTTGGCGTTAATTTTGTAGAAATTTATTATTCACAATTAAATTAAACTACATGATGTAGTATTATTTCTACTTCTTTTAAGTTCTTTACCATGACCTACGTTTCGTTGTATTACAACATCTTCAAGTAGGTATTAGCAAAGATACATATATTTTTACTACAATCCTTGCTACTTCATGTTATTTAAATTTTAAAGCCAGTTGTAATATTTTTGGTAAGATAAGTAAATTTTCAAAGATCTAGGTTTTATGCCCTTATTAAGGCTGCTAATGTAAGCGTCGAAAGCAAATGATTTGCCGTGATATTGCTGATTTAGCTTCATAACATTTGCTGTAATCTAAAATTATGTCATAATACAAGTGTAAATTCACAGAAACCTACTCCGCATGAAATTTCATACATACAATAACATAAAATATATATTTATTTTGAGGCAATAATTTCCAAATTTCTAACTTCTTTGTTTATTGATTTCCCGGAAACACAAATGTGCTAATGTTAAGGTTTCTAAACACGAAAAAGGATTTTACTACCGAATTGAGATGTTAAATATCTCGAAACCAACTACAGATAAAAACTTGAAATTTGAGATAAATGCTAATCTGATTCTCATTTCTGTAAATAGCAGACCACATACAAACTAAATCTACTCATAGTTTATTTCAGCTTTCATTATATGTTATATGTTAACGTACGTATAAAAAATGTTCATTAGTATTTGCATGTTATTTTTTTAGTAATATTTTTTGTTCTTTTCAATGACTAATTACTTTAATCTTTTTCATTTCCTTTCAGAATAATAAAACAGAAAATTCCCTTCAAATGAAAATGACAGTTAAAATTCATTTCCGTGACATAAACCTTTCAAATGAATGCTTGTTCCGTCAACAGTGATAGAAAATTTCGAAAAGTGTTCACGTTTGTTAACCATTTAACATAACAATTATTCGAAATATTTTTTCCAAAAAAATTCTCATTATTTATTTCATTTCATGAGAAAATAAAGCTTAATTGAGGAATATATTCAAATTTATTTGCAGTAACATAATTAATTCAGTGTTGTCTTTGTTTGAGTGAAAATATTACCTATGGCATTAGAAAATTAATATTGTAATAAATATTGATACAATAGGTGGTAATTGTATAGTTCACCCAATTACAGTAAATTTTGATTTAATTTCTCATAAAGATAAGTCATTTCTTTTCGAAAATAAACTCTTCTATATAAAGAATGTTAAAAAATTAAATAATTCAACTTTTTTGTGCGTTGTTCTTACTTTTGTCATGTTGTAGTTAACATAGTGCAGCATAATCTGTAGCTACATAATTAAATTAATGTTATTTAATAGTTATTGCTCTAGGAAATTTGAAAAGCGAATGGCTTATTATAAATAAAATATTTGTACTTCACACGTGATACGGAACTCTTAATACAATAATAAAATCGGCCAATACGCCAGGCTTGCTTTTCGCCGCTTTTTAGACACATTTTTTTCGTCTGAAGAAATAGATAAAAGTTTAACTTTTATTATCACTGAAGTGCAGTTGTACTCAATGTTATTCCATTATTAGTTTTTTTCTGAATTTTTTTAACATTTTTTTATTGAGGTTTCCACAAATTTTTGTACATCCTTGCACATCCATAATCTTTTTTTTATTATGGGGGTTACTTTTGATTGTTATTTTTTAAACAAGTCATCTTGTTTTATTAAGTGAATTCGTATTTCTTTATTAAGTAGAAAAAGGGGCCAACCCTTTTTTCTATTCCTAAAAAAAAATTAACAAAAACACAAGTACCCAAGTTTTATATAACAAATGTAAAGGTATATTTCAATTTTACAATTTCGATTAAAGACAGCATACATTATATGAATACTCTGAAATTCACAAGCGCGGTTATCAAATAAGTTAATTTAAATGACTAATCTAATCGAACGAAATATTAAAAAATTGTCATTTAAACCGTTCATAGTGCGTCGGCAGCATGGTGCGTCGGTTTCTTTAAAGGATTTGGATACTTTGCTATTTGTTGCGCAATTTCATAACATCATTCAGATAAATCTTTGATATTTAAACCTATAATTGCAGACATTTTAAATGGCTTCGTTAAGTAATAAAAATAAATTAATCAATCGCTAAAAAATAATTCCTTTAAAATAAAATTGGAAGCCTCTAATAAGTTAAGTCATAGAAAATACTTTCGCAGCAGTTATTCGCAATTATCTATCTGTATCTATAAATATTAAAAAGGATGAAAAGGATTCAATAATATCGTATTGATGTAAAATATGTATTTCTCTTCGTGTATTTAATTTTGATGGACAAAATTTTTAACGCTGTGTTAATTTAATAAAAAAATTATTAATTTATCAAAAATGGTAAATTTATCAACTTGATATACAAATCATTAATTTATCAACTTGATATTAAAACCAGTTAATGGTTGTAAGCTAACAACGAGGTCAGCCGACGGTTTAATGATACCCGCGCCCTTTTCCCGACAACGAACGATACTCGTATGTCATGTTGAGTATGTGGGGTGAACGCTACGCGACACTGGGACACGACAGTGTAAAGGATTATGTGTGTATATGAGTTATACTGGGGTCAATCAATATTGAAAATATTGCTGAAATCACGTGTTAAACTATTTATAATACGGTATTGGAAGCTATCGTTTACCTAACAATGCCATCTCTTTATTATTAAAGATGAATGTAATATAAGAGGAATCGTGCATTAATTATATTATAAACTGAGTAAAAAGAGCAATTAAGTACTTTAGTTACATTATTCAGCATACTCTTTATTCTTCTATTTATAAAATATAGTAATGTGGAAAGTAATAGTATGGAAAAAATGAGGAAAAAAAATTCGGAATTTTATATTTTCACTACAAATTGTCTGGAAATTCGTTACAATATAATTGGAACGATATCTTCAATGCTAATTATTTATAAAATTATTAGAAATAATCACGTTATTCATATATTAATTTGTGATTTTTTTTCCATTCTATTATGTAATATTTTCGAAACAGACATATTTTAAAATAAATTTAAACTGTTTTAATTATATTTTTTACAATTAAGGAACCGATTTCAAATACTAGGGTAATCTTTCATCCAATCTAGTTTCAAATGTTTCCTTTTTATTTTAATATACCATAAAAAAATAATAAATATGAACATAAACAATAATATTTTTTTATTCTTAATATACCAGACTCATAAATAAAAATAATTTGAAATAAACATTGTTTGCAATAAAATCAAAAAGTAAAATTGCTCTAAAGTCGTACCGGTGAACAGCGCTCGGTTCAAGGGCAGACGCAAGGGATGTTTTCCTCGGTTTTTAGAAGTTGTAAGTTTTCAAAAGTAAAATAGAAATAGTTTCGCTAAAGAATAACGAACCTTTTAAACGTTGAAGTCTATTGCATCTTTGGAGTTTAAGACTTGTTCATTTATCAATTTTTTGTAGGACAAAAGTTAGTTTATGAAAGTAAAATTGAAATTATTCCATTAAAATATAATTTATTATATATTATTCATAAAAATAAAATTATCCTGCGATGACAACAGTCGTATTAGAGGAAATCAATGAATAGTCTTCCCAATTTGAAAAGGAAAATTGATTTAATGAATATAAATTAATTCGAACATTTTTTTGGTTCATATTTTAATTTTTTTTTGTTTGGTTATAATACTTGTTAAGGTTTTCTATTATATTTTTAAACGTTTATATAATTTCTAACATTGCATTATTACAGTTAAGTTATTTTCAAAGTAATTAAGTTTTTTCACGAGTATTTTTTTATTTCACGATATGTTTCTGTTATATTATTTCCTTTTATAATGACTTAATAGTCTTAGAGGTTTTTTATAAATTTAAAAATATAATATTGCATGATTCAATATAAGTCGGTTGGGACCTCACATAAAACACAATATATTGAGCTGCATTCCAGGACCAGGTCGATACGTGAAGCAGCAGAAGGAAATGAAAATAATTTTAAAAATCCTTGGTTATTGTTTTTCCATCGAAACAATTGTGCGATGCGTAAAATACTATATATGCGTATGTACTAAGAATAAAGTTTAAGAGAAACTAACATCGGTATTCAAAATGTCACACAGAACCAGCTGAAGCATTTATTTCTGTTCTGCATATACATGAATAACGTATATAGATTATATTAGATTATCTTATGGTTAAAGAAGAGAAAATTTCATTTGTTCACCGTTACAATAAGCAAAAATAGGTTTAAAAAAATAATTAATTTTTTTTTGCCTTTCCAAGCACGAGCATTATGCGACTCTACGTGCAAACATTTCACCTGGTCTCAAAAATATCCAAAAAAATAATAAGTAACTTTGAGATGTATTGTTTTCCCGCGAAATTTTTTTCACTATTTTTATTTAAATTTGTTGCGCAATTCTTTAATACATTGCAACTAAAACAGACAACTTTGATTTAAAATGTTGACTTTTAGCGATCGCTGATACTAAATGTTTTTAAAACTATTTTCTATATTTTTGTTAAGATGAAGAACCAGCCAGTAATCGTTTATTATCAGAATGTATGATGAAGAAATTTGTACCTTAATACAAATACACAAAGGATGTAATGTAAGTACGATGGAGACAATACGGCTTAAAGAGAGTAAATAAAAGCAGTTGATAAAACTCTTCACACGCTATATTAACGGTCACATATTTTGAAGTTAAGGAGCATACGAATAATTAGATTATTAATCGCTTTTTTTAAGTACTTGTTGACAATTCGCTCTGTACTTATATACTGATTGATAGTTTGCTGTGTTTAACAATATATTTACCGCGGATCAGTTTACCCTAAGCGATATCTTTTTTTGTCGTGGCAGATTTCACTGTTAGTAATCTTTCACAGATAAAATTTGCCGATATATTGAATATATCTATGCGATATTTATGTACTTACGAATTATTTACAAGGCAAAAAATTTACATGTTTCAAAAAAACATTAATATTATAAATAATTCAACAGAAATGTCATTAAATGTTTATACGTGCGCAGATTTAAATAGTGCCAGTTCCTTCAGTACTTTCAATGTTTTATCTATTAATGTTGTGGCTACTACAATGTACTTTACAAAATAAATTCATACAACTTACTACACGACCCTGTGGCCCTTGTTGTCAGACATAAAAGTAAGACTTTTTGTAGAATATATATAGAAGTATACTAGATACTTTTAGTATAGAAGAACGCTAGAAAGGACAGTTATACTCAGGATAAATTCAAGCAATTAATCGCGCTCGTTAAGCAAACGTAGTGAAATACATCAACGTATTTCCGCAGAAACTTTTAGACACAAACAAAATGAAGAGGGTCAAAAAGCCGCGGTACTTAACAAAAACTCATTATGTGAATGCGCCCCCGAGTAATAGCAGGCGCCAAGTTTATACCGTTGCTTCACATTGGAGTGAGTTTATTCCTACAGACGAGATTGACAGTATAGAATAACAGACATTTTATTGAAAAAATGTTTTGCCATTTAATTTGTTTCATTTAATCCTTAAATTAAACTACATCATAAATTCTTGTTTAAACCTCCGAGGACAGAACTGCGTTTCAAGAAAAAACTTAACAAAGGTTTATGAACTTGTTTTGACCAGTAAAAATTACAAAAGTAATTCTTTGTCAATAAATCCCATTTATACGCTAATGGGATTATTTACATGTAAAGTTATGTTTAAAAAAAATGGCACAATGTATATAAGGGTCCAAAGGAATTAACGTATTAAGGGCATATATGCATAGTGTACCTATAAATGCGTAGTAATGATACACATATATAGTGTACCTATGTATACTAAACGATGAAATTATATGTGTTTTAAATCGCGTAAGGAGGTTTTCCATACGAAGTTTGGAATGATGCAGGAAAGGTAGGTGGCGGGTGGACACATAAGGGCAGAAGTCGTTGTTGGTTATCTTCTGCACATATAACAACACTTTTCAATTCGATATTTTATGTAATCGTTATTAATTGTAATCTGTCACCAATATTAATAATTTAATTACTTTGGTATGGTTAGTATATATATATATATATATATATATATATATATATACTGTTTATTCATAAAATAGAACTGTAGAATTGGATTGTCTGTGCGACAAAATGATTTTGGGGAACATAACAAAAGTAACAGGGCCAAAAACTGTTTTTCAAATTGTGGCCCCTAATGAGTACATTTATTTTTTCTCGCAATATGCAAGAACAAATTTCGAAAATCGATTTGGTAAACTTCTCGCTATTGGATTTGAGTAGGTTTGAGATAACATATAAGCTAAGTTTCATCGTAATCAACCAATTAAAAAGAAAACATTTACGCACTTATCTTAAAATAGTTTATTTTATAATTATTAAAATATATTAAGTGAGTTAACCTTTCAGTTAATTTAAAACTGTTTTATAAAGGTTTACAAGGAGGAAATCGTGGACACATGTAATGATAAGATGGTTTGATTGTAGGAAGAAATATTTAACTATTGGCGATGATAGCTAATTTGGATTAATTGATAACTTATTTCCTGACAAAACTAATTAATTGAAGAGAAATATCTGTAAAAAAGTTTAGTAAAGTTTGCTACCAAATGGAAGTCAGAATAAATACTGGGCTTAAAGATGATAGTCTTTATGGCATCTGAACATTCAATATACTTCTTTCGGCTGGAAAACAATAAATGTAATGACACTTTATGAAATTATACATGTCTATCAAGAATTAACATTAATATATTTTTTGCAATATTAATAAAATATGAAAGTTATTTTCGGACACCTGATAAAGCAGTAATGTAAGATACGAAATAAAAATTCGTAAAAAAAGATTTTATATTTATAGTTTCTTATTTTTTAATTAATTGATCTAATTAAAACCATTGTCATAAATCGCTACTCATGCTTAAAAAGCTAAAAAATTAGGTCTGTATTCGTTTTTTTTAACAAAGTCTGATCTCGAAAGTAACGGGTGAGCGAGATTCCATTCTAAAGTTTAAAGGCTTTTGAAAACATTCATGAGACAGAAGGAAAAATAAAGAACATATAATGTTTAATAACTGAAAGCAGTGTTTTTAAAATAACTTTACCCACTTATATTGTTTGTGCTGAGTTTCTATACATCATTTTTTATGAATAAAATCGCATTAATATATAAATGGAAATTAATGATACAAAGTTACTTTTGCAACTCTCTCTGGTCGAACCGAGTTCGCTGAACTGTTTAAAAAATATTTTCGGCAATACAATGGTCCACCCTTGGAAATTTCAATGAGAATTTGAGCCTGGGTTTGATTTAATGGCACAATTGAACAAATTAAAAAGTTTTTTCGATCAAATTGAAAGCAATGTCTAGAGTAGACGTCGCTAATTAAAATTTAGTATCAGTCTCTTTTATGTCTGTCGATACACGAACCTGAAAAAAGTCGATTAAGGCAAACTGTACCACAGTGAATCATTTATTATTTAGGCGGTAACTACATAACCATTTTAACAGTAATTAAGAAAATGACAAGCCCGAAATTATAATTTTTAAATTGATACTTTCGTGGCCTATTCAACCAATAGATAAATATTTTTAAATAATATTAATATTTTTATATTGTGCAGCAAACTGTCAACCACTATATATTAAGTCAAAGTTTCAATTAAATTAATTAATTTAAATAAATTAGAAACTGGTACAGTTTCATTGTTAATTCGACGTCGAAATAAAAGTGTAGAATATTTTAAACCAATATTTTAAACTTAAATGAACAACATGCCAAAATACGACAACTTCCATTTCATCAGTTGCGATCAAACATTTAAAACTAAAAAGGTCGAACGAAATATTTGTTTCAAAAATATATTATCCAGCATACTCAAAATTTGGTTTTATTAAACAATAAATTAGGTACATAGCTTACAGTAGTCAACAAACAATCACAAATAAATCATATGAATTGAAAAAGTTTATGTCTAATAATTTAAAAAAATAAAGACATAAAGAATGGACATAATTCTTAAAAACAAACGAAGAGTGAATGAGAAAAGTATTCAGAATATGAACAGTTTTTGTGTTTGGAGGTACTGCCATGATCTATGGGTTTTGCTAGAAACATTTTGAAGCCCTGCTTCAGGATGTCATTATAAATATGATTACTTTTAAAAATATATCGCACCTTACCTTGTGTTCAATTCATTTGGCTTATTTCTGGCAAATACGTCGGTATTGTACCTAATTATTTTACCAAAACCAATATCGCATAGAAACTCTGACCATGACTAGGACTATTATTGTTTATTATAGAAAGTGACCGCGTAATAAAATGAGTCTGTTCAACAGATACGAGGAAGGTTCTCGAGCCGGTAGACAGCGTTGAAAGCGAAGCATGATGTCGATACGCAGTCGAGCAAGGCAGTTCATTCCTTTTAAATTTTACTTCAGTTCTTATATCTGTGTCAGCAAAAATTAATTTACTTCATATTACTTTTGCAATTAAGCAAATAATTAATAGTTTACGTATAAATTTCATATATATAAATATATATATATATATGTGTGTGTGTGTGTGTGCGTGTGTGTGTGTGCATGAGTTTGTGTGCGTATGCCAGTTAGCTTATCTTATTGTGTGAGCTGTACTTAACACCAACAGTTTCCTACAATATTGATCATACAAAACCCAGCAACAATTCACATGAGCAAGCCACCCACCGACATTTCTCACATTCTCGCAGATGAGCTAACACAGCAGATTAGAGGAGAACGTGACACCAGACGACAGACGCTTTATATGCCACTGGAAGACAGCATTAAAGTGGCATTCCATAGTTGTAGACAGCAGAATTAGTTATGTTTTTTAATTGTACTTGTAATTAAAGTTAATAATATACTTTCATAGTAAACTCTAAAATTCGAGTCTCTTCAAGAAGTTACCTCTCTGTAAAGCCACTCATAACTGGCGCAGTCGGTAGTTTTTGCTACCAAAACCGTGATCGAGTTTTTGGTAATCGTTTAAACGACTTAAGCAGTATCTATGAAAAAATAAATAAGTTTTTGTGTTGCGTACGCAATCAGAGTTCAGGGCAGATAATCGGTTTGGTGGGGGCACCGTAAGTAAAATTCTTTCATTTCACTTACCATATTCTTCTGTTTTTTGTTTTGCCATACATATTTTATTAGAGTGCAACTGTCTTACAATTATACACATCCCAGACAAATACGTTCTAGGAATCTTTTTGGACATCTCCAACGCGTTTGGCAAAGCCGAGTGGCCAGCCATCTTGTCCACACTAGAGTCCTGAGGATTGTCAGCGGAATCCCGCCAAATAATTATGGATTATTTCTGCGATCGTATTGTCTTTTTGCAGGATGCAGACAAGAGTTTTGTTGAGGGCCCGGTAAATTTTGAGTTTTTGGCTAATGAGTCCCTTATTAAAGAAAAAGACGTATGTTAGTGACCGTCGTTGATGATTGGCAGTCCAAGTGGTCCTCCCCTGATTTCAAGGGAGAAACGACCGGGATGTTCTTCCCCGAGGTATCCGAGCGGTTGAGTAAAAACTGGTCCGTCCCAGATTATTATGTTTTTCAGTTTCGAACGGGACAGGGCGCATTTCGTGCCAATTTGTATAGGTTTGCCCTTAGAGATAGCCTGACGTGTATCTGCTGATTTGAGACATAGGACATGACTAATGCGTTGTTCCACTGCAGTGAGCACGATGATGAGCGTAGAGTTTTGTTAGAGAGCATATAGTACCGTAAAATCGCGCAGAACCTTAGAACGTGGTATTTTTAGTCACCGAAACTTGGTTGGGTTCTTGAAAAAGGGTTCTTGAAAAAAATGGAGGTACTAAATGACTTTTTGAGAAGTGACAGACTCTTGTTAGGTGGAAACGCTGACAATGTAAATACGGGACACAATTAGGGGACCTTCGATGAAACTTTGTTTTGTATGAGATTTTGATGAAACAATCCGGCTGGAAAGTGGGAATAGTGTCTTATACATATTTATTCATATTAACTCAAATTGTTTAATCATACGCGTATTTAAATGCTTACGAAAACTTATATATATATATATATATATATATATACATATATATATATATATATATATATATATATATATATATATTTATAATTATTATACATATAATAATTATATATAATTATAATATAATTAACGAGGAGATCCCAAATGAAAATATTTACTAAAATTCATAATAATAGCTGGGAAGTTGTGAAACAAAGGCGTATAATTACCAATAGTTAATACAACACATATATTGTTAAAATTATGTAATAAAGGAATTAAAAGCGAAGTCTAAAATTAGTAAAAATAATTATAAAAAAAATATTAATCGATAGGTGAATTGGCCCATATATAATTAAATAATGAAAATTTGATAATTTTACTTCCAATATTGAGAAGTGTCTCAAAATCGATCACTCTTTCAAGTACAATGATATTATTAAATATAAATAATTTAGGTTTGTCTCTGCAATAATTAATTACCAAAACCTCGAACCTGAAAAGTATCTTAAAATCGAACACAATTAGATGTAGAGGGATTTTGGGAACGAATATATTTAAATAATCTAGTTATAAATAAAAACCACGATATTGAAGTTTAGAAAATATTATATTGAATTTTAGAAAACCTGAATAAAGAAGAAAAACGTAAAATTTGTAAACTATGCTTCGAGTTCAGAGATGTGTTCTTTTGCAAGAATATCCCACTTAGTCTTAGGAATTACTGAAGAAGACAATTCAAAAATATCCAATATTTCTTCGTCAAAGAAAAGAAAATCTTTCTTAGAGTTAATTGGATATTGAAAGTAAAATTAACAATATAAAATATTTACTTCCTCGTACAATGTCATTAATAAAATACAGAAAAAAATCATCAGCGAGGATTTTATGGGTGAACTTTTTATTTTTGATTTTGTAAACTCAATGAAAAAAATGGTTTTTGGAATCTATATGTTAATTGTACTCGGTGGTATAAACTTAATCTAAACCTAAAACTTATTGCATTCGACTATATCTTGAACGTACCGATAAAAAAAACAGTTATTACCTTTACTTACTATTTATGGTGTGTTTTTTTATTGTTACAAATTTTTTTATTTGACATTAAAAAGACAATAGGAAAGTTGTCCAAACAAAAAAACACCATAAATACTAACAAACTGATTACCAGATATAACAGAGTATTATATTCGAAAATACAATAGATTTTAATTTCATCGTTATCTAAAACTTGTTTGTCACTATTATTTCAATGTTTTAAAATTTTGACATAAATCACAACAAAATTAATTGCGGTATACAAGAAATGTACAACCTTACGTTGTATCATTTACTCTACTTAATGTATACTTTAGTTAACGCACGGCAATAACGTTTGCTTTAAAAATCGGAATGAGATATAAGACTTGCGTGGCCTTTATTTCTCGTTAAAGTTCGGTGGCTTGATAGAAAAAAAATATCATGTAATTTTACGACTGTTTTTTTTATGTATCATAGGAGATGCATTTTTATGGTTTCGTTTAGCGTCAAGTAAAATTTATTCATAGTGCTACTTTAAACATCACTTGCAAATTGTTGAAATTTTGTTAATTATTTAGATGGTCGAAAGTATTTTACGAAAGTATATTTAACGCTAATGGAACCACGGCATCCCTCAGTTTAAAAGCTGAATTTACTGAATCACCGAAAGAAATATTTAAAATACCTATAAAGTCAGTTGTAACGTCAATATTTTTGCTACTTTTATGTACATTAAAATGGCGCAAAAATAACGGCTTCATGATGATATAATATACAGATGTCTCCTTAAAGGTTAATAATTCCGCAAGGTTTACGTTATTGATAAAGTAACCTGATATTACATAGGAATGATAATGTAGTTGAATAACTCACTTGCTGTAATTAATTTAATTTCTTACCAATTATTAAGACGTTTAATGGACAGGGTTAAACCAATGGAATTAACTTCGCTAAATTGCAAAGAAGACAATGCAATTTCTATTAGATTTAATCACGCACGACGATTCCGCATTGTGAATGTAATCGACGGGTGTGATCTATGGTATCGTGTTAATATATTGTATCTTAATACTTAGTTATTTAAGACCTTTAATCTCTTATGAATAAATGTGATAATCGCTTACCAACTATCAATTTGTTAATGACATTTAACTTAAACATAATGAAATATTATTGTACCTTGACACCGTTTTAAAAAATGAAAATATTATTTCACTACATTTAAATATTATTTTTAGCTGCTATAGTTTAGCGATCGACATAGTATATTGATGCGGCGTATTATTTTCATATTAAAATCATCGACAAGTTATATAATTCGTCCTTCTTCAATTGGCGTCGTCAGTTTCTATGCCCTCGCTGTTTTCCAAAATGCTGAACGCAAATTATGGAATACCTCATTTTATAACATGCCGAAATATCTCACAACGTCGTTTGTAATATTTCACAAATTATCAATAGCAGTTTTATAACCGCTGTGTGAAAGCTAAAAGTCTAAAGCTGTAAATGTGAATAAAGAAAAAATGAAATGTAATTCAACTAACAGAGTAAAAATTTTGCAAAAAAAAATGGACTTCATCAAATAAATATATTATTCAAAATTAACAAAATTGTACGATTCTTCAAAAAAAGAAATTAAAAGTCCTCAGTGAAGACTAAACAAATTACGTTTATCCGGCACTTAAAAATCTTGAGTTTTCCATTCAACCGGATATTCTCTATTACTAAAAATTAATACCTCCATTTCTTCTCATTAACGCTAAAGTGTTTTTAATTATTTCTACTTTTAATATGTTAGTAGATGTTATACATTTAACAAAAATATATTCAGAAATGTTAAAAATAAAAGTTCAATAAGGTCAAAACAAGAATTAATAAGTTACTGGAAAGTATATATTTATGGCCTTTATTATTTACAAAGATCTTTCTGTAAACTCTCACTTTCTTTTATTTAACATTTATTTTTTAACATATTTATTTATGTGTATAACGTATTTTTATATATGTAATACGTAATTATATATTTAAAAAGCAAATCATGAAAATAATTTTGCCTTTACAAAAAAATGGATGTATTTATTTTGAAACTGTATCTAATAAATTAGTAATAATATTAATCGATAAGTTTAAGGTTCCTGTTTACGTGATGATTCACGACGAAATCATATACGTCACCCTTGCACATACGCACGAATAACAAATTGATTTTCGATTGAGTTTTCAATAAAAAATTCATTGATTCAATATTTGACATACAAAGATATCATCAGAAATGTTTAAACGTTTTAAATGTTCAGACTCAGAGTACGCTATATTTCTAAAGACAAAAATCGTTACTACAATACTATTTTGTACGAAATATAAAACTTTTATTTTATACCTGACTCATAGACAACATTCAAGAATACCAGTTATGGTGACGTCACCACTTTTATGGTTTCGTACAGAAAAGTTCAATAACAAAGGGTTTGTTGGTAAGGTATGGTAATCTCGGTGGTTGTCAGTGTGTCAAAATAAAATCCTTTAAGTAGTATCAAATATAGCTTTTGAATTGATATAAATGTCGTATAATAAATATTCCTTACGTTAATGGATATGCATTTAAATGAGTGCTAATATTACTTCCGCATATCCTTGAATTTTAATTTGAAAAGTTTACATTTATTTTAATTTTGCTTCATTGATATTTAATAACAACACATAAAATCTAGTAACCCTAAATCATTAAAATCAATGAAAATATCAAATGAGAAAAGTGAGAGAAACGAGACAAGTGTAAATGTAAAAGTACGATAAATTAATTGAATGACTAAACACAAATTGAAAGTATTTTTATTTAACCTTTCTGTCAGTAACTGGGTAATAAGGTTTTCGAATCGCATAGTCAAAATTTTAATTGCGTTTTACGTGAAACTTTAAAAAAATGAACTGGTTTCAACTAGCCACCAAATGGAAAGCTCACCGCAAAGTACAAGATAATAAAAATACCAGTATATAGTTGGGAATTTTGTGGTACGGGATCGTTTCCGAACATAAATAAATTTGTACAATACTGCTAGAGATCTCTGCTCTTATGTACATACACGCATATATGTGAATGCTACTTTTCATTTGACACCTATTCCAAAAATTTTAGCGATAATGGTGTTTTACATATTTATTAATATTTAGAAGTATTATCATTATGTTATACTTTTAAATGCGCTTCTTGTTCGGGAGTTGTTTGAAGTGGGTTTAAATTCTTATAAAATATTTATTTTTCCATTTTTAGTGCCTATGATATCCTATGTTACTTAGAATGTCACGAACTTGCGTTCAATTTAACGTCAATAACCACCACGAACTCAATATCAATTGACGTTTGCGGCGTTAAATTAACATAAATATGTTCATACATATCTACATAGACAAAAACATGTGTACACTAGTACACACTTACATGTATACTCAAAATTTTATCCATTATGTCGACATCTACTATCGTCCTACTATAATATTCCAATTCCATCGATTTCTTTTTTTTTCTGACATAGAGTTTTATATGTGGCTGCATATTTATAGTAATAACAATATTTTTTGGTGCGTGTAAGAACATTATTATTTTATTTCAAAATCTAAATAAAGGGACTTTTTTATTTTTCTCTGCTTTCCTTTCGTCAGGAATAAATATCTTATTTCCTGCATGGTGCCCAGGATGGTCAAATTCCACATAATATACCTGGACTATCCTCGTTTATATATCCCTAACTTTTTCCATCCATTCCCTCAACTGGTTGCACTTTTGATAGATCACTTTAAACAAAAGATTTGTACTCCTCCTTAGAATCACGGGCCGCTAAACTTTTAATCTATATTTTGCTTGCTTTAATGGAATATATTAAGTCACTGCTATCTTTCTATGCTATGGAAAACGTTGTGTATCGGTGTTCAAATAATCTGATAATTTGTATAATTTTAATAACCAGCATTCAGGATTATCCACAAGTGTTATTGGTACAGCTTATGACTAATCGTATTAGCGTCATCAAATCCAATGAATCAGAGTATATTCCAAAGTATTTATTTCCATTGCCGTTCGATACAAAGAATATGCAGTTGCTTTCCACGTGCTATTACTGTGTTAAATGTTGAGTTATTAGCGTTAGATATAATAAACACACGAAGAAACACATAGAATTATCTTGGCGTTACATCCTTCCATACGAGTTTTTTTTTCGTGGAATTCTACTAATTATATTTAGCGCACCCCAAGATAAGCAACCTTTGGCCTGTTTGTACTTAAAATATAATTAAATATAGTTAAAACTGACTGCGTATACATGTAGATAAGATTTATGGCAGACGTTGCCGACGGTAGTTTGATGCTGGTTACTCGGAATCTAAAGATAAATTAAGTTCTAGGATTTCCTCCGATTTTCAAAAACATCATCCTGCTCTAATTCGCTGTCCCGACTTTCGATAGTCTCGCTCTTGTCGGAGATTTTATTGTCTTTTTCTGGGCAATTATTTGATAAAGAAAACCGTCCCTAATTTTTAATATCCGATGCCATATTTTGTACAGCACAATCTTCTACAATAAAATGCTGTGTGTAAGCGCTTTTTCTCCTCTTAATTTATTAAATAATATAACAAAATTTATTGTAGAAATATTATAATTTTGTCTTGCAAATTCCTATCCCAGCATTCTTCAATTGATTTTCCAGTTTTCAGTAAAAGATTCATTGTTTCAATAATTGATATACAAAGAAATCATCAGAATTGTTTGAACTTTTTAAATGTTCAGACTCAGAGAAAGCCAAATTTCTAATAACGTAGCTGCGTCGAATATCGCTACTACAATACTATTTTGTACGAACTGTGAAACTCTTATATCTGATTTATCATAGACGACCTTCGGAATTACCAGTTATGGTGACGTCACCATTTTTTTGGTTTGTACCGAAAAGTTCCAATATACTTATAACAATGAATATACATTTAAATGAGTGGAAATATTGCTTTCGTATTTCGTTAATATTCAATTGAAAAATTTACTTTCGTAATAATTAATTTCATTGATATTTAATAACATTACATAAAATTTAATACTTCTAAATATATGAACACTCGCTGCTTTCTTTTTTGATAAGTACTAAAAGTCTGACAATTTTACGCGAATACGTCTCTAAGTTCGGTATACGATATAAAACAAATGCAAAAATTAGAGCATAAGAGACTGGTTTCAACTTATATATTAAATATTTCTGTATCAGTCCATCGTTAGATGTCGTACTTACAAATATTTATTACGCAGAGTTCAACAGCTTCCCAAAATATACCACTTGTTGGAGGTTAGAATCAAATCAAAAGATTCCTAAGGTTCAGAGTGAGCGAACGAGAATGCATAGCCTCTACCACTAGGCTGGTTATCAACTTTTTAATGAGACCTGAACCAATTGAGGAGCAGGAGTTTTAGTTTACAACTCAGGAGCAGGAGTTTACAACTCTGAGCAATACACGTTTATACGTGACCTAACATCCACTAGAAATGACCTCGCCCCTAGAGGCGTATTCTCGTGATAAACTATGCACATTGGTGACCAAGGCTGCTTATCTCATTTTTTGAACGGATCAAAGAAAGTATCAAAAGTCGGGGTAAGTAGCGGCAAATGAAAACAACCGGAAGAAATTTGTCAAAGAGCATGAGCATAGCCACGATGGTGACATTTTGTCATAATCTTAATAATTATAAAAAAATTATGAAGATGATTTTAAAAACAGATTAAAAAATAACTAATATATAAAATATTTTTATATAAATTTCACGAGAGTTTCTTGTAATTTTTTCATTTCATCATTGTACTCGTTTTTCGGGTGAATATTATTAAAAAACTTAACAAGTCTATAAGTTGGATCGCTTTCATATTTTCATTATAAATATAATGCTAACTATTAAAGTTTATTAAGTAATATCAAATATTGAGTTCTGTTTAGAAAAAAGTACTTGAAACTTGAAAGTGATATATGTTTATAGAATCCCTTACTGTCTGCCTGTTACAGGTATTTTATTGGTAAACGATTTGATATGGCAGGTTGAAATTTAGCTAATTACAAATGTTCGTATACAAGAAGTTAAATTATAATTATTTTCGTCGACGGTTTTGAGATAGGCGGAGACAACTATATTGCGATTTTAGAAAAGAGGAAGTTCTCAATAAGACGACATACATTTTTTATTTTACTTAATATCTCCGGCATTTAATAAGCGATTTGGCTTATTTTCCTCTTCTTTGGAAGGATATATTCCAGATATGACTCCATTAAAATGCGGTTAGAATGTGATCATATAAATTATATGCTATAGAAATCCTTAACACGGATTAGCACAGGTGCCTTGATCAAATTTTAATGCTATAAGTCTAATGACAAAGTAATAAGATACGACTAACGGTGACATAAATTTTAGGGTGCATTGTAGGGAAATTGGGGTCGAATAATGAAATCGGAAGATGGTGACAGTAAATTCATCGAGTAAAAAAACAGAAGAGAAGACGCCAGAGTTTTCATACTGTTATGTTTCGTGACATGCTTCGTGACAAATAATTTTGGTAACAATTTTAAGGAACAAGATATGATTTACAAGCAATTGCCCCGGTGAAGTATCATAAAGGATTGGTTAGAATGTGATAATGGAAATTGAAGATGCGCCATAAAATTCATCAACAATGGACGCAAAGGTGTGTGATCGAGCTTGATTGATGTAGGTCTCATACTAATATAATAACAAAATCTGTAAAGCAATGATCCAACTAAGGGCAACATATATCTGTAGTTCAGTAAAATCTAGAAATAATGGTGGAATCAGATGGTGGTGACCTGAGTGTGTGCGAAAGTGGAACTTTTTGAAAGGAGAAAAGTTTAAGAAATATTGTTGGTGCATATAAAAATATAATTTTACGCATATCCTTCGATAAAAAATTTCATTGAAAATGAAATCTCGGTTTGGTAAGCGTTGAAGTTGAAACAGGAGTTAATAAAGATGTGAAGATGACATGTGATTCGTTAGATCTAATGGGCCTGAAAAGATATCCACACTAATTAATGTAATTTATGTACTATTGTTTTAAAATAACAATTTCGATGAATACTCATTTGAGAAAGACAGCCAAAAATTTTAAATTATTGACCGTCCTCCCCTTTACTTCATTTAGGAGTTTAAAATAGAAGCATTTTACTGCTAATGATTACGATGAAGTTTGTAACTGATTGGGATATATATATATATATATATATATATATATATATATATATATATATATATATATATATCTACCACGTATGAAAATAAATATAATGAAAGAAGCTATGCAACATGAATTTTATAAATGTATTTTTTTTTATAATCGGAATTATAAAAAATGTTACTGATATTTGAAAATCATTAATTAATACTTAATGTAAAACAATATTTTACATTAAGTATCGTCTTCTTCATTTTCATATTTATGGGTAATTTATTTTGGATTCTAAACTTTGATCATAAATTATGTTTTTAAATTAAAAATGACACTTTTTACTTTGATTATTTTTTTTTCACGACCGCTAAATGTTAAAAATAATCAGTTTAATATTTCATAATATACGAATATTAATTACGCATAATTACAACCATTAGATTCGAAACCAACCCCAATCTTGTTGAGATTGACAGGTTAAGAACACATGGGTGATTTAAAATATCTGACCAAAATACACGGAAACAAAAAAAATTAACTCAGTTAAGATGATGATATGTTGAAAAACAAGAAAAAGGTAAAAAGAATTTAAAATCAATCTATGATACAATTTTTGTCCCATACTTTATATTTATAGAATAATTATGTAAGGGTTTTTAGTTAAAAAACCAAAAACACGGTTCAACTGAAAGTCACTATGTCAAGTAATAAAAGAGCTCGAACCGTAATCAAGTCAATACACATCTTTTGTATTCATATTTTGTGAAGTTTTGAATTTTTTTTCTCCCTTATGATAATTTTAACTAAGATGGCATAATAATCAGGCAAGGTAGAGAAAAAAACGTTTATAATATTTAAAAAAAGATAATTTAAATCTACTCGCTAGTACATAGTCAAAAATAGTTTCATTTTTTTTAAGAGCTAAAATAATTAATATGGTAAAGTCCAATAGAGCGTATTGTAGGTCGTTTCGAAATATTAAGCTCACAACAGAAATACTTTCTTTGGATACTTTATTAGGTAGACAACCATCTTAGTTAATTTTGTGATATTGCTTTCGAAACTATCCACCATATTTAACATCGTTTTTCTACTTCACTCCCTCCTCAATCACGTAATAAAATATAGATTCTATTTTCCTTGCAGCGATCGATCATTAGATTTAGAAAGATTTCGTTAGACATATGGGAATTTACTGCAGACTGTTTCTTGTTCCTGCATTCATATCAAATATAACTTTATACACGTACGATGAAACGATTTCAGAAATAAAAGTGAGACCTAAATTTATACATTAACCGATGAAAATATTCTAAAATATTGCACTCTTTAAAATTCTTACCGACGAGTTTCCCCGATTGGTAATTAATTTTTATATAGGTTTGGAATTTTATCAGCTCTTTAAAACATTCACCTTATGATAACTCCTCCTCTCCTCGGGGAATATTTTCACGATCCTCACGTTTGGTACAAGTTAATTTTCTTATTTAAAAAAATGGCTTAGGTAGCTTGCGTTTTTCTTTCCGCTTTGTATATTACACCAGATAGTTAATGGGATTGCAAATTCTTCAATTATTTAAATATATTTAATGACTCGATGGAATCTCAAGGATTTTTATGGATTCTTTACCTACTTTTTGCAGAATATATTATAGGTTTAAATTAGTGATAAAGGTAACAATATAATACATAATAAAACGGAATAATCGTTTGTAAACATTGAAAACTAACACATTTACTATTGAATTAATAATATACCAGAAATTAAAGAATGACAATAACCAATTCCATATATTTTATTTGTGTTACTTTGTTTTTCAGAATGTTTTTCTGTTTAATTTAATGTCTATTTTAGTAGTTCGTTTTAGTCCTTAAACAACATCCATAACATTTTTTTTAATTTGCAACGTTATTGTTTGAAAATGAGTTTAAACATTAATGCAAATAATATATTTTAGAAATAATCGGCAGCACGTGATGTCGCTTTTGAGTAAAATATATTTCATAATCCTTTTTTTCAGCTCCTTTTGAATAAGGCACAAAATAGTCTGTAAAATGAATATAAAAACCATATTTCGGCAGATTTATTTAGTTAAAGATCGTAAATTAAAGGTGTATTTAACAAAACTTATTTGAGTCGTGGCGGTAACGGAATGGTTGTTTGCTAAAAACCGGAGCCCTTATGAGCTGTCAAAATATCAAGCCGATAGGAAAATGCTATGTGATCCTATATCATCACCCTGCCTCAGTTTTGATAAGAGATATCATTAAGAAATAAATACACTTACCGAAAGATGTGTCTCGAATTTAGGAATTTTAGCATAAATAATTGAAATAATAAGCTATTTTCGTGATAATTTAATGTATCATGTAATTAATAAACATTGTGTTTTTCTTAATAGCACTATGGGCGTTGTAAACTAATAATGATGTTTATAATTTATGAGCAAATTATTGACTATCGTTTTCACAGGCACGTTATAAACTAATAACTCAGATATTAGCACCGAATTGAAATTTAAAAGGAATAAAAGGGCTTAAATTTTCTGTAGTTATAAAATACTAAATTAAGTCTATTTCAGTATCTTTCTAAAAAAATTGTGTACTTCCTATATACTTTCTTTTAAAAATTTTCTTAAGCTAAAAACTAAATTAACAATTTGTTATTTAAATGAGTATGTAATTAATAACACAGCATCCACTCGTATAAAAAAACTACTTTATTCTCATTGTTATTACAAGTCAATGGTATTGCACGCCATTTTCATAATTGAGGATGGATATGTCTTCAGGTCTAGCAGTTGTATTAAGCGTATTGAGCCTTTTTTTTTTATCTGAAGTTTTTTTTATCTTGCGCTGAGTATTTTTTGCGCTGCAAAATTATTCCAAGCTATATCACAGCATATTTTAAAATGGTCACTTTATCTTAGAATCCAACAGTCACTTAACAAATTTCACGTTTATAGTTTTCTGTGCGTTTTCATGGTGCTAACATGTGTTGGTTTCTTAATTCGTGGCACACGTTTAATCAATTTGTTTATTCAATTATTTTGTACATACATGGGGGAAGAAAAATGATAATATATTAATAAGAAAATACGTATTCGTAAGCAAGAAAATTTACTTATAATAAATTATAACAAGCGCAATCTTATTTGTGATGATTTCACGCATTTGTCTTCCCCTAACTGTTATCAAATAATATCCTTGTCACTCTCAGTTTGAATATGTAATATTAAATATTTTCAGTTATCACTGTTAATATTATTTATATGCTAATAAACCCGCAAGTACGATTATTGTAAAACATTTTATATTTTAAATTAATATTCAAAGAAACCATATTCCAGTGATGCAATCATAATGACAGCAACTACAATTTTGTAAATTTTCATCTTTTCATCTAAACTTTCGGAATAAAGAAAAAAATTACAAGAATGATTCAAGAAACAGAAACTTTTAATAGACCCATTCGTTTAAATGATTTTTCAACCTAATTACGTCAAATGGTAAAAGTTACAGACTCAGTGACGCAAAAAATAGTTGTGATAATAGCGTACTTTTTGACGAAAGTTGGTTCATTCAGAATCGATATTGAAATTATTTGTTAGACAATAAATCATAATATACTTAACGAAATTGTCGAAAAAACGAAAATTTTATATTTTGAAACAGTCATTCAAACAGACACAAATGCAATAACAAATTTATATTTAATGCACTATCTACGTTTACATCAAACCTGCATGTACCTGCGGGAAACCGTAATATTCTCTAACACGTAACCTTGATTTGTGTTGAAAATATGAGATTAATATAAAATAAACTATAAATGCATTACCCAATTACATAACAAAATTATAACATGTAAATGCACTATTCCTATTTTTAATAATGGTAATAATGAGTCGGAAACGACTGTGGAAAACGAATAACCATCAAATATAATGGAGTTGGTAACAAGACTTAACAACAATATGTATTCAGTATAAATTCATTTATTAAGAAACGGTATTAATACGTTAACACAAAACAATTTTAAGGTATTTATGTTAAAGTTATTTTATAAAATTCATCATGTATCATCAGAATGAAGTATCTCAATAAATTGGCACTATGTGAACTGTGCGAACACCAGCAGAGAACTAAAACGCTTTGTTACCTGCCGAATAGATCGATCCTTGCCCGTACTATTTTTTTGCTAAAATGTTTACAAGACACTATTTATTTTCACAAAGACGACGGAAACTACCAGTTTAGAAGTCATTTAAAGCAATGCTAGAATGAACTGATAAAAGCTGCTTGGACAAAATGTGCTTATATTTCGATTGGCCAAAATTAAAGCAATTTTTGTTTCATTTTTTAACTCAATGATTTTCAAGAATTACGAAATAACAAAAAAAATTACAATATATCGTTTGACTAAAAACTTTTAACCAAAGGACGGTCAAGTGCAAGTAAGACTTAATTTACAAATAAATACATGTAAGTAGTTATTTCAAAACTACAAAAAAACACCCGAAAACTGAAAACACTGAATACAAATAAAAAAGTAACCATAGTCAGAATAACGGATATATATTGACGTTTAATGGTTATATTTCGGTTATCACGCTGAGGTGCGGCAAAAGCTTAAAAACTCGGGAAATTACGATTTGCTGTACTGGAGTTTTTTTTGTTGAAACAGATCCTCTTGCTTTTATGGCCCGGCGTCGTGTTAGAAATAATATCATCGTATTAGTGTAACACCATAACACTGTTTGCATTAGAAATAATCTCACCATAATAGTGGCAAAATAACTTCTATAAACTAATCAAATGAAGTTTAATCAGCATATTGAACAACGTAGGAATGAAAACCTGATTATATTGGCACATAGTTTTAGTTATATAAAAGATTTAAATATCTGATATGGGTTGCGACATCCGCAGCCCTTATCTGAGTAGCAAAATCATAGAAAACATTACGATATATTAACTCTATCAACAGTTTTTTTATAGATTGCATAATGCTTCTATGTTTATATACATGTGCCTATACATATTAATTTAACAAATTGGCGCAATCATACATCCACAAATTTTTCCATATTACTTTATGTATAAAATATTCATACTGGATAAATTTTGCAAAAATTTGAAGAACGTGATAAAAATAATTCAAATTGAATACACAATTCCATGTTGGCCAAAGTCTTAGTGGTTTTTTTAAAAATCGTCAGCAAGACTAATTAACTTTTCAAACTTAAGCCAAAACTGCATCTAAAATTCTAGCCACTTAAATATTGTGAATTTTGCACTTTTTTGACGTATGATATGCAGAATATTTACAAAACCTAATCACGCAGATTTCTAAGTAGTTACCCACTTAATAATCCGATTAAGGCATTAATCCAACGTATTAATTACAAGTTGAAAATATTTGTTTCTGTCTACCAGAAAATATATACGAAACTACTTTAAACCATACTACAATAATATTATGTATCACCGTATGTATTTCTATGCATTGCAATAACTATTACATATTATATATGATATTCTGGAAATACGACTTAATCTATACATAACTTACACTGAATAGTTTTATCATCGACAAACTAACAGTTTACGTGAACATATTTGTTAATAATGTCAATATATATCCGTTTGTCCTGAATCGTATTTGCAAATAAAGACATAATATCCGTTTGTCCAACTGAATCGTATTTGCAAAAGTAGATTTGAAACTTTTCTTTTTAAGAAAGGTTTGGTCAAATGTTATTTTCTGTCTTACAGGAGTTACAGACCACCGTCTCCTGAAATATACCCCCCTGTGGTAAGTTGTGTCAAGTCTAGGAATATTCTCAGTGCACCAAATACATTTAAAGAGATAATATTTTGAATTGAATAAACATATTTTTTGCTGAAAATTACTTCAAAAAATTGATATTATAATCTTTAAAAAAGGTATAGATAAATGGGATGAAAAGAATAGCATCATAGTAAGTTGATTTTGTAGGTGATTCTTCTAACCTTTCAATGGGATAAAAGTAAATTAGAATGAAAAAAACACTTTAAAGATTTTTGTAAATATCATATCCTATTTAATATTTAAATGGAAAGATTCCTATGTTAGTTTTTTATTCTCAATTCATGAAAATGAAGCACAAGAACTGGAGTCTTTATGCAGAAAATATTTTGTATGTCGTTGCTCAACGGAAGTCTAATAGTGGCACCTACTATATCTGTCTTCCATTCACTGAGAAAACCTTGATCTATTTCCTCTTCAAACATTTATAATATTTTGTATTCTTCCTTCAATTTAGGGCACAGCTTTGTTCCGCATATCCCAAAATCTCTTTTATGTAGTAAGAGAGCTTAATATTAAGAAGCACGTATTTTTTATTCACTAATCATAAATTAATAAAGATATAACACGAACTAGTTTTTATATTTATATCTTTAAAAATATGAAGGGATCTTAAGATATTCGCACTCAAATGAACTTTGCTTCTATTTTTCAATTTACCGCTAATTTTAAGTTATTTGATTGAAATAAATACAAACAATTGTAACAAATTATTGTATATAGCACCATTGCCGTTCCAGCACCGTGAACATAACCGTATTACGGAAATATTGCTTCCAATCAAGTGAAGCGAAATGTAAATTTGAATCCATCTCCATAATGCTTTTCGGAGAAAACGAATAAAATTTAAATTGACAATTTCGAAAATGATTTCAAATGAGTTCTCCGACGCGGCCCTAAAACTGAATTAGAAAAGGAATTGAGTTTGAATTATGAGTGCGAGCTTAAGCAATTTAAAGTTAAAAATTAACTTGATTATATTTATCAAATTCATTTCAGTTTACAGAATTATGTTTTTTAGAGTTAACCCTTTTAAGACCACTCATCTGCGCATCTGTCTTTAACTTTTTTATGTCGTGTGGGATATCAATTGGAGGAGCGATGTGGTGGATGATAGAAATACGAGTAGAACGTTATTCCAAAACCTGTTATTAAGAAAATCTTAAATTTTATCCGAGGAGTAAATATTTTCCGAAAGAAAAAACGATAAAAAAGACATCTTAACACATTAAATCGTTTTGGAGTAAAACATCATTATCATTGAAGTAAAAAAGGAAATTAATTCCTTTTTTTTCAATAATATCTTTAAATATATTACGTGGATTTTATTTAATAATTTTTTCATTATTAGGCAACTTCCATTTTAATAGATTTTGGAAATTTCACATATTAAACACATTCTTTACTCAAACCTACTCAGTTTTACTTTTGTGTCTTCATAGATATATATCGCAAAATACTAGAAAGATAATAAGCGACATAACGCTATCATAATACTCAAGTTATGTGGAATTTCAAAATTTCCAATAGCTAAAATAAATGAAATAATAATACCAATACTAATACTACAGCAAATAATGTTTTTATTAGATATAGAATTACTTTTAACAGCCAAGACGTGACAAAATTTATTTAATTCTATTTTGATTTTTTGTACATATTTCTATAAGAGCAAAGAATATTCGTAATAGTAGCAATATAATAGTCGAAGAATAAAAAGCATAATTGTACAAGTCTCTTTTTGAGCAATTATCACAGCAATATTAATAAGTGACGTTAATATTGACAACTTTTTAACAGTAGTTTTAAATTTTAAAATAATTTCCTTTTAAAAGCCTGAATTAGGTTATTGTATTAGACACTACATAATTTCACTCAAGTTTAAACTCAGTTTATTTTTCAAAAAGCATTCGTAGCAAATAGAAGAAATTAAATGCCGAATTATATCTAGCTGCCGCTTTCAACATTAATGAAAAAAAGTGGAAATAACATTAACTGAAAACATTCCCCAGACGCAAAAGTAATTAGATAGAATAGAAATAGACAAAAAAAATTTAAAAAAAATAGACATATTTTTATATAATTAACTTAGTCATGTAAATTCGAGAAGAGAAATCAAGCACAAAATTCCACGTAAAAATGGGTAAAATTTTATTTCAAATAATATATCTGCATGAGAAGTTTTATTACTGTCAGTCTAAACTATTCAAAAGCTAATGTACAAAAAAAAATTGTCCAATTCTTCTTTATTCTATTAGTTATAAGATAAAGTTTTGAAAATAAAAATAAAATTGTTATAAAATTGGCATTACATATTTGTAAATAAAAATTTTTTACTTATTGTATTTCACATTTGTTTTTGGTTTCCATCAACTTATAATATACCCAAAAAAGAAATAATCCTTTTATAAAATTGGTGTAAAAGTCCTGTTACAAACGAATATTTGGCCCAATCACATATACCTCTGAAATAACGTATTATTTTAAAACCAAACTTAAAACACTTTACATATATTTTTTAGTTATTAGTTTCAATATAATCATTGAATATTATAAAATATGCCACCACTAAAATAAAGAGATAGTAACAAAGAACGTGCCTCTTTTTGATACAAATGCCGGGTTTCACTCAGTTAAATGTAAAACTCTATGAAAAAAAAAATCAACTCAATGAATAACAAATGCATTTTTTGTTACAGTGTATGTATGGCACTCCAAAACTGGAAGACGAATATAACTAGATACATTATCCTTAACATCATGACGTATTTAACCATAAAAATTAATAATGTCGAATAGACAATCATGTAAAAAGCTAATAAAGTATTCAACAAAATTCAATTTTGCAAGTGTCATTTTTATATTTGAAAGTAAAAGATATAATAAAAAAAACAGACCGCAAAACTAAGACAGATCATTGCTTAGTAACAATAACTTTTCTTAATATTACGTACTTACTTAACCATAAGCTAAGTGCCGATTTTTGGTAATTTTATTTTAAAAAAATATGTCAGGAAAACCAATAATGGTAATAACACGAAAATATTCTCACTTAATTTCTGTATTTCTATAGGCTATAGAAAAATAAGAAACCGCAATACACACGAAGTAAGGTTCCATACTTGTTTATATACTTCGAAACGCTTATTTAAAATTATAATGAAATGCTAGTACTTAAAACGTTTTCCAATTTTCGTAAGTCAATTGTTGGAAAGACGGACAAACAGGCAAACTCGCCAAAATTACAGTTTCCTTCAATTGATAAGTAATCTAAAAACGTGTAAAAAAATTTTAATTAGTTAAATATTTAATAAAATTATATTTTAGGAATATATATATATATATATATATATATATATATATTATATATATTATATATATATACATACATATATATATATATATATATATATATATATATATATATATATATATATATATATTTAAATCATTTCCGAAACTAAGTAACTTAAGTGTGTATGAGCATACCCACAATCGTCCACTGCGTAAATTATGTTACAACAAATCTTTTAAAATTGACTAAATAACAAACCTTATCTGGTTAAATACCAGAATAAAAATATTTATAAAATATAGTGCTATCGCGTGCTGTGAGCGATAGACAGACTGGAAATGAGCACACTTTGTGGTGGGTTAA
This sequence comes from Druceiella hillmani, assembly GCA_039881145.1. Lineage (NCBI taxonomy): Eukaryota > Metazoa > Arthropoda > Insecta > Lepidoptera > Hepialidae > Druceiella > Druceiella hillmani. The sequence goes on from JAYKKI010000044.1 coordinate 208,203, forward strand.
AAAAACACTAAACTATGCAGCTGCTTGCCAACATTAGAAGAAAATAAAATATTGAACAAAGGAGTTGCGCGGTTCTTAAGAAATAGAGCTCCTCTTTATAGCTCTGTAATACTTTTCATTAAGCATGGTCGACAAATAATCATAAAATGAACGTACGTACTCTCCATTTTGACAGTATATGTAAAGAGTAAAACGAAAGTGATAAAACTTTCATAGCTTAATATGTTCAAAGACGAAAATAAAGTAAAAAAAACCCAATGAATATGTGTCTTCTCTAAATTCAAAACAATAGAACGTAGGGGAGACATATACCTATTTAATTTTAAAATTTAATGTAATTTTTGCCTTATATATACATATATACATATATATATATACACATATATATTTATATATATATATATATATATATATATATATATATATATATATATATATATATATATATATACGGCTACAAAAGCTCTCGACATGAATTTTACACAGCTTGTACCATGGTGATATTCCAAACGTTTCCGAAGTTATAATGATATTGATGTGCATTTTTTTCTGACCAGTGAACAAAACTGAGCCGTCCATTCGAATCGATGATACGGCTCTCTCGGTAAACGCCTAACAAGTTCACTATCTAACACGGAGCACATTATTTCATGAATCACGTTCTATTTTTTATTAATGTTTATTTATGTAAACTTTATATAATACGCGTATTTTATTGTACATAGTTAGTGCAATATTTCAAGTGTATACGGTTGATGTTTCATATTTTATTTGGAGTAATAAAATATAATATGCGTATGTTTTTGTTTTTACTTTAGTTTTTACGTGTACCATATGTTTATAAGAACATATCAATGTTTTTTAGACAATATCTTTATTTTCGTTTAATTTCCCAACAATAACGTCCATATGAGCAGTAGTAGATCCTTTGATTATTGAAAGCTTTCTCGATAAAATTACAAGTATAGGTTTACATGTTATAACTTCATTATTACTGAGTGTAGGAATTGTATGTCAGTCATATTTTCACAGCATTGTTCCCAAAAATCGACTCAAAAAATAGAAGCCCATATGAGAAAAAAGCTGACCTTGAATTTATTAAGGGAAAGAAGATAAGGGGATCTGCTAAACTTAAATGCTCTGTTAAACATTGCACTCATATCTAAGGTGGATTTACTTCAAAGTATATTTACAGAAAGGAGATAAATAGATAAGACACTTAAAAGTTTGTATATGGTATATGTTTTTGAAGTATTATGATTACCGCAAGTCACCTTATGAAAGAACAATATAATTATTAACATAAAGATTCCGAGCTCCTGCAGAGACGTGAATACATTACAGGCATTAAATGCTTTCGAACTTTTTGGAAACATAATTCAGGTCTATAGCTTGGCTCGTGCCAGAGAATTTATTCATTGTATAGGATACTTTTATTAATATCAACAAACAATTTGAAAACTTCTAAAACTGCCAAAACGACCTACCAGTTTCTCTAATGGCATACGCACCTCTAACTTAGATTAATCCTCTGCGACGATTATCTAGAAACTATTAAAACTTTTAGGACTAAAAGGCACAAAAACTTTTTCAAAAGTTATCACTGATCAGAAGGGAAGGTTGTGCATGAGATGTGCTGTTACCTGTTTTACTGGATAAAAATAATTATTTGTGGCTCAGCCGCATTTCAGTACACATCTAAAAGCTCAAGCAGTAAACAATATAAACATGTGGATAAAGTGTAGTAGTATTATAGTCACGAATACCTTAGAAATAGGTCGCAATCACAATCTGGTAGATTTTTGAATTCCAGATTCCAGAAAGCGCAAATGACTGATAAAAAACCTGACTGTCGGATTTTCCATTTGTCATATTTGCTTTGTGTCATCTCCATATCTTAGATAAAATCCTATCGAAGGAGAACTAGTCGAATTTCCTGGGAAGAAAGGTAACTTTTTATAAAGTTTTGACTGTCAGAAGAGATGAAGTTTTCAGGAAATCTCCAAGGAAACATGTGTTTCACTATAAAATATTCTAACCAAACCACATAGATCATGGAAGTTTTCTATATAACTTTTGATCTCCCCTTAATTACTAGACCTGGGTTAAAGGTAAACTTACTCATAAGATAATTTGTGATTATTTCTCGTGTATATATAAAATTTTAAGTTTACTAAAAACAAACATGGCATATGTTTAACTGCTTATTTTGAAACAAATGTTTAATCTCGTTTTTTGTTTTTATCTCTATAAGCATTTTTATTTTTAAAACTAATGAAAAAGGAGTTGTTGTATTTTTGCGTGATGTTGAAAACTAAAGTGAAACATGTGAATTCTTAGCGTTATACGTTATAATTATGGTTCCGATTGACAATGAAAATGCATTAATTACTAACTAATATAAACTAGTTATTCAATTTATTTAAACCTTGAGATATTTATACCTGATCATGGTTGATGAACAGATAAAATACTGAAAGATAAAAAATATCCTTACTGGTTGAATAAACTAGAAAGTAACAAGTCAAAATATGACGGTGTCGAGTTGCTTTTTCTTGATAACTTCTAAAAAGAGGATATCTTAATAAAATGTGATTACTGTGATAACTCACAGTTTTACGTCAATAACATTTTCTATAGTTTACGTCAATCAATTTTTTTATCAGTTTCATATAACATGTAATCTCATTGGAAAGAACGATTTAAAAAGATGCCAAAATTATTTTTTTTCAAACATTTTATCTATGAGGATTTTGGAGATATTGTTGAAAATATCGACGAAAATCATGTTTGCTTTCTCAAATTTCCAAAAGTGCTTAATTAGTATTATTAAAAAAAAACAGTGTTAATAGGAATTTATTTTAATTCTACTGGGAAACCAAATCTACAAATTATGTAGTTACTATTCAATACATTCACATGGAAAAAAAATGTTTTAATGTAAATTTTCAATTGAAATGTAATGTACCCATAAATGTTCATGTGTTCTAAGAGTGCGCGGAAACCTCGTATTCTACAAATATTTAAGAGTTGTTTATCTATAAAGATGTTTACCTATTCAAATATACAGTATATATTATAATAAAGAAAGTAAGTTTATAAAATTTACTCCAAGTTTACAATGGTAAGGGGCCGTTGTTGTCAAACATTCAAATAAAATTTCATGCTAACAGAAGAGCGCTAAAAAAATTGTTATGTTTACAATAGACTAAATAACATGTTTGCGAAGAAAATTTCAAATACAAATAATCTAAGAAGAGTCAAGGAGCACGATACCGAACAAAAACTGGCGATCGCGCCCCCGAATAATGGGCAGGCATCAAGTTGGTCGGTTGCTTCATATTAAAATAAGTTCATTCCTCCACTCGAACTTAACAGGATACAATGAAAAAAATTAATTTATTAAATTTTGGAGCAATTGAATAAATTAAATCGCAAAGTTAAATAACAATTAAATCGAACTCGATATTGAATTCTTCTTCAAACTTCCGACAAGAAACCATTGGTCGCAGGAAATTGTTTGTTTAGAGTCCATCGAACTTAATTCCACGGATGAAAGTAATAAAAGTAACTATATGTCAATAATTCTCTTTTGTGTATCAATGGGCCTGTTTTCACATAAAGTTATGTTTAAAAACCCGGCACTAAATTGTTTATACCTAAAAATATTTGCATGTAATTATTTTCAACTTTTAAATATTCAAAATTATTTATTTTCTTTGTCTTATTAACGCCTTTCATTGTGAAAAATTAAATAATGAAATGGAACTATTGAAGATAGAGTTTGGCAAATAAGAATAACACATAATCCATTTTTCTAAGCTTTTTAAGCAACGTGTGACAAATTTTTAACAGAAATTTACGATTACCTAAAGTTTTTGTAGCAATAAAGTAATTAATCAAAATCTTTCAACTGCAATACCTTCATATTGCAGTTGAAAGATTTTGATTAATTATTTAGAGGCCACAGCGATAATTATCTTAGGCGCAATGCTCATTCCGATTTTTGTTTCATAGCAAATATCATTTGAACTTTTCATCGTTATTTCGTTTGAATTAATTAGATATTCATTAAGTTAACTTTAATTAATTTAATCAAGCTATTGTCACCGATAATCAAACCCTTCCCTCCAAAATCAAACTATTTTATTACTGAATATTTTTGCCTGCAACTTCGTTTGCATATTATATAAATCATAAAATTAACTATTTTTAAGTGAGTGCCCTTTGTAGTGAAATGTCAAATTGCATACGTTTTTTCAGTTGTTCGCTCGCAATAATACTGGCCTACAAGTTACCCCAGACCTAACAGATTCCACCAGTAAAATTTTCATCGATATCCATTTAGTTCTTCTTAATAGGCTCACACATAAACAGAAAAAAACTCCGCTTTCTTTGTACTATCTACCAAAGTAACTAAATTGAAATGTTAAGCAATTGCGGATCCAAGTAAGCTTTTATCCAATACAAATAATATTGAAAAATTATATTTACAGGAGCCGAACGATCTACAACAACGCCTGTTTTCATGCGTCTGTCCGCATTCGGGTTGTTTACTCAAGGACATATTCCTTCCACATCGTTTCAAACTTCCCATTCAGTCATGTCCATTTCGCCAATGTATTTTTCCATGAAAAACTTTCTTGTGTGTTACAAAATATACGTAACATCATATGTCGATGTGCATAGGTACGCATAGGTATCATTATGTCGATGTGCATAGGTATCATTACTAGTTGTTGAGTAGCTTAGCACTTTTTTGTTATTGTTTTTATTTGATCAATATAATGTAAATTAATTTTTGGGTATATTAAATTCGCATTTCTTCTCATTGAGTGTACTGATTTTAAAAACCAGATAAAAACTTAATGTTATTTTAAGTTGACCCCTACAGTCTTCTAAATAGTTCTAATAACTCCATTGGGACTAAATTATTAGCTTTAACATGCTTAAAAAATACACAAACGGACGAAAAGACAAAAATTTTGAAAGAAATATCTAAATGGCTTTTGTCACTTATATTTCCGCAATGTATTATTTTTTGGCAATATTTTGAGTGTACAGACTTAAAAAATTAAAGTTTTGTCACATGTCCCAGTTGTGTGATAGTTGTGGTTCTGCGTTATACGATCGATTATAATATCACCTGCTAGTTTCGAGTAAATTATATTGTTCAGTGTATTTACAGCTGAATACTACTCCTCAAACATATTTTAAATGTTCATCCTATTTAAATGAATCGTGTCTTAATTTTTTTAAATATTTTTAATGTCCAAAAGTTTCAGCATATGATAGGTTAAGTAAATAATGATGCATTTAACAAAATCATTATCATTTCTTTTTACATTATAAAATTAACCTAACAATACCAATGTGTAAATATATAAGTGTTTTACGTATCGGTACTATGTAGACCCCGACTTTGTATGGATTGGGAATGAGATAGTTATCAATGACCTTAAATAAAAAAATACATACCTTATTACCATTCTAACTTCGTTGACCAACACAGTGCAAGTATAAAACAATATATCATATACCCCAATCCAATGCACCTAAACAAACTGAAAGCCTTTTTTTAAAAAGTATACCATTTTGTAAAGAAACATGTATGGCATATCCTTATCTTTTCATCGACTTTATACAATCGAACCTTTCTTAATCTAATGTTCGTAATCTGACGGTAGGTTACATACAATAATACCACTTTACGGTCATATAAAAAAAAATAAATATCAAGAAAAATATAAGGATTATACTTGCCAAAATGGGACTTAGATTTTGACATTGTTAGTCAAGATTGGATCGATAAATGTTAATCTACTTTCGTGTACCTGCAATATTTACGTATGATAAAAGGATAATAAAATCTTGTTCTCACTATACTCCATAATGCTCTATTTAAGTGAAACTTCTCGGTATAGACGTGGAAATAAATATGTTTCGTAACCATTCGAGTACCTCCAGGCTTCGACCATGAGACCATGTCGGCATTCACATTTGGTTGAAACTCGTAATAAAAATATTCTAATTTTAAACATATGCTAGAAAAGTCATAGAGTTTTACATGTGACTAAAATATGGAACACGAAATTAAACTATTCATCGATATCGACGTATTCACACAAGTATGCACTTCGTAATTGGGCGTACTGTTTTCGTTAAGTAGCGCTTGTAGTTGACAATATCTCTTGAGATGCAGCCTTTCAGCTCCTGATAGAATGGTATATTTGAACACATGGAAGTACTCTTTGTATTTAAAATGGAAGGACTTTTTGTTCTATACATTAATTTGACAATTATGTAGATAATAAGAAAATTATTAATGAAAATTATACTTCAGCATGCAACATTACTATAGCGATCATATAATTTTTTAATATTATTGCCATTTCGTAATAAATATTTATCGAGAAATGCTTCATTATTATCGGCACACGGGAAGAGAAGTGATTAAAAAATGTTTACACTTCATTTTGGAAGAAAATAAGTAAAACTAAGTATTTTTTAAGAAATGGATTCTTTTCCATTACACTATTTCTACAACAGTCATCGTAATAGAACTGTATTAATGTTGCTTTAAATGGAAACTAGATTTTAATAAAAACTTTATATATGTTATTACTTTAACCAAATCCATCGCAACGTCACAACGTATAGCGTGTTTTTGGTTCATTTACTTCTTTTCTAGTTATATCAACTTTGTGGAGGCTCTTACGGGGCCCGAACCACGATGGACACACACAATTTACAATAACCAAAGCCAAATGAGAAACAAATCACTTTTATTCTACAACTACAACAACGTACTTTTACTATCTTTTTGAACAAAAAATCTGACATATCTTGTACATCAAAGATAGTAAGGAATTTAAGCAATTCAAATGGAAAAAATAAATTAGCTAGAAAATTAACCACAACCTAACTTTCATGTTCGACCAACTTTACGCTAGCAAAATTTTGCCTCTTTGGTATTAGAATAATTTCGTTCGGACCATAAATTTCAGCTCTTGAAAGGTATTGAAAAGTTCCGGCTGTTTGGTCGATTTCTGTTTTTCATTTAGTTTTTCTTTTCTAATTTATGAGAGCAGCATAATTTATATTTGGATTTATCGAAATAAAAATTAGTGCGAATTCCAAATTTATCTAAATAAAAAGGATATTATATCCTTTTAGTGTGAATAGAACTTAAAATAAAAGGGGTCTTCACAAACTTAAGCCCACGTAAATTTCTATTTACACATTGTATTTCTAGAAACAGTTTTTTGTGGGTATTTTCAACCACAGTTCAAAAATTTACTTACATAAAATTCAGAAATAGAAATAGTTATAGAAACCATATTATTTGCTCTTTGAATCGTTATTTTTCAATTGAATATGTCCGTTTGACACAGGATAAAAAAAATTACTTCACTTACACTTTTAAAGTTCTTATATCAAAATTGTTGAGCGTCACTAATTGAAATATATGCTTATTAATAAACCTTCTTACAATGCTAAATTTCAAGTTTCTATGTCTAATTTTATTTTCAGCTAAATGGCTGTAACTAAAAGACAAACAAGTCTCCTCCACTTTTCCTAAAAATGGTAATTTAGTTAGTAATAATGTAATAACTACAGTAAACTTGCATTAGCAAATAGTTAAATAAAAAAAATTCTGAATGCCTGGCTTGTTTCACCTAATACTTGAAACATCGTAGAAATAGATAAATTGGGATAAGGATATATAGATAGATATAAAGGTAGGTTATACTTGTCATTAAATGCTCAGACTCATTAAATGCTCACTAGTTGAAAGTTCTAGGCTGCATATTTTTCATTTTATAAGGATATCCTTACAAAAGAGGGCATGTAAGTATATAATTAAGATCCATAATCGCTTGGAACATAAATATGACGATTTTTGAAACTTTGATCGTATGTTATTCATGAGACACGATGGAAACGTGACCAGTTTGTGGAACACTAGATTTACTTAATGTGTTAGACAATTACCTTTTGTTGTAAAAAATATTAATCCCCTCAAATATTTTCTTTCAAAGAAACTCAAATTTCACTTGAAAATGAAGTAAATTTTTTTTAATATATAAACTTGATTAGAAAAATTAAATAATGAACGTCTTCACTCAAAAAGACTTAATTTACGCGTTGAATTAAACCTTTAGGTTATATGGATCATTGTCTGATTCAACCTACACCGTTTGATCTCAGTTTTGATTTCCCGAATGACAGTTTTAAAAGGAATTTGTGAACTTATCTTAGACGAGATTAAGGGAAATCCTTTCAAAGTTAAAATGTTGTATGCTATCGCCAATCGTTTTTTGCTTTCATTTAAGATATTATTCAAACGAACATTTCTGATAAATTTTGTTGACTTAAATAACCGTAATGGTTTAACCCCAATAGGATTGAGTATCGTTTGATACTTACTAAAACTGTAGCTCTCGACTTAGCAGCAAACATTAAGAATTGACAATAATATTATTTTATTATACAGTTGTGTCATTGCCTAACTTCAGAATATGTGACGATTAATACGAGTATTATGTGTGAAAAGTTTTAAGAACTGCCGATATTTCTCTACTCGTATTGTCTCAACATATTTTATTTTGTTATCTCAATTGTTTGTAGTCGTTTCATAATAATATATTTACCTCACAAACGATAAATTTTGGTTTTTAATTTTTACTAAAATATGGTTATCAGCCTCAAAATTACTTATTATCAGCAACCACCAAAAATACAAATTTTAAACTAAACATTTTAAATTTCTTATTGAAGAAACAAGCACCAAGTTTTAAATGGAAATAACTAATTAAAGGTAACATCAATAAGTCAACAATTACGCAATATCAATAACAAATAATAACAACGCAATATCAATAATTAACTAATAAAATTTTGTCAGGCACATAATAAATTTCACATTTACTCGTGAATTACGAATAGTTGGGTATTTCTGAGACCAATGGAAATATTCCTGTAATTAATCCCTAAGTTCCTCTAACTAACCCCGTGATTCTCCAGTCCAAATGAAAAAAAACATCATTTATTTAAACCTATATTTCCTCTTATTGTATTTGCTATTTAATGAAATCTCCTTCAACCACAGGAAATTTAAATGTATTCTAAATGTATTATTCACTTTTATACTTCGCAGGATAGAAAACAATCACATTTAGTTGAATTGAGGCAACAATTCCGATATCAATATAAACTTCTCTTAAACTTTAACTCTCAGCACAAAATTTTATGTATCGGATGATTGTTTTACTGATGAAAAATAATCAAGTATTTGAAATTAGATACTGTGTTGATTTGGGTTTGAAATTTTGTCCAGTATATGTTATTGTCTGTGACGTCACACAGCTTTTAAATTTCAGTGTACAATCATATATTTTTCTATTTATAAAAATTCGTCTAATACTATTAGGTTATTGATAAAAAACTAATAAAATATGGACATATCGTGTAAAATAATATACTCGTATAAAGTGTGTACCTTCGCCTGATCATTTAGACTAGTGATCGCACTGCATAATATCGTAAGTATTTTACAAATAATTGTGCAAATCTCTAAGATAAATTTCAGTCTTAACAATTTGTAAATAAAATTGAAAGAAATTAATTTCTTTTCTCAAATTTAGAATTTTTTCCTTTAAGATCAAGAACCTATGACAAATGAAATAAATATATTTTTACTTCTTAAGTTGTATAAACAGAACGGTACTTGCTAGTTACTTTCCTTCACATTATCATTAGACTATTCCTAAAATCAACTATCAAAACTATGTTTCTAAGGTCCACTATCAAAAAGAGACCTTTCTATTAAAATTTCTAATATTTTTAACAATTACCCATTTTGAATGAGAGATGGGTTACACTCATACGTGTAAACCTTACCTCGTACGTGTATCAATAACGCAATATCAACCTTAAAAATATTTCTTACTACACACTACACGTCTTTTGTTGTATAAAATCTTAGGATGAAAACTGTTAAAAACATTTTTATTCTTAACTATTGGTGATGATGCAAGACGGCTTGTTAGTTCTTTTGAAAATATTCAAGCAGAAGTTTCTTCTTCTTTGTAAGAAAAATTAATATTAGCATCTCCTAATGAAATATATAAGCTGTCAAGAAATTGAACCAATAATTCCTGTGTTAAATTAAACTGCACGTAAATTGATGTATGTTTATACAGACAAATAATAATTATGCAATTTTTGTCAATTTTCTATATCCAATCGTATTTACGATTTAAAGGTATTTTTGATATTATAAAGATTCAAATTTAATTTTGAATTCATTCTATTAAATTTTGAGTAAAACGAAGAAAAATGATAAAAACTTTAAAAGAAGATGGACAAATTAGTGGTTTCATAAAATGTTCATACACAATTACATATTATATTCTTCCATTTTTTAAATTTTCGTCATACAAATCTTCAAACAAGAAAACTTTAATTGTTTTAAAATGTGATATAAAAATAAAAAACAAAATGTTTTGAAAAATATCTTTTCGGGAGTAAAATGAGAAATTCATTTAAAAGGTTACAATTGTTAAAGGCGGCAGAGTAATGCAAATAGAGGTAAAGACGTGCAACATCGCAGAGACGAGGCATCCGCTTTTAAGCGTTCAGCCCTCGTGCTTGCCCTTAAACTGAACCTATTACACCGGTAAGACTTTAGAACAATTTGAAGAACATTTATTTCAAATTATTGTTGCTACTGAGCCTTATTCACTGACAAAATATTTAAAAAAAATTGTGTTGAAAATAATTGAAAAAAGATAGTAATTAAACACGAATTCGATAACAACTTACCATACTAATATCACAACAGAATTTTTAAGTCGACAAAAACCCTAATAAATTTACACTGATTTACAACGTAAATTTATTATGGAAGCATCTCTACTTCATATATTTTACGTAATTAATCATTTTCATGGACATGTTTGATAAACAATTTTCAAGTTTCAAGTTCACTATATGCTTAAGATCTTCATGCAGATGACTATGTCTGATATTTATTTAAGGAATAAAATTTTTACGTATTGTGTACGTGCGTTGTATTGTAACAAATTCCCAAACCATTTGCATAAACATAGAAAGTGGGTTTTAAACCAAGTAGATAATAGAAAGTGTATGAAATTATATGAATTTGTTTGTTTAAATAATAATAAAAGGAAGTTTTCAGTTATTCAAAAGGCATTTAACATGCTTGACAAAAATAATTATATTACACTATTATAATTTAATCAGATAAATCGGCTGAAAATAGAAGACTCTTATTACCATTTTCATTTACTCTTCCTTTGCGAGGTCTTATTTTTTGACACCTTTTTACATTATCTGAAAATATAATTTGGTCGCTAAATTTTCTTTGCAACAATGTTAACTATAATATAATATTATATATATATATATATATATATATATATATATATATATATATTTCTTTTTTAATTATAGATTAAAAACATTAGAAATGTTTTGAGGACATATTTACGAAACTCAAGAACGTATATTTATTAGTCGTAAAATAATTAATACACGCGTAGTAATTTCGCTTTTGATGTGCAACAAAATTTATAGCCTATGCACATTATCTTGATCGTTTACATTATAACTATTCAATACCAATAAAATAGAAGACCAAAGAGTAAGATAATCGCAGAAGTAATACTTTTAGACTCATATGAATCTTTCATTCCATGAGCATAAAGAAAATCCCAATGATTGAAACCTGTCTTCTCGTAATCTCCTTCAAAACACATTTTAATCTGTTAAGCAAATTAAAAAATAAAAATATGAGTAAACTGATTATTAAAGATCACGAAAGATACTGATCACTTAACATACTATGTTTCCTCATAATCCTTTTCCTTCCTTAAATCACGTGTGCGATATCGTGCTCAACTCCTAAATGGGAAGAGTTTGCATCAATTCCCCACAATAACTTGCCGGATGAAGCGTTAAAATATCACAAACAATACCTTCAGAAAGCTTTGTTTTGTATGGGTTCGTTTGTTACAAAAAACATTTTATAATCACTTTAGTCAACGAAGCGATCATTAATAGAAAACACAAAATGTAGGACAATTTTTTTTTATTTTTGATCATCCTTAGTTTTTTGTTTATAAAGTCTTGACGCTAATGGAATATGATGAATGATCTCTTAATTCCACTGATCTCGTCTACCAATTCTAGAAGCATGATCTCGTCTACCAATTCTACATTCACCAATTCTAGAAGCAAACAATTTTGACAAAACTTTACTTAACGTGACTCTGTGTAATCTTTCTAGAACTGATCATCTTTCTGCAATGAATTCATATTTTAATGTATTAATACCAGTTCAGACTACAAATGGGCAATGGTCACCGATACGAAGATATCATCGATACGATCAGCAGTACGAAATAGCCAGTGACAAACATATTAGAAATGTTTAGCCAGTGACAGTCGCGCCCACGCGCACACACGCGCACACACGCACACATACAGGGGAGACTCGAACAAAACCGCGCACATGCACGCGTAAGCGCACGCACACGTGCACGCGCACGCATACGCACACGCGCGCATGCAGACGCACACGGGCGCACACGCGCTCGTACGCACACGCGCAAATGCGTACACACGTACACGCGTACACACACATATAAAGGCGAGACTCGTAGAAATACGCCCATGCGCACACGCTCACGTACACGTGCACACACTCGCATATGCGCATACGCGCACACGCGCACCGTACCGGGTTAAAAGAGGAACCCACATCTATCTCGCGAAATACCTTCTCATTACTGCCACTGCTGTGGACATGTAACAGCGCTATACCGCAGCACTTCTCAACAGAGTTTCGTTGGTGAAATATAGCTTGCAAGAAATGTATAAATTGTTTTGTGTCTTTTGATAGTTTAACCTAATTTTCAAGCTATACGTGACAAACAGTAAGTATTTACTTTTGTTTTTTTTTTAATACGACTTGTAATGATTTGAGAAAAGGTAAATCCACTTTGTTTAGTTTGTGTTTGATGTGAGGTATGCTAACTACTTCAATGTGCGTGGGGGCAAAATCCGTTCATGATAATTTCGGGTATAATATTTATGTGCCCATAATTAAAATATTTTTCATATTAATATTAATTTAATTATTTTAGATAAAGATCGAAATATGACCCAGTAATACTATGGAAAAAACCATTGATGCAGTTGCCAGTGGGAGAATGGGCAACAAATTAGCAGCAAAAACTTCCAACTTACCATAAGGCATATTAGAAGATTAAGTCAAAAAGTATTGAATTTCTCAAGATTTATCTACCGCAGCTAAAAAGGGAATGAAACGTTACGACTTATCTTTACGATCTGCAAAACCGACGTCTCGTCTGTTGACTATATTGTGTTTGAGCTTCAGACGTATATGTACCGCTACTCCTAATGTTTCCGTATTAGAATGAAACCCCCAGGGGAACGTTTTATTTAGTTGGGATGTAAAATTATACACAGATAAAAGCTAAACAAATCTTGTGATAATAATTAAAAATATATTAGAAATTTTCAAAAAATATTCAAGTCAAAACGTGAATTTGAAATTTTCATTGTCTACCTATGTAGATTACATTTTTGAGCAACTTCAAAAATTATAAAAACAGGGTCATTTGTACCAAGATAGTGAGTAAATGGAAATACAATAAAAAGATAGACGCAACTTTATTGCAATTAATGACTGGTGTGTTCTCTAAAAATTAAAGTATGTATGTATATTAAAAAACAACGTGTTCAAGAAAAATAATTTTTACTTTTAATTATGAAGGAAAAAAGATACAAACGTACTTTCGCTAGGGTACTTTTCCTATTTACATCTTTGACGAAATACCTTTGTTTGACTAAGTTTACAATGAAATCTGGAAATATGTAGTACAAAAAATATGATATTAGAATATCTTAATCTATATTACAAAAAGAAGATCACTTTTTATTGGTGTTATATGTTTATTCTATGAAAATAGGCTTTTTGCAACGCTTTCCTCGCTAAAATTACTAAAGAAGGGGCCAGTTTCATTCCAAACATTTAGGGAAAGAGAATTCATTCTAAACCATTAGAAAGAGGATTTATTCCAACCACACTTTAATTTGAAATGCAAAAAAAAAGATAAAATGCTCATCGCCTCTTCTTTAAAATGCAATAAAAACAATTTAGTATGACGAAATAGCAAAAGAGAAAATAAAAATACTTTTTAAGAAAAGATCTTGTATTTTGCCTTACTTTTTGATCGATCAAAATCTTAATTGATGTTAGTCGTGGTGTTTTCAACAGGATACACTATTTGAAACGTCTTCAAAATTTTCTACCGACTAAAACAAAAATCTACCTTTGTTTGACACTTTTATTACCATTAATTGATTATGGAGACGTGTGCTATCCTGATCTTATTGAAGAATATTTGTGCAAGTTAGTCTTCAAAACTTATACATCCGGTATATCTTCGGCTTCAGAAATAGAAATTGATCATCGATACACACACATCAATGGATTAAGGTGAGAAATAATCCAAGATGAACAAAGGATCTTACACAAATACAATCAACTTATTCACATATTCAAAACAGCACTGGACTGAATGATTTTTGATGACTATTAAGTTATATTTCGAGCCGGCAAGGGCCCAAGTGGAGAACATGCACGTCGATTTACTGCACCTCAGATTTTCGTAATTGTTGACAATGAAAACACAAGCCGTAACATTATTTGCACAAAAAAGAAGAGAATACTACAACGTATTCCAGACACACCGTTCATATGATGTTCCCTAATATCCATTAATATTTCTGCATGAAGGGAACGGATATCATTTTAATGTCAAACAAATCTAACCTGAAATAAGCGTAGAAACAAACAAAAAAGTCACATCCAAGTTTTTCTATGCTTACCGCGTAATGATCAGAGACAATGAAACATACAATCACATTCTCAACATTCACCATTTACTTCAACAAGTCCTGGTAGATATGTATGCAAAAATCGAAGTGGACCGGACGCTTTAAATAAGATTGAATCAGAAGAAACTATGCACCGAAGAATACATACACCGTCTAGACGCGATCATAAATGACGAAAAAAAAAAAGCATTGTCTCAATGTTGTCAATACATTGAAACAATGGTAATTTTACCCATATATTACATTAAAAGTCCAAGACACATGCACGAATATACTCAAGATGTCATGACCTACGTAATAAAATATGGACGACCTGACCTTTTCATAACATCCATATGCAAGTCATCGTGGCCAGAAATCAAAGAACTAAGATACGGACAAAACAAATGAGATTTATTGAAGTCATCACAAAATACCACTTCTTTGGAATCATTAGATGCTGGATGTACGCACTCGAATCGCAAAAACGAGGATTGCCTCACTCACACAATCTCATATTTCTACACAGCAGAATTCATCCCACGGATATCGTCAAAACCATCCAAGCTGAATTTCCCAATCCTCAATAAGATCCGGAGCTGTATGACATAGTTACGAAAAACACGATTCACGGACCATGCGGGCCATTAAACCCCAATTATGATGTGTGATGGAAAATGTACAAAAAATACCCAAAACCATACTTGGACGACACACAAACCGGAGATGATGGCTATCCTAAATACAGAAGGTGATCACCCGAATAATTTGGCTTCGCAGCAAAAATACGAATACGAGACAGAGACGAACTGAAAACAGATAATCAATGGGTAGCATCATATAACCCATTACTTTCCAAAATGTTCCAAACATATATAAACCTAGAATACTGAAAATCAGTGAAATCCATTAAATATGTCTGTAAGGATGCGAACAAAGTCAGTGACATGGCTGTATTTCAAATAGCCAAAGACAACAAACAACAAAACAGAAACGACGAGATTCTCATGTACCAAATGGAAAGACACATCAGCAGTAACGAAGTAGCGTGGCAGATTTTTGGTTTTTTCACATACAAACACGAATACAAACATGCAATATCTAGCAGTACATTAAGAGAAAGGACGGAGAGCTTTTTTCAAACTGTGTCCAACGGATTCATCCGCAAAAACATTATTATTTGCCGAAGAAAAATCTTTCAACGACAAAAACAAGGAATTCTAGTAGAGGAGCATCCAGGAATCATGAACATTAACGCACTGGGCGGAGTTTACATCGTACATCCGAACAACGCCGAATGTTTCTATCTCCGGATGTTGCAACGCGAAATACCGGGACCAACAAGTTGCACAGATCTCAAGACTGTTGACGGTTACATATGCCGGGCGTACAGGCAAGCAAACCAGTGCTTAGCTCTACTGAAAAACGACAACAACTGAGAATTAACACGACAAGAAGCTTCACTCGCAGCTGCAACTAAACAAATCAGAGACTTATTCGCCATAATAATAACAACATGTAATTCATCGTATCCAAAAGATCTATCGGGCGGTACTCCTTCAGAGAGAGTATGAGTGATGACATCTTGCATCAAATCCAATAAGCTCGTCCAGAACTGGCAATCAAATTTGGGATGCCAGCACAACGACAAGATGCATTCAGTGTGCTAAACTTTAAAATTACAAAGGAAAAAGCTACAACATCAACGAACTATTTCAATACATTGCTCACAACGAATCACTTCTCAATTATATTGACGAGTGGTTTGTTGTTTGATAATGTTAGTGCGGTCCAGATCAACAAAAACACTGGCAGAATTATTTACTTGGAAGCACTAGGCGGCAAGAGAAAATGTTTCTAATAAATCTATTCCTAGCAGAAATACTTGCTAAACAACACATGGCACTTGCACTGGCATGATTCGGCATTACCGTCGTAAAATTCCTGGTGAAGAGAGAATATACAAATCAATCGACATAACGGTAAACGTTGAAGAAAATGTCAAATGCCCCACAACATTTTTAAACTCTTTGCAAGTACCAGGAATGCCATTACACTGCCTTCGATTGAAAATTGGATCTTCGATCATACTACTATAAATCTCAACTCACCAAAACTATGTAATGGAACAAGGATGATCGTCAAACATATGTCGAATAACATCATCTAAACCGAACTTGTGACTGAAAAGGACAAAGGACATATAGTATTTATCCCCAGAATATCACTGATCTCTACTGAACTGCCATTCTAATTTAAAAGCATGCAAATTTTCAATCAAATTAGCCTACAGTTTCGCAATTAATAAAGCGTAAGAACAAACTTTAAAACACTGCGGCATCAACCTTAAAGAATTCCGCTTTCCCCACAGTCAACTATACGTAGCTTGCTTTCGAGGAAATTCGAAAAATTTGTATTTGAATAATAAAATGAAAAATGTTGTTTATAAATAAGTATTGCAAATAGTTAGAATGTGTTTTCAATAAAAAAAATATTTCCTCTTATATTTTAAAGTTTATCCTATTATTTCAACTACCACACAATCTCATATCAACTCCCTAAATAATGCCGGGTACCCCAGCTAGTATAATATAAGTTTCAATAATCTCCATCGAGATACAACAATTATTTCCATAAAATAAACAAAATACATGTCATAAGAGAAAAATTACTTTAAATGTGACTAAAGAGCCATAAATCACACTAATACAGATATAAAGCAAGGTATTAATGTATCGTGTAATTTTTTCCTTGCTGTGTTGTAGTAATTCAATTAATCATTAAACTATGATAATTATATTTTGACAAAATTACCCAATGTATATCAGCATTCACGAGTACTCGTGCTACACAGTTCTAAAAATTGTAATACGTTGTAAAAAGGACATAGTATTTTGCTCATTCTTTTTATCCTAGGAATAAAAAACTTTCGTTTTTCTTTTTTGAAAGACCCCTCTTATTTATCCGAAGAAAATTACCCCGCCCGATTTTACGTAAAGGTTTAATTAAAATCATAAAATATTTGAGGCTTTATTGTTTCTTATACATTAATCAAATGGCAATCTTAGGATATTACGTTTAATTTACGGTCGATGTTGATTTATGCCATAGCTAGACCAAATATATCTACAAATAGAGTGTTATTCTTTTCCAATAAAACCAATTCGTAAAACTTAATGAACTTTATAAAATAAAGTTAGATAGTTAGTTCATTTTCAATAAAATTTCTCAAGCTAAATTTCTTATCATGTTGGCTGATGGGTCTAGTTTATATAATCGACACCATGATTATTTTGTGGTTGCATCATAAACTGATATCCTGCTAGCGAACCAACGTTCGAACCAACTCTCTACCCTTACCACACCGACTTAATATACTTAATTTGAAGGTAATTGCAACTGATTTCTTAAAGAATATCTATGATATGTCCACATCTTATACGATTATTTCAAACTAATTGTCTCAAATAATATGCCGAAAAAAGAGAGACGAAATTCCTGAAATATGATGATATTTCAACATTGCTCTTGACATAGATTTAGATTTAAAAAAAACCATAGACTAGGGAGTCTACAGCTCTTTGTGTTATCTTAATATTATTATTGAAATATACTTTGGGTAGAAAATATATTTACGAAAGTAACAATTAGTTTTGGTCTAGTTAATAAATCTAACGTAAACATTATTTATCACACACTGCGCTACAAACATATATATATATATATAAATATATATATATATATATATATATATATATATATATATATTTCTAATGAATGCAAAAACTTAATTTTTTTCGCACACCGCCACACATAAATATTGTTTATGGCAAACGGTGTGACAGTCTGTGATATACTTGATTGGGCTTGTAATACATAATTCCATAACTTGAATATTTGTTTATGATACAATATTACATTTAGTCCTAATATTACATTTAATCGTAATTGTGAGAAGTTATTTCATAGATCCTTTTTTTTATTGGGTTATAGTCATAAACCTTTCTATAGTTTCAAATTATTCGTTGATATTTCATAACGATTTACATCATTATATTAAATTACATTTAAACAAAAATCTATAAATGTAAAGTCTCAGATTTATCATATTTTTTTAATATAAAAGTTAAAGTTATCATCGTCAATATCAAAATTATATTTGCGTTTTAGTGTCATAAGATATAAAATTTTATTATTTGACCAATTTATTTTTTCCGTATCCAATAATCAGTTCATGTGACTTACATAACAAAACCACCTTCCCAAATTCAAGTGTAACGCAAATCTGTAAAGCACAAATATTACCATTAACTCCTACAGATATGATCAGACACTGAATACCAAACATGTTGGGTTGCGCGTAAGCTGATTAAAAGAACTCATTTCTTAGAGTGCACAAATAAGATTTTTAGTAATAATTCTAATATACACGTAACACATTCATATTCATAGAACATACCTTAAAAAAGATAATTTAACTGATTTGTATTTGTTCAAAATAATATTTTAATTCTTTAGAATGTTAAGAAAAAAGATTATATTCTTAGATTCCACTTTCTTGCTTGCTATTACATATAAAATAAATTATTGATGTAAAGTTGGGTTTCAAAGTTACCCAATGAATTGAATAGGTCATTGAATTCATTGGGTAACTTTGAAATTTGTGTTTTTTTTCTTTTGAGTTACGTTAGTGTAAAAAAATTGACTCTTGGGAACGAGGAAAGAGCCATATTATTAGTTTAGCTTCATGTCACATACTTTCATTGCTCTAGAAATACCACAACTCACAGTAAATAGCAACTGAGGGTATAAATAAGGTAGTAAACTATTTCAAAGAAAGTAGAGATATAGTTCCTCTCCAAACTTTTCCTATATAAAGCGTACCATATAACAACTATCACATTGCGAATGTTACGCTATCTAGATCTAGTTTAACGTTATATAGTATATTGCACTCAGTAGAGGTATGGGATTCACGCATCTCTTAGCAACCAGCTGGCGTCTTACAATATTACGTGCATCGGTAACCCGAGTTTAGCAGCTTGTCAATAATTCGGTATCCGCCTGCAATAATTCTAAAGGCACCTATCTGAAGCATAATGCAATTATTTCGATTTATTCTAGAATGGATGATTTAAAATAAATTCAGTGTTAATCTTTTATGTGTACGAGGCGAATCTATTGAAAACGTTTTGATAATTTTGACAAAAAAATGTCAAAAATTATAGGAATATTATATAAATTATATTTCATTTCACGCGCTCGAACAGGCCAAATATTGCTTGGAATATTCAAGTATATGAAATAAAACACCACGTTATATGAAATTATACCTTTTTGTCATAAAAGTCGAAAATTTTAGATTAGAAAATAAAAGAATTGATTTTTATTGGTTCTGAAACTTATAAATTATCGACAGACGTTATTACGTATAATAACGTCTGTCGATAAGCTATAAGACGTTATACGTTAACGTATTTAAAAAATTAGTGTTGCAAACCATTTTTATTACTTTAAGTATAGTAGTAAACATTTTGTTGTGTTGTTTAAGGTTGAAATGTTGCTATTAAGGAAATTATCAAACCACCATCTCAGGAATAATATACAGATTTAAAGCTATTCTTGCTTCAAATATAAAGGTTGACGATCAATTTAAATTTAAAATATACTATAAACAATTGTAATTTGCTTGCTAAAATAAAAAAGAAAACAAAAATGAAAAAAGTGTGAAGAAAAATATAAATATTATATAAGAAAAATATAAATATAATCACCATAGAACATAAATTGCGCAATTGGATTTGACGAACCTGATATAAAACTGCGTAAATCTATTACTTTGTGTATTTCGATATATTTACGGATGGATAATATATCCACAGTTGCATTCCAATGCACTAAGGTTTCCGTCGAAAACACGAGATGAGGATCTTTACAAAGCTCTCTTAGTAATGTTACTGTATTATTGAACAACCAATATTCAATATATTTGTAAGCGCATCATGCGTCATTCGATCGACTTTAATGGGAATTTTCAATATCGAATAATTTTGAGTTTTAGGAGTAAAACAAAGTACGTATTATCTTCAGATGACTTCGAAAAGGGAAACTTTTATAAAAATACGAAAATAATTGAGGAAATTAGTACAAATCTGAAGTCTATGTTTAATTGCTTCAAATTACTGTAAGAGACTATTCTTTGAATATTTTTTATTGCATTTAAAATTATTGTTGTTACTTGGTAGGATGAAAAAAGTTTAAAATAATACTAAGAAATATTAATTGAATGACCTTTTAATGTCACTTACATCATATATTTAAAAAGATAGCGCTGTATTTATATTACATAAAGTTGAAATCGCCTAATATTGAAATTGATTAATGTCCACGCGATCGAAACACTAGGCAAGATTAGGTTTTATACTATATTCGTGTATTAATAATTACAAATGAATGACCACCTAATTTTTTGAAGTAATATATCTATAGTAAGTAAATGGAGTTTAATTGAATTTGTTGTAAAAATAGCAATCACTCAAAGTCATTGATGTGGAAGAAAGTTAAGAATTAGTATTTCTCGAGAAGTGTTTTCGTGAAAACACATTCGTGTCTCCAAAAGTATTTTTTGGGCATGTTCGATTAGTGTTAAATAAAAGTATAATGGTTTATGAACTTGCTTTAACTTATTTACATTCAATTATACCGATACATGAGTGATGTTATACGGCTTTTCGTAAAACACTATTAAAAAGAAATATGGATAACATCTTTAGTACAAAAATATGATGAAGTTTTCTTATGACTACCGGACCCAGTCTTAAGAAGTATCTCCCTGTGTACCGTCACAGGAGGAAACAGTCTCCGGAAAGCGATCATCATGCTTTAACTCTCTTCTTATCTCTTACATTCTTACATCTCTCACGAACTTTTGTCTGATTGCCAATTCCATATTTAATTATCACCTTAATCAACAACGACACATCTTGATCGCGTTGGAATTAGTCACACAATAATATTTATTAGGTATTGAGAATTCGTATACATTTCTCGCAATGAAATTACTTGCATCATCGATTTAATTGGGTTTACATTCTTCGAGATTTTTTTTTAATTCACTGTTATAAACTTTCCTACCAACTTTTTTCCGATATTTTATGTAGTCGGATAATAGGAAAAATTAAACGTATTCTCTTTAAAACGCATACGCTATGTAAATATCTTCTTTTTCTTAGCTTAATGCTTCACGATCGTTATTTTTTCTTAATCACTCTGTCAGATATAATTAATATTTTTTATTTTACTTCGTACTGCATTTATATATATATATACATATATATATATATATATATATATATATATATATATTGTTTCGGAAGTTATTTATTTTAATATGTCGTTCTAAATCGTAAAACGTTGTTTTAATTATTTTTATTCTTAACTGATATTTAAACAGTAAATAGAATGATTTGATTTATTATTTAGATGTTGTTCAAAAACAACTTTCATTCCACATTTCTCCCAACAGTCTCTAAAATTTGAACTTAAAAATCTACAACTAATTGCCGGATACTCAAAAAGCAAAATCACTCCTTTTGTACCTACTGTAGTATAGTAGTAAAAATGCTAAAAGTATAACTCAAGAGCGGATATTTAGTTGAGGTTTAGCCTCAAAACAAAAGATTTAGTTCTGCCCACCAGTTTACAATAATGTCTACCACCGTCCGGATTCAACCTAAAACCAAAGAATATTAACTATTACTGCGCAAACAACGGGTTGCCGATTGTTTTGATTTTCCTAGGTTGCCGCGTGCACATGTGATTTGTTTAATTTTGTGATATTTGGTTGAGTATAACTTGTGCAATTCAATCTTAATTGATGAATATTTATAATAATTTAATATAACGGTCCATTATTGTGTTGTGTACGAGTTCTCAGAAAGCAATAAAATCACTATGGATTGAAAATAGATTTGTCTTCTTTTTTGTTGTAAATAATTTTATTTTACATCACCAACTTATTTGGTTAGTACCCATAATATTATGTATATGTCTAGAAACGTTATTGGGCAGTTTTTAATTTCAAACTGTTCTTAATAGTTATTGTTTTGTTGGAATATTATGTGGTTGGAAACGTATCATAGTACTTATAAACATAGGCTTATTATATTATTTATTAAGAGATCTTTCAGACAAAGCAAATGTAATCTAGTCAAAAGTACAACGAAGGCAATATTTTAGTGTATCACATTTATAATAATTAAGATTTAATTTCGTTTTTAGGATCCACACTAAGCACCTTTTTTCAAATTCTTTCTTAACATTATTATTATCAAATCACTTTCATTCAATTACATGTAAAGTATAAAATATTCATTTATATGATTACATTTTTACAATTAGGCAATAATAAAGACGGGCATAATAATGAAGTGCGCGCCAGTAAAAAGTTACTGCGCCAGTGTGCTATCGAGACGGTTATTCGATCGACGCTATTAGTTAGAAAGAGAAACAGTTATATTGCTGACGTATAACGCCAACTCGCATGATCAGCGCGATTCTCCGCAACAATCGAAACCGATATGTAGAGATAGTAAATATTCTTTGCTTGCACGCTGCAGCCCTATAATTATTTACGCACACACTCAATAGGATCCGTATAGGCGAGTACATATGTAATGGTGTAGGCAATTAAATATGTTCGCTAGTATGTAGTATCGGGTGTGCTAAAACTCTATGTCCTCAGAATGTCTAGAGTATTTAAATTTGTGATATTAGTTCGACACTATGTGACATTGGTATTTTTAGTTGAAATATCTGTTACTATTTGTTTGAGCAAAAAATATAAAATGCAATGTGACCCTAATGGATAAATAAAAAACACCCCAATATCGGCAAATGACAATTGGTAAATGGATGTAATTTTCAATGAACGGAATCTTCAACTTCGTGGAATATTCCATGCATTGACAGCTAAGTCGATTAATCTTAACTTTAATGGCTGATCCAAGCCAAAAAGATGTATAATGTCGTGTGCATGTAATATAAAACGGCTGTTGTTTTGTTGTGGATAAACCATGATATTACATTTTGACTGATTGCGCTTGAATTTTCGTCAACATTTTGTTGTGATAATTGTTTGTTATTTGAGTGTTCATTTTATCAAACATTTAAATTTTTATTTTATTCCCAATAAGCCCAGTCATTCTTGCAACTATTTAGACACAATGTATACGTTGAGGTAGATTATATGTAACAGTATTAAACATCAAACTTAACCCGCTGCAAGCAGCGACATAGGTATAGCTTCAGCCTGTCCTATACTTATGTCGCTATTAGTAATTCAAATATATTTCAAAAAAAATGTTTGTTTGCACAAGTTGTAAATCTTTGTAGAAATGCAACCCAGTAGAGATTTAAATACATTTTTGTATTTCTATGCGATTTAACAATTGGATTTTTAAAGGTTTTATCACCGTTAATGATTCAAATATATTTTAATGATTTTTTACTTTCACAACTTTCATAAAGTTTTGGTATTATTCTAGCAATAATTCAAATAAACTTCTGTATGTTTCTTTAATTTTACAATTTCAGTTAATACAAGCGTTTGAACAAACGGTCACGAAAAAATGATCACGAGAAAATTTTTCGATATTACCATTCATAATGCAATGAATGTTACATTGCAACAAAAAAACGAGAATCAAAGAGACGTTACTCAGTCAGCGTTGAGTACCTCTGTTTCTTAATTACTTCAATAAACTCAACCGCTATAATATTGCTATGAAATATGAAATTATACTTTTTCTTTTAAGTGAACATTTTCCAGTTTCAATATTTATAGTTTTCGTTGCACCGTGCTGCGCAGTTCAATCATGTTAAGCTCCTACACTGCATTCGGTTTCTAAGGAAACGTTGCAACTTCAAAATAATATAAAATATACACCGAAATTCATAATAAACATTAGTTGTATCTGCCAATGGTGCCGTCATGACGGTCTGGCTTTGCGGCAATAAGTAGGATTTGGTAAAATAGTAGCTTTAACTTAATTCAAAACAACATACCATTCTATGTTTTAAGAATGCAAAAATTACGGAGTACTTAAATAAAGGATTATATCCCAAACCAGGGAAAAGAAAAAAGAAATAAATAAGATGATATAGATCAACAAAATCCTAAGATCGAAAAAAAAAGGTATTAAGATATATTAACATTATTTTATTTATACACACAGTAATTTAAAAACTTTTGAAATTTGTGACTTTGTTACCATAATGCTGCAAAAATTAATCGAAATTTATTAGTGCTAATTAATTCTATACTATTTAATTTAATAGACATTATTACAACTTTTAATACAATAAAATCAAACCACCTCCAAAGACGGTAAATACCTTACGATTTGACCTTATGACTACCAGAATAAAAAATATTTTAAACACCAATATACATGTCTAACGATGACTTCCCTTCAATTTCTTTATTTAAAAATATTTAAATTAATTATGTAGTTAATTAAATGTTGTAATTTGTTGTGGCGCTGGCCTAAATTACCAGCTTCTACTTAGAGGTATCTACTACTAATTTTGAGAGTTTTTCAAGACAAACCGCTTTCAAAATAGTAAACTAATACCGATCTAGCTATTTTATTCTTGTGTCGATAAAACAGAAGGTAATTATTAATGCAATAATTGCCTTGGTCATCAACAGACCTCTAGGTAACTTATACAAGTGAACCAGCAAAGTTAATTTATAGGCATACCATATCAATTGCTAGAGTAAAAAAATTAAAAGAGAGATTGTAAATTATGATCATCCACCCATATTAGAATATAACGGACATCAAACGAATATTCGTTTTATTATTTTTTTTATTAACACATACAAATCCGAGGTACTTTATAGAAGTAATAAAATACTGCTTAAAAATTTAATAAGACTAACTGCAAGATAATTCTCTAGAGAATACTGCAAAATTATATCGCTTTCGGTTTCTATAACTTTTGAAGATAAATATAAAATTGTTCGTTTAATATTGTGAAAATATAATCTTTTGTTATGAGTGATGTAGAACTTTCACGTGTGATTATTATTGTAATAAGATGATTCTTTGTGTGAAAGAAATCATTTAAATCTTTTGTAGTGAAAATGAAGTTATTAACGCGTATCTAGTGTTATTGTTGCATAAATAATAAAACAAGAAATGTGATTGTGATTTGAACATTGAATTGGAAATAGACGTTGAATATATTTAAAGTGGTTTTATTAGTTTTATTGTATTTCGGAAAAGTATAGAAATACTAGAAAGGCCAAATGTATATTTGGAAAAATTTAATAAGGACCGATATAATTTTAGTTTTATTTTATTATTAGATTAGAGTATCCATATTTTCACATCATATTTTATAAAAAAATATTTGTTGGCTCATATTCTGAAAGATTTAGACTAGATGGAATGTACTCCAGATCGATGAGTATACAATTACTAAAATCATTCTCTAAAAGGATACAAAAAGACTTTTCGAAATCTTTTTAAAATTTTCAGCGTAAAAATTAAAAAATAATTTAAGATAAAAGTAACAATTATTCACATCATATGTGAATAAGTTGCAAAACATTTATCGAGCAGGTCTGTTCAATCCGAATGGATGTATAATGAAGGTTTAAATTCAGTAGAAAATAGTTTTTTACGACTAACAGATTTAGTTATTTTCTTTTGAATTTTTATATTTATTTTCTGCCATTTATTACTTGCACATATAAAGATATACCTACAATATATTAAGCAAGGGTGAAAATTGGAAGTATTAAAGTATATCATATTAAATTATATTTTTTGGGTAAAATGTTTTCCTATATGTAATATTATAAATAGTCAACTGTGCGAGTGCCTATAATTAATAAAGTCTAGTGAAACGTCTAATCCGTTATCGCAGCAGCGTGACATTGTCGTGCGCTATATTCGAGATGCAATAAAGGCCAATTACGGAGGAGCGCGCTCAGGGGCAAAGGCATTTTTTATAACGTTGTGATATTTGAGTTTCAAATTTTAATAACATGAAATTAACATATACAAGAAATTAAATCAATATCGCAGGTCATCAAATCAGATATTATATTCTTTCGATTACAATCTCGGTCATGGGTTGCATAGTCTTTGAAATCCATCTTCATCTGATCTTTACATCGTAACAAAATAAGAAAAAATTATTTAAGAGTTTTTTTGTAAATTTCTACAAATAAACTGATAAAGTAAGTATATGATTTAACATAAGGATATTACTACTTAACGAAAATATATTTTATTATAACCAAAAAGAGGTACTCCAATTTTTACCGATACTGCGTTACGGTAAAAGATAGCCAAAAATTAATTGTAAGTGCTTGATCAAAGAATTTTAGAAAAATTAAATGTTAAACATAGATATGGAATTACTATGCTGATTAGGTAAAATTTTTTTGACGAATACACATTACCACGACTCGTGTAAATGCTAATAGCAAAACTTGACCAAGTTTTACAATGATGCCAGCAGAATTGAATTGTGTCGTCCGAAAATGTACCAACCCAAAGAAAAATTAACGATTACTACTTACAACTGTTTCTTCAAGTGGACAGCCGTCGAGGGGTGTCCCTCGACCTAAAATATCCTGTGACCTAAAATATCCTTGGCCAAAATATTGGTGAATCTTTCATTAACAAACTGGCATTATTATTCCCGGTCTTTAGCTGAGACAAGTGCTATATTAGACACTAAAATGTAATGATTAATTACTAAAATGTAGATATAAGTTGATGATTGAATTTAAAAAAAGACATATTGAAAATAAAATAATTTCCATCATCTAGTGGAGAAATATAAAACTAAATATTTATTATTCTTGCTTAAAAATAGATTTTGTAACCGAATCGTAAAGTGACACTCTGATAATTGAAAAAGTGCTGATAAAACCATAAATATTAAATCTATTATATCTTTTTAATACTGAATATGTACATGTAGAAATGTACGTATTCAGTTGGCCTATATATATATATATATGTACATATATATGTATGTGTGCGTGCGTGCGCGTGAGTGCGTTCGTGCGAAAGTGCTTGGGTGCGTGCGTGCGTGGGGGCGGGCGGGCGGGCGTGCGTGCCTTCCTCGGTCCCATCCCTGACCTTTTTCCAACATCAGAAATAAATTAAAAGAAGATAATGATAACAGAGGCAAATGAACGATACACTTAGACCAATAAAACTAAAAATGTTTGTCACTATTAAACATGATGAATGCTTTTTCAGGTAGAAACAAAATCATGCCACAGGAATTCGATCCAGATAAAAACAACGTACATGCAAGATCTGTGTCATGGATATCTACTGTTGACATAGGAAATTGACTAACGGTGCTGACATCTATATGACGGAAAAAGCTGTTCAAGGATCATCGCTCATGTTCGCATAAAGAATCCCCGTGGCTGCCTCCGACTACATTTCCTGGTGTGACTTGGTGTGCGTGTAAGGAGATTTTTGTTACTCGTTTGACTGCCCGCTAACGCCTGTTGGTTTTCTCATAAATTTGAACGAGAGTTATCCAAAGGAAGGCAAGTGTGGCTGCGGACTCAGCATGTGTGATTACATTGCTAATGGACGTTGAAAAATTTTGACGATTGCAAAAAATAGCAATGTCTACAGTACAGGCGCACGTGGCTAGGCTTGATAACTGGGTCCAATGACTAACTTTCACATCGGATATTAAAATTAGAAATAAATTTCAATTTGCATTAGAAAGCTCAACTTTAATAATGATCAGAATTTTAGTAAGGATCGAGGAATGCGAAGATGAGTGTAGAATCCGAATCCTGTCATAATATATTGCCGTGAAAACCATGATGCGTCGCGAGGTTTTTTGATCGTCTTACAAATTCAGGTTGATACTTTTTATTTTATTATGATTCAGGCGTAGAATTTTCGCTAATGAAGTTATCACTTGTGCCTCACTTTTAATGTAAACATTTTTTTATACTGTAATAATGACGGATATAAGACAATTTAGCGTGAAAATTGGACATAAAATTTTAATCACGATACAAATTAACAAACCCATGATATTTAATTTCATTACCAGACAAGTATTTGTCGCATGACATCATGATTGTAACTTTGGTTCTGTTTTTTAGTGAATTCTATAACCAAAACCTGCTCACTGGTTAATAAAATATTTTTTTCATTTAGCATTACTAGGTATGGAATCTAAACTAAACATATAGAAAAAAGTCAGACAAAAAAAATTAACCGCTAATGAATAAAGCAATAAACATTTATGTCAGAACTGACGCTCAGTTATTTATATATTAAAATGAAATTGAAATTTTCTTGCAAAAACTACAAGTTTCTTTTAGAATCGATTAGGTGGGCTGTATAATTTCACAGAAATTATTTATGTGAAAAAAATGTTGTCCTTGTACATTATTTCTCATTATTATGTCTTTTTTCCTTAACAACATAAATAATATAGATGATATTCAGAGATAACCTAAAAATATTAAAAAAATATATCACCCCCTCTTTATTTCCGCAATTCCTTAATCTATACTCATACAAAGATTCAGGGTGTTTAGAAACCTACGCATATGTTGTTGGAAAATTATAGCAATAATGCTAGATGACGTAATTTTTTAAATATACTCTATTGATATGGATTAATGAAAAGGTATGGTAAGCAATATATATATATATATATATATATATATATATATATATATATACATATACATGTATATATATATATATATGTATACATACATATATATATATATATATATATATATATATATATATAAGTTATTAAAATTAATATTTTCAAATAATTTAATACAAATGTTATGTACCCTTAAAAGTTTATAAGTACCTAATTGTATGCGTGACATGGACGATAAAAATTAAAACATTAGAAATATTCTGAAGATGGGATCTATTCCCTGGGGCTAGAGAAAGATCAAAATAAAAAATTAAAGTCTTTGAAGAGGTTTTTAATGGTGTAGGTTTGGTTTGTGTAAATTGAAAGGCTAAATGGTTGTATACATTAAACATAAAAATATTTTCATTTACTAATTTTTATCGTTCAGGTTGTACTCTTTTATTTTCTTTAGGGTTTCTGCATTTTCTTCTGAAGGCGAAATATCGAGCCCAAGGTACATTCATGGTCCACCACTATTTGCCAATTTTTTTTGTTTGTCGATCCAAAGTGGTAAAAGTATTCTAAATCCAGTACACAATTCGCATTTGTCTGATGACCTAACTTCATATCATATTTAAAGGCCCGCGTACGAAATACAAGAAAGTGGTTTAGGTATTTCAAGTGTAGGTCGAGCTAGGTTTTTCATGTGTGAGTCAATGTTGACTTTAGTATTCATATGTTACGATTTTCATGTTAGAATTTCCGTGAATTTTACCTTGCAACACGAGGTAAAATACTTTCAGATATTTGAACTCGTTTATATAATTTAAGATTCCAAATAATTGGGCGTAGGTTATTAAAACTATGTCAAGATAATTTGAGATGTAACGGGGGTAGACAGTAGCTCGATATAGATTGTGTAACTATGCACATGATCAGTGCCCTTTATTTTTATTTCGCACGTACCTAACTCACTGCCATTTATCTAAATATTATGCGCTTGATGCATCATCTTCTTATAGTATACGAGCCAATAAATATAGATACGAAAAATATGCGGTCTCACCCTGTTAATTGCATTATAGAACAAAAGACGCTTATTCCTCGAACACAATTTTGCTTTAAAAATATTTACTTAGGACGGCATAAGACGCGAATTTCCATCATCTTAGCTGCTCCTTGTCTATTGTAAAATAATACTGTGACCATCGATATGACCATGGCATATCTTACAGAAGCGCACTTTACTTCAGGAAGGCAAAACAAATACAGTCTGTTTGAAATAACTTCAGTAATCGCTTACTGAATTGTTTCGGTTGGCAATTTTGAATGATTAAATTTGGTTTATATAACTTCTTTATTCATTAGAATATCTATTGCGTTTGGATCTTAAAAGTATAGTCATAATTTATTTATGAATTAAACTGAAATATTCATTAATATTTCATAATTTCTTTTACATCTCACTGACATAACTAATTAAAACAATAACAGGTTTACGAGGGTAAGTTCAAATTCATCCACCTTTATAGATTAGTAGTTATATACGTATATTTTCCCCCGGTTGCATTGTACAATTGGAATTAAACCTTTTGAAATGCATTAAATATATACATATATGTATAATGCTATCAAAATTTACTAATAGTTTCTCAGATGATATAGATCGGTACTCAAAATGTTACGAAGGACTCCAATTCACGCCCAATGTATAACAGCGAGTTGCAAATATAAACTGGGTCAAAGTTAATATTTATACCTCTACTAAAATTTGAAAAGATCAAATTTATGTGACATTGGAAATTAAATTCATTTAATATTATATTATTATCCCTCTACATGTCCGGATAAATCAGTGATTATTTTGTGAGATATCATTACTGTTATTAAATTAATTATATCGAGTTGGTTTATAAAGTTTTAACCTCGACTTTGTTTTTACAAGAAACATGTTAATATTTAAATGTTATCCTACAATACAAGTACTATCTTTTCTTGTGACTTATTGTCATCTTGAAGGCAAAATCTAGAGACTTAGATAAAAAATAACCAAACATTTTTTAGGGTATTCCATACTGACGATTTTTTGGTCTTCCTTACTAACAATTTTTTGGTTGAAAAGGATGAATATATTACCTGAACCACCGCTTAGCCCTAAGTGTCATTAATCGGAGTCACTTCGGCCTATTTATTTTATGTAAACATTCAGAAACGTTTATCAATATTTTTATCCTTGCCTTTTATTTTATCCACTCATTTTGTACTTGAAAATCCGCAGTATTTCCACATATAACAATTTATATTTAATACTAGATTTATTACTTAATTTTTATTCGCAAATAAAGGAAACTACGTGATGTAGTATTATTTCTACTTTATTTAAATTCTTAACCATAACCCAGGTTTCGTTGTATGACAACATCTTCGGTGTGCAATTTGTAAGGAATTTTTACAAATTGCCCACCTGCAACTAAATAAATACAAATTATATTGATAAGTATTTTACGCGCTATCGAGAAATATAATCGAAGCTAAACTGATTTCATTACAAACTATTACTCACTTATTCTTCCGTATTCAATTAACACGGTGGAGTACGTGATTTTGGATGTGCCCCGCCACGCCGATACTATTTAGTATACAAATTTTATAATTGAATTAATTTTATTTTTTCCGCTTTTGTCTTTTTAAATGTACTAAACACATTCAATGAACCCATTTATTATCAAATTTGATTTTTTGTAGGTCGTATTTTGCCAATATAAATATATTTTAAGATTAAACAAAAGATTGTGTTAATGTAATACTTATAATTTTATGGTAAATATTATATGGTCAGAATTTTAAGGGAATAGTTGTTTCGTAATAAAAAAAACAATGGGAAGTGCCAGACGGATAAGTAAAATCCTTAAAGATTTTGACAATAATCTATGCTCTTATAAAACAATAACAAACGAGAAACTGTGAAAAGAGGGACCAATATTTTGCCTTTATGTTATTCGAAAACCGTTTTTTTTTCGATTACTACTTATATTTGCGGAAAATATTTCGTAAAAATACAACAAAAAAAATGCAGCTCCATACAGTTCATTTCTAGATTTTTATTACGCAAATAACATATCATGAGCTGCTGATAGGAATTTGATAAGGGGATGATTTTTTCAAGGTTATCTCTCTATCTCATTCAAATAGTCAGTCAGTGAATCGAATGGAAAAAATAAACTTTAAGAAATCAATTTATTAGATTTTCCTATCAAAAGTAGTAAAATTAACAGTAAAATTTAGAATCTAATATATAATTTCTCAATGAAATGGGCTATTCTTAAATAAATGGAACGACATCTGGGAAGTTTATCCCTAAAAAGGTCATTTGGGGGTTTATGGGGTGATAATCTCCAGGTAGCAAAAAATATTCACTCTTGAATCTTTCATCCAGAGAAAATACGCCCAGAAATAGCAAACCCAGAGGCAATTAATTCAGGTGTTATTACATCGGAATAAATTGTCTGTGGGGTTATTATTTCTGGCCTTATTTTCACTTTTTGTGGATAGAGAATACAGATAAGGAACATGAATTTGTGACATTCAATTGAGTATTTAGAGGATGTAAAATTCCAGTCTAATGGTTGAAGTTTGCGGCTGTAATAGAGCAGAAGTAATTTCACAATTTAATTAATACGGGCAAATTTGGCTTCCAAGCCTATGTTAGATGACTAATTGCAATGAAGGCAGTATCTCATGAAAACAAGAGAAAAAGTATTTAAAACGATGCATCGAATTTAAAAAATGATTCCATATTATTGAATTAAATCAAGTTGATGTCTATATTTCACTCTGTCCTTGTTGTAATTGTTTCTGCTTTGATATCTGCTCTTCGATAATAGATGCAATATTGTTTTTTTCTAAAGTAATTACGGTGAATGATTTTTATTTTCATGCTGGGAAAATGAAATTAGAATATTTGATTTAAAAAAAAAACTGAAGTCATATTGGAATTGCCATATAAGTACATGTAACCAAGATAAGTGTGTGTGCATACATTTACCTGCACACAACTTCCCCAAGGAGTCAAATTTCACATGAAGGCACGCAAATCAGTAACGAATAATCTTCATCTCTGACATTGTACGTAATGTTATGCTACTATGTATAGCAATAAAATAAAAATGCGCAAAAGGTTATCGAATCGAAAACATAGTTATTACACTATTTTAATATTCTAATTTGCCACTTAAGTACCTCAATTAATCAGAACGAATGATAATCTTCACCCAATGTTGAGATATATGGCCATAAGCACATTTTTCCACAGAGCTCAATTATCCTAAACAAATTTAATATTTAAAGTTTCGCGAGAGTAACGTCTATAAAACTGCCCCGATATAACTTTTAAAAGGCTTTTACCGATGATTCAAGACAAGATTATTTTTTTGAACATGCAAAAGGGTAACATTAAAAAAAATCAACTCTTAAATTCGCGCATATTAAATATTTGGAAAGAGAACCAAATTATTAAAATTCTAGATTTATCAACACCCCCTTTTTCCGGTGAAGATGAATCCGCATATTTTATTATAATCTAGCAATCAAGATATTTCCTTGTAAATGAATAACGCCATTTCGACATGAGAGAGTAAATGATAAATGAACTTATGGAATGCTAATGAATATTTCAATTTAATTCCTTAGTAAATTATCGATGTACATTTAATTTCCAAGTAGAACACGCAAGTATTAAATGATAAATAAGAATTTTAAAAAAATAATTCAATTATTTAAATTTGTCAGCGCTGAAGGCGTTCAAATCGCTTTCTGAATTTTTTTCAAATTTACTGTTTTGTTTTTCCTTTCTGAAGGTAAACGTGTTATAATATGCATAGACTAAATATACGACGAAAATATTAAGTATATTATAATATGCAACTGTCAAGTGGTAGTTCTCAATAAAGAAGGAGTAGCTAATGCGCCAGAATTCCACTCCTCATACTGTAGTAAATAATTATTCTTTAGACAAGAGGTGCGTTTTAAGGAATTTGTGTCATTGATTCTGTAATAAAATTTTCATGAAAAAACCATAATTTTTTATATATAGACCTTGTAGTTCATACGAATATCTTACCATAAACGACGATGTAACAAGCGCGTGATATTAATTATTAAACAAAGAGAATATATTAAAGTCATTATTTCTCCATCATTGCACAAAGATGCGTAAACTATTTCTCAAACATAACTTCTAGTTGATTAGTAAGACAACATAAATTTTAAAATAACCAATGTTTATAAGAGGGATGGTCACAAATCTATATGAATATGAGAATATTTAACTGTTAAACTCAGAGATAGTTGACAAAAAGTTATGTTGAATATATTTAGCGTTAATTTTGTAGAAATTCATTATTCACAATTAAATGAAACTACGTGATGTAGTATTATTTCTACTTTCTTTAGTTCTTTACCACGACCTAGGTTTTGTTGTATTACAATATCTTCAGGTGGGCTATTAGCAAAGATCTTCTTTGCAGTACTTAAAGACAATAGAAATATTATTACATCACGTAGTTTCATTTAATTGTGAAAAGTTATATCTTTCAAAACAAAATTAATGTTGTTACCTATATATTACTGTTTAGAAAGCGTATAAAAATAACGTAAACAATTCTTAAATATTAAAAAAAATATTAAGTGTGCGTGAAACTTGCAGTACGAGAGTCTCGTATTCACAGAATTATGTAGAAAATATACGGGTGAATATTTTTTCTATAATATTAAACAGTTTACTGTTTAAAACATCTTTCAGAGCAGTACAAACATCGTGAACTTCTCACAAAGTACATGTATTAGAATCACCAATAAATTTGTTAAACATATATTGGCGCTGTTGTTTTTAAAATTGAATTAAGTATTTACGATAACAGGGAAACATATTATTCTCAATATCTCAAGGATTATACATACACAAACATACACGCACACACACACACACACACACACATATATATATATATATATATATATATATATATATATATACATATATATATATATATATATACATATATATATATATATATAAATATATATATATATATATATATATATATATATATAGTGACTATAAATTCAGTAATATTAGTTATTAAGATTAATATGTGTACATTCCTGGAATCAAAAAAATCACGTAAATAAATTGATTTAAAAACAGCAAAGGGCGGAAAAGAAAGTACCGCAAGGCATATAATACTTAAAATATGAGCTTTGCAATATTTTCCTCAGCGAATAAGGTAAAATAGAAATTCTCTTACATATTCTTTATTTACTTAATGCTTCTAATTCCTATATATGTATACTGACTAGGTGAAATACATAAAACGACATATAAAATCCTTCAAAGCCAGTGACTAAATGTTTTAAATGTTGCAAAATATTGTTTTTAAAATTAATCCTTTGAAAATGATTAAATTTTAATTTATCGTATAATATCACACTATTGAATTACAAACATGCATCATATCCAATTTTTATTTTTGTATGGTGATATAAACTTCCGCTCGAAAAATTAATTTTCATTGCTCTCAGAAAAGGATTACATTATGTATGAACATAAACTACCTACATAGAAATAATAATTTTAGATAATTATTGTTGACGGTTTAAAGTAGAGTCGACAACATAGTAAAAAGCTTTAAGTAAATTACATTTTACTTTTAATTGAAATAAAATGTTGAAGGCTGTTAAAGGGTGCGTGTTGCTAACAATTGGAAGCAGACAATATTTAGTTGAGAAATGTTATCGATTATCTGCTATCAGAGATATTCGAATATTCCACGATATATTATTTGTTCGTTTTAACATTAGTTAATTCCAACCTATGATAGTAGATAATAGATATTGTCGATAACATTGTAGTATATATGTGTTTTTTCACATACATATGTGCACACATGCACGTATATGTGTACTTGTGGATAAAAATTTAATCCTTTAATCCTGACCCAATCCAGAGACCGTATTAAAAACCTTCCGATGGGAACTTAAAACGACGATCACGTAAAAAGGCCTAACGTGAAAGAAACATTGTGTAAACTACTTGAATCCTAATAACAAACTAATTTATTAAATTTTAAATACACTGGAAAAGCAAAATTACTAGACAGTGACAGTTAATCGAGGGAGTTGTACACGGAATACAATTGATTTGAAGCTATAATTTCATGTAAAGGTGACATTTGTAATACTTGTAAAATAACTTGGTTCTCCAGATTTCTCATAATTGTATGCAATGCATGTAGTACTCATTAACGTTGATTTTTGGTGATTTTAAATTGATTACTTTTTACTGGGATATGTTCAAAGCTTTACTATGTTAAGCTTATTTTTTAAATAATAGTGATACATTTCTATTTGTATTATTTGCATCCGTACTTTGTACTATGCGGATGGGGAGTGTATGTTTCATTTCCATTGAAAATTAAAAATTTTGTTAAAAATGATTCCAATTGGAAATTTATTCTATTAATGAAATTTATTCTATTATGATTCCGATTGGAAATTTATACTAATTTATTATGTTATAAAAGTTCCTTGTCAAGACGTTTGATGAGTGTTCGTGTGAGTTTTGCTTGTTTGACCTTAATTTTTATGAAATTAATCACCTTACTTTTCCACGCACCAATCAATTTTTAATGTTCTTTTTTATTTTTATAAACGAGATTTCACTGTAATTATCATAAGGTCACTTTAAGCGGGAAGCATACCTCTAATAAAAAGCTTTCATCTAATATTTTTTTAGTTCCAGTTTTCAGTATTAATTTTAGACTCCATAACAAATGGTTCAGCAATTTTTACTTTTTAAAAGAATGAAATCTTTCTGAGTTTATGTTAAAAATATCTCATTCTCTACATTCCTTTCCAGGAGTAGTTTAACCTTAATAAGCGTGATGAAAGTTTGAATGGAAGTTTGTGCACTCTTTGATAAAACAATTTTGTCGAGCAATAATTTTTGATAAATATCACTAACTGGATTTAAGAAAAGCAATAAAAAAGTATAGTTGGGATTTGTACATTTGATTGCGATCGTCATATTTAATTTTCTTAATATTGTTTGAGCGATATCAAATTGAAATCTAGCAGATTTTTTTTGAATGAATTTAAAATCGAATTAAGTAAGTTTATCCGTTCTGACAGGGAATTTTGAAAAGTAACATTAATTTTAAAATAATATCGTGAATGACTTAAGTTTGCTATAATTTTACAAAATTGACCAAAGGTTAATATGTTATTAATATCGTCAGATTTAAAAAAAAACACTTAAAAATATATAATAGCATAATAATACACTATATAATCTTGGGAAGAACGTTACAACATTTAAATGTTTTAATGTGACAGATTTCCCTTTATTTAATAGTGTAACATTTCCCCAATTAAAAACTAACCGTAGTTTGCCATTGTATTCTTGTCCCAATTACCTTGATAACTTTGCTCTATGTATAATATCTTTTTTTCAAATAATTATTTCATTTTACCGCGAAATTATTCTTCTCTTTCATTTAATTACTTTATTCATTCTTTGATTTAGTTTAAATTACGAATTAAATTATTAATAGGTCTTGATTAAACATTTATTATGGAGTCATACTCTAGGTTAACAATTAACATAGACATATATTAAAACTAAACTAAATATATAAATATATTAAATCTGAGAAAAGTTGCCTATTTTTAAAAATATGGTGGAAATCATGTGGAAATTCTAATTCATAGTAAACAAGTCTGTAGCGGAGCCTATGTTTGAGTAAATAACAGCACACTTAATTTGCTGTTAAAGCCGAGTTCATTAAAAATGTGGAAATAGTCGTTTCAAAGGTTTATGAATAATGATTTTACTTCTCGCCATAATATTAGGATATGTATTGGTATGGCAGAGCATATTTTGTAACATAAACCCTTTTATCCTTGTATAACAAATATTGAATCCAATATGCTCTGTTCAATTTTTACAGTGATGTCTAAAATGCAATTTTTACCGATTCGGTGATATTTTGTTTTGCATTAAGAATTTGTACGAACTATGAACTTAATAAAAATGATTAGGATTGTTTACGCCATATTTTTTATTAACATTTAGTATGTTATTAATAATACTTACCAATAATATATATTCACTTACATTTTGTTTCTAATAGACCAAATATGTATGAGTAATATTAATAAGTAAAATAAGTCGAAGTCGGTAAAAATATGAAAAACATTGACAGTAAATTTCTCATTAAATTTTTATTAATTTAGATTAAAGATTATTAATTTACAAAAAAAAATAAAGGTTTATTAATTTTCAGAGGCTTACAACCTAAATTAAGTGATGGAAAAATGCTACAGGGAGCGGTATTTGTATAATTATTTTTATTATAACTCGACCACATACGATCCTTAACAACACTAAATAAAACCAATCAAAAAATTCTCATATTGTTAGATATTATGAAATATTTACATAGATAACGACTTGAAAATAACTACAAACATTTTGAATACATTTACCGTGTATAATATGGTATCACAACAAATCAATATTAATTTGGATTCAAACGTACTAATACAAGAATTCTGACTAAATTCTGTGTCAACTAATACAAATATTCCGCATAAACTTTCTGTTAAGCGGACGAGCTCCTGCGAAGTATAACTAACCAGTTGTTTATGGATGTTGACATATATAAATTTTAGCACGTGAACGTTGAAGGTTACATTTTGCTAAATAATCATAGTCGACTTACCTTTAGACCACAGTTATAAATAGAATATATCTGAGATTGATATACTATCGTGACCGTGTTATGTTGGGTTGATCGCCAGGACCCCAAGACCTTCATCCGCGTAGCGCACAGGACTGGTGTTCTGGTGGACTGTAATAGATTGCTCTCATAGCAATAAGTTCGCCAGATATACCATTTAGATACATAGAAATACATAAATAATCAAAATATGTAAATAAATATACAATTATGAAAATAAATGTTTGTTATAAATTTGATCAAAGCTATCAAATCAGTCTGCAGTTTGACACCAAGCGCAATAACTAACGATTCTGTTTCTCAACAGATTGTCAGACAGACGCGTGAGTTAGTATATCTTACGTTGCGAGCTATGTTTACACCAACAGTTTCCTGCAATGCTGATCATACAAAACCCAACGTCAATTCTCGCAGGAAATCGGAGGAGAATACGAAACCAAACGAATTAACAGAAATCACGGTATATTAAATAAATAATCGAAAATCAATACTTGAGGTATATTTTATGCCTAAGACAACAATTGACCACACTGCTGATTGCACAAGACCTATCAACAATTCTTACAGATAAGCTAACACAGCTTATCGGAGAAGAACGCGATACCAGATGTTAGACGCTTTATGCACCACTCGAATACAACTTTAAAGCAGCATTCCATAGTTGTAGTCAGTAGAATTAAGTCAAGTTTACTTTAACTGCATTTGTAATTAAAGTTAATAATATACTTTTATACTAAACTATAATTTAGAGTTTCTTAAAGAAGTCACTTCTACATACTTCTGACTCCTCATAACAACTGTGCAAATATTTTTTCCAAAAATGTGTAATTTAATTTGTAATTTACATTGAAATATATATTCCGCATCTGTATTTTGTATTATGTGGGTGCGAAATATGTGTTTAATTTTCATTAATAATCACAAAAATTATTCCAATATGAAAATTGTTAAAAAATATTTAAATAAAACTGACCGTTTTATCGTTGACTGACTGTCCGTTTATTGGTAGGTATTAGTGTATTGACATATAATTAAAAAAATGAAATGTTTGTTATTGTTTCGATTCGACATTATTTGTCAAAAGATGGTGAATTTGATAAAAAATACTAGAATTACTCAGTAAATGATGTAAGTAACCTAAAGATTGGGGTCTAGAGTTACCGTAAACCTATGAATTACTTTTATAATATTGTCTCCCTAAATCATTATTTTTATGATGCCCTGAATAACTAATACCATAAATGGCTAACACATATTTCCTTCCAATAATTATCTCCATATATCTCGTTGACAAA
Source organism: Druceiella hillmani (assembly GCA_039881145.1). Lineage (NCBI taxonomy): Eukaryota > Metazoa > Arthropoda > Insecta > Lepidoptera > Hepialidae > Druceiella > Druceiella hillmani. The sequence goes on from JAYKKI010000044.1 coordinate 248,893, forward strand.
TTGAAAAGCAGCCATAAAATAATGGCATTACATTAGTAATAATTTTAAGAAAGCTCTTTCTACCATTGTTTTTAGAGGAAATTTGATTTATTTGACACGGTATATTGATGAGCAATAACGAAACATCTAAAAATATTAATATTATGCAGTGAATAAAATTTAGCAATGAAGAATTATAAGCAGTTACAGGAATTTTTTGGCTTATTTGGAATTATTTTTTCGTTTCAAAATCAGCCAGTGCATTGTAATAGGTTAATTTAATTTAGACTATATAAATATAGACGGTGTGTGGAAAAAGGGAATAAACAAAAATATATTCAGGAATTAAGTAAAGAAAATTTTAAACTACCCCAGGAAATGTTTAAGAAAAATATTTATTTGTGTGGCTTTGCAAGTAAAACGACAAAAAATATAGAAAATGATAAAATATAAATGATCGTTTTCAGGGTGCAGTAGTCTAGCCCTAAATCTTAACAATTTCATCATATGAGCGTGTCCGTCTGGCAAGTCTGGCAGTTTTGGCAATTTTATACCTACGTGTATGAAATTTCACAAGTATGCTTCTGATAAAAAAGATCTTGGTATTTTTCCTGTTTTATGGCCTCCTATGGTTGAGAAGTGGGGATGAAAAAAAGCTATTAGCGTAACCCGCTGTGTGGCATATTCTTTGGAAGGTCTTTTGGAAGCAAGTCTAGATTTTCTTTTTGAGCTCCGTTTACTAAATATTAAACTTCAATGTGGCTGCAGTATATAGACCAATCTTCTATTTTCAAATAAGGTTATTTAGAAATCTGGAAGAAATCGCGAAAAGAGGTATTGGCGAGTATTTTCAAATGTAATTATTTCAGGTAATTCAACTTCATTAATTTATGAATTACAAAGAACACTTAAGATTGCAGCAGTTACGTGGATGGGAATTAATGTTTGAATGACTTTATTAGTGTATTTAGGATAAATTGATATGTTTTATTAAAATATATTACTTGATATTCGGAAATACCACGACACTCTAATACATGCTTGGTTACACGCGCAATTGATTAGTTTTTATACATTATATTAGATAAGTAACTAAAAACTAACCATATTTGTTCATCCGTGCTAGTTTTTATGGTACCCAAACATACTATTTTAATTTATTCTTCAAAGCATAAAGTTGTTCTCGTGCAGTATGAGAGCATAAGGTTGCTCCGCCAGATGACACGAACTTAAATTCTGTTCTGTTGTCATAAGGATTTTTAATTTTTCTAAATTAAATATGTGAGGTGATCTCAGCATTAACACAGATGGAGATTAATGCTGAGATCATGGTTTTTTTTCATTTTAGTCTTAAAACCTAAGCTTAGCTGAGTCATAGCAGACTATAATTTTGCCCATCCTTGTGCGTGTTGCTCTTACCATGTATATTGCATAACGCTTTTTGATCACTCTAAGTTTTCTCTATTAATTTTTCATAATTTGTTTATTTTTGTACTAACTGAAATACAGACAATCATATGCCGCACTGATTGTATATCCTATCAAATTTATTGGTTTCTATAACGATCCAGAAAACGCTGGAAAAAGTGACGGGTTTATTAGTTGCCAGACTAATTTTTCCAGTTAGAACAAAACAGTGCACGAAGCTTTCACTCCTATTTAATAAAGTCAATAAAGCTGCAGTTCGAATAGCGTGCAACTGTCGAAGAAATGTTTTTTTCATTTTTAAAATAAAGTTGAAAAGAAAAAGGAAATTTCTATCAAAATAACTTCGATAATATAATACTGGCAACGATTCAGAAGACTGGAACCAGTCGTTATCCTTTTTACGTAAAATCAGTAATAACTCGACGAGTTGTAACATCATACCATAGAGCAATATATTTCACCATTATTACCCTATTCTTTCTTTGAAAACGTCTTATTGAAAAAAGTAAGTTATTTATAATATGGTACTTTCATTTGCATAGGTTATATTTTCTAAAACTTGAGTTCAAAAATAGTTAAGTTTTTGCTCTTTTGTTTTTATTTGTAAATAGAGTATTTGATATCCTGAATTTTTGAAAATAAATGATTCAACTGTCTAATGTCATACTAAACTAATATTATTACTAAATTTATATATATTTATTCTATAAGGGTATTTTGTTGGTTTTCCATATTAAAGAAGTAAACCCTTACACGTGATTGAACTCGTTAAAAATTCATGCCTAGTATATTTCTGTATAACGAAATACAGGTTTTTTATTTTTCTGATTTTCTATTAGTTGTTTTTGAGTTTATTCAATTTTTTAATTTAGAAGGTGAAAAGTTCTGCAAATTTTTTTGGCAACATATTTGTTCATATTTGTTCTACTTTTTCGACTATTAAATATTTACTGAAATATGATATATAACAACACAAAATTAATTAATGCATATTATAAAAATAGTAATTTTGCCATAGCATTAAAAAAATCATATTCTAATGTTGTTGATTTGGCATGGTATTTTCTGTATTGTGTTATTATAAAATACAAGCTAGTAAAAGGTATATAAAATATATTAGCGACGTAAGAGACAATCAAACTGCGTAAATTATGAGAGGGAAATATTGATTCTAACAAGATGCGATTTTGGACAGTAATGGAATGAAAAATTAATAAACCATGCAAAACAGACATACTGTGTAACAAAGAAAACTGTCAGATAGATCAATATTTAAATAGTGTTGATCGTGACGCCCTATAACTGTACCGAAGCGAAAATGTCGATATATTTTCTTGTAAAAAAAGTAAATTATATTTTTGTTTAAAAATGTTATAGAACATTTATTTACACTATAAATTGTTGCTTCATTTATTCTACCGGGAAGACATTTACGATTTTCTAGGTACCAGAAAGCAATGATATATATATAATTATATTTCCGTCTGATTAAATGTAACTTTTTCCTTACGCTCTGTCAAATTCAATAACATTAATTAGGTTTCATATAAATGTATTCATTCCTTAATACAGGTGAATGGATTTTTGTAACTACTTATTTAATATGAACGAAAGGGAGATTAGTTGAGATTAAAAATATAGGGTCCATTTATGTATTAATATTATAAAGAATAAGCATATTTCAAAAGGGGCATACTTGGCAGAATATATTGAGATAGTAGTACCTACTTATGATAACTGTCTTCAAAAGAGGGTCGTACATTTAATAAAAAAAATTTTGGAGCAATGTGATTGCCATATACATGGAAAACAAGATTGGAAGTAATCCCGTGTAGCCTTTTAGGAATATATAAGAAAATTAGAAAATATTATTGAAATAAGATAAAAGGAAAAGTAAAGTGCTAAAATTTATGTTTACCCGCAATTTTCTTTCATAAAATCTTTTTTCCTTCATAAATGAAGGAAAAAAGAAATGAAGTGACAATTTACTATGTAAAAAAATAAAAAATTAACGCACCTATTAAATTTGTGTTTACACGGATACCCACGGTTAATGAAAATTGAGATAATACTTACAAAACTGATTATTATTATAGATTAATTTTATAATCTGAAATAAAAGTACAATTTTCTCGCAATCGAAAAGACCGCCACTTTTTTAATTAAAACTTAAACAAAAAGGACGACAAAAAGGAAGTAGTACATGATTTTTCCTTCTTTCTTCGGAAAATAGAGTCATGTTTTCCAACCCGATTATAATAGGAACAATAAACGATATGTTTACATGCCAAATGGAAATAAAAGTTTAAAGTTAGGAAGATAATTAGATTTAATTAGAAAAAAATTGTTCGTTTAATTTCACGGCTACTGTACACTTTATGTATGTACTTAAATTAACTGCGTGACATTTCCGTGTACAAAGCGGATATTAGGTTAACTACAAACAAATCTGTCATATAGTTAACAAAGCTATTATATATTTGATACGTAATTAATAAAATCAAAATTTTATCACAAAAACAGTCGTCATTTATTACTTTAGTCCATGAAGAAATAATAGTTTTTCTTATTTTATAAAGAAATAAATTCTTCTTTCTGAGGGAAATAAATTTTTATCCCTAGAAATTAATCTGCCTCGAAATATTTACCAAATATTATTCTCCTGATTTTTTTAAACATGCGTGCATACATTGAATAAGAAATGTGAAAGAACTGCTTTACATCTAGGAGAGGTACAATCTTTTTTTTTATAATTTTCATATTTTCGTAGGTCTTAAATTATGTATATTCGTGTCAAATTTTAGTTCTGCAGCACTAACAATTTGTAAGTAAAGCGGTGGTGATATACATATGGACTTTTAATTTTCAAGTTGACAGAAATTAAACTGCCTTGAAATATTTACCAAATATTGTTCTCCTGATTTTTTTAAACATGGGTGCAAACACGGTTAAAAAGTTTGGAGGAACTGCTTTACATCTACGGGAGATATAACAAATTTTTTGACCTTTTCATAGCTTGGTATTCCTTATAAATATTTACATCCATGCTAAGTTTTAGTACAGTTTACAAGTAGTGATATACAGATGGGCAAGCAGATAGATATGGCAAAATTATAAGGGTTATTAATTTGATTATGGAACTATAAAAATTCATGTAATTACTCTACGTTCACTCACAAATACATCACCTCAGTTGATCTTGAAGTGAAATAACTATAATGCTGTGACGTACAGATGGACAGAGGATTTTACGACACTATAAGGATTTTGTTTTGCCATTTGGTCACGGAAACCTAAGAATATATTATTAGTTGAATAAATTTACAAACTTCACTTTAGGAAGTCGTATATCAAACACTACTTTGCAAATTTTACATTTATACGTACATATTATTTCGCAAATATATTATAAATGATACAGCATCTATTTGTCAACTTTTAATGTTCTGGAGAAATATAAATTATGCCAATTAATGTCAAAAAAGTGCCCTCTACTTTCTCACTAGCTTACGAAGCACTATGTACATAGATGTACAAATTTAGTCCATAAAGTTGCCCGATGTGGAATTTTAATAGCATTAAATCTGCTTTGTACTCTTTCTATGTCATCTTATTATTATGCGGAATTAAGTGTACAACATTCTTTATTTCAGAACATCTACCTGTATATTGCTAAATATAGTAAGGTACATACACCAAACATGTGAAAACGTTTGTAATTTGTAATTCATTCATATCATCATCCTTACGTCGCATGTAGAAATTTAAAGACGAAATTGTTCTATAACACTTTATTATTTTGTAACAGCGCTTTGTTTGACTATACTCGTATTATGAAAGTGACATAATTAATTTAACTTAATTATTTCATGTAATCTATTTCACAAATAAATCAATTTTTTTAATGTTCATGTCGAATTAATATTAATAATTATATAAGAAGGAAAAACCTAGCAATTTTCATTATCGTTTCGGTATCTCGACGCTATTGTAATACCAATAAATTTTGACTATCACATGATAACATTTAATCGTGTTATGTATTACGTAATGTGCTCCCATCGAGAATATTTTCTTATAAAATAGCATAACACACTTAATCCGAACTCAAGCAATAATCGTTCAAAGCAGAAATTAGCGTGATCCAATGTTTTTTATATTTTTGTATTAATAGTTTAATTACAATAAGAAAATTATTCAACTTAATTAAGAACATGAAAAAAATTTGAGTACGAATAAAAACTGTAGGAATCCATTTGAAAATATAAGTTATAATGATCTCAAAAATACAATTTTTCGTAATTTTAGGATTTTTCACAGATACGTATGCAAAAAATTTGCAAAAAATACGCCACCACACGGTATTTTTAAAACTTCTAAACCTAAAATTATTAAAAAAGGTTTTTACAAGCCTACGTAAAGGTACAACCACTATTCTAGATGTCATAGTTCCAGTATCGTCATTGTACCTTTACGTAAGCCGGTAAAACCCTTTCCCTACATTTAATTGTATTAGATATAAATAAATATTTATTGCGCTATAACGTTCATATTAGTGACAACTTGTAACAAAAAAGTAATTTTACTTCAAACGTTTCTGTCAGACTCGCACTTCACCCTTCAATAAAACAAAAAGAACACAAGTCCCCTTTTAATGAGACGACATAAATAAAAGCATAAAATTATGTCATTTTTATTACATTTCCCCATGCATTTATCACATTTTGACCACAGGTACATGTATTTGGGTATGAAGATAGATGCTCACAGAATAATAATACAAATGTCTGTATTTAAAGCTCTATTTAATATGAAATGAAATCTCAAAGTACTGATTATTGGCCATCTTTACAAAGTTTATAAACACGAAAATAATGTTCCTTGTAGATTATGGTAGATTTGCATGTGTGGTCGTGACCCGCTACTCCTATCTTTTCTAATATTATTATACAAATTAGCGTATACTGTTATCAAAAGGGTTTTAAATTTGAATTATTTTTTATTAGAAATACTTCATAATTTGTAACCGTTTTCATAAAAAAATTAAATTCATATTAATTTCTACTCCCTGGCTGCAGATTTATTCTATACATTTCATCGAAAACTATCGATATCTTCAATTAAAATATATTTAGTTACAATAAAATTATATCCTTGTTTATCGAAAACTAACCAACTGTCTTATCGGGAATTTTGACAAAATTTGGCGAGGTATATATTGATTATTTATATTGAATTTTGGAATATATTTATAAGAAACATATTTATCCCAAATCTCGTAACTCTAATCAAGTCGCAAAATTAATTCCTTAATAATTGAAAAACTTCAATGTCTGAAACTTCAATGTCTGAAAATGTTCCATGAATTTGCTTTTAGTTTCCGAAACGGAGATGAAACAATAATATTGAAGTTTTCTCTACCATTTTCGTGGTTTTGAAAATATTTTCTAATTTATGCGTGTTATTTTATTTTAGCAAAAAATATCCATGATTGTCTTTACTATAAGGCTTATAAGGCTTATAGATCCAATGCGTAATGACGCATCTTTCCAATAAAGAGACGATGTTGACCTATGGAGCTGTAACTTTATAAGTCATAATTTGTGACGTCAAAATAAAATATTTTATACGTATCATTTCATTATATTCAAAGTTCTAATTGATTTGTACATGTAAACTATCGTTAAATTAGGTTCCGTTGATCGTGTAACATTTCAAAAGGTTATAATCAAGACTGTCCGGTAATCGATTTTTGTTATGTGCCATCCCAAATTCCCTCCATCCTGCGAGTCACTTCCATCAATGGAGAGGTATTAAAACAGATCAACTATTATTACGGACAAAATAATATTTACCATTTTCCTGATCAAACATCTTAATGATCGCTTAATAAAATTAAAGCTACCCATTAATTTCATTACTACTGGTAACTCTAATTCGACAACTCACTCGTCTCTGTGAAGATTTGTTTATTCTGGACTGTTTGAAAAGCTGAAGTGAAAGTATTGTTTTAATATAGTGGGAAGTTTAATGAGAATATTTACATTTAGTTATCATTCCAGAATTTGCGTTAAACTTTCAAATTTTGAATCTAGTTAGGCAAATATTTTATCTGATTTAATTTTTTAGAATAACGAAATTTTTATTAACTTAATGTGTATTTTCGTAAATGACATATAGGCTTGACCCAAGGTGTGCGATACATCTCTGATTTCAATAATTAGAAAAATGCTCCAAAGCTGCCACTTTATATCCGTTATTATGTACGGTATTTTAATTAGCGGGAAAATTCATTACTGTAATCATGAAAGTTCTAACCACTAAAAGTAATCAGTTTTTTTTTAAAATCTCTAGTCTGCTGTTTAGTGTGGAGAAAATTGTTTGCTTGTTTTAGTGTGAAGAAAAATTTTGAACACGATTTTATTCGATCAGACTTAATTAGTTTGACTACAGTTCACTTCGTAATAGATAAGGGATAAACATTTATTTGCAAGCCTCACATAAAGCGTAAGAAATTGTCTCTAAAGATTAAAGAAGTACAAAATTATCTCGTTATTACCAGGCACAGTGAAAACAAATATCTGATGTAGGGTCCCTTAGAGCTGTAAAAAATAGGCTTCTAAATCGATGGAATCAAGAACCCTGAAACACGCATATTTTAATATTCGTTAATAAATCATTTTACCGCATATGTTAATACTCGTAAATAAATCAAAACTTATAGGGTAAGTCCTATTGATATTGACCTGGAATCATGAAATTTAGAAAGACGCAAGATCTCAGAATAAAAGCAAAGGAATAAATTCTGAAATTTTTATTTTATAGTTATATCACATAAAAATGTTTCTTAGATATGTTGGGCAATATATTATTGTTATAAAAAATTAAAAAAATTTTAGACAGTTTAATAGGAATATTATATGATACATAATATACTTATTAAAACATAATATTCCTAATAAATACTTAAAAATGTATACGGAACCCTCGCACTGTGAGTTTCTCTTGTGCTTGACAGGTTTTTTTCATTATTTTTGATTCAGTAGTTCCATAAATACAGACAGAAACGTGGGAGACCTACTAGGATTCCGTTTTTTGTTTTAAAGTATAAAACCCTAAAAAATAAGGTAGCTTTTCCTGTGGCTATATTTATATTTCATAGTAACTACTTTGTTATTTAATATGAATGAAAGAGAGATTGAATGAGATTAAAAATATAGGGTCCATTTATATATTAATATTATAAAGAAGGAGCATATTTCAAAAGGGGCATATTTGGCAGAATATACTGAAATAATTGTATTTACATATGATAAACTCCTCAAAATAGGGTCGTAAATTTAATAAAAAATCGTTTGAGCAATCGCTTGCAGTCTTTCAAGAATAAGCAAGAAAATTAGAAAATAGTTTTGAAATAAAAGCTAAAATTAAAGTGCTAAAATTTACATTTATCTGCAATTATTTTTTGAAGGAATAGAGTCACAATTTAGTATGTAAAAAAAATAAAAAATTAACGCACCTATTAATTTCATGCTTACATGGATACACGGATAATGAAAATTTAAATATTACTTACAAAACTAAAATTGATCTGAAGTAAAAGAACTTTTCTTCTTGCAAACAAAGAAACTGCCGATTTTTTAATCAAAACATAAACAAAAAGGATAACAAAAGTTAAAAATAAAGAATAGTATATGATTGTCACTACTTTCTTCCGAAAATAGAAGGTACGTTTTTCAACCCGATTGTAATAAGAACAATAAAAAATATGATTACATCCCAAATGGAAATAAAAGTTCAAGGTAAGGAAGATAATTAGATTTAATAACAAAAAGTTGTTTGTTTAATTTCACGGCCACTGTACACTTTGTGTATGAGAGTACTTAAATTAAGTGCGTGACATTTCCGTGCACAAGGCAGATATTAGGTTGACTACTAACAAATCTGTCATAGAGTTAACAAAGCTATTATATATTTGATACGTAATTAATAAAATCAAACTTTTATCATACGAATAGTCGTCTTTTATTACTCTAGTGCATAAAGAAATAATATTTTTTCTTTTTTTTAAAAGAAATAAAATCTTCTTTCTGAGAGAAAAAAATTTGTATCCCTCAGTTGACAGAAATTAATCTACCTTGAAATATTTACCAAATATTGTTCTGATTTTTTCAAACATAGTTAAAAAGTTTGGGGTAACTGCTTTACATCTAGGGGAGACATAACATTTTTTTGACGTTTTCATAATTTCGTAGGCCCTATAAATATGCACTGAAGAACTAAAACTTACCATGGGGTAAGTTTTAGTTCTTCAGCACTAACACTAAGATTATACGGACGAAGGTTATATTTCGTTGGGTATAATTTATTTGGTACCATAAAAAGAGATTTAGATAAATAAAAATACATGATTTAACATACCGCTAATGATATTAGAAATTTTGAGAAAAATTACAAGGCTTACTAGTTATTTTATTTTCATCGCGAAGTATTAGTAATGATATTTTGCTTTACTTTTTAATCAAAGAAAATTTTGTAACCAAGTAACTGGAAAGTTGTACGATTGTAATCAAGAGATAAGAAGATATAGTTGTTTATACCTTCACACTAATTAGACGTGAAACAAAATGAATAGTAACGACGGAGTGTCAACTTATACGCAAATGGAGTGTCAACTTATACGCAGATGGAATTACGTTATTTGCTGGATAACCTGACACAAAATTTGTTGCAGGTCCTCCCATAATACCACACCAACTCAAATAGGAACTGTTTTCAATAATCTTGACAAATACATAAGCGAGAATTAAGACTAGAAGAAACATTAAAAAAGAACCCTTGTGAAATAAAGAAGATTCCAAAAGTGTGTATCTGTATTTTATATCATTAAAAGTACTGACATACAATGATGGTTTACGTTTGAACTAACCGAACATTAAGAATTGATATTAACTTGTTTAATTATTATATATAAAATGCGTTGGTATCAGCTTAATATTAGTACTGTGGTTTAACATAAAAAGGAAATAACATAAGGACAAAAATTAAATAAGACATTTGCAACATCTTCAATACGAAATATAAAAATCTATAAAATACACAATTATGGACATAATTTTCATGAAATAAAGATATTAAACTTAAACTAATCCACTGGTCATTAGACCATTATTTTCATGATATTCGCATTTAAATAATTCAGCATTATCTTATTGAAGACGCAAAATCATATTTTGTTATTCGTGCATATATACGTATATATTTGAATATATATATATATATATATATATATATATAAATATATATATATATATATACATATATATATATATATATATATATATATATATATATATATATATATATATATATATATTCATTCATTTGATCCCTGTGCTTATGAACATCAAAACTTATAATATTTACTTTATATTACTTTTGCTAATGTATTAGTCCCGCGGTTAAATATAAATTATCAAACGTCATTTTTCAATAGACAACGGCCCAGGAATACGTTTCAATATCACAGCTTATACTGTTGGATAAATATTTTTAAAATAAAAGATGTATTATGCCGAATTTATAGATTCGAAGCGACGTATACTCAATGGAAGTGTATATTTCCGCTTCAATACCCATCTACAGGTTACGTTATACATTTCTATGACCAAAAGCTTTTAAAATAGGAAGTGTAAATTATTGACATAAATTATTAAGAAATTAAAACAATTTTATACTGCAAAAACAAAATTAACACGGGCACAGGATACATGATTTTGCAATCCGAATCGAGCCTCGATGCCAGCTTCTGTGATAAACTGGTGCCCAAAAATTAGCATAGCACCATTACGAAAAGACGAGCAAAGTACTATAATGGCACAATACAAACGCAGTTTGACAATTTTTTATCTTTCAGCTTTAATATGTGGACCTTTACAGGTTAATATGTGGACCTTGACGGAACCTTTACAGGTTCCGTCTTAATTAAATTTTATGGAAAGTACGTATAATTACATACAATTATGTTTGCTAAAGTAGATGCACCACATCGTGCAATCGATGCAAACTTTGCTTTTACAGTGGGATTAGATATGTAAAAAATAGATGACACGAAACATGTACATACATATGTGTATATATGTGTACATATGTTTATACATATGTAAAATACACATTACATTTGTTTGAATACTGTTACGGAATTCTTCAGGAACAATAATGATTGATACCATCTTAGAGAAGAGTACAAATGCGAAGTCAATATGATTGATTCTAGAACAACATACTCATATGTGTTTCATAAACGTACGTTGCTAAACGTACTGAATTAGGTAATGTTTCACGTTTGATCTAACTAAATGTTAAGAATTAAAATCAGTGCGTCAAATTATTGTCCAAAAGAAGTTTAAATCTGCTTAATGTTAATTCTGTAATTGGATATTAAACTAAATAGAAAATGGTCGAGGGTTAATTAAGATATTTGCGAGATCTTAATTACGGCTACACAAATCCGTATAACGTATAATTATGGATACAAGATAAAAGAGAAATCATTTTAAGTACTCTAGGGAATTATCTTTAAGTAGAAGAATAATTATGAGATTATATACTTTATGTTGGCGGATGGCGTATATATTTTGTTTATTTTAGTAAGTAACATCAATCGTATTTAATAAAACTAGTACCGTCTTTGGCTGAAATTTCACGACTTGCGTCTGTAAAGTAATATAAGTCAACTTGTTTTTCATATAGTCTATTAAAATTAATTAGCACAAAAATTCTAAGTTTTTACCTAATGAGGAAAAGGGCAAAGGAGAAGAAATAAATAAAGAAAAAAATAAAGATAAATTATATTTTCATTTGAAACAAAATGAATAGTCATGAAGATTATCTATCGATCGATCTAACGATTCAAAACTTCAGTATAAATTATATATTTCATCAATACTCTTTCATCATTCGCTAAATAACCTTGTTCGCTATATTCAAAAATATAAAACGTCAAACCATCGATAGATCGAACTCTACTTGATGCGACATGTAACTAACTATGCGTAAAAAGTGGTTGCTTTAATAAAATTCTGAATTTTTGGAATGTATATCTATGTCGCTTATTAATTGTAATTGCAAATGCAGGCAAAACATAATTTTTCTTTTTTGAATTATATGCAGAATCCAATTTTGCTTATATTTTGCGTTTCCGGTTACAACTTAGCAACCAATACCATTTTTACCTAAATATGTGACACACATTCTTGTTCAATTAACTAATGCTTCCTTTGTATTTAATTTTTTTAATGAGAATAACAAAATAACCTTTAATTTTATTTAATTTTATTTAGCCTTAACCTTTAATTTTATTTTACGCGATGGTAAACCACTTATAAACGAAGAATTCAAAAACTCTACTTGATAATTGTTGATGTCATAATCATTATCACAAATTATTATTCAGAATTAAATGAAACTAAGTGGTATAGTATTATTTCATATAGTATTACTTTCTTTAATTTCTTTACCACGACCTAGGTTTCGTTGTATTACAACATCTTCAGGTGGGCTATTAGCAAATAATCTTTGAAAAAAGCATGAACAAATTCAAGAAAATTTTTAAAAAATTACGTGCATTTGTTACAACCTGCACGAACTGTCAAATAATATAAATTTAGTGAGTTTTAAGATATGTTACGAATAACGCGATCGATTACAGTACGTTTTTCTAAGTTATCTCTTTGTAAGGTTAATTAAATTTAAACAGTTTTTGAATTAAATTGGATTGGCAAAAAAATAATGATACATTTTTATAACAAAACGTTCTAGAATGTCTAAGTTTTAGGTAATATCATAAAGTTGCCGAACGCTCTAAAACATATTACACGATGAGTACATAAGCATGCACGTTTCGGTAAAGAGTAAAATGGTCATATATAGCAAGCCGTTGCTGTAAAAGTTTCGCTCTAGTAGATACCCACCTTGAAGTTAGAGACATAGCGGCCGACCAAGTAACCAATTACGTAGCCCTACTCTGCGGAATGCAATTACATCCGGTTGCAACCACACGAGAATAAGCTGGGTAATTCAGTTGTAGCCATACAGTTATTAAAAATCATTTACATGCGTTTGGCTATAGAAGAGTTCTTACCCGATGGATCCCCATTTGTTAATTGAAACTATCCGGACGGCAAGATTTTCAATCTGGCAGGCTCTTCTGTTGCACTTCTATTGTCAAGAATCATTAACATATTTGGTGATCAGAGATAGAGCTGTATTCATTATGAAAATAACGCGTGGCTCGCTTTCTGGATTGGTATAAAAAATAGTGCCCAGTTAAGCCAAAGTTGAAACTCCACCACTGTAAAGTCCTTTTTAGCTGTTTCTGGAATGCGCAGATCGTTCTTCTGGGAGCTACTTCATGAAAAACAAAACTATCACGACTAAAGTCCACTTCAGCCAACTGTGTCAACTTGCCACTGCTATCCAAGAATAACGACCAAGATAAACTAATGTTCACTTACTACACGACAACGTTCTACCGCACTTTGCTTCAGTTTCTCACTGTCAACTGGAAAAACTTGGCCGAGATTAATTACCTCATCCATTTATTCATTAGACTTAGTATTATAACTCTCAAGAACTTTCTACGCCAAAACAAGGTTCACGATTTTAAAGATATTGAATTGAAACTTGAGATATTTTTTCACTCCCAGCCTCCAAAGTTTTGTGACCCACATGGTATCCAGTCTCTAGCCTCCCGATGGTTACAAGTCATTGATGCACAAGGTGACTATATTGTATGACAAGACGACTTGTATCCAAATTGTTTACTTTTAGACAAAAATAAATAAAATCGTATCTGTAAATCAAAATGAATGAATTGAATGTTAAATTTATTTTATTTTTTATTAATAGGCGTTCCCACAAAAATTTATAAAAACGCGAATTGAATTTTTTTAACAATAATATTATCATATTTCTATGCTATTGAAGGATTCCAATAAACAAACAGCAAGTTAAACGACGTTATTTATTTGTATGGAAATTCTTAATTCTCATCTTTACGCTACGAGGGAAAGAGTGGGAAACGTCAAAGGAAAGCATAAGGTAATTAATAAAAAAATTCAGTAAACATGTACAAATAATTACAAGTAAATATTTAAACTATTAAATGGTAAGAAATAAATAAAAAAGAAACTGAAAAGACGCTATTTACCTGTTTACACAATTTTTTTTTGTAATATTCTCCCGTCCAGGGAAGAGAATGGGAATTAGCCCATACAGCCATGAAAGTGATCAAAATGCTTTCATTTTATTAGTTTAAAGTATTTTGTGTGGGGCATTAACGTGTATCAATTTACTTTCTTTCCTCTGCTTTCACAGCAACACAAACAAATAATTTTGTTTGCTCCTCTATGGCACAGTACTTTACGATTGTATGCACCTTCTTTTATAATATGTATTAAAAAATGTACGACTATTTTCGTAGCGTTGCATAGTAATTTCTTTTCAACTATTACTTCCTTATTTCTTTTATTTATTTTTCACAACCGGTAATGACTATTTTTTAAACGACGTTCACGGACCAAAGCGAAGTGAGTATAATTGATTAATTTAATACGTCTGTGATGGTATAGGTCTTTCTGTCAGTTCAGTGATCGTTCGGAATTATTTATTTATCTGGAATCGTCATGAATTCTCTCACAATCCGACAAGTACTCAACATCCCAGTTTTTGACATGTTGTCATATTTTGTGAATTAGAAATCTATTATTTTTAATGATTAATGTAAATAATTGAGGATTACACTAATTGTGAATAAAATAAACTCCACTTTTCTTTGAAACTTTTGTAATTTCATTTGTTAAAACTTCATATTTATTTTCTCGGTATGGTTAAATTATGTGTTTCGTACTGTGATATCGATCCTGTATGTAGTTGTTTTTTTGTTGTGAGGATATTTCAGGTTTCTCACAGTGATTTTTTCTGTCTATTTGTATGCCCTGATCAAAATGAATTAAATGGGTGTCGTTTTCTATAATAGGACCAGTAATGTAATTGCAGGATGATATGCGGTTGTTTGAAGCATTTGAGAGGTTCTGCCTGAGTGCTAGTTTTGGATGGATAATGTTAGCTATTTGTTTATGTCTATACGTGTAGTCTGTTTGTGTGATATAGGGAATGTTTCAGTGATATATTTAATGGTTTCAGATTATATATGGAATTTGTGACAATTGTCGTGGGTTGTGTTTGGATCTCTGATTATATATTTGATCAATTTAAATGTTAATAACTTGATCTTAGATAGCTAAATCTTGTTTTTGGGAATAGTATTTTAAACCATTTGTTTAACAATTCGCCGTCTATACTATATTGTTTCAAATCATGGGTTTGTCGGTCATATAGTATTCTTCTTTTCCATTTCTGTATAATACTTTTCTCTTCTTTAGTCTATGGAAATTCTAGTTCATCTGTCTCTATGTCAATGATACATCATTACGTATAGTATATGTCGTTTTTTAAAACTACTTTGTGTATGTTGTTTTTAGAAAAGCCCTAAGCTTCTCTATAGAAAACTTATTTAAAGATTTTGTATTTTTTTCCACAGTGTAAATGTACTAATTAGTCTTATACTACCGGTATGCCTTTTAATAATTAGTTTATCTATCACATCTTTAGGATGCAAGTGGTTATTTTTTGTTGAAATTATTCCTGTTATATGGTTTCTATACAGTTTTATTTTATGATACCAAATGAGTAGAATTATAATTAGGCAAGTATTTATAGCTTTGATTAGATTTTTTCCTGTAAGTTTTCTGTTAGCTAGCTTGATGTAAGTTCTTTTCTATTCAATAGCGATATTAAATTTTTGACTGATATCACATATTATTCCTACATATTTTTTGAGTTCATTTTATTCCATAGCTGCTATTACTTTTATGTCATTTACTGTGAAGTCTCCAGGTATTATTACAGAAATGGACTGGTCACCTAGCGCGTTTATAAGACCACAGGTGGACCAAAATGACAACTGAGGAACATGGACCACTAGGTACTCGTCATTAAGGCAAGCTACGACAGAGACAGGCAGATGGCATAATCTCGACTGCAGGAAGCTGTTGGATGGAACTAGCCTAGGGTCAGACTACATGAAATGGCTTGAAGGAGACCTACAGCCTAAAGAAGTTATAGGTTTTATATTAGTTATGGGTCCTTAGTTGAACATTTTTAAATAAAAATTATTTATATCAAGAACCAAAAACTACGATAAGTGAAGTTTATTTGTTTTTATGTTATTTAAATATGAAATGTAATTTTATTTAATTAAGGAACAAATGGTTTTTAAAAAAAGTTAATTGGGTTAACTTATGCAAAAATCTGCGCTGATTAGATCTAGCGACGACCACTATTTTTCGGCTCGGATTGGTACGAAGGCCGTTTGAGGAATATTATTGACTCATTATTGACTTATTTCACTTTCTGAACCGACTGATTGCCTAAGCTATCTTTATATAGTTGAATCGACTTAATAAATGAGCCAGTCTAATAAATGACCTGATTTAATAGTTGAACCGACTGAATAAATGAGCCGACCAAACATTATAAACCGACTGATTGACTGTACCAACTATATAATACAGCGGACTGATTGAGAATAAACAAACTGAATAAATGAGCGGACGAATAGCTGCGCTAAATGTACAGTCGAATGAATGTACGCTTTCCTATGTGTTTCCTACAATTTTGTAGATAAAGAACGTTTGGATGGCTGAAACGCAGGTGCCGCAATTACATATTTTGCTCATCATCCTCAAATATGCCTACCTGAATATTGCATATAGTCAGTCAGTATATACTGTTGACTAAATATTGTTTATCCACGTCGAATATGTTACGTGACCGTTACATATATTTAACCGGTACATTTTGATGGTTATTTGGCGACAATTTTAACTAATTTGACTTACAACAAAGTTGTTGTTACTATATTGAATTTTTATTGTATAACAATGAATCTTCATTACAATACGGAAATATATAATACTAAATTGATTACATAATACTGAAATTTAACGTGGTACATTGAGCTGATTACAAGGATAAGGACTTCGATGACGCGGCACACCGCATGAAACCGAGTTCGATTCTCAAACGAGATTGAATTGATATTCTGGTCAGCCGTTAGTGATTGCTGTCGTACCAATTACTGTGCCTTATATATATATATATATATATATATATATATATATATATACATATATACACACATATATATATATATATATATATATACATATATATATAAATGTCGTTTCCGTACACTAAAATCTATATAATCTCAAGAAATAAATAAATTTCTTAAAAAGTCCAGTTATTACACAACGCGGAAACTTTATTACAATTTACAGATATTAAGGTAAAATCATTACCGTAATATTTTACTAATTATCACGCTGTCTACGATTGAGTTGCGGTAGCTGGCTATTTCCTCTTGTTTGTATCTAATTATAATGAGTGCGAAAGTGCTGGAATCTACTACTGTACCAAGTATCATACAGCGAAGCAGTAAACACTAAAGAATAACTTGAGTTTTCTCAATTTCTTTTTTCGTTATTTTGCTTTGATTTGAACTTTAATTCTTTACTTACATGATCAAACTACATTACTAAGAGGTCACTCTTGGAATTGCTTTTTATGCCAATTTCCTTTAAAATGTTGACACATTGCAAATCTTTTGCGTCACTTTTGCTCATCCTCTCATCTTGTAATTCTTTTTGTTTCGACTAAGACTGCGCTTATTTTCATATTGGGACTGTTAATTGCAATAATCTTTGATATGTATGGTTCAGATAGAGCGGAGAGAAGCATTGGTACAAGCCAAATAACTGTAAATCCTATAATTCGGAGTTTATACACTATAGTATTTATTCTACTAATATACCCTTCTGTGGTTAGACATGATCTTATTGCATAAAGACTTATCGCATATAGATCGCAAAACAATTTCACACGGCGCTAACTTCAAACCTAAGTGTAAAACCATTTTACGGGCGGTTTTTTTTTTAATTAATACTGTAGGATTATTTTAAGTCATCTTACCATTTGAGTCTTTACGAGATGTTGGTAATACAAAAATCACTCACAAAAAAGTTTATTGACAGCTTCATATTTACGATCTTTTTCTTTAAATGTTAAACTATTTACGAACTAAAACAGCGGAGTTAATAACCTGTTGAAATATTAATATTTTGTAATAGATACGTGAGTAATTTAACAATGACGATTTCGGACAAGTATTCAGATGGTAACCATATCTGGTAATATCACTCAGTAAAAAGAGGAAGTACAGTGATTGAGTCATAGACAATAAAGAACGTGTAGGAAGGGATGATATTTATCTATAATAAGTGTGATGTATACGCTAGTATTTGAAGTTTTTTCCCGAATAATAAATTGCGAATATTTTCATTATCAGAATATATTCACTTGTCGATATATATATATATATATATATATATATATATATATATATATATATATTTATATATATATATATGTATATATATATATATATATATAGATATATATATATATATATATATATAACGTGGATTTTCTGTATTTCTTCATTCTATTTACGATAATTATATATGTCTATGTAATTATTTCTTACCAGAATTAAAATCGGAAACACGAATCTCTAACCAAATATATGAAAACATAATAATTACTATGGTAATAAGAAATTCTTATTCTTTCCATTTCATCCTTAAACCCTTATTTAATGATTTAGACTATATGCGGTCATAGACTGACAGAGGCAAAAATGTACACCGTTTTTCACAGTATAGCAAGCAAGCGTATGAAGGTTGAAATAAAAATACTTTTCAATAAAAATACGTTTGACATGTTTTTTAAAAGAAAAAAACATGTCAAAGTACATTTTTATATTTCACTTTGAAATAAGTGAAACCCATATTTCTTTATTTATCAATAATATCAATTCGGTTATAGCCAAATAAACGTGACTGCGTACTATAAAAGTAAATTACATTAGCATTTATACTATTTTAGTCTAAAAACTTTTCGAGATATTATTTTGAGATATATTGAAACTGGTATAAATTATGCCCGCAATGATTATTGCCTGCTAACTGTCTGTTTCAGTGGATGGCCATCAATTGCAAATTTTCTCTATTTCCATAACAAGTCTCTGCATTAAATAGTCTATTCACTTTTACGATCCCTCGCATAAGGAAGAGCTCAATACAAGTGGAATTTCCTTACAAATTGCAGGTAAGCGTAATCCCAGTAAATGAACGCTACATGAGCTCAGAAAGTTCAATTTAATTTGTCCGTCAGAAATACTCTGCATGTAGAGAGGAATTTTGTTTTTTTTTTCAAGAGTTTGGTTCGCACCGACGCCTATAAATATATTTAAACTTTTTAATACTATGGTGTGGAAAATGGCACTTTTGCCGACTTATCGCATATAGGCGTTAGAGGTTTTGGTTTTAAACAAAAAAAGAAAAATCTCAGTTGTGCCAATAAACCTTCTAAAGGGATCTTAGTTTAAATCAATAAGCGAAATAAAGGATTTTTTATGCGTATATAATATCAATATATGGAAAACCGGTTATGTATTTAATAGTAATTTATGCCTTATTTCCCACAGGCAAAAATGTATTATGCATCTTACGTTTCATATAAAATAATACTAAATTTAATTACTTATTTCGAAAGAAAATGAAATGCTATTTTTCCTCGAATATCGTTGTCAATTCACGGCTAAATTCATAGCGAGACACGGTTGAATGAATTTATCTATTATACATTTTTCAATTTATCAATTCATGGTCGCCGTAGTGTGTTCGGTTGATTACAAGGCTTACGGGCATTGGCGACTCGCCGCACCGCGGAGATCCGGGTTCGATTGCTGGCCGCCCGCCGAGCGCAGCTGGACTTTTGTTTTGGTTGGCTATAAGAGATTGCTCTCATCACAAGAAATACGCCATATACTTAGATATAATAAGGTAGACAAATAAATAAATAAATTACGTCCACAGTGTAAATATAAAAGGCAGTCTGTTAATTCAGGAAGTATTTTATGTTATTTGTCCATTTAGAGAGCTGTAAAGTGATATTATTGATGTGAAAATAATATTTTATGTGAAAATGAATCAAAATATTAAATGCAAATATTTCTGCCCATATAAAAATTATATTCCGTATTTTCAAATGTCTAATATTAGTTGTTCCACATAATGTCTACTAGTTCCACGGTATACGTATGTATGCAAATATAGTGGGAATTGCGTCTCATTAAAACACGATGATGCTTTCTTTGTATAAAATATTTATGTTCAAAATGTTTATTAAAAACAATTGAATCCTTATTTAGGGTGAAAGAAGACGGTTTAAAATTTATATCCATTTTTCCTACAAGAAATAATTAATTATTAACCTGAAATCAAAAATATTACTTTAGTTTATGTCAGAAAAATATTAAATAAACCTACAAACAAAAAGCTATTAACTACACTACAAAAATTGTTAACAAATGTGCTGACATCAAACTTTTAAAAAAAAACTTAAATATTGTCTGTCTGTTCAATTCCGATGAGCTTTTGATAACAGCTATCGACCTATCGATATCCGTAATGTAAGTACTTTGTCAAGTCCTAGCGTAACTAATCACCTTTTTTCTTTTACACAAAATAATCTTTAATTTTTAATAGATCACCGAAATCTTGACATTACTGGAAATACAATTAATATTTTAGAATA
Source organism: Druceiella hillmani (assembly GCA_039881145.1). Taxonomy (NCBI): domain Eukaryota; kingdom Metazoa; phylum Arthropoda; class Insecta; order Lepidoptera; family Hepialidae; genus Druceiella; species Druceiella hillmani. The sequence goes on from JAYKKI010000044.1 coordinate 270,082, forward strand.
AAAACTATTTGTTGCTATATAAACAGAAAACCGTATTAAATAAAATATATAAAAAGTAATCCTATATCCATATTCAAACCGTATGATTTTTAAAAAATAGTTCTATAATTGGTCAAACATATTTATAAAAGATATTGCTAAGAAAATTTAAACAAATGGTCAGGTACATATATATTTCTTTACGAAAGTAAGATGATTTATTTGTATTTTTCCAAACGAATGCAAAAAATACTAAATTTGATTGGATTGAAAAGGATTATCAAAAAATTAATGAAGTTCTATATCAATAATATAAAGCAACTAGTACAAGTCCAATCCATAAATTAATTAAGAAACCAAGTCTTTATTTGTTGCATGAAATTATTATTTGTTTTGCCATTTTCAGTTTATAGTCTATATACCCGCTTATCACGTTTATCTATTTGAAAAATGCTTAAGCTATCATTAAGTATTTTAATTAAAGATATAAACTTTTAATCATCTTTATTAAATTAGATACGAGTGTTGACATGTCTAGTCTATATTTTAATTTAATCCATAATTTAAAATTAATCATTACTACTTAATTAAATTATGATAATTAATTAATCGAATGGAAACATGGCTCGAAACAGAACATATTGAACGTTTATGTTAATTTTTGTGGTATCAACAAATTTAAAAATTACTTGGTATAATATTATATTAAATAAAAGTTAGTCATTTAAACTAATTTTAAGCGCGGAATAACCTTTCCATTATAATTATTTGTTGACCGAAATTTGTATGAATTAAATATTAAAATAATAAAGAATAGTAAAAATGATTATACGTAGATATAGTGAATTATTGTATACAAAATTCGAAGGAACTATTTGTGTAATAGATAAAATATGGCGTAATATGTATTATATTGTGACTTCAGCACTGCGAGTTATTTTATTATAAGTCACACTCGACCACCATATTTATCTACTGTCAAAGTCAGAATTGTAACAACTGTATAGAGTCAGAGTCATAGAGTCATAGATTGTAACAATTGTATAGAGTCATAGAATCACGTTAAGGATTAATATATTTCACAATTTAGCCACATGTGAAAACAATAAATGATAAAATCTACTGTTCTCGATAGTTCGATTCTGTCAATCGATGTACTTTTGGAACTGGAGGAAATAACTCTCTTATATAATTAAATAAGAACAGGAAATGTTAATAACACAAAATGTTAATTTAAATTACATTCTCACATTCATTTAAGAATGTGGCCTAAGTCGAAATGAAAACTTAAACAGGGATGTACATTGTTAAGGTTGTGTTAAAAATACTGCATTACTCTAGTATTTCATCGCGTATTTCATCAGTATTTCATTGTGTTAAATATTTCTCTGTGTTAAAAATAAATAATCATGAGGGTATTTGTACCTTAAATTCGAAGGAGTGGCGGTAACCATTCAAACAAAACTATTATACCCGTTTTTCATTAAAACCCTATTAGGGCTATAAATTAATTAACATTATGTTTATACTCTCTATGCTGAAAATTATACAAGTTGCCCATTCTGAAATAATGAATGACTAGAAATGTATTTTTACGAGATTATTTAATGAATAAATACAGCGAAATTGAATAATTTTATTGAATATTGAATTGGATTTGATCCTCATTTTAAATGCATAACTATAAGTGTAATATAAGGATTAATGAAAAAACATGCATACGGTAATGTTCAGGGGGAAGGTAATTGATACATGATACTTCCGTTTACCATTAGGTTAGATGTGAATCCAATTTATATAAATTTGAACTCTATGTTTTAACAGTTGGGGAAACAGAGCAGTTGCGGAGGAAGGGAGGAGGTTGCTTGATACCTTTCTAAGATTTGCTAAGTGTGATTATAATCAATATATAAAGGGGGCTATTTTAAAAAAAAACAATATTTTGGTGAAAATTGGAGAAAAATTATTTTTTAAAGGGGAGTTTCAAAGAAAGTTAACAATTATTACGTAGATAGAAATTCGGAACGCTCGGACTGGCACCACGCTGTTGTCCCTTAATATTTGGGTATTATACAATACCTACTATATCTTGGAAACTATCAGAAAGAAACGAAAGATTTGGCAAATGTTTAATTCTGGGATGCTAGGAAACATTGTTCTTTAGAAGCCATTATGGAGAAATAAAAGTTTAGACTCATTGATAATTCTTGTAATTTGTAATTTTTTTGTGGAAAACATTATCAATTCACAAGAGACAAAATTGTTATATGAAAATTGTAAAATACTGCTTGAGTACGATCCAAACATCAGTAGTTTAATGAAAAAAATTCATTTTTATAAGTTAAATTATTCAAAAATATTAATTATGCATGAATTATTTCACTTTAAGAATTTTTTATTTCAGATAATTTTTAGAGGCTTCCACAATTCCCCGACCTCGTCGACCTTCATTGTCTGTTCAATTACTTAGTGCACATTTTCTGTGATTTCTAACTGTTGTAATTTTTGTGTGAAAATATGCAGTGAAAATATTAAAACGTTTACAAAGAACTACCACATGATCATCATCCATCCCTGTCCTAGGTTTTCCAAAATACTGGCTATTCAACAAAATACTCCCTTCATATTAAATGCGTATATTTGATAAATATTTGCTCAATCTTGCATGTATTCTTTGCTTAATATAACAAAAGAGGATAGTTTATTCCACTTACTAAATATGTATGCCCGTAATTCATAAAATTATTAGGTTTTAACTTTATCCGTTTACATGAAATTTGTTCAATCAATCTGACCTTTTAAATTTCTATAGCAATAATGTCTGTGCAATTATTTGACTACAGATTAATAAGAGTTTAAAATTAACAGTATGACCGTAAAGAGGCAATCTTTTATTTTTTAACGTTAATAATGAATCTTTTAATGCATTAGTATTGTATTTATATAATTGAATGTAGTTTTAACACATACCATATTGACATTTTTGCTTTTTGCGCTCCTTCTTCATATAAACTTTAACTATGCCAAACTTCACACTTTTCCGTGCGCGCAATATGCTTAAAAAGTGGTACAAAGTTTTCTCTTCACGAATTAATATATAGATAATACCACTTAGTGGATTAAATTATATTGCTAATACATTTGGAAAAAATCATTGGGTAATACATTTTTGGAATATATTTGAATATATTATAAAGTTTATTATTTCCTAGATATTTTTAATTAATACTCTTGCTAAATATATTTGTTTATTTCTTATACTCGAATATTATTTATTCATGCTGTCGAATTAACTTGAAAATCTTTCTAGAGAGAAAAGTCAAGAAATTTTATCGAATGGGGAAAAATATTAGTAAGAAATTAAAGCAATTTTAAAGAACATGTAAACGAAAAGATATTATTTTAATAGCTGTCACTTATTCCGTCAACGCATATCGCTGAAAATTCATCGAAATCGTGATACTGATAATCAAACTAATTTTTCATTACAATGTAATGAATAGTTATTACCTCTTTAAGATTAAATGACGACAATTAAATGAAACTAAGTGATGTAGTATTATTTCTACTTTCTTTAAGTTCTTTACCACGACCTAGGTTTCGTGGTATTACAACATCTTCAGGTGGGCTATTAGCAAAGATAATATTTAAGTAGAAATAATACTACATCATGTAGTTTTATTTAATTGTGAAAAATGTATTTCTACAAAATTAACGCCAAATATATTGAATATTAAATTAATGAGTTTAGACAATTTGATTTTTTCAGATTAGATATCGGGCATCTTTAATTGCAAGCAAGTTTCGGAAGATTTTGGTTTTAATTATCAATGTTTCAATTATTACATGTAAAAATGAATGTAAAATGATTTATTTCTAATAATAATTTGGGAAAATTTTCTTTGACCATGCTTAGTGATGCAACAACATTTAATGACATGTATGAGCATTTCGTCCCTTATAAAAAGCGGCAAAATATAAACGAAAAACATTTAAAATGATCTTGAAATATGGCGATGTTTATTTTAACGCAAAAAATAATTCCCTTTGCGTTAAGAATAATGGAAGTCGATGTTCTTAATATGATACAAAAACAAATCATCTTATTCGAATTAAAAAAAAAATACATTAAATCTAAATCCATTTTTCCTTACTAGAAGAGGATAAAAGTCGGAGCGACTGTTACGTAAATACTTGTGAAACCTATGACGCCTGTTAAGAATAATAACTACATCATCAATAATACAGTGAATATCGAAATACAGCTTTAAAACATGGCTGTGTGATGTTTTGCTGTCAATTTATATGAAACAGATAATTGATAAAGTTTAACACTCCCCTAAGAGTAATACGTTATTTCGTTAAAATAAAACAAATTCGCAAATATAGCCGCATTTTTTTGGAAAATAAAATTTTATAAAATAATAGTTACACTGAGTTGGATAACTTGAAATAACATACAATTTCAGAAAATTATGTTATTTCAAGTTATCCAACTTAGTGTAACTATTATATTAATAAAATTTTAGGTTCCCAATAAATAAAGGTACGTACGTTCATAATGCGTTATGTAGATAATATTGGCGAAACCGTGCAAATGTATATCGGGATGAAATGGAAATTTTCACATATTTCTCGCATCTCGTCGACCTACCGAGCCTTTCTGCGACGAAACTTTTAGGTTGCGGGTTTATTTATTCATTCATGTGAGTCTTTTTTTTCACATCTGGGAGAGTGGTTAAGATAGTATGAGAATGCTCATACTCGTAATATTCAGAGCTCGGTTATATTTTTGCTAGAACTTGAAGGCTGGAATCGACTACTGTGTTAGCAAAATTGTTGAGTGTATGAGCGTGTGCGGTTCCCGCTAAGGCTGCAAACTGCGATTTGAATATTTGCTGTTAGTTTTTGCTCCCCTTTTTGCTCGCTGTTTTGACGGCATGAGAAGATAAGAATCAACTTCAGTCAACTTTCAATCAACATCGTCAGCTAGATTTAAAGAAGTCTTCTTAGGTTTTCGTGAATGCTTTGTCATAAATATGATGGTCATTATGTTCCTTACAAACGTCAGGGTCGTCAAAGTCTTTACATTATTACATCAGCCATTTTTAGTATGCCTATATTAGTTTTTGTAAGGATTTTGATATATACAGTAAATATGTAAATACCAAATAGTAGTAATTGTGATGGATTTGCAATTACAGTGAATATATTTCCAGTTAACTATTATAGAAGTTTGATTAAATATAGTATTTAATGGCAGTTTGAGCACTGTAACTATTTTATTTGAGTATATATTAGGCATAAAATTTTAGTTTTGTATTAAAATAAAAGCAATAGATCGCATAAACAGAATATGATATTATTTTCAGCGTAATCTAAAATTCTACTTTATATTAATAAAAGTAAAATCTTACGTAATTCATGTTGGCTAATTACATCCAGATAGCTTGCAGTCTATATTGTAAAGTACGTAAAGGCTAATAGCGAGTGACTTGAATTTTCAAATAGGTAATCAATAGTACTTTTTTATTTCTATGACGATACTTATAGGCGACGCATCGCGACACCTAACTACATGTCCTAAGTTGATCGACTATTACCTGTAAGCAGAGCTTACTTAACATATAAATTTTCTTTTAAATTCGGTTTTTGTATACTACTATACAGAATACTTTTCCAACATCCAAAACTAGCGGGATAGCTAGCAGTGGAAGAGGACACGTAAATCTAGCAATAAAAAACTGTCAAGTACGAGTGGAATTTGCACTCAAAGATTACTATATATATATATATATATATATATATATATATATATGTATATGTATATATATATATATATAGATATATATATATATATATATATATATATATGTTATTTCGCATAAATTTAGAAATCTCTAATTTTTGGATTTTTCCCTTCCGATTATGTTAATATTCAAGATACCGTCAACCGTACCGTCTTCCGATACCTCATACCGTCAATGTCATTTTAAAACTTAAGCTTTATATTTTAATTTTACTAAGCGAAATATAATTTTTGATTCGTTTTAAATGTTTCGACGGTATAATTTAATTTTTAGTACCAAGTTTTAGTTTGAATTTATAACAATAAATCGAAATATTTCTCTGTACTAGTTTGTTCAAATTTAAACATACATAATATTTAAAAAATAAATACTATTTATCCCCTGCTAATATCTATAAAATGTTCAGTATGACAAAAAAATGTTCAATATGAAAATCTACAACCAATAAAATATGGAACGGTTTGCAAGAAGAATAAAGAAGTCGCACGGCATTTATTTTTGTCGAAATTTAAACCATTACATCCGATGGGTTATTGTATTCTAACCGATGTGTTCTAAAATGATATCATTTCTCAGCGATCGATATTTCAAAATAATCACTTCGTAGAAATATTGCGGCACGTAAAGTGTAAATTTTAGTTAATTAATTAAGAATGTTGCTTTGTATGACCGTTGATTGCAAAGAAAAACTGTTTACTTGTTCCATAAAGATTCTAAACGAAAACAATTTTTTTCGTCATAAACTATTATCTAAACTAGTTTCTAGAAAATAAAAATCTTGAACTATTTTCTAGAATTCTCTTGTCGAGTCGCTCCTTGTCTGATGTTCTTCACAAGCCTATCAAGAAATTCGTTTAAGTAAACCATTTTTAATTTTTTTTAAATGTTTTCCACGGTGCCTTGAGTTTGTTTTAAATCATTGTATTAATATGTCTCTTGTGTTTTTGTTTCAAAGTAAAAATTCGGTGCTATGAAATATTAAAATTTTACATTAGTTTGTACTTTTACGCAGAATCTTTAGTTACGTTTGTTTATTGTAATTGTGACTTGTTAATATTATTGTCGACATGTAATTCGTGTAATAGTCGTTACAAGAATATATTGTTTTAATGAAATACATCCTATGTGTTTTCCATGTTGTGCTCATTTTTGAATAATATTTAAGTTCCATATTTGGATTAAATGAGCGTGCTTAATTCAGAGCCATGTTTCGAAATTGACCCCTTCGAAAACAAGTCTGATTAAAGTCGACGAAAAATTAAATTTTTAAAATTTTCTATAATCCATATATCTATTAAACTGGTTCTAGACAAACGCATAGGAACAACGTATATCCGTATAATACTCTATGTTTCTTTGACATACTTATTTTATAAATATTGGTAGAAAAATGTAACCCATATTTGGAGGAAGTATGAACCAGAATATTGTTTACATTCACAATTTTGGTATCATCAACAGACATTTATATATGTAAATGTATTAAAATTTTAGGCACTTAGTGCTGTAATTTCATGCAATTAAATTATTTACCACAGAAGTACAAAAGAAAAATTGTCGTATTTCCATAGATCTCAATTTGTACAAATTGAATGAATAGCAACAAACTGAACGTAGTTATCAGGTCGAGGACCATTTGTTGTCAGACTACTTTAAAAAATTTAAGCTTGTTGCAATTTTTCATCACCGGTTGACCACGGACATTCCGTATTTTCTAATTTTCGTTACCATATTTTGGAATATATCGCTATTATTAGCAAGAATATACTTTGAGTATGTATTCATGTAGAAGAAAACCTTTACTTTTCATAAGACTGTAGAAACACATGTTTAAAAATTTAATAATTTAAACATCGCAGTCTAAAATAAAATTTAGTAAATGAGATAATATTTCACTTCGACGCCTTCTTTTAAAAGAAACAAGAAAACACGTGTTTTTAAGCGCCTCAACAAGAGGCGAGGTTAATGTAATTCGAATGCCCTTCGAATTCAAGCTGAATATATAAATGTTTGATTTAAAAGCCCATTAAAGACTTGTTGTTGAAACTAAAAATGTGTTTTATTATTATTTATATTATAATTAAGTAATACATTGCAATTCATCATCAAATATATTAGTCGAGGTACAATATATTATTCAAACGAATGCGATGCTACAGATGCTACAGATGCGAGCTTTTGTTGTTTGATTCTGGTTCATTTAGAGGTTAACTCATTTATTAGGCGAAATTGAAAAATAGCTGGTGGAATCGGTAATATGGCATATGCCAGGCGACTAATGTCATCAAATAATAGCACAAAGAAACATCTAATTTCAGTATTTATTTACATATTTCAGTTATTCATATGTTACTTAGTGAACATTAATTATTATTTTTAATTATATATTTTCACATTTGAAGAAAATAACCTTTATTCGAATTAAATTACAAAAGCGTCAATAAATTTGCCATGACACTAATTTTTTTTGTTATCGCTTTATTTTTGTAACATTCCGAAACATTAAACAATGGTCTCAATTTTAATATGGTACGAATTAAAATAAAAAAACTGTTTTATGACACAATGCTTTATTGTGTTTTGGACGTTTCATCGCTTTATTAAAAAAGATTATGGATCGCTATGATCGCACCCTGTACAGATTAACATATTTTCCGGTACAGTTGATGGAAAAATGACGAAAGTAGTCACGTGTCGTGTTATTCAGGTCCATATTCGTGACAACCTGTCACGAGTATGGACCTGAATAATATTATATCTCATACTTTACTACAATTGACTGCACGATGTTCCTTTTTCAAGTTTAATACCTTCTTTTATTTTGTCGAGAATAGTGTAAGAAATCGAGTTGAAAATAAATAGAAATAAAAGTACATAATCGTGTGCTTCATGGAAATATACCATAATTTGAAATAAATCGAGGTAATTAAAGATGGCCAAGGGCAAGGGCCACTTTCGTCAAGAAATACACTTTTTATAAATCTAATAAGCTCTTATTAATTTATTTAAAATTTTGTATGTTGAGACCAAAGTATATTTAAAAGATTAAAATGTCGAACTTATTAATAATATGGCATTCACTGTATCTAGTAATTTTGTAATACTTTAAATTAATGTTTAATTAAAGTTGCAAAACATTTTATAATCAAAAGATTGTGCTAAAAGTCCAATAAATTTTCATATACACATGAAAAATAACGAAACTTACTTCATTGATATTTTTTAAGATTAAAAGTATTTCATTAATTGTTTCATGTCATCGCAGGCTACGCGAGATAAGTACTACCGGTCAAGATATTTAATTCAGAAAAATATTTTCGACTATTCCCATGTTTAAATACAGAAATGGATTGGCTTCGTAAATTTTTTCGGTAATATTATTCATGGTTCATGCCCCTTGAAAAAAATGTATATGAAAAACAATAATGAAATATTTAAATTTTCTTACATTTTCATGAGCGTTGTTGGAAAATGAGCGAAATCATACAACAGAGCTAAGGAAATGAAGCGACACAACAATTTCGCATTTATGTAATATGAATAAATTTGAGACTAAGATGATAAAACATATTTTATGTGACAGTGAATAAATTCATTCTAGTGAATTTTTCTTAATTTTAGAAGCAACCTTAATTTTTTCTATAATAATGGTTTCAATATCGATACATACTAAATTTTGTGTACAATTTTTTAATAATTTTATTATCTTAATTACAATTAAATGATACTACGTGATGTAGTATTATTTCTACTATCTTTAATTTCTTTACCACGACCTAGGTTTCGTTGTATTACAACATCTTCAGGTGGGATATTAGCAAAGATTAACTCTTAGGAACAACCAACAGCATTTATATGTTTCAAACACAATAGCGGAAGACTACTTTGTGCGGATTTTTCCATTGTTTATGTTAGTGAGTTTATTGCAGGGGCGCAGACTAGGTTTTATTATATTACAGAAAGTTATACAATATACCAGTATTCTAGTTGGGGTAATAAATTCAATTGTTGTTATTATGTGAAATTATACAATGCAAACTTTAGGGTGTATGTAATAAAATTAAATGGAAGTTATTGTCGGTAATATATTGCAAAGGCAAGGGTATTTGAAAGTAAGGCCAAGGTAATATACTAATTCTACATATCTTATTATCGGTAATATATTTATACAAAAGCAAGGGTATTTGAAAGTAAGGACAAGGTAATACACTAATTCTACATATCTCCGGTTTTGTGTATTCATATATTTATTTATTTATTTCTTTTAATTTTTTTTTGTTTTTATTATATATACGTGTATTTATGTGTATTAATGCTGAAACAATTTCCAGGGTACTGTAGTGTCAATGTTTTATATTTATATTATATCTAGAAGATATTAAGAATGGGTGATGATATTATATTTAGTTGTTCATTTAATATATTGACCTTGATATCTTTTTTATGTCTGTTTATTTCTAATGTTTCTAGGATATTAAGTTTATTGCCTTTTGTATTTATTTGTAATATATAGGGTGCATTATCAGTATGGGGGTGATGGTTATTTTCAATGAGATGTTTAGCAAAGTGAGATGTGTCTGGTTTATTATTACGCCAGCTGGCGATGTGTTCTTTATATCTTGTATTAAAATCTCTTCCTGTTTGACCTATGTATACACTATTACAATCGTTACATTTAAGTTTATAGATACCACTCTTTTTAAGTTTATCTATTTTTTCTTTATTATTAATAAGGGTTTTACCCAAGTTATTTAAGGTACTATACGTACATGTTATATTATTTATATTTTTATTATTAGTTAAGAGTTTTCCTAATTTGAGTGATACATTACCTATGTATGGGATAGATTTATAGTAAATATTATTCTTATTTGGTGCGACCGGGTATATTTCTTGTATTAGTATTTTTCTTAATTTATTATGGTACAGTTTTGTGACGATTGATGGGTCATAATTATTATTTGTTGCGATTAGTTTCATAGTTTTTATTTCTTTACGTAGGTTAGGTTTTTCGAGAGGGATGGTTAAAACTCTGTGAATCATGGAATGAAATGCTGCTAACTTATGGGACCAAGGGTGTTGAGATTGACCATTAATTATGGAGTCTGTAAATGTGTCTTTTCTAAATATACTAAATTTATGTTCATTATTTTTGCGTTCTATTGTTATATCTAAAAAATTAAGTTTATTATCAGACTCTACTTCTAAAGTGAATTTGATATTATTGTGTAGGGAGTTAGCAAAGTTAACAAACTGGTCTAACTGTCGCTGTGTACCTTTCCAGCAGATAAGGATGTCGTCAACGTATCTATAATAGTATAATATTTTGGTCGCTAATTTACTGTTTAAGAGGCTGGTTTCTAGATGATTCATAAATAACTCGGCTAAAAGGGGACTGAGGGGGGAGCCCATTGCAAGGCCATTAACTTGTTGAAAAAAATTGTTATCGAATAGAAAATAATTTTGGTCTGTGCATAGTTTAAAGAGATCTCTAATTTCCGATGCTTCAATGGGATTTAATTTTTTCCTTTCTAGGATATCTGAAATGATATTTAGGCAATCTTTTGGTGGTATATTAGAAAATAAGTTTACTACGTCGAGTGATACTAGTTTACAATTGGGTGTTAGATGTATATTTTTAATTTTATTACAGAGATCAACAGAGTTTTTAATGGTATGTTTAGGTGCAAACCGGTTTTATTACGGAAGATCTTATTCAGGTGAAAAGCTAATTTTTTTGTGAGTGCGTTTGTGTATGAGACAACAGGTCGTATGGGTATATTTGGTTTATGAATTTTAGGTTGTCCATATAGTATTGGGGGTCTAGGGTTCATTTCTATAACTTTATGTTTCGCGAATTCGTTAGGAAATATGATGTTACAGGTTTTAATTAATTGTTTTACGTTATCTGCAAATGTCGTGGTGGGGTCCCTTTGTAGTTTTGTGAAGTCATCTGGTTTAAGGAAATTGTACACTTTATTTTTATATTCATTTTGGTCTAGAATAACTATAGTGTTGCCTTTATCTGCTTTAGATATGGTGAGTTTATCTTCATTAATTTTAATTTGTAGATTACGTTGAGTCAAAATTTCGTCATTAATGTGTGTCTTGGTTTTAGAGTATTCTTTACATATTATATTAGCAGCTTTGTGTTTAGTAAGTGCGTCCTGGTTACTGAATGCAATGATGGTATCTACTACTAGTGATTCTATTTTTTTTCTTGATGGTGCGGTAGGAATATTATATTTAAATCCTTTATTTAAAAGTTCTAGCTCTTTATTATTAGTTCTAGCTCTTTATTTATTACATAGGTCAAACAGGAAGAGATTTTAATACAAGATATAAAGAACACATCGCCAGCTGGCGTAATAATAAACCAGACACATCTCACTTTGCTAAACATCTCATTGAAAATAACCATCACCCCCATACTGATAATGCACCCTATATATTACAAATAAATACAAAAGGCAATAAACTTAATATCCTAGAAACATTAGAAATAAACAGACATAAAAAAGATATCAAGGTCAATATATTAAATGAACAACTAAATATAATATCATCACCCATTCTTAATATCTTCTAGATATAATATAAATATAAAACATTGACACTACAGTACCCTGGAAATTGTTTCAGCATTAATACACATAAATACACGTATATATAATAAAAACAAAAAAAAATTAAAAGAAATAAATAAATAAATATATGAATACACAAAACCGGAGATATGTAGAATTAGTGTATTACCTTGTCCTTACTTTCAAATACCCTTGCTTTTGTATAAATATATTACCGATAATAAGATATGTAGAATTAGTATATTACCTTGGCCTTACTTTCAAATACCCTTGCCTTTGCAATATATTACCGACAATAACTTCCATTTAATTTTATTACATACACCCTAAAGTTTGCATTGTATAATTTCACATAATAACAACAATTGAATTTATTACCCCAACTAGAATACTGGTATATTGTATAACTTTCTGTAATATAATAAAACCTAGTCTGCGCCCCTGCAATAAACTCACTAACATAAACAATGGAAAAATCCGCACAAAGTAGTCTTCCGCTATTGTGTTTGAAACATATAAATGCTGTTGGTTGTTCCTAAGAGTTAATCTTTGCTAATATCCCACCTGAAGATGTTGTAATACAACGAAACCTAGGTTGTGGTAAAGAAATTAAAGATAGTAGAAATAATACTACATCACGTAGTTTCATTTAATTGCGAATAATGAATTCCTACAAAATTAACGCCAAATATATTCAATATCTTAATTACCTTAATTTTGCAATTCCGAGACTTGTTACGTTTTTACAATTATTTTGATAACTAACAAGCTTCGTTTAATATAAATCAACAAAGAGCAAAATACGTTCAAGTGACGTTTAAAAAAAATTACAAGACTAAAGGCTACTGATTGTTATTTATTTGCAATTTCCACTATTACCAATTTTTTAAACACATAATTAAATATAAATATATCACTGAAATAAATTTATTCCATGTCAATGGGCACACGGCATATGACCGTTAAACAAACTTTGTATCAGCAAGGTTTGTATCCATGTGTACCTGTTTTCACAAAAAAATTAAGTGGAATGAAAATATTCATTCATATTTTAACAGATAATGTGAAAAATGAATTACGATACCAAATTTTAAAAGCTTTCATTTAAAGGAATTTAAAATAAAAATCATGCATCATTTTATTTAAGTTTACTGTAATAAAATTTTATATAAATATAAGTACATATATATATATATATATATATATATATATATATAATCATATTTCCATAATATTCTTCTATACTTAATTATAGGAATTATGAAAAAAATCTAGAACATTTCAGTGTCAAAAAAAATAATTAAACTCCTTAAAATCTTGGAGAGTTTGTTGCCAAATAATTATTTTATTTGAGTAAATTTTTTATACTTTTATTTATACTTTGATAAAGATTACTTAACAATTGATTTGGTACTTAAAGAACATCAAATTTCAATATAAGTTAATCAAACAAATATTATCATCAACAATAAGGACGGTAATAAAAACAAATTTAAATTTTCACTGAAAAAAATCGATTTCCATAAAAGAAAGAAAATGCTTATATTTTTGCATAAAGTCACTCAATGTCTAAAAAAGATTTTTTCAATGATATCTTTGAATGTGAAATTTCTGAAACAAAGTTTGAAGTTAAAAAACAGCGCTAATTCGAAATGAATATGGAGAAGAAAATTTTCAAAAAGACCTAAAAACCAAAATATTTTCTTGTTTAACTGATTTCTCGTAAGAAAATATTGTTGTAATATATTTTAAATTAGAGAAAAAATAATTCAAATATAAATAAATCCTCGTATTAATTTTCCTAGAAAACCAAGTTTTATCAATATCTCTCAGAGTACGCAGTTAGATCCAACTGACGTCACGTACGTACGTACGTATATACATCTGTTATGTCAAAATAAAAGCAAAGCTACATGGTACGGCACGATGGGTGCCTATACCTGAGACCAATATATCGCATATAGTCAATTTATACATTTCCGTAACAAGACTATATCGGACAATAAATGCGCTTCTTTATGGGATATGAGGAAATTTTTCCTTCTTGTATGGGATATGAGGAAATTTTCCATATAGCGTTTGGTAGTAATCTCGTAAATGAGATATTCGGTGAATACGGCAAGCGAACTAAACATAGTAGAGTTTGTTTACCTTAGTCATTTTTATATCAATTTACGTAAATCTATTTGAAATTTTTAGCAATGTACAGAATCAGTTACAAATTTACTTCCACAGTTTGTGAATAATAATTACAATAGCTATACGATCTTGATTTAATTTTCATCTCAGCACAAGTTTATAAGATTTCCGCATCGCTAAGAGGGAATAAGATATTTGATATTAGGGAATCTAAATTCTACTCTCATTTTTCTAATTTAACAAAATCAAATTATTGCGGTAAAACTCATACTGTTTACGAAATCCCTATTGCTGAAAAAAAATTATTACAGGGTAAGTATTATTTTTGTCATGTAAAAACAGTTTATATTTTTAAGGTGTGTAAATATGCGGTGGAATTCTAAAACAATAAATTTCGAATATTTTCCATTACTTTCTGGTAAACTTTCGGTAAATTTCTGAGAATGCCGTTTTTTTACAGTTACAACTTTGGAAGTTCCGAAAATCGAGGGAGGAGAAGAAGAGAGGGGACGTGTATTTTTAGAACATTTTCAGCAACTTCTTCAGAATTATCTTACCTAAAACTCTAAAATTTGAAAAACCGGTCAAACACGAGTAGAACTTACACTACGATGGTTCAGTACCCATTCGGGCTTATATAAACATTTAAGGGTTCATAGTATTTCCACTAAATTATTTAGAAATACAAATTTTCACAAACTGAGTATATTGCCTACTATATCTTTTACAGGCGTAAATATATGGTGCGTATTTCAAAAATTATAAGATCTAGGATAATCATTATAATTTTTCTATAATCTTCCACTCAGATTTCACTAAGCCTATTTTTTACGATTTTTGTCTTAAGAGTTTTGGACAAGAATGAGGGAGAATTCTCTATTTTTCCATATTTTTGGAATAACTTTTTAAATACGCAATTTGAGGCTATGAAAAGAAATATTTGTTTCTTCACGATAACCAGCACCTTTTCCAATAATATTCTGCATGATACATACATAATTTTAAAAAAGATTTTACTACCTATGTTTATCTTCTATTTAATAATTCTTTGATTCCTATATGAATATTTTTAAAAGCTAATGCTAAATACATCGATTAGTAATGTGTATTTTTATTCTGAATTCCAAGTTTTTTATATGGCATGATTTCTGATAAAATCATCCGTGAATATAAAAAAAACCTATTGTTGTGCAATATCTGTCATAGCGGTAAATATATAGGGCACATAAAAAAATTATGACATCTAGGAATCATTGTGGTAGTTTTCTAGTGATCTTTGTGTCTTTGTCTTCTAAAATCTACATTTATTTCATAATTTCTGGTTGAATACTTTAGAAAATAAAGAAGGAAAATATTTTTTGTCAATTTTACAGTATAAATAGAATTGAAGATGTAATACCTCAAATTATGAAACAATGTTTTTAACCCTCATAACTTTTTAAAAATGATTTTGGAAACCTAAGCTAGTTATGGAATTAAATAAAATTTTATTTTATTTATATCATTTACACCTCCAAAAATTTGAGTTTTATTTGTTCGAATATGTCCGAGTTAATATGTTTTATTTTAATGTGATTTTTTAATTTCTACGTCAACCGGTTTCTGAGAATAACACTGTAACTAGTGGGCATGTAAAAACGATTATACCATTATCAGTATCGCAAGCTTTTGAATTAAGCATTGCCTAAATTAGTTTCAAATAAACTGTTGTAAATGAACGATTGCCTAAATTAATTAGAAATAAACTGTTATTTATAATAATGATATATGTTCCATGTTTTGTGCAAAAGAATGTATTCTCCGCTCTTTTCGAGTCTTACGTAGCTTTTTTGATAAATATATGGAGCCTTCGAATTCCTTTATTATACCATACCTGTCTATAAAAATATAATGAGATGGGACACAATCTCACCGTTGTTTCATCTCGTTGGCTTAAAGAAAATTTACACACCGTTATAAAAAATAACCTCTTTTTGTAAAAGATACATTCCCATTTGCATGATTGGCTATGTAATTAAATATTTGAGGGACTGACCTTTTTCAATTTGTCTAAGAATTCAATTTTTATTTTTCTGATACATTGTCTCAACTTTGTATGGATCTTTGTAAATTTCGTTTGAAATTTCATGACTATCTGTTTCGAAATTACACGCGAGTGTTAGAAATGATTTCTAAAATATAGAAGGAAAACAAAATGCTTTTACGTCACTGCTCTTTCCCTCTGTATAAAAATTCTCTGAAACAAATTTATGTATTAAATTATTTAAAAGAGAGGATCATATGTAAAATTGAGTATACATATTGACTAAAAAATAACATTATCAAAATTTTGCCACTTTCGCCTGATAGCAAAATTTTCCCTTCGTTCCATCACCATAATTTTTCTCTCACAAGAAATTCTCATTGAATAAATTACACAAGCCGGCAGAAATCAAGGGAAGATAGGTTCATAAGTGAAGAATATGTACACTGCCTGAAAAACTTTAATTACAGCAATTATTAAAATGGAAGTAATAGTTTCCAAATTCCATTCCATCTTTGTTTTACATTCCGTCGTAATTTGAGCAGTTAATTGCAATTAAAAAAAGGAAATACAAATATCTAAAAGCCCTTGGCTTAATTTAGAATTGTTTTTTGGAACTATTAGCCGCAAATGTGTAAAATATTACTTCTAATAAAATTGCAATGAAAAAGTCAATGTAATATACGTAAGGTCGCTTTTATTATTTCCT
This sequence comes from Druceiella hillmani, assembly GCA_039881145.1. Taxonomy (NCBI): domain Eukaryota; kingdom Metazoa; phylum Arthropoda; class Insecta; order Lepidoptera; family Hepialidae; genus Druceiella; species Druceiella hillmani. Next base: position 287,329 of record JAYKKI010000044.1, read on the forward strand.
TTTTCACGGCATCGCTATTTTGAGTTCACGTCTAACTATTATAAGTGTCATTGTTAATATAAGAATCCCTTTGAAATACAGACGGATCTGTATTCTAAAGGAAAGTATTGTACTGCGAGATTCATAAAAACAATTTGTATTTTCACAAAGCCTGAGTCGTCTCATAGTTGTCAGGAAAATAATAACTTTCCTCGTCAGGCAGCTTGGGATGGAAATTATTATTACGTCTGAAGAAATTCATTTTTCTTATTTTACTCTTTTGAATCAAAGAACAAAATCTAGTCATTTTTATCATGTCTGTTACTGCGAGACGGTCAATGAGATTCGAGAACGAATAAGTCGAAGCAACGAAGTGATGTACTGTGATATTTAAAAACAGAAACTATTGCGTAATTGAAACAAGAAGCTATTCCCTATAACGTAAACAGTCGGTTTTTTAATAAAGGAAATTGTTATTAAATACCTTATGTGTAGTAATGATTGTTACGAATAGCCTGGAAATACAGAAGAAAAATCATAAATACGTAAAATATCAAAAACATGGGTTAATAAAAAAATTCCAGTAAGGAAAAAACAATACAAAAATTAATTACAAAACTAGCGAGTTGTGGGCATCGACATTTAACGGCAGGGAGAGGTTTGGAATATCTTCTTGTCTCATTCGTTCTCGTAGAATAAAAAGAAGAATTATTGAAAATGATATCACAGGTCAACATTTCCGTCGTTGATAATTAAATGAAACTACGTGATGTAGTATTGTTTCTACTTTCTTTAAGTTCTTTGCCATGACCTAGGTTTCGTTGTATTACATCTTCAGGTGGGCCATTAGCAAAGATCTTTGCTAAGAGCCCACCTGAAGGTGTTGTGATACAACGAAACCTAGGTCGTAGTAAAGAACTTAGAGAAAGTAGAAATAATATTACATCAAGTAGTTTCATTTAATTATCAATAATGAATTTCTATAAAATTAACGCCAAATATATTCAATTTCCGTCGTTGTCTAAAAGTTTAAAACTTTGAAATTTGATAAATATTTATTATTAAAAAAGTTTATTTTTAAGTTAGTTTGTATTTCAGAATTATGATTCATGAAAGAAAAATGCAGTGCAGAGGTGGATGGTCTCCAGAGTACAGGATTTTGAGTTCTTCAGGGATGGCAGCTGTTTTGTCCAGTATAATAACTTTCCTCGTCAGGATTTTCAAGTCGAGATATCTGGAGGAAAGAGCTGTTAAAACTGTGGTGTAATATTGTATAGTGGCACGGCGATCATTCAACACCAAGAGTTGGTACTTACCAATGAGAGAATCACCATGTGTTAAAGGTGGGGGTCTGGGTTTTTAATCGTTATGTTGCTTTTTTATACCCACTTCAGTAACTTCTATCCACTCTCTTTGTCTTTTCCCAGAACTTCAGAATGACTTTATCTTTGCGGCTATTCAGAGGTTCAATACCAGTTTAGAGTTGCATGGCTACTATAGGGATACTACCCCACCTGTTATTAGTCTAAGTGTATTCTTCTGACCAGCATCATATTTGGCAAGACTGGGCTTACTTGCCAATGCGATGACTTCACTGTCGTAGTCCAGCACTGAACGTATATACGTTTTATGCACTGTGGGTAGCCTCCTTAAGTACACTGGTATCACTACCTGTAGCCAAAAGTAGAGCGTCATCTCCAAAGCATAGACATGATACCCCAAGAACACTTTGGATGGCCAACTTTAGGTCATCTCTCATCATGTTAAAGAGAAGACAGTTCAATACGGCTCCTGGCGCAGCAATTTGTAAGGAGAGGTGGCATTGAGAAACCTGCACCGGATCATGTTCTGTGAGAATAAGCTCTTTATACACCTCAACGTATTTTTGCGTTTACTCCCTGTTTTTTAAGCTTGTAGGTAGGCATACGACGCCAAATTTTGTCATATGCGGCCTTAAAGTCCACTAATACAGCAAATGTTGATTATATTTTATGGAAGTCATTTTTTACGGCTTGAGTGAGTTTCACCACTATCTATAGCAGATATATATCTGCAAAATTCTGGTTGACAGTCACCAATGGCATCTTTTGGTTCCAGAAATTTAAAAAACCATGAAGACCATTTTTTCATCTACCATGCAACATACACTGTTAAGCGAAAGGGATTTATAGCTGTTTAAATTATTAGCCGACTTATATTTTTTAACTAGCGAGATAACTTCAGCCCTTGTTCATTACTGGGGCACTCTAGAATGCCGTGTTAGATTGATGAGCCTCAAAAAGGTCCTCAGAGCCAGCGGGCCAAATTTCGTAATGAAATCAGGGAGAATCCATTCAGAACCGGTAGATTTCCCCTTTTTAGTGGACTGACTGCGAGGAGTAGCTCATCGTGAGAGAAATCCTGGCTAAATCCGTATGACATAAGCCCGTACCGAATGACTTCAGTATGGCATGAGGCGACGCAGTGATATGACATCTGCTGGTGGCTGCGTAGTTTTTACACAAAGCAGTGGCAACTACTCTTGGGCTAGTAAGTAGTTTGCCATTTACCGTTATTGGTTCCCAGCGACGAGAGAAATACTCATTATTTCATGTACCCTTAAATCTTTATAAGTGCCTCAATGTATACCAAACCCTCATAGTGTGAGTTATAATCATGGTTTACATTCTTTCATTTATATTTCGGTCCACATACTGAATTTAACGATTGGTATAATGGACCTCACAATTTAATTATTTTATCACCAAATGATAGAAACAGCAAAATTAATAGTTAGAAGTATTTTTGGTGATAACATTGATTGTTTTAGTAATATTACTAAATATTATTATTATTATTTCAGTTACAAATGTTAAGAAAAAAGGTAATAAAATGTCAAATGAATTTATATTTTTATTTAAAATGTTATGTTTGTTTACAGGCCGACTCAAAGCGTTAGGCATTTGCAAGTACAATAGTGAATAAAACATAAAAACGCGCAGCAATTGTAATTACCATGAATTAATTAATATTCAATTAAGAACTATCAAGCAAATTCATTATTGTGTTTTTAAAGCTGTTATCGGGGCGAGGAACTCACGATCATACGTATAATAAAACAAAACAATGGTTGCCTTTGTACACTGCTCATAAGATATATAATAACATTTCTTTAAAAACTCACATTTGTGGAAAGGAGTCTGGACAGAAATTTTCTTATAAGATAGACGCTGCATCATTGCAATTCTTGAGCATTTGAGCTGAGAAGTGAAACTAATGTTAAACTCAATTAAGACGTAAACAAGCAAATAACTAGGCGACACTTGTCCCAAATGGATGACGCATCTGTAAATTAACAACTATGTTTGGCAAATATTGTCCGACGAATTTTGTTTTAATCACACAAACTGTTTTGACTGAAACTTGATGTTTACATGCCTAGATTGAAGTTTCTGCCAAGAGCAAATATGTAAATGGGATGTAAACGTTTTGACTGGCACAGTTGCATATACATAAATACGTAATGAAATTTTGGTTCATTTCGTCACAGTCGCATTTATGCGATAAAACAGTCTTGAGAGTTTTACTATATCATTGTACCTTTGAGGGTTCAACCTATTTTATTCATATTAATATATGTTCTACACATCTTAAACATCATAACGAAGAATAATTGAAACATTTTTAAAAGATTTGCTATAAACATACCTGTGAAATGTGCATCGTTATTCGAATATGGAAACATGATAGGTAAATCGAAAAAATATGTACCCTTGAATGTACAAAATAAACCAAATGGTAAAATAAAAACCTCAATTTTTACTTCAATATTCGGTCGGTATGCAACTATAGAGAAGGGGCTTAGTCGACGATGATAGACTGTGAGTCACCTTAAATTTATTGAAACTGTAATTCAAACGTTATATAATATTTTATATACAACATTTACTTATATAAGAATTCGATTTACGTAAATTTTTAGAAATACTGACAACATTTTATACAGTGGCTGAGCAATATCCAATGTACTTTTTTATGACTCGTTCGACATAGATTCACTTCTCTAGTTGGTTGGTATTTTTCTTGTAGTTCCGAAGTACAACATGTCGTGCTCGATAATTTTGGGAAAATGAATACCGCTGAATTCGTTTTCTGGAAGGTTTGGAACACAATATTTATATTGGCCGGTGAAGAGGTCAGTATTTATTGTCTATTTCATTTTTACACTTCAAAATTATTTATAATTCCAATATAAACAATAATTTTTTTGTTTGCACACTACGCTCGAAAGCGACTTCGATTTGCATGTAGTTATTTTTAATTTGTAGATAAATCATGAACGCCAGCTTTTAATGTGGTTAAGCAATTATTATACACACTACAGGGTTAATATAATATTTAAGTGCCTATGAGACTGATAAATATAAATAAAAATTGGCCAAGTGCGAGTTGCGCACTAAGAGTTTATATAACGATGGCGAATGGACATGATATTATCATTATTAAAGTTTTTGTGAGGTAATTTTTTAATTAATACTTTAACGAACATGTAATTTTGTCATAGTATTGTTTATTTGTAATTACATATTCTGTATTTTAATTTAAGAATTTGTTTTTATTTATTATATAAATATATTGAAAAACACAAAGATTTTCACATTGATATGTTTCGGCGCAGTCGTCTTCACTCTAATTATAAATCGTCATAAGTTTAAATTGTGACTGAAAATAACTTACGACGAATTTTTTTAATCTTAATTTTTCTTTTATTTTTCTTTATATCTAAGATTAGCAACACGATGAAATAAAAAAACTACTGTTGTTTTGAAATATTTAAGTTAAATATGGCCTGTAGTAGGTATTATAATATCCTTTATAAAATCGAGTATTTTTGCTTGCACATACTAAAAAAGCAAAAGTCAATCTTTTTTTATATATCCAATAATTTATTTTGAACATTACATTCAAAATAAATTATTAGACTTTACTTTTGCAGTTATATGCATTAAATTAAAACATATTAAAAATAAATTTCTTCCTTATGGCAGGACGTTTTTCTCTTAGAACCCGGTCGGATTAATGTGGCTGAATGAGTTGAAAGATTAAGTAGTTTTATTTGTAATATTTTTATTTTATCTTTCATTTATTTCTTGTTACAACATTATTAACAATTTTTTTGCATATTTTTTATTTTTTTTTGTAAATGATGGAAATCTATGGCATACTTCAGACACAGATTAGAGTCCTGTAAGTGGTATGGTACTCTATGTTTTTTGCTCAGAAGATATTAATAATGAGCAGAATAAACGACAAGTTTTGAATTTATTATGCACCGAGTCTCATCTTTACGCTACCTAGATGAAAATAAATTCTTTTAGTAATTGTATATGTTCTTATATATAGAATACATATTGAGAGTTTTAAATTAAAACGACAGCAAAATACATATATACAACTATAGCATTAACAGCATGATTATCAAGTTATCAAAAATACGATAGTAAATTTATGAGTCTAATTTATTGGCGTCAATATATACACGTGGAATAAAACGAACAAATAATTTCAATATCTCTCTCGTGTAATATTTTAATCATCGCACTTTATAAAACTTGTTCCCAACGTACATTTAATCGACTCAAACAGTAGCCCTTCATGCTCATACATTTGGGAATAATTTTTATTGATAAGTAAAATATTCTAAGAATAAGTACAGTTCTGTTATTGTGGTATTCCAATGACAGATGGTGATTATGTTGAAATACTGCAAGAGTCTGATACAAGCAAAATTACACTGTTTGTAGAGCTTTTTCATCATCGAGTTACATTTAATGTGAACGTTTGAAAAAATTATAATTATTCTCCTTTTAAATTTTATTATAAGTGTGCAATTATTTTGCATAAATATTAAAAAATAAACTTAAACTTCTAAAGGTCTAAAACCTTCAATTAGTGCGTACGAAATACTTTGCCGTAAGGCTAAATAGGAATATTCTATTTCAAAATATTTTTAAACAAAGGAAAAAGAATGAAACAATTATGTTAAAAGGTCAAAGTACAATAGAATATCACGCGGTTTGTCATATTATCTGATTATAAGGTGATACAAGATTAGAATTTATACATATCTATTATAAGTTAATTCGACACAAATGTTATAATCTTTATTATCATATCTTTGATTCAGATTTTTAATAAATTATAACATCAATAATTATTTACAATAATATTGTTTTTTTATAAAACGAAATTTAACACATGTTGTATATTATAATGATATTACGCAATTCATCACTGGTTCTTCTATCGACATAAAACACCGATTTTTGGCATATTCTTGAGGAGAGTGGACATTGACTAAAGCTTAGCGGTCAAAAGCCTAATAACATATTTTAAAGCATAAACTAATTTTTTTGAGTTTTTACATAAATGTGCATCCAATCTCTAAGACATGGCTATTTTATGCATTCCGGTTTCAGAAGTTGTAGTTTCATTTCAGTTTGTTAACTGAATATTAAAAAGACTGTAAATACAATAATAAGTTATAATAACAAAATATAGGTTCTGTATAAAAATGCTCGATATATTATCAAAAGGCTCTTAAAACGATCGCCGAGTCTACCTTCTTTATATAGTCTACAAAAAAGTATGTTTCGTGAAATTTGTAAAGAGATTTACATTTATAAAATTTCGATAGTTTTAGTGGTCATTTTATGTAATCAAAACGAATATTCGTTTCGATTATATAAAATAAACCTTTTTAAAATTATTGTGAGTAAAATATGTTGCCGCCGGGTGCATCGGTTCTTGTAGCAATAAGTCCGCCATATGTATCAATTATATGCTCGAAGTAGATAAATAAGCATATAAATAAATACCATATTCGATAACTACTCGATTTCGACCATATTTTTGTGGTCTGCCTAATAACAAATATGTGTATAACACTTTGTCTTAAACTTGGGTTATTTTTATTTGAAATTAGACAAATAATTGTCTTAAGTATTTATTATAAAATATTATATATGTTTCGGCGCCCTAAAATAATGCCCAGGAGTTTGTATAGAATAAAGGGTAATAGCATTCGTTCTTGTCTCATAATCAATCTTTCTCTGTTTATTATAATTACGTTCGTAGAAACAAACGTTTGTTGTTTTTATTTGTTTGAGTTTGAACGTCACTAATTGTTAATTATTATTTATTAATCACAATCGAACTATCTCAAGATATTTTCACATCTTGAAATAGTTCGTGTGTGAAGTAAGTACCGAGTTCTTCAAAATGGTGGTTTTCGCACTTTGTGCACGTCATCGTTTCTATTTATTTAAAATTTTCATAGAAGCGTCAAAAAACTTACCCGTATCTTGGTTCTTTGATCATTAATTTTTGCCAAACAGGGGATGAGCTTGCATAAAAAATTTTAAAAATTCCATTTTAGCTTTCATTTAATAATCGTCGTATGGTTTATATTATAAAACTTAACTTATGTTTAAGACCTGATGCATTCTTGTTATATTATATTATTGGAACGAACATGTAAGTGATTCTTAGTATATTTCATAATGAGGGTTGCAGACAAATAGTCACTACAACATTCTATATCATCGAGCAGAAAGATGACGTGCGATGATCGAGTCACAGTTTGTATACCCTCTTCCATGCACTATAAGAATAGTACAAGTTCAATACATTACCGTATAGCCTGATATCTATATTTCAACATTTCGGCCTGATTATAAAACTCTTGATATGTATAGATTCTTTATACAAGCAGACAATACAGAGACCACGCAGCGATGCAGAGACTGGTTGAATGGTTGACAGTTAAAGAATTACTTAATGTTATATTGCTAAATTACACTTCTAGATCAGACTTACTTACTACACATAAAATATGTATTGACAAATCAAGAACTAACAGATAACAATACACAAGATAATATAACCTTACTTATAAATAAAGATAAACAATGAAAACAGTATTAATAGAAGATAAGAACTGATACATCAAACAGTGTTACTCGAGATTAACCAATGGTATAGTTGCAGTTAAATAATATATATAGATTACAACTTTTTCCAAAATAACAAGGTAAAAAATTACATGAATAAAATTATACAATCGTATGTGACTCTGATATTTAAATTTTTATTTACACAAATTTAAAGTCAATTCTGAACATGTCGGCGTACTAAACACACAAATTTTAAATTAATAACTTTTTCATAAAATTCCTCTGAAAAATTTATACTTAATGTCTAAATGTTTGATTCGTTTCTAAAATTCAACTTTTTTATTACATTTATTGCACTTTATCTGACCGTATATAAACAGTAATTTAATTGTATTTACCGAAATTACCCAAAATGCCATGAATTCTGCTTCGGTTAGAGACAGGGCTACACTTTGTTAGCGCTGGCCAGACCAAGTGACGATAGCTCCGTTCTTGTTAAACATGTATCCTGTTTTCGTTGTCCGACTACCTACAGTGTTATTACAGCCGATTAGATTTTAAGGTTATGTTTGTTTCTATACTCAAATTCGGTGAGTACAGGCTTTGAATCAACGTGGACCCATTTTGAAATATCTATACGGTTAGACATATTATAGAAATTTGAGGAAGTGTGACGTGTAGACGAGTCACGTCTCTCACATATCTTCTCTTCACGGTGAAATCTAAGAAAACAACACATATGTTTTTTTATAACTGTACTTGTTTTGATAGGTTGATATAGAAAAGTAATAATTTTGTCAAAGAATATTTGAAGTAATATTATCGTTTTAATTTTTCGTAAATATCGATAGTTTGACAAGTGCGCATTGAAGGTAATATTCTTGACAATTTCTTGATTGCATATTTAATTCTGGTAGTCGAAAAATTTTAAAGCTACGCTCACGGGTCCATATCCTGTTAATTTATTTTTAAATTATGGTAGGTTCTTAAGTGATCCTTGATATATTTCGCGATAGAGATCCTGGATAAACAGTCACCACGAATCTTGACATCACCAAGCAGAGAGTGTAAGTATGATGACCGAGTTCCGGTATATACACCATCTACTCTAGACTATAAGGATTGTGCAGGATCGAGCGATATTAACTTATGTATAGCACGATGTCTATATTGTAACATTTATCTTATTACCGCACCGGTTTAGGGTGATAATATGTGGAAAACTTTTATATAAGCATATAGGTGCCAAATCTGGCCAAATAAGGTTATCGAATATTTTGGCCAAGATCATTGTCGAATTTCGATTCTCAATTGGTATACTTTTCGTCCCAACACTTTTACTTATCATTCTTTAATAATTAAAATTTAAATATTAACGGGGTGCATTTATTATAATTCCCAGTTTATATTTCCCTATACATATCTTAATTTTTAGGTAACTATGGAACTGAGAAAACGTGAAAAGATATTGTGTAAAAGACGTTTCGTGCCCTCCATCAATATAAAGTCATATAATTTCCCAGTTTATAATTCCCTACACATATCTTAATTTTTAGGTAACTATGAAAATGAGAAAACGTGAAAAGATATTATGTAAAAGACGTTTCGTGCCCTCCATCAATATAAAGTAATATAATCTGGGGTAGAGGTTATAAATACTGGAAATCGGTCATCATACTTACACTTTCTGCTTGGTGGCATCAAGGTTATGGTGACTGTTTATCCATATATATTTTTCTTATAAGAATTGTCAATTATATTTATACTACAAGAAAAATATACATTAATGCGTAGTGAGATTTCACTTTATGTTACGATTTGCTTTCTTTCGTGAAGTTTGCGATACATTTTTGGCACAAAATAACATAGGATTTGTAATTATTCGGAAATATGTCGTTGGTCATTTAGACACTAAATTGATATAAAATGAGATAAAGTAATTACTGAAAATCGTTGAAAAAACATTTTATATTTTTTTTGACATAAAATTGATAAAGTAAACCACCGCTATGGAGTTTTTTCATATATTTTTCCGCTTTCATTTTGTACTAGTCACCTGCTTCGACTTCGTGCGCACTTAATTATTTGAATTTGTTTATCGTAATGATATTTATTATAATTTCCCTTTAATAATTTTCTCATAATAACATTTCATGACAAAAAACTCCGTGTCGCTTTATTATTGAAGCGCTTTTCTCAATATACTGCACGACAAATAGAAAGAGACGGCTCTTTCAGAAAAACGAGAAAAGGGATACTACTTAATCTGTCGTCCTTTTTCTTATGGAGGTGTTTCTGTCTGCTGGTTTTGCATTATGTATGGTATATGATAAATTGTTATTACTCAAATAGCCTACATATAATATACCAAAACCATCTTCGATCCAGCAAGGTGACACCAAAATTTGTCTTGACGACTAACCTAACCAAGCTGGTAAACCGTTAAGAGTTTACAGTACTTACTTGGATAAAGAAACAGGCATGGCTGGTAACTTTATGTATAATAGCAACTTTATATGTATAAAAATATAGACCGCCACTTGATAATAGTGGCTGACATGAAAATTTAAGCAGATCTTCTTCCCTTCCTCTTCACCTCGTGCACATGCTCAAAGGCTTCATCCACTAAAATTCCTCTCCTGATCCAACTACATATGAACTATATATTTCTACGTGTTGCGTAGGTACCATGCACCCAAGAAAAAAGATATGTTAAAAGGAACTTTTGAAACAAAATATATCTATTTGACACCATTTATATTTATGTACATAAATATCCATAAATATTTACTATATATATATATATGTATATATATATATATATATATATATACATATATATATATATATGTATATGTATATATATATATATATATATATATATATATATATATATATATATATATCCATCAATATGTTATTAAGTAATAATACGGTATTCAGCATGAATACTTTCACTTGTCATTCCCGCACTTGTTTTGTGTTATTTATTAACGACACGTATGCGTTGTCGTAAACTTTTCCTTAAATTAGGCGGCGTATTCAATTTTTCGTGTGCGGGCGTAATTTTCGTTCAGTGGTTATTTTCCTCTATACAATAGCTCATTACATACAGTCATTTTTTTATCTAGGATATACCATACATTATATTATGAGGTCTTTTGAGACATTAAAACGTGAAATAAATGACGAACTAATAAACAGACAATTCGCTTTTGTTATATTTGTGTTAATAGCATAGGTATACAAAACATCCTTGAGTAAATTATTTGAAGGACTAGGCGTCTTTTTATTTGATTTTGTTGCAAAATCACAAAGTAATTAAGTGGTGCAAAGTAATTTATGTTATTTTATTTATATTCAATATTGTTCATATAAAATTAACCAATTATTTATTTGCACAATAATAAAATTTTTATATATAAATACGTAGTGAGGTGTCACTCTATATTACGACCTGTTGTCTTTCATGATTTGTCTTTCATGTTTAAAAATATCAAAGTGGCAAAATTATTTTTACTCAATAAACTCACATTCTAAATCTGCAGTTTTATTTTCAGATTTTGTGTTGACAAGGAAAATATCCACACAAAATCTGGTTCAGAAAAAATGATTTATAGTTTTCCTACACGAAGAAGTAATAGGAATAAAATAATTTATTATCCTTTCCATTTCAAAGAGGTTATTCATAAACGAACCAATTTGCACTTGAAAGTATGGTCGATACAAATATATGTTCAATTATTCGATGACTGTTCACAAGATTCATCGTGTTTCATCCAAAATGTACTCTAATCACTATAATAAATCAAGAAAATGTTATAAATGTCAACAACCCACATTTATTTTACTAATTTTATTGTGAAATTTGGTGCAGTAAAATGAACAATCGTAGGCTATTGACGACGTAAAACTCTGAGGTTAGAAATATTTTAGAAAAATATTTGATATTCCGACACACATATAAGCTCTTCGGTAAACATCTTTTACTTGATAAGTGATTGTAATGAAATAGCTGCCATAAATCAGTTTTAGTATATCTTTCTTTTACCATATAATATATTTTAGTATTATTTTTCATTGCAGAGAACGTCTTTTACACCGAATATGCCGTGTATACTACACGGCATATTCGGCAGTTTTTTTTTATAATTAAGCTTTTGTCCTTATTTGACACTCGGTTATAAGTTCTAAAGTTAGACATATTAAAAAAAATAAATAAACTAAGAAATAACTTAAATTACATTCAGCATTATATACATGTGTACTTGAGAAATATATATATCAACTCGTTGCACAGTGGCTGAGATACAAGCACTCAGAATAGCGTGTTTGATTCCTGGTAGAATGTTTGAACATAAGTAAATTATTAGTCTAATTTTTAGTCTAATACAACTCATAATAAAATAAACCAGTACAAATATAATAACTATATTTTTTTAACGAAGTCCAAATAAATCCATATTATATTCTTAAAGTGAACACAAGAAAAAGATTTACAAAACCTGAATTCACATTTTCCTTTCTTTACAAACATTCTGTTGAATGTGAGGGAATGGAAGATGTAAGTTATACATTGATTTAAAAAAGAAAATATTTATGAATATATGTTCAGTAATAGAAGCTTTAAATAAGGTATTATAAAGATTATTAAGTAAATTGCAATTGCGTTCTTTCACCAGAGCTATTGTCTACTTAATTCAGAGAATACTTTTTCACTATTAACAATGAATTTTTGCATAATTTTCGTGTAACTAAAATTATGAAAAAAAAACTATTGTGTTTAAGATTATTTTTCAGATTATCTTTTCCCACTTATCAATAAAATGTAACTAAATACTATCAAACATAATTGAATACAAAACAAAAATTGAAATATACGCCATAAATATACAGAAAAACCATATAAAACAAGTCACGATTTAAAAACACATAAACTCTTTTGCAACAAAAACTGGCACCTATAGGAATAAAGCACATCAGAGTTATTTTATTATTATGAGAATATTGTTAATTATTATTGAGATATCGTTTTTACCTATTTCAGTCATTAAAAATACAAATAAATTAAAAAAACGACGTAAAGTCCATAGACGAGCGTTTTCATATTAGTACATTTAAAATACCTAAAGGTTATTTTTTAATATTTTTTATAAATTTAACATAAAATTTTCAAAATGCAGTAACAAGTATGGCCTTCTATAGCTAAAATCAATGCGCTTAATCTGCTAGGCATACTTACGACGACGTTTTTTATCATTTCCCGAGGAATACGTTCCCATTCAGTGACGATCATATTTTTAAGGGCCTGAATGTTTTGTGGAGCTGGTTTTACGGCTCTGACGCATCGTTTGAGATTATCCCATATGTGTTCTATCGGATTGAGTTCGAGACTTCTAGCTGTCCAGTCTAACCGACGAATTCCGGCCTCCTGCATATACAATGCATGCATATCAACGTCTCTAGAGCGGTAGGCGCGAGCGTTGTCGTCCATAAAAATGGACTCCCCTCCAACTGTTGTTAATGCGGGTTAGGTATAAGGAATAAGAACCTCTGTTATGTGCCTTTGTGCATTAAGTGTGCCATTTTCAATAAAAATTAACTCGGTACAGTCATCTGAGTTAATACCAGCCCAAAACATTACGGAGCCTCCACCGCAAGGGGTTTTTCCTCAAAGCATACTTCTGCGAAGCGTTCTCCAGGACTTTGTAAGACTCGCCGAAGTCGATCCTTACCACTAATCGATATACGAGCTTCATCGGAGAATAAAACACTATTCCAGTCTTGTTGAGTCCATGGCGAAAAATTTCCAGCGAATCACAATCTGGCAACTCGATGCTCACGGAGCGATGTAGGGCCTCGAGCTGGGCAATAGCTACGTATATTGACAACCTGAAGTCTCCTTCTGATTGTCCATAGGCTTACTCGTGTATCTCTGACGTCCTCGAGGTTCTGTTTGAGATCCACTTACGTTACTTGACGATTTCTATGCTTGATTGACTATGAAGCGCTTGATTGACTATGAAGCATCCCGTGGTTCAGTGCACCGTTTTCTTTCAGAACCGGGCTTTCTACTGACGGAGCCCGTTTCTTGGTATCGTTTCCAGGTCCTTTGGATGGTGGAATGGCTCACATTATACTGCTGCGACACATAACAATAGCTACAGCCTTCTTCAAGCAGCGCAATAATTTTACTAGCTCTTATCGTTTTTTCAACCATACTGAGAACAGCAAACAGAAGTGAACTAAAGCAGCAAAAAGCAGAAATTTAATTAAAATTTATTCGTTAAAATGAAAAATGTAACAAATGAAAAAGAACTTAATAAGAGTTGAGTTTCATTAACCGCCAAAAATACGTTTTTGTCAGTGAAAGAGAATGTTCATTCAAAAAGAATAAATTTCAAATTTAGAAAGTTCATTTTTATGTGCCAGAATACACTCTACTTGCCAGTAACAATTACAATTAATACAACCTCTTAATAAATAATGTTTTGTACATGACAAAATCATGCATGTATATGACAAAATCAAAATCGCCCGTTTTTTATGCAAAAGAGTATATATAAATTTTATTCTTTACTTAAATAGGAGGAAAACATTCACATTGTAATGTACACTAAAAATACTAGTTATGTATAAATAATAGGCGCACTCTCAGGGTCTCGTATCCACTTAGCACATATAATCATTTAAGGGTACATTATATGCATATTTACCAATATTAATATTATTTCACATCACGTACATATATACGATATTTTGCATTACACATGTGTAAAAATGACGTGATTTTCTAAAAAGCTAATAAAAAATTGAGAAATACACATAGTAACGCATTTGTTTCAGTTTTAGAGATATAGATTGAAAGTTTTTAATCTACAATTGTTTTACGTAAAATTCTATAAAATAATTTTAAATTAGCAAAAATATGTTAACCTAAACTAACACCTCCACACGATAAGAAAAATAAAAAAAGTAGGTTTTATAAATATTTTCGAACTTTACTTTTGAAAGCACACTGGTTAATACACTTCAAACGGTTTCCGGGTAAATCGGTTGTAACATGTGATTAATTGCAAACGCTCCGTTTATTTTCCTTTTGAGGTATGGAATCGTTTTAATCGGACTCTTGAGGAATAAGAAAGACGTCAAATTATCACTTTTGTTTTATGTGGCACATTTGAATTTTTCTTAGCGTATTTTAAATCCAAGATGACGACATGAAGATAAAATAAAACATTAATAGTACTTGCAATACTCACACCTGGCTCTTGCAAAACTTAGCCGGTATAAAATGTACCTTATAACAAATATTCTGGTGTAAATGTTGCACCGACTAGATCTAGTTTAATTTAAACATTATTATAAAAGATATTGTAAACAATAGCATTACGCCATTGCTGTATCTGTCAGGCACTAGTTGAAGTTGAGGTCCGAGTTTAGCGGCCAGTTGGTAATTCGCCACTGAACTGTGATAAGTTTAGAGCCATTTATATGATTTTTTAATACATTCAACAATTAAAGAGATTTGTTTATGTCTAAAGAACATTAGGCGAATCTGTTGAAAAATATTTTGATAAAAAATGATCGAATATGTGAACGCTGACAACACAGATTTTAGGAATATAATATTGAAGATAATTTGTATCATATGCTTGAATATATCAAGCGCATTCATGTAAAAAGAAAATTCACATTTTTTGTTATTAAAGTTCGAAAATTTAACATAAAAAATAAAGAGTTTAATTGTTATGGTTTCGGCTTTCATTATAAGTGGGTACATATTATTATTTTGAAAACTAGATGTCTCGAATCATATTTATTGCTTTAAATTTGGTTTTAGATGGTTGAAATATCGAACTGCCATTAATAAAAAAGTTATCAAATCAATCCAGCGTCAGACACAAGATGAAGCTTTTCAATATATTCTCAATTTAAATACGAAATTTAGCAATCAACTCAAATCTAAAATCTATTAAAAATAGTTGTAATTTCCTTGTTCAAATGTAAAAAAATTAAATATATGTAATTAAAAATTAAAATATTAGTTGTATTCATAACTATTTTTTTAAAAAAATTTAAATGTATAATATACGATATATATGCAATTGATATAAAATATAATATCGACTTTAATTACTAAAAAGGTGTAGTAAAAATTCCAAAAATGTAAGATATTGTAGCGATATTACTAATTGAAAATTTTCAATAAGCGTCTATAAGGTTGACCCTTAGTCGTGTTGCCGTTCAGGCAGGCGTAATTTGTTAAGTATTAGCTGTTATAATATTAGTCTTAAAACTATACTTATAATTTTATTATAAATACACATTAATACAAACGCGTTGTCCTAGAAAAAACTCTTTCTTCTCATAATAAATTATCTGCCTAAAACTTATATCCACTATAAAACTTAAATTGTACTAATCAATTTAATAAATAGAAAACTTTGCATGTTTAATCAAACAAGTATCGAGATATTTGCGGACGACATTTCCTGCTTTACATTCCAATACACTAAAGTTTTCGTCGACAACACAGAAGTGAAACTTCGTAAAGATGACCTTTTCTTAATACTATCTTTGTATTCCTGGTACAAATGATTCGATCAAGAAATCAGTGTAGTATGCACAAGAGGTAAAGATTGTTAATGACGGACACCTTGATTCGTGATTAGTGTTTTTCTGGATTAGCATTTTACACATTTTGTGATACCGTTTTATTATCCACATACGGAGCTATGCTAACACACACATACACGTTAATTTTGCGGGCACCTCCTAGGAGATAAGCTTGTGTAAACACAATATGAAAAGGTGGTCCTGTAAAAAACATAATAATAATTTAAAAAAAATTAAAAATATCAATATTTATATCGGAAACCTATGCCTCAGAAAAACACGTGCTGACCTTTACGGTAATTGATTTTTCATCTACCAAACACAAGTAAATTAACATATGCTAAAACATGACCTCAGTCTTTTGTGTTGGACCTGTATTGAAAACAGAATCCGATATATTCGTTATCCTAGTTTATTATCATGCATATTGATATATGCATGTTAACATCGATAAAGAAAGAATCACCACCCTAAAATTCATGAATGGAAATTCATCAAACTCTTTTATTTTTGTAACATTATATTTAATAACATGATATTACCATTTTTTGTATTATTTGGCATCATTTGCTTATTTTTATGGCCTCAGGACTTATGGATTATTTTTTGAGATACTGTTACAGATAAAATTAATATATTCATTTTTCAGAAACGCGCAATTTGTTATTGGTAAGTCTAGAACCCAGAGACTCATATAAGAAAGTGTTTTGAAAGATGAAAATCATTACTATGGCTTACTAGCCATGAATTGAATATATTACGTATGCAGAAAAAAATTAACCATAAATTATTAAACTCTGCTGGCATGGATTGTTCAGGGCGTTAAAAATGTTTGTATGCAACATGTAATTTTTTTTAATAAGCTACCTACAACTGTTAAGATTTTTGAAGGCATCCTCTAGTATTAATTGAAGTATTATTAGTAATATGTTGTATTGTACATTTATTTCAATGTTATTGAGCTTTTTCCCAATTCTTAGGAGGGTAGCGCAAGAAATTATTGATGTAATTCTTTTTACATACGTTTATTATTTCTTTTTTGGCGTTTGACTATATTTTATATTCATTATACAAACTGACACGATAAATGTGCTATATGTACCAATATCTAATAAAAATTGACAATTTCCCAGATCGATAATTTTTAATGTCATGCTACTATAAAAGTAGATGACAATATAATTGATTTCTTCGTTTATTATATTAATGACAATAAATGTGTTTTCAATACAAAAATGTGTATTGTATTTGATTGGAGACATTACCCGATGGGATTAAAAATGTTGAATATCAATTCTGATTCTTCTAACTTCCAGCTTTACCTTGTTACTTAACATAATGTGAATTGTGCAAAATATTAAGAAAGCTGAAGGCTGCGAATCATTTGTATATTTAATAAAGAGAGTTTTTTTTATGTTAGCTAAATATTGTATGAAAAACCCACATGTGACCAAAGCGTAATTCGAATTCTTTATAAAATATCTTTGCTTGGGTAAACATGTAAATACTTTTATATCTATTGTAGTTGTAATGTTGCATGTAGTCATAGAAAGTATCTTGTAAATAAAATGTTGTATGTTGTATTATTTGCCTACTATACTTTTCACTTCAATTTACTCAAAACATAACTTATAACGAGAGCAAATTATTTCTCTTATTTTTAGTTTGAAACCGATTTTTATTCAAAGAGCGCAATAATAAAGATTTTTCTGAACGGGTAACTGAGAATTATACCAAAACACTAGAGCGCTGAAAACTATATATCCACAATTCGATTCTCGATAAGGATTACATTAATTTATAAACATAATTAAATAATAAAGGTAAACGAAGTTGAACGTCAGACATATTTTCGAAAGTTTAAGAAGAATATTTAAGAAGAAATCAACCATTTTATAAATTGATATTTATTTGTGCGAACATCGTGCATAGACAGATTTTGATAGGGATTTTTAATGTCATAAAGTTTTAGGCTTCAGGAGGAATATAAGATTCATGGTATATTAATACGGTGTCAAAAAGGGAAAATAATATAAAGAAACATAAAGAAAAAATTAATTTTTTTTAAGTTCATACTTAACACCCAATTACTTTAAATTACTGAAAAAGCTGTCGTTTCAACATGTTTATAGTTTTTTTATTTTTTTTGTAAATAAATAGGCTGAACAATGTTAAAATATTATTAAGAAATGTTAATGAAGTGAAGTTATAATGCCACTTTCGGTTTATATTTTAAAAGATGGCGCTGTACATCTATTAACCGTTGATAACATAATCGATTAGTAGCCCATGTGACCGATGTTGCAAGCAAAAGTTTGTTTTTAATGCAATATCCAAGTATTAAGAATTGACAACTGTAGACTGATTTGAATGTATATGTATATACATATATATATATATATATATATATATATATATATATATATATATATTCGGTTAACGACTAACGAATGAGTTGCCTTGTTGAAACGGGTCAAAACGGGAAAAAATTGACTTTGAGAAAGAAGTGGAAATATTCCGTTGGACTACCACATAAGCTAACACTTGTCACCTTTAGAGGAGAGCTAATGAGTGCTTGGAGCTATTGAGTTCCTAGCGTACCAACGAGACGGAATAATACGAGTCGAATCTGCTGTCCCTAACATCTATCTAATCTATCTAAAAGTTGGTAGTAGTATGTGATGCACCTAAAAGTAAATAGTTTATGTTAATTTGTAGCGTAAACGCTAGTGGCTAGGACCTGGATGAAAAGGTGTACCTAGACGAAAAATATAATATTGAACAAACTGTACTTTTCAGTGCATAATGGGGTATAAATGGAGTTATTAATTGGGAACTTTTCAAAGCTAACAGTGGAAGAAGAGCTAAGATTTATTGTGAAAGGTTGAGCAAAGTCAATGCTAAAGTTCCTTCAAATCAAAGCAAAGTTTATTTTTTACATGATAATGCTCAACCCCACGTAGCAAAAATAACACGTGAAAAACAACTTTCACCTGGATGAAATATACTACTTCCCCCACCGTACTCTCCAGACCTTTCGCCATCTAATTACCATCGGTTTTAATCTCTGTCTAATAATTTATGTAAAAGAAAAGACCAAAGTTTATCAAAACCAAACTTCACCGGTGTTTCGGTCAAAGATCCAAATATTTCTACAAGGACGGAACTTTAGCTCTGCCTATACGTTGGCGACAAGTTTTACATATCGACGGTGCTTAAATACTTAACGATTGATTTTATTTACTGTCTAGGGGTTTATAAGTGGCCAACATAATATTTTATATATATTTATATTAGTTGTAGTGCAAATACACTCATTTCTCAAATAATTATTTTTTAAGCATTTACGATCAATTTCAAAGAAAAGGAACAATATTAATTTATATTTACTTTTACTCAATATTATTGTTTTAACTCATTTACTTCAAGGAAATGTTTGGTTGTGTACCGCCAACGGAGGAACAGTTTTCCGAATTGTGATGGTCGGAATGTGTTTCGATGATAAAAAATTGGTATTAATATTAATATTTTTATTAATATTCTATATTATTAATATTAATATTTTTATTATTTTTTTATTGAAATATGAAGGTATTTATACAAATATTTTTTTGTCTTACTAAAATGCTTTATGGTTATAATTTTATTTTTTAAATCCGATGGCAGCATACTTTTTCGTTTTATTCTATGCCGTATTATTATTTATCTAATTATAATATCTGCTACTTCAGTACATTGCCCCACATAAGAAAAATGTTTCATTAATAATTTTGTTCTTCGTCGATAAACAAAGTAATAGTTAACAATAATTTTGACTAATTAATTGTGTCAGTAAAAAATCACTTTCATCCCAAGTTTTTTCAAACCGTCTCTTAAATGTGAACTGGATAATCTACAATTCGTGGTACGTAAAACCTAAAATCACTACGATGGTAGTCACTGTAGTCTAATTCTACAATAATCCAACACTACAATAATTTCCACAACCGTTCAGCTTCTATTTAATTTCCACAACTTTGTGTCCTCAGAATTATTTAAGTATTCAAAGACTACTATTATTGATTAGGGGCAAACGAAATAACTAAATAACTTGCAATATTGGTTGAATACCATGTGGTGTTGGTATTTTTACGGAAAATAAAGTAATATCTAATATTACTTGTTAGCGTAAAAAAGTACATATTTTATGTACATATAACGTGTAAGCGAAGAGTATTTTGAGGCGGTGAATAACAGTTTGGAAACTTTCGAGAATTTGATCAAATTACCTACGACAGTTACGTCGAATAAACTTAAATTTACTGGCTTCTTCCTCATCGTAATTCTAAAGGTTGCCTCGTCGGTAATGATTCAAATGGAATGAATGAATTTTTGATTTGCACAATCTCCAAACGGTGATGGGTCTAAAGTCCAGAGTTAAAATAAACTACCGTGTTTGTATATAATTTTGCATTTGCTTTTAATACAAGTGTTTGCGTAAAATACCATAAGAAAACGATAAAATATAACAATAATCCAATCCATTACATTGCTGTATTGTAACGAAAATAAACCAAAAATCAACATTTTTTATTGATTTTTGTGTGCAGTTAGCTCTGGTATTACATTATTGATTACTTCCATAAACTCAGGCAAAATAAACTATGAAATGTCAAGCATTTATTTTATTTAAATGAACATATTCTAATTTCAATACTTAGCTCGAATACACGTGCAACGCTTAAAAATAAGAATGAGGAAAATTCCAAAAAAAAAATTTAAAGCTTAACTGAGACTGAGGCTCGCCGTGGTGCGCAGTCCAATCTCGTTAAGCTCATACGCTGTGTTAGGTTTGTAAACAAATGTAGTAACTTCAAAATAATGCATAATTCACACTAATGATTATAATATAATATACCAATAATTAATACGAGTGAAATCTGCTGTCCCTAACATTGGCTTCTTAACTCAGCTGGGTCTCTACACCGTAATCGTTTTTTGACATTTAATTCCGAGATAAATCAAATATAGACATAAGCCAACTACACACGGCGGCGCCGTAATCCAACAATAACAAGTGTGGAGCTGTATGGCGCAGTTAAACTGTAATGGGGCTTAAAAATGTAGTTTATGTTAGGTTAGGTTAATAAATAATAATTTTGACTTATTAATGATAATATTTCCAATCTAGAAAAATGTACGGAAAATTGAATAAATATTAATATGGTATGGAATGAAATATAAAAGAATGGTGTCATCAAATTTATAATATAAATTTTAATCTAAAGCATTTTGGTAAGAAAAAGAGAATATTGGGAAGAAGGTATATTTAAAAAAAAAATAATAATTTTTTTTCTAAATTTATTATCACCCAAAACACGTTTTAGTGATCACATACCGGAAAAGTTTTCCTCGGTCGACGGTACACAACCAAACGGTCCCTTAAAAGCTACTCAAACGTACGATTTTCCAACAATTTTTCGACGACAAAATAGTCCTTGTCTGCCAAATAGTATCGACGACAGTGTCACTCGTACGTACAAAAAATATATAATTTCGTATACGTAGGGGGCTAATTGAATGTAAATGAATTAAAACAAGTTCATGAATTAATATATTTTCTTTTAGGTTTTAATAATATGCCAATTACATAATACATAAATAAAGAATTATACCAGGGTAAAAAATATATATAAACAAATAAATTTATATAGATCAATATAATACTACGTTCGAAAAATATTTCTATCTAATCATTACTTTATTTTATGTACGGTGATGAACAAATTTGTATTTTGTTAGGTTGTTACTTCAATTTTTTCAAAATTATTTAACCCAAAATTAATTTTTATACCTTAGCAATATGATTACCAGCGATTTGATTTAAAATCCTTTCGAAACATAAACATATAATAAACAGCAATAAAAATGGCAAATGATAACTAAAACTAAGTATTCAATTTGGTTAATTAACAACATTTACATTAATTAAGCAATTTGCTCATGCGTTCCGTCGTTAGTTACTTCAATCTAAATTACCGCTTGATAACTTCAACGTCGGGGTGTCTACTTAACAAAGATATGTTGTTAACACAGAGCAACTTTTAAAATACTACATTGCCACTGTTCCAGCTACTTTACTCTAATATCCATAAATCAGACCACAATTCTTAACATAAAAATTTCCTAAAAGAAAGATATTAAAATTGTTATTTCTTTTTATTACTTTCTGATTTATATATAAATATTCTAGGTTTTTTACCGAAATAATAATACATTACTTTCAAATTTAACAAATCTATTTGCAAAATATAATAAAGAATATTTTTTAAATATATCGCAGTGCGTTACAATAAATTAACAATAAACGATTTTTACAAATGGTTATTAATACAAGACGATGTTATAAGGGGAAATCAAATAGAATTCTTGTGATGGAAGTATAGTTATTGAAGTGTATCTGCTAATAGCATTGTATAAAAATTAAAGCAAGAAATGCGGATGTAAATTTTAAAGTTTAATTGAAAATCGTTCTTGAATATATTTGAAAGAGTTCTGTAAATGTTATTGTATTTTAAATGACAGTAAAAGTGTTTTGAAGAAAAATCTTATACTACGAAATAATTAGTAACGATCTATTAAACTAATAAAAATGTACCAATGAGGAAGCTTTAAGTACACCTTTAATTGTTAAGACGTAACGTCTGCTAATATGTTTAGTGCACAATATCCATATTTTTCATATCAAATTTATAAATAATTTACGGGTTGGCTCATATTTTTACTTTCTACTTTAAGAAATGTTTGAGAAATAAGTTTAAAAACTGACAAACATAACAATGCCAGGAAGGAATTTGAGGTAACATAAAGAATTTATTTAGATCATGTGTAAGTAAATAGTGAAATATTCATCGAGCTATTTTGGATAATAGAAACAATAAGCAACGATGAACTGACGTGAAATATTATATATATATATATATATATATATATATATATATATATATGTATATATATATATATATATATAATGTAGGTGATGAAAAATTTATTATAATAATAACGGACTGACGAAAAAACATCCTAACATTATTTTTCCGCTCTTGAGCAAGAAGAGGATAAAAGAATCTTCCGGTCCGATAATTTACTCTACTAACAGGGCATCCAGTCACAAGATGATGCCGGGTTCATTCACTGAAGTTTATACAAGTACACGTAGCGTCCTCGACACATTCCCAAATGAGATGGAAGCTACTTATAAGGATATATTGAAAGCCTTAAGAGCCTCTAAAATCACTATTATATTTTTTATGGGAGATTTTAAGGTAAAACTCTAAACGAGGCACTATGACGAGTGGAAAGTGGGCAATTTGTACATAGACAGTAGAACTTTAGGAGCCAACACTAAATTTTTGGGAAAGGAAAGACTCATTATTTTTAATTCCTTCTTCAAAAAACGAATGGCCAGAAAATGGATCTGGGTTAGTTATATGGTTCATTGAGAAAGATGATAGATTTAATCTTAATGACCAAACAATGGATATTCAATGATGACTCTGTAATTAAAAACGTGAAAATGGGATGTGATCAACGAATCGGTATATTAAAACTGAAGCCCAAATATGATATGGCTAGTTTGGTGGTGTCTACGTTCCTCCGGTACTTTCCAACAATAAAAATACTAAAGGATTTTAGCTAAGAGCTAAATGCCTAATGCCTAAATGAGTGCCCGACAATGCAAATTTTAAATGACTAGTTGGTGCAAACTGTTTGCACAAAAGGTTTTAATTACATCAGCATTAAACTTCATTGTGCAAAACGAACCCAGATATTCTTAAACCAAATTCTTAGATTCATGACAAATAGCGAAGTAATGTAGTTGCAGTCTTCAATCGAGCTATTACATTACACAAAGCAAAATGTAAAAATCTCCGACAAGATCAGAGTCTATACGAGGCAATACTCATACCTTTAATACAAAATGTATTAAACAATCGATCGAGTAGAATAAAGTCTCCAAAATATTCGCAAGAGATCTCTGTAGAGTCAGGTAACAAAAATGAAGATCGAAAACGGCCACAAACATTCGTCGACACCGAAGATATTGAACGAAATCGGGAGTTGTACACAGTTGTACACTTCCTGACAAAAACCTACCGACAGTATGGCTGACCCAAGAGCCAAGGTGAACTGATATCATTCTGAAGATATTCTTGGCTTTAGTATGGACAAAATGAGAATGGCTCTCAAACAACTACAGAAAAACAAGACACCGGGTGATCATAGAATTAACTCCGAACCCCTGAAGGGAAGTCGAATATCAGTAATAACCATGGACGTGAAATGAACCATGAACGTGGTAATACGATTCTTCAAAAAGTTTAATAACACACAAATGAAGAATTATCGATATGTCATCAATTCGAGTCATATTTATAAGTTGTTTTTGGGAGTCATCATGAATCGAATAGCGTTTGATGACTTTCAGTCAGTTCTCAATTAGTATGTTCCTGTAATGACATATGAAACTGAGATATGGCCGTTTATTTTATTAGCGTTCTAAATTACTCCAAGATACTCAGAGAACTGTGGAAATGGATTTGCTCGTGGCTCATAGTCTCTATGAGATATGATCCGTAGTAAGGAGATGGGTAGGAAAAGTAGCCATCTACTTAGCTTGTAGGAATTGCAGTTAAAGGTTAAAAAAATCCCAATCACATGTCTGTAGGTTATATAGCTTTTGGGTTATGAGGGGGGGGGGGGGAGGAAATAGCTTGAAATGGTTCGTATAAATATATATAGGGCCAGTGTCTGTCCTATGAATATTTTTTTGTTTTCTGAACTAGGTTGATTAATTTGAAGTTATTTAATTTTTTTTTATATTTTTGTATTTGTGACACAAAATCGTCGAACAGGTGAATAATAAGATAACTCTGAAAGCTATATAAGTGCTGATTATTTCTTCTTGATGGTTAAATATTATATTAAATTTAAGTGAGACACGCCTTTAAAATGACATCATTGTTTATGTATCCCAATAAATAATTTGAATTACTAGAAAAGTCAAACAGGAAATCAAAGTTGATGAAATTTGACAATAAATGGAGTACTACTGTTTTACGAAAAATAATAATATACTTAAAGAACACATATATGATCCGATTAGATGCTGTCATATTTTTTAATGCGCTGGTGACACGTTTACTTATTTATATAACCACGGTTTAAGCAGGATTTTCCAAGCAAACATTATCTAGTATGCAAAGGCGATTCAAAAGTAATCCATGAGTAGTCATTACAAGCATATTAATTAATTTTGTTTTTAATTCTAATAATATTTTTGTTTATACTGAAATGTGCTAAAAATGTCGATATCTTCTTTGTAATCTAATAATTGATAACTAAATGAAACTACGTCATGTAGTATTATTTCTACTTTCTTTAAGTTCTGTACCACGACCTAAGTTTTGTTGTTTTACAACATCTTTAAGTGGGCTATTAGCAAAGATACAACAAAACCTAGGTCCTGGTAAAGAACTTAAAGAAAGTAGAAATAATACTATATCACGTAGTTACATTTAATTGTCAATAATGAATTTCTACAAAATTAACGCCAGATATATTCAAAAATCGAATAATACTGTCAAGTTATACAGATTATGGAATATAAATTAGTTTTCAATTGGGGGAACAATGGTTTAGTACACTTATATTAAAAGAGTAAACGAACATCTGGGATCCTTGACTTAAAAACGGAATTTTTATAATATCCTTATCGTATCGTATGCCCATTAGCGATTTTTCCTAGAAACCATTTGAAATAAAAAGTTAAAATTTTGCGCAGCGATAAACCATATTAATCTTCATGTCAATATTTTATTTTGACAATTAATTTCATATCCCAAGTATTTAAAACCCATCACTGAATAGAAAGTATATGTGCCTAAAGTAATATTGGTAGAAATTTGGCAAGAATTTTTTGTGGAAAATTGTATTCGCTTTTCTCCTGGTTTGTATTCAGATTCATAGACCCTGCAGCTACATCAAAAGTTGAAAAGCCTCTTCCAAATCTCTGATAGATCTTGCAATCATAACAGCATAATCAGCATATGCAAGAATTTGAATGGATTTTAAGAAGATATAGCATTTTAAGTCGATACGGTCGAGAGACCCGGGGTCTCTTGAAACCTTTTCTGAAACAATGTGAAAAAGCAGATCTGAAAGCAAATCACCCTGTTGAATTCCATTTATTACGAGTAATTCGTCCGATAACTTGCCATTAATTTTAATCCTTGCCTTTGAATTCACAAGTGTAGCTATCACCAAAGAGATAAATTTGGATGGAATATGCATCGCCTTCATTGCTTCGAATATATTTTCTCTATTAACACTATCGAAAGCTGCTCGAAAATTAAAAAAAAAATATAGTAAACATCAATAACAAATTCCAAGGTATTCCCGAGAATTTGTCTTAATCTAAAGTTATGGTCAATTGTATATTTGCCTCTTGTGTCATGATTTCTAAACATGGTAGAAAGTTAATTAAACACAATACCCGACAAGGAGAACCAGTTAAAGCTACAAAGTATAAGGTTCATCATGTCTGACATCGTCGAAAAATAGAAAAAATAGTATTTGAATATAGCCGTACAAAGAAGAAAACGATTTCTATATTAGTATGAGCATAAAATATTAAGTTTTTGAGGATCCTAATTAATCGTCTTGCTACAAAATTAAGATAAAGGTCTGTGCAAGCTGGATGTAAAGAATACTCACGCTGCCTTCGAAACAACAAATAATCAAAGCTTCAAAGCATTCTTCGAAGATATGTGGCGAGAAGCCTACTCTCATTTTGAACTTTGTACTAAGGATAAAACTAACTTAACTATTTTGAACCTAGGTTTAAACTGGAGCCGATATAAGGTCATAAAAAGGTGCACTACCCCCTAAGAAAGCCAGAATCAGCCGCAGAGTTAATGACTAAGGGTTTTTAAATTCAGAAGAAAATGTAATTATTTGTTACCAAGAAAAGAATGTCATTAAAACGGAATTGCAAAATGTTATTAGGGATGTTGATAAAATCTGTCATAAAAACAAAGTGGGAAAAATAAACTGAGAGCGCATTGTTTTATAGGGAAATTAAGGCAGGAAATTGTATAATAACGAAGGGATGAAGGATGTAATTATAGTTCATTTTTAGGGTAAAGAGGAACAATTTTTTGACGGTATACAGAAATTAATTTACAGATGCATTACAGTGCTCGGAAACAAGTATGTTGAAAAAGAAAATACGCATTGTTTTTTTCACAATGTGTTGTTTATTTAACTTACAATTATTAATTCCGCGGAATTATTCATTTTTAACATTAAGTACCCGTTAGGTAGTAAAATTGTAATTTTTACAATCTAAATATGAATCAAATAAGGAGCTGCACAAAGTTTCGCAAAAGGCAGAATCGTAGAAAAACTTCCAAATAAATAATTAAAATATGAACGATTTTGGTTCTCCGTAATTCAATTGTCATATACACAGATTGAAACTTCATTATATTTATAGTAAAGCTCACAGCACGAGTGCTTCGTGCCCACTTAAAAGTTTAAATTATTATTGATGTATAGTATTTTTTTACTTTGAAAACGTTTACAGGGGTGTTTTGCTTGATTACTGAGTAATGTTTTCTGAGTATTTATAGTTTAGTTAAGAGTTTGAAACTTAACATTTGGAAGACATTACCAGTTTTCCACCAAATTGTCAAAAAATTAAGAACAAATGAAACTGTACGAAGAAAGTATATCTTGCTTACAATACGCAGCGATACAATTTTTAAATTTGAACACAAAGCACAGTTTTCGAATTTCAAAATGAATATTTTTTAGACAAAAATAATTACAAAAATGTTATAATATAAAGTAATTACAAACGCTTTTTGGGAACTCTGATGTAAAACATAACTTAGAGATGTAAAATATCGATTGTTATCTATTCTGGCTTTTCAAAAAATGAGTACATTTTGTTTTTACAGCTGTGTATATCGTTTTCAACATTTAATATCTAGTATTGCAAAATTCATAACATCTAGGCAAAATGACATATTGAGTTGGTCTAACATTAAATCTTATAAGTCAATATTTAAAAACCTCGAATTATTCATCAATTAAAGAATACTAACCATATGTCGGTACTAGTATAAGGTCACCGTACATACAAAACTAGCTGAGATTTCAATGTGATATCCGTTGTATTGAAATCGTACCCTTTATGATGTATTCAGCGTTATAATCAGGACGACTTTGGCTGGTTATGTTTCCGAAACCACTACTCCCCTGAATTTCAATATTTTACTATAATTCCTGGATACTTTCATTATTGAGCTATGTTACTTGATAATTATATTATTTATAATGGAAATATATTGCTAAAGTACGTGCTTGTAATATTTTCCGGTACATAGCATATGAACCCTGGGTGATTTCTGATATATGTATAATCCGGAAAAACAGCCAATGCTACTCTTGAGTTCCCTGAGCATAAAAAATGAAAGAGATGACTGATGAGAAGAATGACCAATTTACGGCTTTATACATCTTATCATTTATTATTAAATTATACTGAAGGGCCCATATTACCTTCGTCTAATATTTAAACAGTTTCAACTTTTATATTTACTTTATAAGGGGGTATGTAACAGGTTTATTTTGGTTCTATTTCTACAAAATCGATTAGCAAAATTTTACATAATAATGGTTTACTTATTTTAGTAATTTTATTTATTTTAGACATCTATGGAATTATTACAAAACGTGTTTTAGTTCAAAGTTGTAAATGATATTTGTAAAAGCAATATATTTGTTGAGATATTACATGCTGTGGATATTGCAATTTTAGTTGTTTATTTCACTGGTTTAACCTTTATTGCCAACATCTCCTTAATTTATTACTGCAAAGTAATCAGAATAATTCCAAATTGTAAAGTTTACTAAATGCCGCTTTTCTGATTTCCTTCAGATATTTTGCATTCATACTCAAAAAATTAGAGTAAGACGACACACTTATTACAATTCTGAGTGTCATGTTTTGATGAGGAGGTAGTGTATAGATTGACTTTGGTTAGTTAAAGTTATATACGGGGTACCAAATTCTATAAGATTAACCGCTCGTACTTCAGAAAGAAAATTCATTGTAGATCTGTGTAATCAAATGCAATATATATTAAAGAAACATCTTAACTAATTTTATATGCGCAAGAGTTTGAAAAAAAATTAAGGGCGTTTGTTTCCACAGCTCTATAATTGTTGAACGCATCTATACAAAATAAAATGGAGTATATATTGGATTCACATAACATACATCTCGAAATCTGAACTGGTTTCTAAGGAATGACATCCATATTTTACGATTATCGATCCCAATTGCCAAATTCAAGCATGGTTCCCGTGGGAGAGCCTACAACATGTTCTCCCTGATCACGATGTGACTACTGAACGAAACGGACTTCAAGTAAATTAAATAATCAATATAAAATAAAAGACATAACTTAAAGTCTGTATTGAAATATAGACTGTATTATTGTAGTCTACGCAAACGAAGTCATGGGAAAGAACTACATAGTATTCAAGAATACTTGTATTTAGATTTAGGAGCTTCTTGACTTGTTTCTGAAAACGCGGAACATATTTTGTCTGTAATATAGCCTAAATATTAAAGTTATTTTAAATTACGAAATTCGTTATTAATTTACAAAAAAGGTTTCAAGGAATTTTGTAAGACCTACTTTCAAATTATTAGAATTTCTGTGTAACAAAATATTGACGTTCAGCCATCTCATTTGTATAAAAAACTGGCCGCTTTCTCTGAAAGTACTGTTGAATAAACAATAACTATTACCGCTGTAAATATCACAGGTGTCAGAGGGCGTTCTGAAGTTATATAGGCGGCCGCACAAAATTGGCACCATTCTTCTTCTCTGTTCATCCGAGCGAGTCAAAAACTTATTTTATTAGACGAAATCGCGTAAATATTTCGACGTGTTCCTTGGAAATTTGGGCAAAAAATAAATGTTTGGAGGAAAATGCAGATTCCGCGGTATTACCTTAATACAATACCCGGAATGGAAAACACCACATTCAGTTGAGTGTACCCATGTTATCTAACGACGGAAGAAAGGACAACATGTATTCGAGAAATAAACATGTATACTAATTAGTAAGAAATTTGTTGGATTTATTCGGGATTATTGTCAACCTATATCTTTTTTACCACGTCACATAATTTTGGATGAAATCACTTAATTTAATTGTTTAAAATTTTATTAACTCGTAAGTCTTCTATATGTTCATTCATCTGCGTATCACAAACGTTTTTCTCTGAAACCCTTTGGAACAGACGTTGCATTTTTGGCATATTATAAAAGTCTTCAACCAGCATTATTTGAGTAGTTAATAATTGACAATATTCACAATCACTTTATGATTTTAAGGAGGAAATGTAACAATCGATTTTAGTTTAATTTTACATGTCGTATAAACTCTATATTGAATTTATAGTATATGTTATAAGGATTACAAAAATAACTTCAGAATTTTATGTTAGATAGTTCTGAAAATATTGTCGAAAAAATCTTCAATAAATATGCTCCCCTATTTTCCTAATGTATAAAACCAAATTAAAAAAATAGCGTTGTTGGAAATATAATTATAGTTTACAGGAAAATATATACATAGCTAATAAATAAATATATATAAGGGAAATATTATTTTCCCTTAAGTGCTTATAAATGTTTACGTAAATAATGCGTATACTGGACACATTTTGTCAATACAAATTACGAAAGCGTTACTGGGAAGTTACATTAAAACCAAAATATACTGTTGAAATTTATAAATAAATTTTCCTATCCAAGCTGATAATTCTTCTAAATTTTAATGACTGACGAACTTGCGCCGTCGTTAAAATCTGCTTATACTATTCGAATATACTCACACGAATCGTTCGGTAGACATATCTGTTCATTTCATGCTGTATTTTATATGGAGGTTTGAAGCAGAGTATTGTGAATACATATAAATCTCAATAATGTATTTGCCATCATGATAAGTTTATCGATGAGCTCAAGTATCTACGCCGCGTATGGAGATTAATGTGACGGCGTTGGACCACCGTGCTGATAACCATGAAGCGGCCGTAGAGATACAATTACGTGCATACGAGTGTAAGATATATTATCGCTTCTCTTATACGTTATATATTTGTGAGACAATTGATCGTTTTTAGGTTTCCATTCCTCAAAAGGAAAAAATGAACTATAACAGAATCACTTCGTTGCCCGTCTGTCTGTCTGTCAGCCTGTCAAGACCCTTTTTTCTGGAATGCGTCGAGGTATCAGGTTAAAATAAATATGAAATATTTGCTCTATGGTCCCTTACACTTTCAGGTAAATCAAAACTTATAGGGTAAGTCCTCCATAAGTTTTAATATAATTATTGATCTAGAATCATGAAAGTTGGCAAGAAGTAAGGTCTTCCAGCACAAGTAAAGGGAAAAATCTGAAAATTCATTAATCGTTAATGACATTCTGTTCATCGTTAATAACAATTAAAGATACTCATTCGTCTTTAATTTGTAGTTACATTATGTAAAAAAATATTTTTTTAAATACGCATTTGTGGTAAGTATGGTAGTCGTTACAGTTTCCTTCTAAAAATTTAATTATTAATTATCTCTGGAATGCGTGGGATGTTTGAAAATAATACCTGGTGCTATTTGAAAATAATACCAAATACTTAAGTCTATGATTCCTTGGAGCTCTAAAAATCAAGCTTCTAAGTTAACGCAATCAAAAAATAAATCTATTTTTGTCGCGTGTTTTGACACTCCAAACTTACCTATAGCGTAATTTCCGTTGACCGAGAATAATGAAACTTGGCCAGAAGTTAAATCATTAAAAATTTTTTTTTGTAAATGTGCACTTGTGAAAGATGTGGTGCGCAATCAATTTTTGTTCAGCAAATTACAATTTTGCAAATACTTTAATAGAGATATTATGCACCATTAAAGTGTCAAAATATGTATGGAGTCCCGTAGTACAAGTTTGTAACACTTGGTTGTAAACAGCTTAATAGAAATATGTACCAATATTCAATAATCCAATATTCAACAATTTTTAATGTTTTTGCTATATACAGGTAAATTAATATTTCATGATAGAAAAATCAAGTTTTTTTTTCAAGGCTCCGCGTTTCAAAAGAAAAAAAACAGAACTTCTTTTTCAAAATTGTATACGAGCAATCATTCTAGAAGTATTGATGAATATATCCCTAAATATATATTCTCTCCCTTATACCCAAAATTACTAAAGTCAAAATTATAAAATACTACTTTGTTCGAAATTTATCTAAAATTTAAAGAAAAAATAAAGCGATAATTCTGAATTTTATAATTATAAAAATGTTCGTGGTATTTTTACGCGCGTTGAAAATACATATTAACCTATGTATTTAAAAGGTTAAAAATTCTATTAATATTTTTCAATGGTTTAAATGAAATCGTATATCACCTTAAATGTTTATTTATACCTAAGCATATAAGAATCCTCGTAGTGCTTATTCTACTTGTAATTAACAAGTTTATTTTATTTATTGACTCAAATAAAGTTTAGAGCTTGGTAACCAAAATAATTATTTTATAGCAAACATACTTATGAAACAAAATATATTTCAATAATGGCCACAAAATTTATGATCTCTCTAGGAATATCACATTTTTACAACCTATCGTATTGAAAAAACTTGCCTGAAGAGACAAAAGGTGATACTTTTTCCGTAGATTTCAACTTAGTAGAGCTAAGTTACCTTTGAGGGAATTTAATATGACTGATTGCTTAATTTTTGGATGAAATCACAAAGTGTGTAAAAGATGCTGCTTATCGCTAAAAAAACTTGCTGTATTCCACTATGCATTTTAAAGGCTAAATGTAAGGAAACGAAATTTAACTACTATTTAAAACTGCTACTAAGAAATATTAACGTATAATTTACATTTTTTCCACTAATATTTAAAAGCTATTAATAACAAATATTTGTTATTTAATGAATCTTGAATATTATAAAGAAATATAAACCAAAGTATTTCGAGACATATTTTTTCTAATGTCCCTAAAATTACAAGTAAATAACAGGAAGGAACGAGGATGGATGTAGACTCTGAAATTATAAAAAAAAGAAATTCACTTTTGAAATCAACATTTCACCTAATACAAATTTACGAAAGGGAAAGCAAAGATCTATTGACGCAAAAATTTTTCCCGATTTCCTCTCGCGCAGGTACTTTTCGACCCGACATTTTATTTGTTTCACGAATACCTTATCTAGGTTATTTCAATGAAATAATTTTCATTTCCATTTCCGCGAACTTCGAGGTGATTTTATCGCGAGAACAATTTGCTTCCGATTTACAATTTAATACTGTTGAATTTGTTATTAATCTAGGTTTATATTTATTTATAATAAATTAATGTAAGAATCGTAACAGGAGAGCAAACGCCCAGTACATTCTGCGTTTACTCAGCTTGAAGCAGTCAATAACATTCTGTAAGATCGAAAATGTTTTAGATTTAAATTTGAGTGCATAATAGGGTATAGGCCAAGGTCTTTTCTTTCTCTACTACATGTAGTCCATTTATTATTTACAACGCTTTCAATAATTTCGAATCATTTTTGAGCCCCTCCTACCCGTATATCTTAGTAAGGACGAAAATACAGACCTAATTTTTTTTCCTGTGTAATAAGGTGGACAACTTCATAGAAAAATAATTGAAGAGAATTCACACATCTTTTTTTATTAAGTTTCAATTTATCTACCTCCAAATTAGCTAATTTTGGTACTTATCACCAACTCACTGGCAGATCATGACTGATCCCTTTCACTTTATTAAAACATTGAAATTTAATACGTAGATATAGTTTTGAATATTTCACCCAAAAAAGATAAGAAAGAGCAACCCACTCTGCGTTTGACGTCTACATTTTGCCATGGCATTGACATCCGCCGGATTAAAAGAAGATTGGTCCAAAAAGTAAATATAAATTCGCATTCAATAAAAGAGATAATTGACATTTAAAAATAAAACTTAAATTCAGGTTTTAAAAAAATTGAAAGTCACAATCACACTCGCACGAATAAAAGTGCCAATTCTTGTCGAATAATATTTAAAACTTTGCTAAGTTTGTTCCTTCTATCAAGGTTTCAAAACAACAAATTAAAATATGTTTTCAATTTAATACTGAGGTTTGAACTTGGATACATTTTTATATTTTCTATGTATTATTCTAAGGCTCAAATTTATATTTAGGAATTTAGAATTCCAGAGCATCCCCTATAAATAAAAAACTGTCCAAGTTCAAATCTCAATATTCAATTGAAAACATTTTATTTACAAACTTAATGCACAATTTTAGTTTGGCAAAGATTTTAATTTGAGTTTTTTTTATTGTTAACTGCGCAAATACTTTTAAGGTGTTTTTGGTGGGATATACACTTATTGATCAAGAACTTATTAGCTACACGACAAATGAACGAATTATTATATTATTATAATCAAATAACTATTCATCAGACAATTCTATCAACAACATTTCATCAGACAAGTTGGTTATTGTTCACCCCATAGCTACCATATGAGGGAAAGTAGGTATGCAAAACTACTTCGATCCAAAAGTATATTGCGCAAGAAACACTACCATAACAAAATATATTTAATATATTATCATAACTTAACGATACGATAATATATATATATATATATATATATATATATATATATTTATATATAAATATATATGTATATATAATAAGTACATTACACATTTACTATCTTCGCCTGTGGTCGAAATTAATTCCTAACATAACTCAGTACCACATGCCAAGTAATTGAATTATTTTTATAAGCAATGTTTTAAAGGGACTTACACGAGTATCAAAATATATTAATGCATGAAGTATTTTGAAATTGTTAAAAATATTTCCATAACGACATTACATAGTGAAAACAAACTCTGAATGACAAAAAGAAAACAATAATTATAAATTTAAAAATATTAATAGTTAAAATTTTTTTTGTGATTATGTTAGGAATTTTAATTTTTTTTTATTTGTCTTCTAATCTGTATAATTTTATTTTGGCGGCTAACAGTAACCTTGCTTTAAAATAAGACTAATTTAAATTCATAAATTACTGTTTAAAATATTCGGTATTAGTACTTCATATATTCTTAGTACACTATAATTAAACAAAGGTATGAATAAATCAAATAAATGTTTGTAAAGCGATGCAATTTAAATTTATTACAATTTCATCAGACAATGTCTTTAAGAAGAGAATGTTCAAAAACAGGTACTTTAGATACGTGGCTGCTTCAATGTTGGTACTCTTCCTACATCCACACATTCTTTAAAAGTATTTAATTTACCTGTTTTAAGCTATTTCTGCTTTTCCCAAGGATTTTTAAATAACTTAATGTTATCGTCACAAACTTCCAGAATAAGTATAGCACGTAGAATTAATTGAATTAAGCGTGTCAATTCAAAAATTTTGATTGAAATACCAAGGTTCAGACTTAATAATATTACTCAATGTACACAGCTGATCATCAATAAGATATGCAAACTCATATTCTTTTAATTTTAAACGACTACGTTGAAGTTTACTGCTTGGATCTTTGTGGTTAAATAATCATTTCAGAGGACGGTTTGATCAGTGACAATACCAAACGTACGGCCAAAGAAATATGGTTGGAAAGTTTCATAACTGCACATGATTGCTAACTACTCTTTTCCTATTATATTAAGGTTAAATTCATATCTATTAATTATTCCAGATATATGTGCAATGGGTTGATCTTTGTAAATTTTGCCTTATAAAAGAGTCGGACTGATGGCATAATTAGATGCGTAGCCGGTTAATATAAAGGTTTCGCGAGAGAATCTGGCAAGTTGTTGCTCGTTTCTCCTCAGAGTGCCGTAAAATCCGGAGAGAGTTGAATTCATTAGGCGCTTAAAGGTGAAAGATTTATTTTAAACCTAAATGCCATACGCGTAATTTCAAAGTACCGTTTCGGAGCTCTAAATGCAGTTTTCGGAGCATCTTCAGCAGACATTGGTATTTGATGAAAACCTAAAATTTCGGAAATTTGAGGTATTTGATATGAATCATCACTTGTGATGTTTTTAATTTCGTATAATCGATCGACTACTCGCCATTTTCTTTTCATATACATATTTTTATCGGAACTATTTAAATAGGAGATAATAAATTGGATATAGAGGGTTTTATTATATCACGATTCAAAATGTTATTTATCTGATCGTTCACTCTTTGTTTGTGTTATGGATAGGTACTTTCAAAATTGTCTTAATTTCATGGGCAACGGCATCAGTTTTATATAACTGATTTGAAGATAAGTGAAATATATTGGAATATTGGAAATATGCATTGTAGAGGAAGTTAATTTCTTCGTTATTTAGATGGGAAATTTGGAGTAAATTTAAAACGTCATTAGTGCGTTGAAGTAAATTGATCGAGAGGGTCGAGGAGAAAAGTATTGTGTTAAAATTGACAAACAGATTTTAGTTTTGCAGGAGGGATGAGGTGTAGTTTATGGTCAAAATTCACTGAAAGAAATGTTTTGAAAATATTTACGATATAAGTATTTATCTGCTTGTCTTTTAGTCAGACTATACCGTTTGCGAAAAGAGATTCAGAAATATGCCAACCAAATATAATACACTGTTTAATTTTGAAGTCGGACACTGAACATTCGATTATTGTTTCACTAGGAGGAGAAATGGCATACACGGGTTCGGTGAATTGCAATTGAATATTAAAATTGTATATATGCAGATTGCTTGTATTTTAATCTACGATGCATTCTGAATCATTAAATCGATACCTATAATGCTATCTTAATCTAAATTAATTTTGACGACTATATGAAATTTATGTGCTTCTTTCGATTGGTTGTCGGCCAACTATTGCAAATCTAATGAGATGGATCTCCAGGGAATTGTTGAGCATAGGAGTTATTTGACTTTGATACGTTATTTTTAAAATTTACATTAGGTTATATTCACTCAGCCGGTTTTGACTTTGGGATGTAAGATAGATTTTTGTGAATAAAGATATTATTCTATTTTTTATTCTGAAAAGGCAAAGTTAATCAATTCATTGAAATTTATAGGATCTCATTTAAAATTTCGTTTTAAAATTTTTAAATAAGATACTGGAATACATTTCAAATTTGTGGATGAATACCTATAGTAGTCGTCACCGTAGCATATTGGGTTTATCACAAGGCATACGGCCTTTGACGGAGCAGTACACCGTGGGGACCCGGGTTCGATTCCCGGCCGCTCGTCGAGCGAGGCTAGACTGGTGTTATGGTTGGCTGTAAAAGATTGGTCTCATAGCAATAAATCCACAATATTATCAATTAGGTACATTAAAGTAGATAAATAAATAATTAAAATGAAAGTATTTAGGGCAAAGTCTTCCATTTCCGGTAATCTTCCCTTGACTTCTCCTTTTTCGTTATTCGATATAATGACCTTGGTCAAAGTTTAAAAAGGCATGTCTCCACGAGCAGAAAAACAGACTCGTAGGTCAAAGAGAAAAAGAGACAGACTCGTAAACGACTCGTTTATAAACTTGTAAATATGAGACTAGTTGGGTGTAATGTTTACATTCCTCGAATTAATTTCATAAGACTTCTGTCAACGAGGCCCAATTTTTAAATTTTTTAATGAAAAAACACGATCATTGCTTTGACTTCTAGTTGGGACTGAGAATGAATTTGAAGACGATATCGTCTTGAGGAGGGATTGGTAAATTTATTGTATTTGTGCAATTCGTGAGAGAAGCGTTTATATTTTTGCACGAGCCGTCATAAGGTTTAATGAATTGTCATATTATGTTAAGGGGAATGTTTTCAAAATTTGCATACATATTTTTGGTATAATTATATTATGCGGTTGATTACAATTACCTATGGTATGACGAAATTGAACTTACTTGAGTGGACTTTGTGAGTATAAAGTTAGTTAAACAATTTATAAAAATTCAATTCAATGCATGTCAGATCGCGATATTTGATTTTGATGACTTCCAATTTGATGAAAATTGCCGGTACTCGTCTGCCAAGATTATGATTTCTGACTGCGGATTGGTTAATTCTTATTTTTTTACGCGGATAACTTGTAGATTGGTTTATGAAAATATTGTTCTTGAGGCGTCTTTCCGAATTTTCTTGTCCTCGCATGGCCATAATTGAATTCTATCCTCAGTTATAGGTATATTCCTCCAGTTTTTGATGCTTATATTAATACTCGATCGATTCTTTGAAATGTGGATTTCTTAACTAAAAAGAGTAAATAAAAATATATACATTCAATCATTAGTGAAAATGTTTATTATAAATTTGTAAATGAATAAATTATTGTTGTGAAGGTATTATTGAATCAGTTTTATACGTCAATAGGATATTCTGCTCAAACATGTCTAATACGCGCCTCTTGTCTCCATAAATATAGTACAGAATTATCATCGTTGACGAAATGGTTCCATCCTTTTCTTTTTGCTTGTGAAGTTATGTTATTCATTTCTCTCAAGCCAAAAAAGAATAGTGTTGTTTCAACAAACAATAAAAGTTAGAATATATCATGCCGTTTTTTAAATCAAACATTGGACAACCGTTATTATCGTACGTTAATTAACGTATACCTTACGTAACGTGAATGGTGCAACATAAAACCCAATGTCATTTTAATTGTAGTGAACAGGTTTAAAGTAAACATTTCATTAATTATTTTTATAGCATTTTATTTATCATAAGCCACTGATTGAATTTTTGAAGGAAAATAAAGAAGAGGATGAATGAATAAAATTATTATTTGAAGGAATAATGTACACTTCATTATTTATTTAATGATGTTAACATTCTAAACAAAGAATATGCGTTTGGTTAATCAATAATTTTTATAAATAATTAAATAATATGAACTTTCATTTCACTCGTGAGCTAATGAGGATGAGTTTCACGCCTTTTTTAAAAATGTGTTCATTGTCATTATTAAAAGTTACGCGAAGGAATTGAGCTGATTATTAGTCTATTTAATGTCATTTCTACGGCTACCTTGGCCTTCAAAGTTAAAATACTGATTTAACATATGTAATGCCCGGACACAGTTGAAAAACAAGTGAGAAAACTAAAAAGCAAAAACGCACCAAGCGTGTGAATCAAGGTAATAGTAGTTCCACAGACAAAATTAAATTAAAGATAGTTTATCTTTCCACCACTTCCACAAAATAGTTAAGTAATAACGCTAACTATATTGAAAGTTCATAAGATAACTGGTCCGCCTAGTGGCCGAACTTCACCTAATGTAAAATTTATTTGAAAATGTGAATCAGTATAATCAGCAAATAAAATTTATCAATATTTTGCAGATATTATCTTAACTACGCATCCATTAAAGAAATTCAAAATATATTTTAATTTGTTTTTGTTTGTTGCTATCATTTTATCATAGTTTATTATATGTTCTCGATGTTAAGACACAATTTCTTTACATTAAACAAAAACCGATCAAATAGCGTAATAATTATTGCAATTGTATAACTTTACGTTTATTTGAAAAATCTCAATGTACCAAAAATAGTGTATGCGGCTAACTTCTAAAAAACATTTTTGAATGAACTTTGGACATGTCTTTCTAGAAAGTTAATTTAAGTTTGCCACTTTGACATAAATTAATTTTCGTGAAAAACGTTTGTTTACTTTTGAATAAACACAATTGCAAATTATGAAAAATAACATTTTATATTATACTTAGCGAAATGAGTACAAAAGTATTAATGCAAGAGAAATGGCTCCTGGACATTGA
Organism: Druceiella hillmani; assembly: GCA_039881145.1. Taxonomy (NCBI): domain Eukaryota; kingdom Metazoa; phylum Arthropoda; class Insecta; order Lepidoptera; family Hepialidae; genus Druceiella; species Druceiella hillmani. Next base: position 327,772 of record JAYKKI010000044.1, read on the forward strand.
TACAAAAGATATAATATAAAAATGATATAAAGTAAATAAATTTAATATTTAAAATTTATATGATGCATATTGTATGCATTAAAGTTCATATGACAGAATAATATATAGGTTTGAATAAACGGTTATGGAATAAGTTATACCAGTTATATTTAATTATTATTAATTTTTAACATAATAAACCGAGATGATGACAAAGGTATCCGCTATTTTGTAAACATTTATAAATATATATATATATATATATATATATATATATATATATATATATATATATACATATATATATATTTATATATATATATATATATATATATTTATATATATATTTATATATATATATATGTATGTATATATATATATATATATATATATATATATTTATATATATATTTATATATATATATATATATGTATGTATATATATATATATATATATATATATATATATATATCTATTAATCGTTTCCAAATCTATCTATCTTCCCTAAAGGAAATAGATTAAGTTTTCGAGTCTATTGGTAATCTATCAGAAAGGTTGAAAACTAGTCTAATCCTTACGTTTCGTATGTACTCGTGATGCATATCACGAGTTAAGATCGATAGAATTATCGTTAGTTTTTTATATGTTTGGGAAAGCATGAAGCCTAAAATACTTTCAGAAATCAAGGAAAGGAAAATGCTAAAAAAGTGTTTGATTAAGACTATATAAATTTTAATAGAGTACGATGTACATAATAAAAATGTAAAATTACTTTAGTGATCTATTTAGAGTAAACCATTGAAAAAATTTAAAAACTAGTTATGTCAGAAAATAATAATGAACGCTGGTACACGCACGCAACGGCGGGAATCCTAATCGTCTCTTGTCTAGAGAGAAAGAACGAGAGTAACTGAGGGAGTGAAAATGATATTGATGCCCATGGGCAGCATAAGCGATGCAGAATTTGCCGAGCTTAATCCTTCGCCAGTAGTTATTGTGATGTATAATTTAAATATACACGAAAAATATATACAATATATACACACACACCCACACCCACACCCACACACACACACATGTATATATATATATATATTTATATATATATATATATATATATATATATATATATATATATATGTCATATCATATTCTAATTTTTTTCCCTAGAAAATATTGTTTCACAATATCGAGCTAACTGCCGTTGTGTGAATTTTGACAGCTCATTTCTAGAACCACTTCGCCATGTCTTCTCCGTTAACTTTCTAGAGATGCATAAGAAATTCATGAAGCACATATTTCACATTATGAAACCACAGCAATAGGTTTGTTATAAAATATATATATGCAAACCTAATACATTCCTTATTTACAAAGAAAACTCTTAACAACTCAAAATATAGGGAAATACCTTCGTTACATATTTATGTGAAAAAGGTAAGGTGAGTAAGAGCAAGAAAATAATATCGAACTACGTGTCCGCACACTGGAAGTGTAACTTCTTCAAGCTTTCTTTGCTTCTGTGATTTTCAGGCTCTCGTTCAAAGTCACTTCTTATTTTTCAGCAATTTCATGCGAAACTAGCCAACAGATTAAATAATCTCATCATCTTCTTTCTGTAATAGCTTTTGACACTCTTTATCAAGCTCTGATCTATCTCTCATAGAACGCTTGTGTTAGCTGGGGAAAATGTTAACACTATATTTTTAAGACCAGTAATAGGAGGTGAGTTAGACAGTTATCGTCCAATAAACAGTATATTCCACCTCTCAACGGCTTCTTCAAAGAGCTGTGACCATCCATGAATACTATTCGTTCGATACCATCAAAATTTTTTTTTTATTTTCCTATTACCACATTTGCATACAGTTTTAATATCGTGATTCTTAGTAAAGTTTATAATCTACCCTTTCTTAGATATAAACTTTGGAATCTTGTCTAATATTAGCTTATAAAAAATGCCAGTTTCCTATATTCTAGCTAGTTAAGTTTTCAGTGATATCTTGAGTTTTTGTGCTCATATGTATTGAGTGTAGCGGCATAAAAATAACCAATGCTTAATAGATAGTATGACGTAAATATATTAAATAAAAAAATATCCAAAATTAAGGAAGTCTGCAATATTTAAGGAATTCCGGCATTAATTTCTAAATTCCTGGAATATTGCAATCACCTTTAACGTTGGGAAAACCCTTTTAAATATCTGTCTGCTTATAATAAAGAAATAAACATTGCTTCGCATCTAAACAATAACCTCTTTTTGGAGAGTATATGATTCCTCGTACAAAGATTGAAATAATAATACAAATTATTCCTACAAAACTTCATAATATATTTTAGTTATTAAAAATTAAGTTGGGTATGTCAAATATCCTAGCAAAAAAAAGATTCTTCTTATGATCACGTTTTGGCTTCTGTGATACACTCTAAATATAGGAGACAAAAACTGCTCGTGAGACATTCTCCTACTATTTTTACGTTCTTTCACTTTATCACAAGATCACCGCCCTCATCGCTATAATACTCCTTTGGATTACGTAGTATCAAGATTCTAGGAGAAAAGATTACACTTTACACGGAACTTCTGGCTTTCAAAGTTATGATCGCATTTGTATCTTCATGTACACGTACATGAATTAGTCAAAACATAGTAACATTGACGCGGCAGCGACGTTAAGCAAGAGCTGTGTGTGTATACCTAAGCCGCGCGCGTTCGTCCGTGTATGCATGCATGCGTGTTCGTGTATGTGTACTTTCACTGCAAGGTACATACACTACACGAAAACAACCGCACTATATTGAAGTACATAGTGTCGTATTCCAAGAGTGATAAACTACAACAAAAAAAATTCACTGTATTTGATTATGTCTGGAAAGGAATTCGTTGGATTTGAATGGAGTAGCTTCCACATATTTGGAAGTTACTATGTACTATAACCTAACTATGCACTATAACAACGTTAAGTTGAATTTATTTGAAGCACCTGCTAATTTTTTACTCTTTAACGCAAATTTATGTAATAATAAAACGAACCTAAAATTAATTTCATTTGTTTTTTCTCGTTTATTTTATTTTCTCTCAGCGCCAACTCCAAAAAAACTAAGAAATGTCAGTATGTACTTAAAAGCTGTCGATTTCAATATCATTACAGTACGCATTTGAGGTAAATAATAATTGTTTATTAACTTCTCAATGCTTCATAACAAAATTTCGTTTTTGGGGTAGGTTTCTCTTTTTTTTAATTAAATTTGACCTATTATTATTTTAGTGTTTCGTTAGAGTAGTGTATTCAAATATAATGAGAGAATAATAATAAAATGAGAGAATAAAGCAAAATCGCGTGAAAAAATAGGATAATTATTCACGGAATATTTCAAGATATGCTGCTGACCAACATCAAACAGAGACCTTCACAAATAAGAGCTTGTACGAATAGAATTCTAAGTAAAGAATACCTAGAGAATCCTATTCACTCCTCAGCTTGATCGACGTACATTTGCATAATTTTCAAGAAAAGGCGCAAGTGACGTACTAACGTGAGTTGAAGTGTTCCATTAGCCTAATCCCATTCACCATTATCAGATCCCGGTGCTATAACTGCTTTGTCGACGAAAATGTGCTTAACAAAACAATTGTCTTCAATCACTATCTCCTGGGGGTATCATCAAAGTAACTAAATTCATACAATGGGTAAACTAAATTCATACTATTCTAATCTATTCGTTCATCCAGAGTATATGATACAAAAAATATGAGCTAATATTATAATGCATTTCAAAACTATTCAAAACAAAACAAACTATAATCAAATCAACTGGAAATAAACTGCACTTGGGGTTAAGATTCAATTATTAAGTAAACTGGAAGCAAGCGAGCGACGTCGGCTTAGTTTCTAGTTTGTTTGAGGCATGGACTAATTTGACGTCCTCTTGAGTAATTTCGTGAGATCATGTAGATATAGATGCATTTAGTATGCTGTCGTTGATGCAATGCAGTCACAGAATTTAATTTGAGTTCAGGAACTATTTTTATGCGTGGATAACGTTTGGAAATGCTTAAAATATATTTTATTTTGATATGTATTGTACGAAAATCTTCATCTGAAAATAATCACGAACAAAACGTCAGTGCAATCACAATGGACGAAAATAATTATGTTGAAAGAAAATAACGCAAAAGTCTTATTATATAAGCTGAATCTTGACGACCGGTGTGTGTAAAATTCAAAACAATCAACCAAAATTTTTTAATATTTTCCTAGTTTTTGATAATCACTATAAAATAAGTCAGTTGCACATTAGTAGTACATGTGAACAAAATATTAACTTTAAGTTAAATAATACCGAAACAATGTGATTAAGTGTACCATTTCATTGGATTTTCTTATCGATAATTAATAATTTTTCCAATTATGAAATGACAATCCCAAATTAGGCCATTCATAAATTGTAACATTTAAACTTTCTCAATCTTTTTTTTTTCAAATTTCACAATTTATGTAAGTTTTTGTGGGGGTGTACCCCCATATAATAAATTAATAGTTAATAGTTATCAGTCTAGTTACAATTGTTTAACCGAGAAGTGTTTATGGGGTCATGCACGATTATGTAATCATGTTATTTAATCATTTTCATTTGAGTTAAGAACATAAAATTTGATTATCAGATGGCACTGAGATAAGAATATTTAAACAAAACCAACTCAAATTTTTATGTTTTTGCCTTTTAACAATATATCGATTTAGATTTTTTAACATAGTTTCGAGTTTTCTGTTTCTATTTTCTTCTCTTTCATTCCTTGGATTCATTCCTCTTCTGTAAATCTCCACTTATCAGCATTTTTAATTCCACACTTGGAAAATCAGAGGAGGCGGGTGAGAGAGTAGGCATCTTAAACATATAAACATTTAAAATTGTAAACAAAATCTCAATTTTATGTTAAAAGGATTATCCAATGAAAATCAAATGAACAAAATCCGCGAAAAGAAAATTTCTCTCCATGGAGACAAATATATTAAAATTTTATTCTTAATATTTTAATACGTATTAATTGAGATCGCTACATGGAGCATAATTTTATATGAGAGGTCTTGAATTGAAGAACCTACAATAGTGTGACAGACACGGACACACCATAGACTAACGAACATGACGGTATTGTAAGGATATCTTTTTTGCCATTCAACTGCAAAATTCTAACAGGCGTTACTTTATCAATATCATCTAACATGTCTTTTTGTTCTCCTGAAATAACAGCCTATGTAAAGTAATGTATTTAAAATATATTAAACTTAATTAATATTGCTTAATTCGATAGTCGGCAAAAAAAATCTCATTTAAAAGAGGTGCCGCCTATTTTATATTATTTTGTCAATTGTCAAAAGTAATTAAAAAAATCGAATTTTCAGAGGATTAAACTAAGTTACATTTATTCTCAGTATCCGACACCTGCAAAATCGTAGTTCAATATTAATATAGAAATAACTTATAATCAATGGAAAATATATGTTTTACACTGACTCATGCCAGATTACTTCGCGTAAAAAATGTGTTATGATCAATTTGATATACCGTAAATAATACAAAAAATTTTATTAAAACGTGAAATGAAAAAACAAATATTGTAAATTAGTATCCTGATATAAAAAACGGAAAAGGTGTGCGATGCGGAAATCTTCGGAAATTCTCAATTAGCACAGACGTCCTCTAACGACATGTTCTCGTTCAAGTCCTCATAGCCTGCGCCCGTTATTCTAAGTTATATTCCCTGTAAAGTTTCATTAAAGCCGTGACGATGAAATAAAAAAAATTGTCAAATTAACTTTCGGAGTTATTATACTAATGTGGACACCATAGTTATGATATTTTTCTTAGTTATGAGTTATGATATTTTGCGCTAAGCAGAAGAGATTTCATTTGCTGAAATTTATTTCATTCCGGGGTTAATTCAATGGTGTGCTTTAAGTATTTAGATGGGATGTTTTGGTATATATGTAAAAAATGGCATGTTTTAATAAAATTATTTAAATAAAGTATTGGCAATGAAAGCGGCATATAAATTAAAATTTCAACGTGGGCACCATTGTAGACTAGATCGCGGCAAATCGAAAGTCGTGTTTGGACTGTAATTCAATTGACAGAACAATAAACAGCCTTGGGACTAGTTCCACTTATATGCATACGACAAAGCGGTGCAAAGACCCTCCGTTGGACTGCTTTTTTAAAGAGCGCAACCTGTGCTGGGATGGACCTTTGAAACTTGAGCTACGAAGTTGGCTCTACCATTGTTTGAAAAGTGCGCATTGGGGTTATAGTATTAGATAGATTACAGATACCTACGAACTGGTAAATATGATAGTGTTCTAATCCATATTTAAATAAAAGTCACATGCCAACGTTTCTTTGACCATCACGCAGCATTAAATAATAAACTAGGAATGGCATAGTAAATTTACTAAGCACAAGTTAAACTGACACTATAACGGTATCCTACACAAATAGGCACAGATAAAACATTTAGGGGTACGTAGTATTCTTACCTACAAATATTAATATTATTTATCTCTATGAAAACATATTGTCTAAGATATCTTTCATTTAGATATACTACACAATATGTTTACATGGAGAAAAATTATAATTCTGTAAAATAAAGGTAAATTTTAATAATTAATTTTAATAATACAAATAAAAAGAAGATTTTCGAAAACTTGCGAGTGAAATATTGAAATTTAATTATTGTTCTGAATCCTGGAAAAAAAATTTCATAAACTCCATAACTTTTCATGACCACCAAGAATTTATAGAAGCTAATCCCAATACTGCTAGTCCCCGTGGTAAAAACTGATTAAAACTTTCCAAGGGATACAAGAAAAAAGCGCGAATCGGGAAAAACTTATATAAATATTTGTACATCTAATATTAGATCCTTACCATATGGCGGAAGAAAGATTAAATTGGCACATGCTATGAATGATATAAATTGAACATTCTGCGATTTCCTGAAACAAAACTGGCAGGCACCAAAATAATAGAAGAAAATATTAGAAGTATTATTTATAGAGGTAATACAAGCGGATGTAATTGAGTACTGTAAAAACCACATGTAATCACATATTATTGAGTTTCAACCAATGTCAGATAGGATCGACAAATTATATACCTAAGCAACAAAGTAAAACAACATAACTGACTTCATTCAAGTTCATTTACCGAAAAGTGTTAAGACGAAGAAATACATTTTTACACCCATCCTAGTAGCGCTACAGAAATTGACAAGCCATATAGGAGGCCTTTACCAACACGGGTGCCTTAATTAATTGAAAATATATATTATTTAAGGTATTGCAAAATTATTTAACTGCTAAAAAGAACTATTTTTTTAAAATTAATTACGTTAAGTGATGTAGTTTTGTTTCTTTTAGAATATAAAGACTTTTCAATAATAATAAATAAGTAACAATATCTTTCACAAGTCTAGAAATATTCTAGAATAATTCTGAATCATCCCTATAATTATATAAATGTATATATATATATATATATATATATATATATATATATATATAAAGTAAACGCGAAATTCTCAATAACTTAGCTATATTTCTCCGACAAAACTTTTTAAGAACTTGGCTTTATCTAAGAGCGTTTACCCCCAACTCTTTTAATAGAAATTTATTCCTTTTTACAATAACATTATTGAAAGATAGCTAAATTTATACCGCATATTTTGACACTAGCAAATAAATTAAAACCTAAAGAGTACTTTCCGTTGACTTAGAATCAGAAATTTTATTAATTTAATTAATAGGTCATGGCGATGTATGTAATATCATATTTCAAACAATGCTGTAAATTCATTATCCTTAAGAATTCCTTGAAGGGCAATAAAATAATTTTTCTTAAATAAAAAAATTTTGTGCTGGTAAGTATTGGCAAGTGTAAATTTTAAGAATACGCTCGTGTGTGTGCGCTTGCAAAATTTCTAAGTATATTATTTATTTATAACTTTTAATCATAATCTATAAAATATATACCTATGCAAAAAAGTATTGATCATGGTTATTTTTTAATTTGTTGCACCCCGTGGGATATCAATTTCAAAAGCTAACCAAATGCAAGATAGTTCTAGAGATATTGTTAAAAATATCTTACAAAAGTAACGTAATGGTGGGGGGGACCATTTTCCAAACTGCTGAAGTCGATCATGGAAAAAAACAGCCTTACTAGAAATTTTTTAAAATTTACCAAAAAATGTAGCGATGAATAAAAATTTCATAATTTCTGAGATGTTTACGAAAAATTGATGATTGACTGACTACCTACACTTTTTATCGTTGCGCTGGATACAAGATTTTATTCTACATAAACCACTAACAGATAATCTTATTTTTAAATTTAGGTTGTCAATTTAAATATTTTAGAACGTTTTTTTTAATGTTTTTAATGAATATCGTGTAACATTTTTTTTATTTATACCAAATATACGTATACACTTCTTTTTGTGAGTTATATAACATCTAATTATAATACACAGCATTTTTTCCCTTAATCAAAGGCACAAAACTAGATACTATACCGTCTCACAGCTATACAGTCTCTCCGTGCTGCACAGTTCCGCGATACGGGCTGTCGCTTCGGTAAGTAGTTAAGGGGGCCGAGAAAATGAATAGATCACGGCGTGAACTGCTCAGCCTAAACATTGATTTTTGGAGTTAAGTTTTAATAAAATAGACTCAATTTTTCTTGATAATAAATTTAACAGGTTTTAGAGAAAATAATACATCCCGAAAATTATTTTTCTTTATTACAAATTTAATATGTTGCGGAGAAAATAATATATTGCGGAAATTATAAATATGAATATGATATATACCGTTGTTGGCCCATGAAACTTTTACCAATATAACACTGTTTTTATTTACTACGACTTAAAATGTCTTTAAAATTGCCGATACTCTTATCAGGTTTATTGTTAAGACAGTCACCACAATAAAGCGTATCAATTCAATGAAAGATTCATTGAAATATTTCACTAATTCTGGTTATGTTAACGTTCATTTGTACCTTGCCAAGAAGCTAGGCAAAGCTAGACAAAGGAATTTTATGAAATTATTCTGAAACCCACTTATGTATGTGTAAAGTTACATGTTCCCTATATATATATATATATATATATATATATATATATATGTATATATATATATATATATATATATATATATATATATATATTTATTTATATATATGTTTATGTATATATATATATAAGGGTAATTATATTTTTTATCATTATCTTAATTCTGTATCTCGAACAGTACTAATTCAGTTTCTTTGTAAATTTTAGTTTTCTCCTGAATGTTATCATAGCTTTATTTCTGTGTATATGCACCGGGTTTAATAATTTCATTTCGTAACTCTATCCTATCAAAAATATCTTCGTTGACCTACTCTGCAGATGCTCTAATCTTCAGTCAAGGATTATATTACGTAAAATTTGTATTCGTGACACAAGCAGACAAAATATCTATAAAATGTGCCAATAAAATTTACCATTGAGCGCTTTTAACAAAACCATGGCCAAAGTTAGTAAACTTGGAGAAACAAGAAGATTAACAAAATATAATCATAAACCAGAAACGTGTTTTACACTTGTCACATTAAGACTCCATCGAAGTCACATGAAAACCAGTTACGAAAATTAACTTTGCGCATGAAAGTGTTATAGAGAGCCGGATATTTATTTGTATTTGGTTACAGATTGAAAGGTATAGTCAGTTTCATATTACTTAGAGATAATACTTTTTGTAACATTGCCAAAAGAGTTAATATGTCGACGTAACAATTAATTGCATAAAAGTGGCAAGAAAATATCAATAAAACTGTTAAGAACATGTACAATTTGCACTATGAAAGCTTCGTTGATCTTTAGGCATTTATAAATGTTTAAGGGACGTATTAATTAAAATATGACATTTACAAATTTGAATATTATTTTCCACAATACCATTTCCAAGGTTAATATTGTAATAATTATTAAGTCGTTTCACATAATTGTATCTTTCAACAAACTAGTATTAGGTATGCCTACTGTTCTAAACGATTAAAAATAGTTTTATGCAAACTAATATTCATTAGATAATTACGTTATAACTTAATATTTTAAAACGAACTCAAATAATTATATAAATGTATACGTTTGAAATGGACATTACGCAAAAATATTATCACCAAGGATTGTTGCTTCTTACATGTAAATACAATTCCTGCTAGAGCTTATTTTTTTTTTTTTTTTATGAACTGACTAATATCATCGAGAATATGCGTCCCATGCTGATTATCATCGTTATTGAAATAAAGAACCTTTATAAGGAAATATATCTATGACAAAGTTATTAAATATGTTTAGCTTTTTTATTTATTATACGAGGTGAAGTTTACACGTGCCTAAGAGGCTCAAAGAAGGAAAGAATCTACAGAACATGATTATGGAGAAAACGATATCTTAAACCATATATCTTTAACAATGGCAACTTATAATATATTAAGGATTGTTAACTTCCCAAAATAATATTCATCACATTAACTTCCCAAAAGTATTTGATCATTATGAAACACATAAAAATTTCTTAGATATTCTATTAGATGGACATTAATATATTACTTAATTAAATTACAAAAATGCCTCAATTTATCAACACACGCTTTTACAAAGTACCCCACTAAAAGATTTAAAAGCGTGGGGCGTTTTTTTTTATATTTAACTGAATTGTTTAGTATTTTCATTCACTTTCTACTAATTATAGAAAAAAACATTTATTTTTGAGAAAAAGCGCCTCACTATTTTACATTTACAGATTATAATCAATAACACAAATGGCTTCCATTAAAATTCATACTGGGCAGAAATACAAAACAGGTTCGACAATAATTTATTGCTTCTTCGTTATTATTACATTTTTAATTTATTAAATTATTTTTTTTTTCTTAAACGTTTTCTTATTGTTTAAGTCTGTGAGTTTTTTTTACGAAATTACTGTAATGTTTCTGATACACGTTAAACATTTTAATAATTCAGATGTCTGGAAGTAGGAAACATTTAATTGAATAATTCCATGATTTTTCGTTTAGCCTTTTTTGTTTTAAACTTAATTCTTTTCTCATTAAACAAATAATCATATTGTCATCGGTTCTTGAATTTTAAATAATTTGGTAATTTGGAATTGGAAAAAAATTAATTTAAAAAAGTCAATTTTAAAGTTCCAAGTCATTAACATGAGGCTATGTATGTATGCTATGAAGCATGCTCCTCCTGAAGACAAGGATAATGCAAGAAAATACACAATTCACGACCTTCTCACAAAATGCTATAACTCCTGTCCTGTACAGGACATGAAATTGGTTATTAGAGACATCAATGCCAACATTGGAAGAGAACGATTTGTCAGATCCCATGCTGCTCAAGCAAGTTTTCATGCTGAGACCAGTGAAAATGGACAGAGACTATTTGAGTTTATTGTATCAGAAGCTCCGTTTATTGGCAGCACAGCACTTTCACATAGGAATATACACAAGTACACTTGGCGATAACCGGATGACCTAACTCTCAACTAAATAGATCACACTCGTGGATAAAAGTTATTGTAGCAACATGATAGATGTAAGAAGCTACAGAGTTACTTACGTGGACACTGACCATGTACTAGTCCTATCTAAGGTCAGATGCAGAATATGTAAAAAAATATTATCTCAAAAAAGAGAACCCGCGTTTTGAGCCTGACCTTTCTAAATTAGAAGGCCCAAGTATTATAAAAAAATACGGTGTCGATATATCTAAAGACGTAGAGCTAGAAAACAGAAACAAAAATAATAATGTTAGCTGGCACTCAGTAAAAGAAATAATGGCAAGATCTGCACAAGATACGCATCCAGAATAGAAACTTGGTACCAAAAATTACTGGTTAGATGAGGATTGCAAAAAAGCCACTGAAAACAAAACAAGGCATACAGAAACGCTATACTAGAACTTCTTAACTATAGTACAAAGAAATGAGGAAGGTGGAAAAGCAGACACACAAAAAGAAGAAGAAAGCATTCCTTGAAGAAATTCTAGGAAATATGAAAAACCTGAATAACGAGGAAGAATCCAGGAGATTATGTAAACAGGACAACCACACAAGAAGAGAATTCAAGCCAATGGGTATTAGACATACGGAATAAATAGTTTCAAGATCTACTTGAAGAAAGAAATGAAACTTATGATCTTTCTGATCCTACCCAAGATACTAGAATTTCCTTGGATGATCGAAACTTCCCCACACCTTCTTTAGATGAAGTAAGGGTTGCTATCAAAAAACTCAAAGATATCAGATCGGCTGGTCCTGACTGTATATTGTCAGAACTACTGAAAGTAAATGAGCCCCACCTGTTAAACGTCATTCATAAAATTATGCTAAACATATAGAAATTTAGAAAAGCATACGGAATGATAAATTATTCGAAGCAATGGCTGAATTTGGAATCCCCAATAAGCTTATAGCTTTAACTAGAGAAATATTCAGAGAGTGAGATGTAGGATTAAGACCCAAAACCGGCTATCACAAGCTTTTATAACAGAAAGAGGCCTACGCCTGTCTACTATGCAATTTAGTACTGAAAAAGTTTATGAGAGACAGTTGTTTAGACCGAAGAGGAACTCTGTCGAATGGATCTCTACAAACATTGGCCTACACAGATAAAATAGATATTATTTGAAGGTGAAAAAAGGTAGTTAAAGAAACCTTTTCAGTCCTTGAATTCTCTACATGAAATATGGGCCTAACTGTCAACCAGGATAAAACTAAATACATAAAAAGCTCACATTCCATTGTAAAATATAAAACCAATTTGTGCATAAATGACTACACCTTCGAAAAAATGATGCATTTTAAATACCTTGGCACAGTAATTAACGACAAAAATAAGCTAAAAGAAGAGATTGATAACAGAATCAAAACGGCAAATAAATGCTTCTTTGTACTGATAAGACAACTGAGCTAAACTCGTCAGTCGGAAGATTAAACTAAAAATTTATAAAAAAACTAATTTTACCAGTCCTACTTTATGCAAGCGAAACATGGACCCTACACGAAGATACACAGCGATCACTGGTCACGTTTGAGCGAAAGGCCCTCAGAGTTATCTTTGGACCAGTGCAAGAAAAGGGTAGATGGAGAAACAAATATAATTTTGAATTATATAAACTTTATTAACAACCACAAATTACCCAAGTAATCCGTAGTAACAGATTAAGATGGTCACATGGGAAGAATGGTCACATGGGAAGATGATCACATGGGAAGATGGTCACATGGTAAGGATGGTTACATGGGAAGAAGCCCAGAGAATAATCCTACTAAAAATTAGTATTCAGAAAACCCGAGATTACTCGACCAAGAGACAGTCCACTCTCTAGATGAATGGATGGCATCAAAAAAGACATAAAAACTTTGAACATAAGTAATTGGAAACGAGTGGCAACTGATAAGAGACGCTGAAAGGAGCGCATAGTAGAGGCAGCCAAGACCTGCAATGCGCTACTGCGCTTATAAAGAAGAAGAAAAAGAAGATTGAAAAAGTTCCCTTCCAAATTTTATAAAAATATTGTATTGTCATACGAACTAACACAAATGCCGAATGTCACGATGATAAAACGATTAGAATAGCATGAAATTTTTAGATACCACAATACGTTTAGTTACATACAAGTCGACCCAATAAAAGCGTGTTAAACATGGTAAAAAATGTTTACGTTTTCAATAAAAATTTGGCTTGAACTGTGAAAACTAGCATGGCGTGGACTACGCCATATAAGGCGCGCCCAACTAAATATACAGGTCTCTGAAACGAAGATTCACAATTACCCTGCAGTTTCTTAATATGTAAATTGTGGGAACCAAAAGTGGCTCCTGATTCGAATTCAAAATTAAATGCATGGTTGATGTATTTTCTTTAATAATCTGAAAAACGATTAACTAAAGCAAAGTTGGCAGTGGCTTATGTGGAAGGTGGCAAAATAGATTTAACAAAAAAAAATAAAATTGATACATTTTTTTAGGAAAAAAATATACATTTTTCAAAAATTTGGATCGCAAAGACATAATTTTGTATTAAAGTATTTTTTGTCGTTCAATTATAATGTCTTAATAAAAAAATATGAACTTTATTTAAATAAATTCATAAAGACGGGTCGAATGACACGTTCAGGTTGCCGCACAGATATTCCTGACACTAATGAAAAATATTCAATTTTTTTGGGATAAGAATGATACACTGTACATAGAAATTATCTGCTGGCAATAAGTGATAGAAATTGATCGTGTATTATATTGTCTCGTGTAAAATCGTCTCACAATATCAATCATTAATCTCAATACTAATTATAAAGATAGCTAATTGGAGCTAGCGGTAGATAATTTGTGTATAAAGTGATCTGTATTATATACAACAAAATGATGTCCATGCACATAATTTTTGTTAAATTATATTTTTATATTTTAGAGTCTTCATTTAAAATCACTAGACGATGATATTTATTTAATATTTATAAATCTGTTTTTATTTATTAACGTCAATATATTTAAATATACTAATTACAATATCGTAAAACTCTAGGACATCCTTTTACACTCCAGAAAGAGAAAGATAAGAAATATGTAGAAATTTGTTCAACATAACTTTTGTTCACGCGAAGAATGGATAATATTAATACTTTGATATATTTTTACTAGAGTTTCTACTGTAAGTATATTACATGCCATACTTTGACTAATAGATAGCCTAACATCATTATCATGTTCAATATTTTTAACGGGAAATATGGTATAGATTTAATAACAAATTGCCGTAACAATTCAAGCAGCTGTTGTGTAATAACCTTAACATTCTTCCTACTGACATATGACTGCTATTACGAAGTATTTTTTATGTTATTAAAATGCGGATGACTATAACATAATTGATATGTAATGATAACTAATATAGTAATATTCAATGTAATTTAATTCCTATACTCTAATATTTGCGAAAAACGGAATAACACAAATCAAAATATCATTATTATTTAATTATTTGAAACTTTTCTAATAATGGCAAGTCACCGAACCTAGCTGTAGAAATAATTTTCTCCGTAGAATGAAACAACTAAATGTTTACATTACAACTAAATGTTTAGTTCGTTGATCAGTCGGTCTCATGGGAAAAATTTATAGATACTAATCTTAGTAACCCGATACCCAGAAGATATTGTCATCACATCATTTGAAATAACAATTCTAATCGTTATTGTCTAAAAATGTAACAACTAACAAAAGAGATTCCAATAAAAGTGGTAAATTTAATAATACTGCTATGAACAAGTCGTTCGTTCATTAGATTGTTTATATGACATATCGCTAAACATCGTCCGATAAACTATTTCAGATCTCAAATACCCCTTATCCTTCGAAATCAGTTTTATTTCAATAATATGAATATTCATGAACATATATGTGAATCAAAATATTTCTACAATTTTCCGTTACGTAAATTCAATTTCAAACTAACTTTTGATAATCATTTAAGGAATCTTTTTGAAAGTATTCCAATATACAGTAGCTACTAATTAGTAGCACTTTTTACTGACAATAAAGGAAGAACACTATGGAAATGTGAATGCCGCATAGATTGAAGCTTTTGAATAAAAGTTTAAAAAAATATTCAAGTTATATTGAAATAACCTCCACATTTGTCATAAACGACGATACGCGCGACAATACAATAGAAAGTAAGTCGACATGTTTATTGAATTCACGTGGTGAAGTCATCATTGGAGTATCTACGTATCGTAGTTAATTTTTTAATAATCTGTCCTCTTTTTCATGGACAAAATAGAACCATGACTGCAAGTTTTTTAATCGCTTTTGACATAATTATGGTACACGGTTAATCTATTACTTGCATTCTCAGTGGTTCAATTATTTATTTTGCTTTTTAGCTTTGAAAGGAATGTATGGAATTGTAGTATTCTATTATTTTATCATTCCGTCCTAATTGACTAAAACCTTATAAGAAATGTAGATCTTGAATCTATCACCAGTGGATGAGATCTTGAATCTATCACCAGTGGATGAGACTTAGGACTTAGGCAAAAATGAAGAACAGTTTACTTTATGACAAAGAAATCATTAAACCATTCGCGAATTGAAAGTAAGAAGTAATCAGATAGATTTTCTGTTAGGTGTTCGCGCCAGTATTCCTAAATTTAGAATTGGTCAACGATGAGTTGACTAACGATGATAGAATACCGTACTGGTTTATTCTAATATTTTTCTCCCACTTTCTTATTTCTTATATGTATGGGATTTTACCCCGCCATATTTTTAACCGACTTAAGGTAGACAGTAAACCAAATATTATTCAAGATATTTGCTACGGGCAGTTATTACTTCGCAAAATAATTTTACCGCTTTCCAAGTCAGAGTGTGATGATAAGTTCTGAAGATGAACAATTTAACTTCTTAACAGATACTATTAAATGAACCGTGATTAAAGATATTTGCTACTTGTAGTGGTTTCTTTGCAAATACTACACAAAATCTATACTATTGCTATATCGTCGTACTGGTTAGGGTCTGATGAGGAGTTCTCGAGATGGACGACGGAACTCCTTTATGAACGGTAGTAAATTAAACGAGATTCAAGATATTTGCTACTAGTACTTCGCAAAAAAGTACACCATCAATAATGTCAGAGTCTAATGATGCGTTGGGGAAATAAACAATGGAACTCCTTTTTAGGATGGTAATAAATCAACTGTAATTCAAAATATTTACTACTGATAGTTTTTACTTTGCATAATAATTGCACCATCCACCAGGTCAGGATATTCTCATGAGTTCTGAAAATGAATAACGCAACTAATTAATGGATCATTATATTAGGGTTTGATCATGTAAATAGTTAATCAATCGTGATTCAATATATTTGCTACCGGATAGTTGTTACTTTAGTTATTACTTTGAACAATCTGGTTTTAGATTTTGGATTGGCAAAACGGAACTCCTCAAGTGGGAGCTGTTACTTTACAAAATCTGATTTTCGATATCAGATATGGAGAAAGGAACTCCAAAATGACTAACGGCTAATTAGTGGCGGTTATAAAGAACATGTACTATAGCTTCATATCTGTAGGTTGTATATATGTGACTTTTAATAATTATATAATTTAAGAATAAAACAATTTAATGTTGATTACAGTGCAATGATTAATATTTTTAAACACTAAAAATTCTAAAATAAAACATATTTTAAAAAACTGACTGAAAGAAGCGAACAAATCTGTGCCACCACCGAGTCCAAAAATAAGTAATTTATTACGAATAAGTAGGTACCTATTTTGAGTTATGTACTTTTTAGTATCCGTTTCTTTTTAAGTCGGTTTTTTAAAATATGTTTTGTAGACAATTACTATTTGATGTACCCATGTCCATAAAGACCTCAATTTTTCGTCAGAATTCCGTCACTAAATCTTCCTGCAAATATGGATGCCTTACAATATCGTTACGTTCGTCTTTCTATTCAAATGTCGCAGCATCAAAACTTGTTCACATTAAAACCAATTGCGATGAAACTTTAAAAGAAAAGTACCTAGTTTAATTAGGTAAACACATAAAAATAAAGAAAAAACTTTTTCTTTATTTACCTCCACAAACAAATATTTCAGGACGAAACACTTGGTTATTTTCATAACTTTAAACTTCAAATATAAAATGATATTCCAAAAAATATGCGGAAATAGACAATTATCCTCCTGTTTACGAAACTAGCTTACTTAGCCACAAATCATGAAAAAATGGTAATAAAACCTGATTTGAACATTACTAGAAAACTGTCTCGATTGATCTAGATCTTATAATTTGAAAAATATACACCATGTTTCCAACTCTGTGAAAGTCAATGTAGGCAATGAAATAATGTTGCAAAAAATGAATAGTTATAAATAGTTTAATAGAAATACTATGTACAGTTAAATGTTCATAAGTGCCTAGATGTGTACGGAAATATCGTAGTGGGAGTTATACTTCTACTTAACAAATTATTTTTAGTACTTTTTATTAATCTCTTCAACATGATCAAACCCTAATATAATTATTTTCATGATTATTCAGAGTATTAAGCGCTGTTGGTGCACAATTAAAAAAAAATTAAATTAATTATTTCAAAATTAAATAAAGGAACTACATCCCAAGAAATTTCAGATACCTCAACCGGACGCGTGATTGGCCGTATTGAGGCACTGCCACATGAAATGCCTTCTGTTGCTACGAGACGTGAAAACACTTCGATGGTACCTTTGGTAGTAGTTCATCCGGATTCCAATATAATTTTTTTCTTTTTTTATACGTATGGAAATATAGAAAACTTATGGGAACTTTGTGGTGTGGTGAAGATATTCCTATTTCGATAATTTATGCAAATAATAGTACTTCTATTGCACAACATAACATAAATCAAAATAGATAGTAAAACTTCGTAAGTTTCAAATTGCTTGTCCTAATTTACACAAATATTATTAAAAATGAAATCTGGTTTACTTTTACTTGGGTATAAATACTGAATATTACAGCATAGTACTTGAAAACAATTTTTTGATCCATATATGTACAGCGCGTTACAAAAATATAAATCTTTTCTTGTCCTAGGATATATATTATTATAAAATTATAAAATAATTTTTAAAATTATCAAATATGATTTCTATCAAATTAAAAAAGTGTTCGCGTATTTTAAATGAAAAAGATAATCTCACTTATTTGACTTTTGTTTATTTGAATTTCATAAATCTAAAAGGTGTTTTTATAGGCATACACTATCCAATATAATTAATTGATATTCATGTATACGATTTTTGTATTTTTAGGTTAGGTTCAGATAAAATCCTCTGTGAAACGAGCTAGACGAATCTGATAGTTCTCGAATTCCAAGTTTTAGAAAAGGATTTCTGTAAAATCGGCTGGCGTGCCGAAATTTGTCTCGTCATCAGAAGCCCGCTGTTCCATGTCGAGCAATTGAAGAACGTTACAAATTTTCATGTGGGCTGCGTCTTCGATATCTTTCCCGCCTTTTATACCGCTGGGGCCCAGTGCATTTTTTGATGTATTACAACGTACTTGGATAATCACCGAATTTGAAAGAAACGGTTATTTTCATTTTGTTCTTGGCCCTGATCTTGTATATTAGTTTTGTTATCGCTTATCGAATACAAATAAGGCATCTGCCAATAATAATATAAAATATTTTTCACGACATTAAAAAATGATTTACTTGAGGATTAACTAATTCAATATATATATATATATATATATATATATATATATATATATATATATATATATATATATATATATGTATATATATATATATATGTATATATATATTTATATATATATATATATATATATATATATATATATATACATGCTAATTTAGCGCATTTAAAGTGACTCCAAAAATAACCCGTTTGTATTGATACAATTTATTTGTACTTAATTCCCGTTAGATTTTAAAGTTAATCGTATAATAAATAAACTCATTATTTTTCTATCGATGTTTTCATTTTCGCCA
The DNA here is from genome assembly GCA_039881145.1 of Druceiella hillmani. Taxonomy (NCBI): domain Eukaryota; kingdom Metazoa; phylum Arthropoda; class Insecta; order Lepidoptera; family Hepialidae; genus Druceiella; species Druceiella hillmani. The sequence goes on from JAYKKI010000044.1 coordinate 347,393, forward strand.
TTTGGCTACAAAACATTAATGTTTTTTATTCCTTAATGACCAAGCGCGTCATTATGGAATAAAAACTAAACATTATTAATTATAATTAAGATGTTATTACGCTTTCATAAACATTTCAAAGTTACATATTTCAACGTTTACAAAAAGAACCCCAAATAATAAAAGTTAATTATCATAAAGAATTGATATTTTACTATATTGAAAACGTTTTGAAACAAGAATTAGATAGTTTTTTTTTAATAAGATACGATTCGAGTACCACTCAGCGTACATCCTAAGGACTTCGCCAGTAGTATAATTGTATTCGACATACACTAAAATTATGTCCAAATATTCACTTGCATTAAAAACGACAGATTCACTAATTCCGCCCACTCGAGAACGTACTACAAACACACTGATACTAATTATACATTAACACCAATCACAACTGCCATTATAGAAGCAATAACTATCTCTTCATAAATATTCAAACATTTTGATTGGTTTAAATAGTTATTTATCAGTTTTGCCATATTAATTTATTTCATATCATATTAACTCGTTTAATATATAAACACTAACTTTTACCCGCGGCTCCATTCCCGCGGTTATAATAAAAACTAATAGGAATAAAATACAACATGCAGTGATTAAAAGAAATTAAACGCTAAAGCCTTTATTTTAGTGACTTTATAATAACAATGACAGTGAAACCTACATTGCGTGTCTTACGTTTCAAAAAATCATATATTTCCTTGTCTGCATTGGAACGTTGCATTCTAATTCCCATTGTGTATTTTTTTGCTTCAAATTAAAATTTTCCGAAGGAATGATAGAATGGTTATACACAACCATTCTAGTTAGCTGGCTTGGTTAATGGATGAAATCCTATTTCCTATTCAACAATAAAAAATATAATATTATGACACTAATATGACAATATTAATATTTTTTATTGTTACATCGACGTAACTTTAATATTTCAAAGTAAATGAAACTAGTTACCAAAACAAAAAGTATTGAATCCATATTTTAATTTAAATTATAATTTAAGCGAATAAGTTAATTTGAATATTTTTGCACACCAAAAGCGGCGTCGCTACGCGTGCAACTAATAGTGATTTTATGACTAATAAATGTTCATTCTTGACGGACGGAACAAAAGCAAGTATCGGGAAGGGTAACAACAGTAAAACAAAGCGGAGCGTACAGTGCACACTTCAATAAACTAGGTCGAATGACTGCACTGCGCATTTAAATATAAGACGCGAACGCACAAGGGCGGAGCAGAGGAGGGTTCGAGATACAGGTACATAGTCTCGGAGTGATTAGACGTAAAGCAAGGGCTTGATAATAATCTACTCACATAAAAAAGCGTTTTATCTCAGATTCGTGATTATTTCTAAGACTTATAGTAACAACAAAATTATTAATGTTTATATTAATAATAACCAACAAAGTATATTGTGACTACAAGTGTATTTCGTTTATTTATTACTATTTTGGAGTAAAAAACAATAAATATATTTTATGTTTTTTTTTATTTAAGCACTTATATATCTTAATATTCGTAATCTTTCATAGTTTAGTGATACCAAATATTGACCAAAGCCCTTCTTTACTTGATGCCATAATATTAATCCTAAATAAACCTTTTACTTATGAAATTATAAACAGCTGAAAATGAACTAACGAAATATTTAAATTTTGAAATTAAAAAGTTGTTGCTCGGAACTTCTTTTTAATAGGTTTCCACGGGACTGAGGACTATTTCTTGCCCTTTTATTGTATATACAACTCAATCGTGACTTTGCTTGGATTAAATTTGTCCACTTAATTTTAGTTTTATCAAAAGTAAGAAATGTAGTAATTACTTTGCCAATAATTCGAAGCTCTGAAATCACTAAAAATCACTTAAACAATATACACTTATTGTATATATTTGTATATATTTGGCGGTAATTTTATAGAAATTCATTATTCACAATTAAATGAAACTACGTGATTTAGTATTATTTCTACTTTTTTTAGTTGTGCATACACACGTATATGCAAGCAAGCGTACGCGCGTGTCTGCTTACGCAAGCATACATACACATACGTTCCTACCCACACACATACATACACACACGCGCACCATATACACACACACGCACCCACACCCGCACATACGCACACAAGCGCGAGCGCGCGCACACACACGCACATACACATACACACGCAACGTTATTGGAGATATTGGTTTCTAATAGAAAGTACCGATAATGACACAGAAAACGCAAACTAATGATTTTTTCAGGAAATAACACTCACTGCATGTGAATAAATCGCTGTAATTTATAATTACTCCATTCTCGTTTATCTGTTGGACCCATTTTCGTTTTGTTTCCACTTACCTAAATTTCACCCATGAAAATTTAAAATGTAAAACACATTGTGTAAAACACACTGACCGTCAATTATTTTCTTGAAATTAGCGGAGTACGAATATGTACTGCAAAGTTTATCATTTTCAAATTCAATTTGATTAAAATTCCGTTTATTTTACTACACGCAACTATTTCAGCTTTGTTCCGTAGAGTTATAGCGTGGAAAAGTTTGTTAAGCATTCAATTGCAGCAATCAAGAAAAGTGACTTTACCGCGACGAAATGATTAATTATTTCTTGTCCTAATCCTTAACGTTTCGTATAACAAAATCTCAAATTTATGTGTAAGTTATAGGAAGATAAAGCTTACATCTTAACTCAAAGTTCTGTCGCACTAGGCAATGAAAGATGTTTAATTATAAGTCGAATAAAGTTATAAACGGAACTGATCTTATGTGTAAAATAAAGATATGATACTCTTATGTATATATTTCCAGACGAAATCAAACGATTATCAAATGAACGACTATGCATTATTAAGAGAAGCAAGGAACATTTATACCGTTTAATAAAAAATTACAAAAAATTGTCGACGTAAATTAAGGAACGGGAAATACTTAATAAATAATATGACGTAATTAAAATAACTCTCCTTTTTAATTAAAATAATTTGATCTTTGATCACTAGATTATTTTCCAGTTACTACAATTCTATTTTCCTATATTAAAATGGACGTGTTGAAAGATTTTATTTATATCAATAATTATTTTTTCCCTGTATTCGCCATATAGTCTTCACACCATGTGACATTGTGTCATGTGACATTATATAATAGGTATATTGTTTCTATTATTTTTCGTAAACTTCACCCCACTATTTTCCTTTATTTTACTTGATACGATTCATAGAACGTATGAAACCGTTGATTGAAAGTTTAGTTTTAGTTTCTCTTTTCTCCACGACTTGCATGGCTAGTTCCAGGATAATTGTGACACAATTTTGTCTATTATTGAAATTCTATTTTTTCTTTTACATTTGCATAATCTAAATAATTATGGAACAATGACACATTGGAGAAGTCTAACATTACAAGAAGAGTCCCTAGTCTGCGGTCTCCTAGCTTTTAAACGAATCGCTCTTTATTTTTGTACGTGCATTAGAAAATGAAATGATGATAATTTTTTGTAAGAATTAGAAATACTCGAAAATTTCTCGATACTAACGTTTATGTATATATACATATGTATATATATATATATATATATATATATATATATACATATATATAGCCGTAGGATTGCTTTCTTTTGATTGCTTTATATATTCTAAATATTTATCTTTTAAACCAAAAAGATACGTGTCAGAGAATACATCACAGAAGCGACGTTTCTTACGTTTACGAGCATCCGGTAAAATCAACATACATTAAAAGGCTGTACTACAAAGTAAGACATTAAATTATGTGATCCTGAGAAATAATATAATGAATTTCGAAGTATGAAATATTTTGTAAAAAAATTTAAATTCAAAATGTTCAAGTCGCATAACTGGTATATATTTTGCATAGCGTATAGAACGTTTGAGAATGTAAACATAATAAGAAAGCAGCGAAAGCAACCGAAGGCTCAAGAAAACACTCGACCATTGACGGATGTCGGAACATTCGGACGTATTCCTATATTTTTTAAGTCGATCCACGCCTTAATAATTTTCACTTCAAAAACAAAGCTAATCATAGCGTAACTGGTTCCAGTTTTTATTGACGATAAATATACCCATTAAAACTAGAAAGATTAAATTAAATTACATTTTTTTCTCAAATATATTATTGTATAAATAAATAACTGTGATTGTGATAATAAATAAAACAAATTTTTTATATTTACTTAAATTACATAGCACGAAATTGAATACAGAGTTTAAGCCACATAAATAAATTATAAACACTTCCAGGGGTTGTGTGTGAGGCTTTTTTTTATTCAAGATATATAGATTTAATTAATTCCACTATAGTAAGAATATTTTCAGGATTTCTTCCAAAAGTATAAAACGAAGATAATTTTTTTTTTTATTTTGGTTTTTATCGCTGAAAAAACAATTTATTTTCAACAATTATTTTTTTCAACACTTTTTGAATCATAATTATATTTAAATATTTCACTATAATAAACAGAACAAAGAAAACTTGAGGAGAGGACCGAATTTACAGAGTATTTTTCTTTTTGCCAAATAATATAGTGTTTGTCGTGTCGCTGTGATAATGTCGCTATATAAGTTTAACTACCTATCTATTTATATCTTTCTATTGTATGTGCCATATATTCTTACGATTATATGATTATGTACTCTTGTTCATTTATTCATTGTTCCGTATTGCCCGTTTGTCCCAATATCACAGTCCTTTTCTTGGAAAACTTGACTCTCGGAAAAAGTAACAAATTCAAATTATAAAAAAACCTTCTTCGCTAGAAGTTTCTTTAAATTTCCCCGAATAAAGTTGTAAGTCTGACAGTATTTGAAAAAATTACAATATTTATATTAAAACCAAAGGAATTAGGTAAATCATTTAAATGATGAAAATATAATTATGTTAATATCTGTAAATAAAAATACCACGCACCCTTAAATGTTTACGTGTTTCTAAGTTGTATGAAATCGGTGCAGGGTGGGTTTCAAATTTACTTAACAAATTTTTTATTTGATTGGTGCTTCTAAATATAGAAAGAGTCACATTTGTTCGCTGTGAATTGTGCATTGGTTTTTAATATAAATTAGTTTTTAATAACTCAGAAAAGATATTAAATTATTATGTCCAGTACCTAAATTTTGTTAATATATAAGGTTAACGGTGGCAATAGTATATTTTACGAATAGTTTCTTAATATCATGTTTAATTTTAATATTTATAGCAACCACTCATGGTAATCTCTTGTTCAATATATTAATGCAAACATCGCTGATCATCAAAGTCTCTATGCGATATACAATGCTACGATTTCAGTCATTAAAAATGAACTTAACGAGCCTAGAGAAATAAACTTTGGGTACCCAAACCCGAAAATATTTTAATGGCCCATACTGGTCTTATTTTTTTTTATTTTTCTTAACCATCAACATAAATTGTATTTTGAGCGTTTTGGACGATAGACATTATAACCATTAAAAACCATTTTAACCTGGTCAATGTCGAGCTGAGAATCACTTCATTACATAATGGACCCTAACTACACAGTCTGTTTTTCAGTGACTTATATTTTTGGTTCAACTTTAAAAAAACAATTTTTAATTAAGCAATACATTATACTTGTTTACCAGTGTTTATTAGTAAATAATATTTTGTGTAACTAAATTGTTTCTTATTGATCATAGACTCCTTACTAAACGTATCTAATTCAAGTAATTTAGCGTCAAAATACATTGTTTATTGCTCAGACAGAAGCGGTAAAGAAGATTTTGAATTTTTTTTTTGAAAAAGCGAGTGCGTATTGTAAATATGCCTTCAGAATAGTTAGAAACTTGGTATTCACTAGATACTTGTCAGATGTAGTTTCTTACGGAGAGGTATAAGTAGAGATTGTAAATAAATCTAGTCGTCTTCTAGTCGTTATCTACATATTTTTATAAATGTTGTGATATTGGGGGTAAAAATTAAGTGTATGTAATAATGTAATAAAATTATTAAACCAGTTTGGATGTCCAGTGTCTTGATAAAGACAGTAATTTTAATTTTTTAGTTTTTTAGTTTTTGCGATTCGGAAAAATACCCCTTTGTATAAGTATACAATTACGCCAAACAGATATTTTCTGAACACGTGATAGTTTTTGAATGCATTAAGTCTAAACCGAAGACCTTTACCAATTGCTCTTCAGAGATCATGTAAAATAAAATGTTAAATCAAGAAATGGTAGATTTATAAGAAAATTTTTTTTTTGAAGAAAAGGTTTTTTATTACGTAAAGGTATATATTTATTCAACATCACCAAATCACTACCTTTGGCTAACTTCGCTGTTTACTTCTAACTATGTATATATGAGGGTCTATTTTTTTAATAGTTTATACAATTTTGTATAAACTATTAAAAAAATACATACCATGAACACTTCCTACGACCTTGAGGAAAGCTATGTCGTTAAGCTATGTCTATTCAAAAGAACGAAAGAGGATAAAATTGTACTTATTCGTTATATTTAGGAGAATTTAAAAACCTAGCGAAATTTTATAAGCGATATTTTAAAAGGTAAAATGTATAACATAAACCATAACGCATTGACAATCCGTGAAATATTTACTTTCAGCATCGTATAACCACAAAAAATTACTTTACGAATGGTCTTTGTAGATGACCTCAATAATATGTTTCAATGAACTTTGACACAGCGACACCCCGAGTGATTTTAGTAATCGCTAGAGAAACGTTTCATAATGAGCTCAAACACAAAGCGGTGAGAGAAGTTCCTCTGAAGTGTAACAATTGGGAGAAATTCCACTTAATTTTATAAATGAAACAAACGAGTTGTTGAGCTGGATGACTCGTGTTCGGAGAACTGTTTTCACAATATCCAATTTTCGTCGATCTAAAACCAATATTTAGCAAAAAGTTTATAAAAATATAAGTTGAATGCTTACTCTTCTACCCAGCTGCTCATATTTTTACTATGGGTCGTAAATGTAAACGGTATGAAAATGGTATAAATTCTAAACGATTAGTAGAAAATTTAATATAATTATTTTTTCCGTCCTTAATTACGAGAAAAGGTTACGGAATCTGTTTTATTAAAGTAAATAACTCATCTTAAAATTACTTTCTTAATAGAAAACGTTCGACCGATTTTGTTGTAAACTTATTGACAATTTTTTAATTCATAAAATACTTAGACTGATGTCGTTGTGGTCATTGAATTTTTTAAATGACCAGAAATCCTTTCAAAGAAATATCTCTAAATAAAATCACATAAGTTAAATTATTAAGAATAACCATAGATGAAAAATTAAATTTTAATGTTCATATCTCAGAGCTAGTACAAAAATCAAGTTCAGCCACGTTCGCCATAAAGAAGATAATGGAATCGTGCGGGGTGGGTACCGCAAAGGTGGTCTACTTTGCTTATTTTCATCGCATTATGACTAATGGCTAAATTTTAGGGCTACTCCGATAAGTGTTATATAGGTACTAATTCCCAATGTCACAAAATTTTAAAGTATGTTGTAAACCACTCCAGTGCCGCGATAATGAAAAAGTTAATACAATGTAGTATAATATTTATAATCAAGTTGAAGAAAGCACTTACGTATAAAAATCATGTAAACTACTGCATTTTATATTGCTAAAAAAAATAATACAAATCTTTATGAAACAGTTGTTTTAAAATATAAAGGTAAAAGAAGTACATGTGACAGTAAAACTAGTAGTTTACCAGCATATAATTTAGTCGCCAAATTTTATACTTGAACCACATGAGCGCATGGAGAGCATAGCACTGAGCGTCGCATTGGTGAACAACATGCAGCAACACTACGATAAATTAAATGTATTTGGCGCCATCTGTTGTTTTTAGTATGTTCTTTTTTATAATAGATTTTACAAGCTCGCTATAACTGAAATTAGCTGATCGTTTATACATGTACTATGTACGGTACTTTATGCATAACGACATTACTGCGGCGGTGCATCGATGTGGTTGCGGCGTAATATTGTTATTGAGAAATTCTTAAATCACGCCCATTATAATTTGAAATATTAAGTAACTGGAAAGCGATTAGGTTTTATAACCCAGTGAATGTTTTATATTAATTACTGTTAAATTTAGTTTTATTGGTAAATCGATTTAAATAGTGACTTATCTCCTTTATACGTGGTGTTTCAATAGTTCTTATACCGTTCCTTAAATTTATTGAATATTAGTTTATAATCTTTTATGTATAGTACATATGGCGGACTTATTGTTACATGAGCAATCTCTTCCAGTCAATCATAAAAATTTGTATTGAAATTTAGTTGGTAGACTGGGAAAGATTTTACAATGAAAATTCTTTACAGAACATAAGACGAAACAAATTTTTTTCAAAAAATACAAAAATAAAAAAAAACTATTGACATGATTGGGGTGGGAAAGACAGGAAAGTATTTAGAGACGTGATTTTCCTGATGTCAAGATCCAGGTGATTCCAAATTTTTGCTGCTTGGACAGTGATAATTGTGGCAGTTTGGAACGTCGATACCATTCCTAAAGTTTTAAGGGAAGTTATTTTTATTAACTGAATCAGTGTTAAAATATTGTAAGTAATACAGAGTAAAGACAAAAATGCATTCCATAAAATTTACACCTTAATTAAATATTTGTGCTTAATTAAATATTTGTGCCTTAATTAAATAGTGTGTTGAAAGCTTTTTTGATATTACTCTATAAAATTTTGAAGAGCTTTTCTTATATTTCTATTTTTTCATGCGGAGGGGTTGTAATAAAATAATAAAATGTGGCAGTATGAGGAGAAGTCATTTTGTTGGATGATGAAGTCCACGTATAACGAAAAAAGATAATATATATGTAGAAAAAAAAGGAAAGCTCTCACTTGAAATCGCTTAATTAATTACTAGCTAAAACTCAATGGTAATTTACTATTCAAGTTCCTTGATCATATCACACGCGGGCGTAATTATTTAAATTTCCTAATCGAAAGTTAACAGCACTGAAATGAAGAGTGACGTAACGGAAAAGCCTAATTCAATGGAAGAAAAAACACGAGGTACGATAGTAAATCAGTTCCCGCTGTGTATTCGCTATTTAGCGTTATGCGTCCTCTTGTAAATTAGAACGTTAATGACGAGAACGTAACATAACGATCAGGGTGGGCGGAAGTTGGGGGCAAGCTTTTAATGACTCTATATATATGTGTACATATAGATATTCCTTACGAAATATGCTCACACGCAAAATCATCATGAAATCATGAAAGTTACCACAAAATATATAGTACATTACTATATAATATTATATTCAACTAACTGAAGATCTGCATGTATATTTTAAGTACGTATTTAAATGTTGGTACGAAGCCATGCTGCGCTCACAAGTCTCAAAGAGCCGTTATCGGGTTGGAGTTGTTGAAAGATTCTGAAGGGAATATATATCAGGCAGAGGGGCATTCACTACACCTTGGGGATAACTTAGAGCGTCTCTACCGCCGTGCTCCCGACTTTGCCTATTTTATGACCTAATAAAACATCTTAAACGTGACTCAAAAGAAACATTTAAATTTATGTTTTCAACCCTAACTTATTTGCTGAGAGATAAAAGATTTTCATTTTGAGCATATTTATTTAACTAAAAACTGTTTTTGATCAATTTTTTTTTGCTTTTAAATGATGTTATAGTAAAAAAGGAGACTTTCAATTCGACTAGCAGTTAATTTTTTAACTCTTAACACGTAGCTTCTGAAAGACTACGTTAATCCAATTTAATGTATTGCATTTTGTAGACATTTCATCGTGGTCGACTTTTAGTATGATCTAGAAAGATATCGATATTAAAATATTATCAAAAATTAGACAAAATACACCAGGTGCGGGAAAAGAATTTAGGCTTCTTAAAGAAATAAATATGTACTCATGTACGGTTTTAGTAAATCGACAAAGTAGTAATAAATTTCGAAATTAACATTTCGTACTTGTAGGAATGATAAGATCCATCACAACTTTCTTGGAACACGAAGTAGTTTTAAATACACATCATTAATGAAAAACGATTAATAATGTAGACGGTTGTTGGATGACTTACTACAAGTTTACACTTTTTAATTATTCTTTCGGTACGTGCACCCGTAAAATCACAAGAGTATTATTAGTTTTATGTTCGCCATTAATTTATCGTGTATATACACGATAAACCGACACGCATTTACTTTTCTCTGGCGTCATTATAATGTATACTTTTTGATTTACCACAAGAAATATCAATATCAAATTACCAAATCAGACTCGCTCGGTACAATGTAGTAACAAGATCTATTCACTTGCTTGTCGGATAAATAATACAATTACGTAATTATTAAATTTTTAATTTTGGCTTTTTCCAACATTTGTGGAATCTATTTATATGTATATATATATATACATGTGTGTGTGTATGTGTATTTAATGTACAATGCTATTAAATATAAACACGAAGGTTTTTCATTTCAATTCGACGTGGCTCGTAAATGTTTAAATATTATTTAAAAATCTGAAATGTTTACGTTTTGTGTCTACTTCTCTTTGGTCTCTATTTGGTCGTTTATATTTACAAAGAGTGATACTGACTATTAAATGAATACGAATTAACTGTTATGCGCGGTATGCTCTGTAAAAGCGCATTGCGGAGTTTTGTGCGAAAGTATATTTCAATTGATTTTAAAAGGATCAACTGAACGCTTATAGATCAGATTTCAGTTCTTTTGTTATCGACGTAGGTTTTAAATAAAATTTAGAATAAAAAAAGTAACTTCTTTATTTTTATCTATTTCTGGATTTCAATATCCGTATTTTCTTATTTTAAATCATACTTCATAGTTATGAAATAAAAATTCATAGTTATTTTCTTATTTTAAAAATAATTTATTATATTATATTTCTTATATGTATCTCATATGTATGTTGCTTATCTTAAATATTTAATAGATTTTCTTTCGAGATTTTTGATTTTGTATTCATATTAATTTTATTGATTCGACATTTTTGTTCTTGCCTTCGTACTAAAATATCATAGAGCCCTTATATGTTGTTAATGTTCTAAACATACCTTAAATGATTTACTGTATTTTCATTACAATGATAATAAAACTTCGCTCACAATTATTTCGAAACTTTTAGGTAATGAAGTGTATATAGACGTCAAAATTCACAAGAGAGAAAATGCAACATTACTATAACGAAAAAGAAAATTTTGTTAAGTAAAATTGGCTTGTATGTGAAATGTTATAAAGGAGTGATTATTAATATAAGGGTTCAAATGGAACTGATGGATATAGAGGGATTCTCATTCCTCCTAATATACTTTTTAATTAATATTCCGTCTGTGAAATGCAGCAAATCCGTGGATTTCGTCAATTTTTTTGGTAAAATGGCGAACACACCTTTGAGTACATGTTTTTATATTTATTTTGATGATTACCGAAGTTCGGAGCTTATAGTTTGTAGTACACGAATAATATTTTTATTTCATAAGAAGAGGGCAACGATGATAATTAAAGTACCGTTTGTAATCTGAACCTTCATGACCGCATTAGTTTTCTTAATTCTCTCTGTTTATGGTCAACGACCTTATTTATTACGACTTAATTGCGACGACCGATGTAGTTTTCGATTATTAACTAAATATATACACATTAATATGCCTCATGACTTTACCAAATTTCAGAGGTTAAGGTCAAATTGTTTCTGAGAAAAACAGCTTTGATCGACAGTCGGAAGGAGGGGTGAATTAAGTTTTATGGATTTCGTCAAACTATTAGGATAAAACGTAATTTTTGCGGCAACGCTGTATTTCTCTCTCTATACGTTCATCTTCCAGAAGCTTCCAATATTGAAACGAAATAAAACAGGGATTTCAAATTTACGTGTAATATTCAAAATGACTTAAAATTGTATTTCGAGAGGATCTTGTTCCTGTTAAGAGGAATGCCGAATTTTTTTGCGGCGTATGGGGCGTATACCGCATATCATTGGAAATATTTCTTTGAGTAGAATACAAATCGGTTTTAACTTTTTTTTTACGGAAAATAAAATGGAGCTGGGCATTTAAATCTTTTAACTCATTGTAGTGCTAGGTTTATTTCCAAAAATTCCATAATGTAGGAAGCTGCAATTCGGCTTCAATGTATCTCATATCTTGTATTTTAGTAACAAATAAGGGTTAAATAAATAATTTAATAAGTTGTCAGTAATCAAACAGAAATATTTTTGAGAAATTATCTATTTTTCAAGCATGTGAAATGTACACTGGGTAATATGTATTTTCGTACAATATATTTGTATGAAAATAACATTAATCGTTTAATTAAATACTTTCAATATTTAAATGTTTGTAATTATGGAAGTGTGCACGGAACACTTCAGTGCGAGTTTTATTATATATATATATATATATATATATATATATATATATATATATATATATGTATATATATATATCTCTTATAACATTTTCTTTATTTAGTTTTCATCAACAAATGCAATGTATTATAAAAGATGTTGTTAAAAGTCATGCTTGGGAACGTATTCTTTGAAACTTGCTAGCATTAAGAGCAAAATTGATATCTATTTAACAGACTCTGCTTCGCGACAAACGTAAAGTAGCAATAACGAATCTTGTGGCATCTCATATTCCAATGCGTCGTGCAACTTTATTTCATCTTTAAATAACAAATACCAGTTTTTCTCCTTTAGCTAGTTATATGCATATTATTGAAGTATCCTCGATTATAATTCCTCTATTTTATAACTTATGTAACACAGTGCTATCTTCTTAATATTAGTTAATTTTATTATTTGACTTTATTTACTGAGTTTAGATAGCACAATTTTCTACACCAAGTGATAAAAATAAATATATTAAAAATATATTAATTAAATAGCTAGTAAAACTTCTGTTCGCAAAAACATTTATCAAAATGAGTTGATATTGTATAGAGAAGCCGTAATTATCGGGGGCTTGTAGATTGAACTGTACTTAAAGCGTTTTTGTCCTTTTTTTCTACTAAGTAATAGAGCAAATAATTCAAAGAAAGGTAGTAATATTTTAAAAGTTCTTTTTAAAATATTATCTATTTTATATTAGTTGCCAAATAATTTTTTTTTTGAAACGTAAGAGAGATTTTAGTAATTTTTTTTACATTTTGGACTACTACTAATTTGAAAATATTATAGAAAACTGACGAATGGGCCTTGCGTTACAGTAATAAAATATAATTTTGAAAAAACCTGGAATTTGCAGAATATAAAAACCAAACAATTCAGTGAGACGTAATCAGAAAAGACCAAAAAAATACAAATTATGACCTTAGTAAAAATAAGAAAGCTATCTTCATAAATGCGTGTATGTTATATTAACAATATATCAAAAATTGTTAACAAAATATAAAAATAACAGAGAAAATCTAACGAAATTTATAACAACTTTTCAAAAACGATTACACAAAATCATCAATGCCCTTTACTTTCTTTAATGTGTAGCCATTGCTTAGATGAATTAAAAATAAATTGTTAAGTTATATTGTCAATGGCTTCATTATTGTCAAAATAATTGTCTTTTTCGCTCATATCAAGGTTTTTTCGACTTGTTTCGTTAAAGCTGTTATGTTTTGCTAAATTCATCACAATAAAATCAACAATTGAACTGGCTAGCGGACTCTGGAGCCAATGAATAAATGTCCTGTGATCGCGCTTTATTTGCATCTTTTATTTTTCTTTTGCAAATTGTTATGGCTCACAATTTATAAACAAAAAGATAAAGCACATGTTTGTGAAACGAGTACTAAGAAACTAAACCTTTGTTCCCTACACTTCGGAACAGAATGGGAAAGCTGAAGAAAAAACTAAAGATTAAACGAAGCTACAAGTGCAATGTTCTATGCTAAAAATTAACCAAAGACATTGTAGGCAGAAGCGGTACATACTGCAGCATTTGTCTTTAATAGAACTGGAAAGAGTAATGATAAGGAAAGAAAATCACCATGTGAAGTATGGACGAAGAAAATTTGTAATGTTCATCAGCTAAAAGTTTCAGTACACCAATACACATACCAAACTGGTGATAAGGTCAAAGTTACCAACGAAGTATTATAAACGGTTATGTGACTAACGTCTATCATTATATGTATTCAGAATCGTTTATCGCTTAAATCTCGATAATTGTTTTCTAATTATTATAAACGACATATATTTTTATGTATGGAATTGCAGGTAAAATGTTATGTTGGTAGAAATGATTTAATTTTCAATTGCAAAATAAATTTTTAAATTATCACGAAGTGGAACTTGATTTAGTTAAAAACAATTTCTAAATATTTAAATTTTGGTCAAATGGTGAATATTTAAAAATTTAGAAATAAATTGTCGGCTATTTAATGGCTTTTCATTTGATTTCCAGCCGCCCGACTCGCCGGGCTGGACTGATATGCCGGTTGTCTGTAACATAATGCTCTCGTAGCAATAAGTCTACCATATATATTATTAAAATTTTCATATAAGAAGTAAACTGATATGCTTTGTAAATTTGTTAATGATTTAGAAAATGTGCAGTTAAAAAATGAAGGCTTATCATGAAGGGTAAAATAGCAATTTGACGTAAACAATTTCAATATTCACCGATAGATGGATGGACAAGATAAGAATGGCAAAATATTATGGCAAAAAAGTTTTGAAATAACTTAAACTTCTGTTTAATGAGGCATTTTCGTACACAAACCTGACACGCAAAAAAGTTCTGTTATAATATCGTTCCACAGGAAGTGCCATAAGTATAACCATGCAAATTTTTGTTCTACTTTACTCTGAGCTTTGCCGACTGGCTCGATATTAGACAAACCTCGAAAACAGAGCTTGTTCAATAGATGCATTGCCGATTTGGCAGCTCTTTTGCCTACCGATCTTTACGTTAATTTAGTCGAATTTGAAAAAATAAACCTTTCATTTAGAACAAAACGCATTTATCGAATTACTCTAATTGATTGCTATCGCAGCAATAAGTCAAACACATTGTGGAGACTTTCAAGGTGTGTCTTGGTGGACCTCTGCCGAAACTAGAGGTGAAATTACCAGGCTATGGTCCCCAGTATTTTACAGTGGTTACATAAGAACTAGTAAAATAGTAACTATTGTACTTAGCAACTACTGACAGAACATAGTGCGTTCCGGTCTAGTATGTATAGATTTGGTATGAATAATAGATAGACGTGTTCTTATGATTTTGATACGTGGGATTCAAATCACGTTTTCTGCCATCGCAGTGTACACGACCATGCGAGTAGAGTTTTGATTGAAAGTATGCGCCAACACAGTAATAAAATAGTATTACGCGAATCTTAATGAACTTTTGCTATCCTGATTTGGTTGGACTTATCTTTAAGGCGTTTAGAGCTTTCGCTAAAAGTGTTCTGTAAAAATGAAGGTACCGAAAGACTCATTGAGTGGGGAAAATACTTAGCTTCAAAAATCTCCTATATTTTGACGGTCTCCTTAAAAAGAGGAAGCCTCTTAAAGGGGTACCCTTCCCCCTCTCATGAAATAATGGGCTTTTTAAAAGTAATGATTGAGACCATTACCCTATTGTGTAGAAGCAGTCTATTGTTATGAGGCTTTCAAAGGCTCCCTCTTTTGTATGACAACGGGTTGTTATGGACGCCTGAAGGGGCTCAATAAAAAAAATATTACCTGATAAAAAAAATATTAACATATTATAAAAAAAAAAATTATCAAAAAAAATATTACCTCTACTATTTCTCAAAGCACCTGATAAATGAAGCTGTATGACTTCTCAAAGCATCAAAATACTATTTATCCCACTTTTCGCCCTCAACCAGGAATACATTAATACTCCTTGAATGGTTCGACAGGGCTATAAATATAAATGAAGAATACTTCATTCAATCGTATCATTTTCACGGAGAATATACTTGATTTCTAAACTATGCGCAGGAGCTTATCAATGCGTGGGGGTAAATGTCTCTTTACAAATGAACACAGTTAAGACAAAAATCTTATACAAAGATAAACCATACTTTCAGTTGACCGTAAGAATATACACCTAATCTATGAGTAGGTTTCCTTTGGCTAGTTTACAGCTTTTGAGAAGCACAGACAAGGATGTAAAATTGAACGCGGGTGGAGTTTATTTGTTCGAAATTTCGAAGAGTAATTGATAGAGGTGACAATTTTCGAGCGTCGAGCCTCGAAATTTGGGACTACGGACAGTGCGTCCTACTTCCCATAACTTCTGAACCAAAGACGTAAATGCTTACTCGCATTTAATAGTGTATATGAAAGTGCAAAATTAGGAATAACTCTTCGTGACAGAATATAAAATATCGAAATATGGTGAACTTACCAAACTACACGACGTAACGCATGGTACCAAATACGTGACAGAATATAAAATATCGAAATATGGTGAACTTACCAAACTAACCGACGTAACGCATGGTATCCGAAGTAGCGTGTGTTATTACATGACGAAAATGGTGCTGTACGTTTTACATGAACCCTATTTCGGCAGATGAACCAAAATGGACTGAAAGTAAAGACAACAGAGCGAAAGTAGGGGCACTGGTTGATAGTAAGCGAGATGGTCCCAATTAAATACTGGTAAGGAAGAACTGGTTGCGGAGATAAAACCTTCCCTTAATGGTGTGGGGAAAATGATTATCAAAAACAAATTATCGATAGCAGGAAGAATATAGCAAAATTAAAAGCTAAAACAATGTTATGGATATTCTACAAAAAATATTAATGTTGTGAACTAGTTTTATTGTTAAGTATATTTTAATGTGTTTTAGTAACAAAATAAAATAAATAACGGGAACAGTTTATTACTTGTTTGGTTTTTAATATTTTATTGACCTTGAAGAGCTTTGAATCTGAGAAGTAATTAAAATAAATTTCTCTTGTATTTTGTTTTATATGGAATTTCACATTTGTTATAAGAATAATAGTTAAGGTAAAATGCTAATTATTTCAGAACAGTTTCCTCTTTTGCACTCCTTTCAGATTTCAAACTTGTTATAAGTTAATTTAATTTTTGTTTCACTTTTGCTGAATAAATGTAAACTTGCCTTTTAAATATTCTTATCATTAATGCATTTAATTAAGCGTGGGCTGATCACATTTCTAAATTTAAGTCACAATTCGATTGGATATTAATCGGTAATTGGTGTTTTTTCCTACATTATTTTAAGGTATACTTTTAGTGTAAAATATAGTTAGAAACTTTGAGACAAAATAATGTTTCATAATATGACTTGTCGTCGCGTTATCATTTCTAATTTTTGGTACATTGAATTATTTAATTTTAATTAATAATAAATCTTACTCAGGAATTTTCCATCAATTACTCAAACTAGAATCGTGCTGTAATTTGTGAAATGCAAGTTTTATATATTTTACGTCATTATTTTTATAGGCTTTAAGGAATGAACTCAAATGCGCGTTTTATATCCATTATATTCACAAAGTTTCAAATTGTGTAATTTTGTGTAAACATGCGTAATAAAATAACCTAAATAAATCAGATTTTAAAATAAATGTTTCAAATAAATAATTACGAATACTTGTAATATATGAAAGGTGGATTATTCTGTAATGCTATAAAAGAGAAGTTGAAAAAGAAGTTAAAAAAGAATAATTAAATGGTGCTATATATGATTTCCAAATATTAAGTGCCGACAGTCAGTAGCACTTTTTTTCGTGTCAGAATAAATGCAGTGAATAAAAAAACCTGTAGCGAGATTTCTCCAAAAGCCAGCAGTTTTTTGCAACATAGTATAATTTAATATATTAATTAAACTGCTAACACAAATTCAATAAATGTAACCACTAAATAAATTATACTGAAAGTTCTAATAAAATATTAGAATCATAATTTTTTAAGATGTTCGACTTTTGTAGTTGATTAACATATCATACTGGTCTGCAGAATGCATAAAAGGTAAATGGAACCTAGCTTTCATTTTTAAAAGACCTGACAGATGATATCCGCTCGACGGTTTGCAAGAATAAACTGTTTTTATTTATTTTATTTTGTTACTAAAACACATTAAAAAGAGGAAAAAAAAAAAAAAAAAATTTATATATATATATATATATATATATATGTATATATATATATATATATATATATATATATATATATATATATATATATCGCCTATTATATCTAACTCCAGATTACATATATCGTAAACCCAAAATAGATAAAATCTAGGATATCGCTTTACTTGACCTATAATATTTTATTTATTTAATTTTATTTCTGGTTTTAGTACACTTTAGTGAATGTCTCTGAGGAAATTTCATTTAAAATTCTGAAAAACAATTCTTTACATGATAGAAAGTGTTTTTCTCGACTCCTTTACAACTACTTCAGGAATACACAACGAAAAAAATATTGAGTATTTAATTTGCCTCCTCTAAAATTACTGCTTTAATATTTTGATGATATTGCAATAAGTAAAACAAAATAAATATGAGACTAAATTTCAAGGTTCTACGTAAAATCGTTAGGGAGAAAATCGACTGTGATTCACGACTGACGTAAAATTGATCGTTCAAGAATTCTATTTCTCTTTTTGAATTACGAAACCATAAAAGCCAAAAAAAATATAGTTTAGGGATGCGGCAGACATATAATATATTCAGAATTTAAAAAAATTTACTAAGATTTGAAAAGAATTTTGTTATGAGTTATTAATTTTTAAAATAATTTTCTTCATGTTTGACGACTGACGCGCATCTAGTACATACAAATATATGATGTTGAAAAGCATTAAACAAAACTGAGGTATTGGGTGTTTATATATTATGATGGAATTTATGATTCAATATATCATATTTACTTAAATTCCTCCCCTGAAACTATATTATAGTCCAAAAAATCCAGAAATAGTATTGTTCAAAACTATTGTTTGAATTTATTGGAGAAACACAACATAAGTCAGCTTGAAACTTAATATTTTGCAAACGGTGTTTAAAAATGAAAAAAGGGAAATTAAACCTTATTTTCATTTTAAAAGATCTGCCCCATTATATTCTACTCCGTGGGGAGCACAAAATAATTTTCGGCCTCTTTTTCAATTAGAAGATTTATAAAAAAACCATATTTTCCTACAGGTTCCACGTTTAATGGAGATACTTGCAAAGTTTCACATAGATCTGAAACCGGTGCAGAAACTATGAGGCGGTGACAGACGATCGGACGTACAAATGGACATGACGAATTATTTGACAACAAAACGTTAAAAAGAATTTTTAAAATTCACAAAAGTATGGAAACCATTTGACAAGTAAGTTGAAATTTTCCATGAAATCCAAGTTTTTTTTAAATGCGGTTTATTGGTGTGGAAAATATTGGTTACAATTTATTTATTAAAAGATAAGTGATAGCAAAAATGGCAATCCGACTTTCAACGTACTTTGGGGATGGCTGTCATTGTAATTATTATTATTCTTTGATTGTTCTGATAAGTCCATCACTCTATCAAATACAAAATTGTACACATCAATCTTCACTTATTATGTGGCGTGAGAATAGATAGTGCATTTTTCTATGGTCTATATTATCTCGTATGGCAATATACCTCATTTTTTTATTCAATACCTCATTTTTTATCTGATGTACATATTTTATGCAGTTAATATATTATCTGTATTTACTGTTGTCACTGGTACCCGGATTTTAGATCCATTTTGCTAAACATTTCAATATAATACACTTTAAACACACATTCCCAACGTTAATTTAAGTTATTTAAATTTTGTTTTTCGAGTAAACCCGTTTATCTAGTAACTTTTAATGTTTCGTTTCTTTTATCATTATTTTTACGAATAAAATAAAAAAGATACAATTTACATAGCAAATCGAAATATTACCTTTTAACCTTAGTTGCAAAAATGGAAAGTAACATTATGACTTTACCAAATTTTATCAAGAATATACGAGTATTATATCTGACATTCAAACCTTTATCACATTTTAGCATCTGAGTACTTACATGGCATCGAAACACAGACCCGTACTAATAACTATGTGTGGGTAAATGGGAGCCCCTGCACTGCGATATTTGAAAACTGCAAAGTGAAACGTACGTGGCGCAAGAGAACAACGGAAGGCACTTGGCTCAGTCGTGCTGCTGTGCCGTCCACTTCCGCCCCGCTGCCGAACCAAATGCTCCTGGAGAGTACATGATTAAATTTATTAACTTTAAATTTATTTTGAAACTGTAATCGTTAGAAGGAGTGAAAAGTTGCAACAAAGAGCAATTCGTCGTATAAGTGATGAGTTTCTGAGACTCGTTGAACATTACCATTTCTGCAATGAAGAATATTATCACGCGAGTTAAATTCTTCGCCAACTAAAACGATCGCTACTTCGTCAATTATTGTTGTGTTATATTGTCGTTTGTGTTGGCCAACAAATATTTTGTCTGTCCTAATTATACTTTTGTAGCTATCAGTTGACATTTTTTCGATGGCAATTTTGAACAATCGAATTAATTTATTATACTGATCAAATAAATTTTGTAAGGAAGCGACAATTTCTCGTTTAATGCCCGTATTGAATGGATAACGTTGATCGATATTTTTATCAGTGTTTCTCATAAAATAAATTTGAAGAAATTTGAAAAAACATGAATTGTACTTGTGTATGTTTGCCAAAAAATATTTCGATTTGCTTGTATTGTCTGATACGAACGTTAATAATGGTTCGACTGGTGAATCCAATTCCGGGAATTTCACTTTTCCACTCGCGCAGCACATTCCTGGTGATTTATTCTTAAATTTAAAAGCACTGAATTATAAAGCACAAAATTTATAAATTTTTCCAATAACAACACTTGGATGAAGATTACATAATTTGGGTTATAATTGAACGCACCGAGATTTAAATCAATCCGCAGTGAGCGTCTAGATCGAGCAGTGCGTACTCAAGCGGTTTCTGGTCTTGCCTCTCGCTGAATATCTCTTTCAGATGAACGGGTTTGAGCAATACGTACTCGAGCGGCGTTCAGTCTTGCTTCTCGCTGAACGTCTGTTTCAGACAAATAGGCTTAAGAAGTGCGTACTTGAACGGTTTACAATCTTACTTCCCGTTGATCGTCGGTTTATGGAGCTCGTGATGTGTTTTTCTTTTTCGCTTGAGCTGTAGATCAGCCAATTGCTTCTTGTGTCGATGGCATAATTGATATCGACAATAAAACAAATAGTATGTGATCAAATTGATGAATTACAAATTCACAATCAACTCCAATTAGTATGTTACACGTTTGACAGCAAATAAGTACTACAAATTCCGGTATTTTAAGACAACGTACAAAATATTTTATCTATGATTAACAATTATAACATGTAATGCGATTAGGAGAATAGACAAAGAATGAATAAAAGATAAATAAAACATCTTTTATTTCCTCAAAATCAACTTTAATCTGACAATATTACGTTACAAATACTTTGTGTGTTATACTTCATTTACATTAAACCTATTTATTATTCATAATTTATGAATTTATTATAAGTACACAAACAAATATAACAAATTCATTAGCTAATTTTATGTTATTGACGTCCCTTCAAATATGATAAATATCAAATTACTTTTTATTTCTATTTTCGTAGTGCAAAATACATATTTTTGGGCCAAGAACCACAAATGCTATATTTGCCACAAATGTTATATTTGCGATCAATAAACCGTTTCCCTGACCAATATTTGTATATAAAATACTTAGAGATACTTTTTTAATTAGGTCGAGAGTTGCACAATACTTGTTTATTAAATAGCTTGTTTTTTCAGAGCGGTAGATTTGTGTAACGTGCAATTTTCGAAAAATATAATAACAAACAAATACCAGTATCAACAAATAAACAAGAAGTGTCGTGGGACACCCGATCGGAACGAAGTTCCTTCACTATATGTTATGTATTAAATTTATTTTATAAACAGGAATAAAAATATCTCATCATAATAAAACATTCGCTATATCATTTACTAGATATTAAAAATTTATAAATTACAAAAAATTGTAGGCAAATTCGTTTAGTGTCATTATCACTTTATTATTTATTGAATACTTAAAATTAATAAATTACAATAAATTGTCAACATATTCATTTATTTTCATCAATTAATTTAACTTTATTTATATCGTTTCAGTAAATTTAACAATTCGTTATATTCATTTATATTTTTAAATTTAAAATAAAATAATAAAAATAAATCAGTTTTATTTTTTTATGTAACAAAATTTAATTCTAAAAGTGATTTTAAATTTGATTCATTAAACAATTTTAATAACTAACCTTAAAAAATATACAAAATTAATTTTTAATTTTTATAATAATTAAATTTGAACTCAAATTAACTTTAAATTTATTTGATTTAATAACTAAATTTTAAAATAACAAAATCATAATATATTAAATTTTCAAAACATTGAAATTTTAATGCTAAAATTAATGTTAAACTTAATTTATTTCTGAAATAATTATAATAAAAATAATTAAGTATAAATTTGAAATTAACTTCACATTTAATTGATTGATTTAATAAGAAAATTCAAATATTAAAATTAAAAAAATAAATTGGTAGAATAATAATTTTTAATTTTAAAATTAATTTTAAATTTAATTCAATTTTGAAGTATTCAAAATTGTTTTAATTTTTAAAATACTTCAATTTGAATCTTTAATTGAATTAAATAAAAAACTAATTTTATAATGAAATTTTAGTTTTCTTAAAAATTTATTTCTTTTATTTCATCAAACAGTCTAAATAAAATTTAATTAGCAATGAAAAATAAATAAATATGCCGACTTTTTATTTTGATTTATTTATTTTAAGTATTTAATAACTGATAAAGCATTAATGAAAATAAATGAACTTGCTGAAAATTTGTTGTAATTTATAAATTTTAAGTATTCAATAATAGATAAGTATATAGATATAGTAATAATTTAACATTTAAAGATATAGTAATAATTTAACATTTAAAGATATAGTAATAATTTAACATTTAAAGATATAGTAATAATTTAACATTTAAAGATTTAGTAATAATTTAACATTTAAAGATATAGTAATAATTTAACATTTAAATATATAGTAATAATTTAACATTTAAATATATAGTAATAATTTAACATTTAAATATATAGTAATAATTTAACATTTAAAGACATAGTAATAATTTAACATTTAAATATATAGTAATAATTTAACATTTAAAGACATAGTAATAATTTAACATTTAAATATATAGTAATAATTTAACATTTAAATATATAGTAATAATTTAACATTTAAATATATAGTAATAATTTAACATTTAAAGACATAGTAATAATTTAACATTTAAATATATAGTAATAATTTAACATTTAAAGACATAGTAATAATTTAACATTTAAAGACATAGTAATAATTTAACATTTAAATATATAGTAATAATTTAACATTTAAAGACATAGTAATAATTTAACATTTAAATATATAGTAATAATTTAACATTTAAATATATAGTAATAATTTAACATTTAAATATATAGTAATAATTTAACATTTAAATATATAGTAATAATTTAACATTTAAAGACATAGTAATAATTTAACATTTAAATATATAGTAATAATTTAACATTTAAATATATAGTAATAATTTAACATTTAAAGATATAGTAATAATTTAACATTTATATTGTAAATTCGGCAAGTATCTAACATACCGAATCGGAAACGGTCTAGCAGATGATTGGCTTACAATAGAAAGCCAGTAGAAAAAAAACATTGATATTTGCCATTAATAAGATCTGTATTTCATATGAGAGACCAATCTCATTGCAAGATGATTTTTATTGGGCAGTTTCACTGTTGTAAATATCAATATAAATAATTTTAGATAATATTTACAGGTGTTTAGAATTGAGGTTTACAGCTGACCGCGCACGATGCTTGCTGATCTAATGCTGAGGCCTCATCACAATGATATTCGTGTGAGAAAACTGCGTCTCCGGCCTAGGGCGAATGTGCATGGCCATATGCATCGTTGTGATGTTCTATCGCGACAACTAAACGCAAAAATCAAGATGGAGGAAATGGTCGCTCTGTATTTTATGGCAGTAAATAATTATTTGTTATAAATTTTGTCTTATCACGATTGCTTCCTGTAGTATACCATTATCCAGTCTCGTTTCTTTTTTAAATCTTCTATTGTACAAACCCAATCTAAGTAATTTTTTTATTGTCACCAATGTATAATAGATAAGATCTTTTCGCTTGAGGCCCTGTCCTTTCGGATTCCATAATATCGATATAACCTAATTTAGGCCGACACGTCCACTATGCTCTATGTCTGTGCGCCGACTGAAGGGTGGCCGCGCAAGCGAAGTTCATCGCGTAAAAATCCTTTGATGTGCGAGAATTTACCGGCAGCTTCGGCGTTCGGCTTCGCCCGAAATGCCGAAGTCTTCGCGAGGACTTGGCTACATACATCGTAATAACGCGAATATTATTTATCGCGATGAGTGTGGCCTAGGCATAATGCATACTCGCACGAATACACACACACCCATATACAACCGTATATAATAGAAAGAGACAGAGAAAAAATAGACGGAGAGAGAGGGAAAGGTGGCCTGGAGGGGGCAAACGCTTTTTCCTTACGTGACGACCTGCCAATTCGTTATACTGCAAGCCGCATAAAAGTATAATAATGGTGTACGGGGAAGAAAAATCATTTATGCGTTATGAAAAACTGACGGCGGCCAAAAAATATGTTTGAAGAAGAAAATATTCACTATCATTTCCATATATTTAAGTTCCTCTATAAATTTATGTTTCCATCCGGAAAAGTTAAATTTAGCCACAATTCTGGAATAAATATTATCGTGCGTATTGCCCAGAAATAAAAATCTAAAGTGTAAGTAAACGCCTATACACCGCGTGTAAAGATTTGTAAATTTTTAACATAATTTTTTTGAGCGAACACACATTGCATCTAGTCAATTTTAACGTCTGTGGGACTAAATCAAAACGCTTTTCGTTTGTGAAGTATGTTTACTTTTATTGGAAAATTATTACGTGTGGCATCAAGAAGTAAAAAACTAAAGTCATCAACGTACTGAATATTTTTTTAAATGATGTTCCCGGTATTGTTTTAAATCTCTTAGTGTAAACTGTCCGCCCATATAATATTTTACTCACAATTTGAATTTTTTATATTTTTGTTATAATTGTGAATTTTTTTTTTAAACTTAAATATATTTTTACATTCGGTAATGTTAATATTTCGATATTTCCTAATTTATTTCTCAATGCTGTACATACACAATGTGTAACAAAGAACGTGTTTATTATTTATAACGTGATTCTCTGAATTAAAGTGAGTAAAAAATGTTAACACACATAGGGAAAATTATCAATCGTTTTCGAAAAAAATTATCGTCAAAGTTGCAATTTTTCACTTTTTCGTTAGAGCTAGTGAAATTATTGCGCTGCTTGAAGAAGGCTGTAGCCAATGTTATGTGTCTCAGCAGTATAATGTGAGCCGTTCCACCGTCCAAAGGACCTGGCAACGTTACCAAGAAACGGGCTCCGTCAATAGAAGGTTCTAAAAGAAAACGGTGCACTGAGCCACGGGACGACCGCTTCATAGTCAGTCAAGCGCTACGAAATCGTCAAGTTACGTACGTGGATCTCAAACGGGAAGTCACCCCTTACGGTGGAGGCTCCGTAATGTTTTGGGCTAGTATTAACTCAGATGACCGTACCGAGTTAGTTTTTATTGAAAATGGCACAATAATGCACAAAGGTACATAAAAGAGGTTCCTCATGCCAAACCCGCATTAACAGCAGTTGGAGGCGAGTCCATTTTTATGGACGACAACGCACGCGCCCACCGCTCTAGAGACATTGATTCGTGTATTCTGGAGGCCGGAATTCGTCCGTTAGATTAGCCAGCTAGAAGTCTTGACCTCAATCCGATAGAACACATATGAAATAATGTCAAAATATGCGTCAGAGCCATAAAACCAGCTCCAGAAAACATTCAGGGCCTTAAAAATGTGATCGTCGCTGAATGGGAAAGTATTCCTCAAGAAATGATAAAAAACGTCGTCGAAAGCATGCCTAGCAGATTAAGCGCATTGATTTTAGCTACAGGAGGCCATATTCATTACTAAATTTTCAAATTTTATTAATAAAAAATAAAAACTTAATAAAAAATATTTAAAAATAAGCTTTAGTCATTTTTAATGTACCAGTATGAAAACGCTCGTCTGTGGACTTTACATCGTTTTTTTTCGTTTTTAGGTAAAAACGAAATCTCAATAATAAATAACAATATTCTCATCATATCTCCATATAAAATGAATCAAATAATAATAAAATAACTCTGATATGGTTTATTCCTATAAGTGTTCCTTTTTTTGGAAAAGAGTTTATATATATATATATATATATATATATATATATTTATATACACAAATATATATATATATATATATATATATATATATATATATGTGTGTGTGTGTGTGTATGTGTGTGTGTTTATATGTAAATATGTATTCATAGATTATTTTAAAAGCTACAGAAGAAAACTGGCTAAATTAATGGTATCTTAGGGTTTGGAGAATTCTGCATCAGAAAAAGAATGTTTGATTATCTGTATATTTGTATAAATGGCAGTTACATTGATTTTATTTTTAAGGCAATTATTAAGATTTATAAATAAATTCATTGCATCCGATATTAAGATATTTTTTATGAATCCATTTAGTTCAATGCCTTAGAAATGCCCGTATTGCAAAAATGTCATTGAAGTAAGTTTCAGTCTCTTTAAGGCCTTTAAACTGTCAACAATTTCAGAAAATTCACTACTTCTTCTTTAAAATATTTGAACTTGTTAGCTACCTTATTTAAAGCTCTTTACCGTTTCAACAGTTAGGATGGATGAATGGATTTTTCCCAGACATTCACGTCGACTTCTCATATTTTTTTTACTTAAAAAAACATATTCCGCTAGCAAGTTACATCACTAAAGAACGTATATGGCTATAAAGAATCAAATTTTTTATAATATTTTTAGCAAGGTTTTAACGAAAGCAAACACGATTTTTAGTGAAAAACCGTGATAATTTTAGCCAATCGGAAACAAACTTCTCATGCCACTCTTCCAGAAGCATTTCTAATTTGGAAAAAGCGCGGTCGCTTTTGTTCACGAAATCCTGTGCGATTAGCTGCAATAACATATACGTGAAATGTGTAAATAAAACAGACTAAAGCACAATTAGCAAAAATTATTATTTCGACATCCCTTACTCAACTGAATACACTATAACTAACATGCTGATATTGGTTTGAATGATTGTTATTAGTAAAAATTAATGTCAAAGCAAAAAAAAATAGTAAGGAATTAATATATGTAAGCCTTGCAACACAGTTGTGAAAAAATAAATCGTAACTACCGAAGGAAACCTATTTATTTTATGTTTTTTATTTACCTTATATACATAGTTATTATAAACTTTTATAAAAATGTAAAATTTGCGAAAATTTAGAGCTGCAGATTTTCGACCTCTAAGTTACACGAAAAAATAAATCTCTGCATTTGAATAAAGTATTATTCTTTATGTTCACCTTTAATTAATAAGTGAACACGCAAACACCAAATTGATACAAACTTGCGCACAATACGGGAACTCTTAAGAACAATATAGCGAAAGGGCTAACCTTGCTATAGCTGAATACGTGATTGATTTTTGGAAATAGATAACAATATTCTAAAAACAGCTTGTAATGTAAAAAACCGAAGTCTGCATTGTGCGTCTAGTTTTCTTAATGGATACTAATTAAATTTTTATGTCTATGTTATTTTTTAGATAATTATCGAGTATATTTCGTCTAATTAAAAACTGGTCACCAATATTGAAATAATCAGCGGGTACTTTGATGTTTATTGGTGTCATTATAAAAGTACAAAAAAAATCGATTTTTTTTTCAATACATTAGTTATATCTCACTTTAAGGACGTCATAAGAACTTTTTCAAAATTAAATATCACAAATAAAATCACCTAAGGATTCACAGTGCTGACGTGATGTTTTACTTTTCATCATTTTCATTACGTATGCGATTTATCACGTTATTATGAATGGAAAAATCTAAAATGAATAAGTTTACTCTGTGAAGGAAAGTTGCAAGAGCAAATAGAATTGGTATATGTAAATATATCAGAATGAATGGCCTTTTGATCTTTTATCCAATACTAATGTGACCTTTACTTAAGTTGTCAAAGTGACAAATATTTACACCTTCAATTTCTAAATCCTTGAAGTAAAATGAGATTCGAAATTTGGGTTTTTGAATATGAGTTACAATGAATAACAAATTACATAAGAGTTCCTGATAATAAAAAAATTAACCAACACATTGAAATTAATCTCATCGTTTGAGCTTAGCTCATTTGACCCATAATTTACTTTACAGCCCAATGGTGTTATCGTAATTTAGTTGATATTACATTATTTGTATATTAAACTCTTCTAATTATGTTATTCTTTAGTAATAAATAAACTAATTCATAGGAGTCGGTACCATCGATAGCGACACAACTATAATACTCCGATTGTAATCAGTTAAATTACTATTGCTCTACTATTAAAAACATAACTCACTCGATGTAATTTGACAACTTCACATTTTAATAATCCACTATAAGATCAACACGAACCTCTTGCAGAGAATCATGTTTTTCTGATGAATATTTACATGATGAAACGATACGTGAAAAATTAATTCATGAATGTCCATACTCGTTCGAAATCTTAATTTGCGTGTTCACAAGTACAGGAATCAGCCTGTATTAACATTAACGGCTTCATTCTAAGGAATTAACAGACAAAAAAGGTCTTTCACATTCTCGTTTTCATAAGTGTCTGTTATATTAATGTTCTGCGTACAAAGGCGGCAATGAAAGAGAAATATAAAGCTTTTGGAGAAAGAAGCAAATAGTCATTATTTTTAACATTAAAGTGTAGTTAAATTGTCGTTTTGGCATTTGTCTTTAGCTTTATTAAACTGTCTATTGCGTATAAACACTATATAATGTTAACAATAGGGTCATTATTGGAAATGCATAAAATGTTTAAAATTTTATTAAGTGCGTTGTTTTTCTGGCTTTCCCATGTGCGAGTGTATGAAATTATTGCTAGTCTGAAACGAAAATAATTTTCTTCGTAGTTACTTTAAAAATTATTTAATTGAATTTCTATTTAAATTAGAACAGTATCCTCTTCTTCATAATAACTTCTATTTTGAAAATGGCATTGAAATGATGAATTTAAATTTACTTATAACTAAACTATGACTTATACTGTCTTGAATAGTCGCCATGAGGTGTTTTGGTTTTGTCAATTCTGCGAATTTGTTTATGGGTTTAGGGGCCTATAAAGGACAGGTAATATCAAATAAGGTTTAACGATAGTTTATATTTAAGGACACAATTTCAGGTTGATACCGGCGATAGACGAAATTAAACGTCGCGTCCTATCAATCTGCCGTTAGAGGTCAAAGTTGTGATTTGAGTATATCTTTGTGGTCACGCAGCTACCGTACGAAGGGGACACGGTGGTATCCACTAATGAGACAAAATTTAATGAACGCACTGTACACTAATAAAATTATTATTAACATTCCTGAGATAATATACGTAGACTTTTATGTTTTTTGACTTACATATGCGTCTATTAGTTTATTGTTAAATAGACATCTAAGAATGGATAAAAATCAATTAGATTAATGAATAGACCAGTATTAATATATTTCTCAGCTCATTTAAACCGATAAGAGTTTCCTTTGTAGCATTGGCGGATTCTTTTTTATAACAATAACCATAATTTTTTAAAATTATTTGTTTGTTATGTTATTGTTAAATAGACACATAAGAATAGAAAAAAAGTTACTGTATTAGGGAATACGCCAATTTTAATGTATTTCTCAGTTCATTTAAACCGATAAGAGCTTCCTTTGTAGCATTGACGGTTTCTTTTTTATAACAATAACCATAATTTTTTTTTAATTATTTGTCTACTATTTTATTGAGAAATAAATATGTAAGAATGGACAAAAGTTACTAGATAGGGAACAAACCAATTTTAACATATTTCCCAGCTCATTTAAACCGCATAAGAGCTTCGTTTGTAGCATTAGCGGTTTACTTTTTATAATAATTATCTTCTTTTTTAATTATTTGTTTTTTATTTTATTATTAAAGAGACATTTAAGAATGGAGAAAAAGTTACTAGGTTAGGGGACACGCCAATGTTTCCTAGCTCATTTACGCATTATAGCTTCCTATGTAGCATTGGCGGTTTCTTGTATTGTAATATTTACAGTCAATTTTAACTATTTGTATGTTATTGTATTGTTAAATAAACATCTTAAATTTTTCGTTTTCTCTAATATATTAACTTTTTTCCATTGTTAGATGTCAAATTAATAATAAAATGAAAGGACATTTTAAAAAATATTAGAAATTACCATAAGTAATTAAAAATGAAACACTTTTATATGGTGTAAATGAGCTGAGAAACACATTAAAATACGATGAATTCTGTGATCTAGTAGTTTTTTTTCTATTCCAAATATTTCTAAAGAAATGTTGTTATTTCATAAATGTATATTATCTAAGGATTTTTTATGTTAAAATCGTCGTCGCGTCGTCTGCTGGAGGCTCAGTCATTTTATAGAAGCAGTTCTACATAATGTTTATAAAATCTTACTGTCCTTTTTAAACTATTTAATCTCTACAACTTAATGTTTTGTCTAATTACGGTACCGCCCGCTTACATCTGAATATCAGACGTGAAAATTCGTTCCGAGAGATCCGGCGCGACAATAATTCGGGAACTCAGTAATCAATTATTACATTAATAATTAGATTTTGGAGATAAACATTCTTACAAATTATTATTAAATACTTACTTACCCTATCAATATAAACATTTTTTTGACTTTCTTTGTTTTTCTGTATTTACACACAAATTTTAAAATTATTTTACATTTTTAATTTGTAAAACTCATAGATAAAGAAGTGGGTGTAATGGTTCGTTTTGCACATTTTTGGCCTATGTGGAAAACTGTGTCTTAAAATAAAGAGAAATTATAAACAAAGTTTCATAATAAATAAACTCCTTTCATACGATACCCCAATTGACTTTGCTGTCCTACTTTCAAATTTCAAATCAAAATTTTTTGAAAAATTTAAAAAATAAAATATTTGTAAAACTATTCCATCGGAAATATGTGTAGATAAAATACTCTCAAATTGTGTTACGTGTGTTAAGTCGATAGCAATAGTACGTACTTCGAAAAACAATCGTGACTAAGGACAATTGCCGAAGCCTCAGGATAAGGGTTGCATTTTAACCTTTAAGATACGGAACTTAAACAAATATAAATATTCATTCCTATTTTTCTATAATTTAACGAAACTCTTATCAATTTCAGATTTAATGTCAAATGATTTGAGATTCTGTCTTAAGTAAAGTTGTTGATGAAATAATTCTATTGTTTTTATGTTCATTAAAAAGAAGTAAACTTATCTTTAGTTTTATCCGGCCAATGTTCAAAGCATAGCTTGTTATGTGCTACGTGTGCTACTTTTAAATTTATCTAAAACTAAATACAAATAATAAGTTGAAGCAAATTTTATTCATAATGAGTCAACGCGTAAACATCAGTTTCATCATAGTATTTTAGTTTCAACTTAAACCACATTTTCGTTCTTATAAGAACCAGCATTTTTTTTCGTTGTGCGTCTATTCAAATTGAACATGTCGTTGTTGATATGCTCATAAAAATTGTTTTTGCTTTTCTTTATGGAAATAATTTTCTGGTTATAATAAAAAACAATGGTTACTTTCTATGCAATACGAATACATGCAATCATTCGATTCCATTCTTACTTGTTTCTTATTAGTTTTCGACGGTCATAGCTTTTACATTTTTGATTGCATAACTCGGCGGCGGAATTGATTGATTTCACAAGCGTATCATTTCGTTCCTTCCGCTGAGAAACTTTGAAAGTGAACATACGAACACACATATGTATTCAATGAAAATGAAGCGCATCGGAATCTGTAGTATATAACTGACTATATTATGTACCGCGGATTTCGATGTCCTTCGTATATTATATATCAGTGATTCCAATATGCTTTATGTCTATCCACTAATATTTCCTATGGAAACACTATTCTTTTACTTTCATTAACATCTTCTTTGATGCCAGCGTAATGCTTATATCATTTTGATGTAAGCGCGAAATGAAAAAAAACCTTTTAAATAAATATTTGCCTGCGTGTGCACGTGTATGTATGTAGTCTGATCTAACGCAACAACTGCTTGACCGATCACCAATTTTATATTTAGGATTTTTTTATAAATATATTCCGACTTATAGTTCTTATATATATATATATATATATATATATATATATATATATATATATATATATATATGTGTGTGTGTGTGTGTGTGTGCGCGTGTGCGTGCGTGCGTGCGTTCGCGCATGTGCGTGTGTGTGCGCGTTACATCCGCGTGCGCGTGCTCGTACTTAATACTGCTATTTTGTTGTTTGTGTGCGATATTAACACTATGTAACAAGTTAAACTTATTTAAGCTAAATAATCCAAGGGCACCTGTAGACTGATTCAATGGGCTGACCAGATACAGAAGTTCACCCAATCGTACCATGGAATACACATTGTGATTTTTCTTTGATATGTTAGATCATAATAAACATTGTAATTAATTACAGAGAATTAACAAAAATGTATATGTAAATAAACACAGGTATGCACACTCAATAAATGCACGCACATGCACACACGTGTTTTTTTAATGAAATATCTTCCTAAGGCTGATCGGGCATCATAGCAAACAAAAAACTTAGGCAAATTGTTAGCAACATTTAAGGCTTCAGATAATTGAACCTTCAATTTTTTTTTAGTACGTTAGTTATATCAAACTATGAAGACGTCATAGGAACGTTATTCAAAATTAGGTATCACAAGTGAAACACCCGAGGATTCACAGCACTGCCGTGACGTTTCTCTTCTCATCTTTTTCATTACGGATGCTACTCATCACGTCTTTCTGAATGGAAAAATCTAAAAAGAATAAGTTTACTCTGTGAAGGAAAGTCGCAAGAGCAAATAGAATTTGTATATGTAAATATATCGGAATGAATGGCCTTTGATCTTTTATCTAATACGACTGTGACCTTTACTTAAGTTGTCATGGTGATAAATGTTTGACAGCCATAATTTCTAAATCCATGAAACTTTAGCTTCTGTACTTTATTTACATAAGGCAGAATGCCGCCATTTATGTTTTATTACGACAATTAGTTTAAAAGGAATCTAATAGTTATGTAAATAAAATTACGTAATTCCATCTCACGCATAAACGAAATTATATCCGACTGTTTTCTTCGAACGATTAGTTAACATCTCTGTCCCAAGTAAGCACTGGCTGAATGATGCTAATATCAGTTTCATCTTATAACATTTCTCTTTATCTTCTTAAAATTGTTGAATAACATTCAACTAAAAATCTTGCCTTAAAGAAAAACGTTAAAATGCAATTTGAAATATCTTTAACACTGAAATCGAGCGTGTTGTTTGCCGTTGTTTAATATCGGATGATTTCTATATTGGTTACCAACTTCAATATTGTATTTGATCTCTTAAAAACTTCTTTTTTTATTGTCAAACTGCTAAATTCAACGTGACGTATTCTACCACTCAATGATAACATTAATATACCGTATATCAAAAGTAATAAGTAAATACATATACATATATAATTGAGATCATTTTTACGGCATATTTTATTTAAATAAAAATTCTTGGCGCTATATTATCTCTTTAAAATATTAGTAAAAATTGTCTAGGTTAAATTTATGCAAATTTATGCGTTTTAAGTAAAATTAGATTCGAAGTTTGGGGTTTTCTATATATATCACAACGAATAACAAATAAAGCAAGGTCTTTTGAACATAAAAAAATGACCTACACACTGATATAAATCGATAAAAATTATGTTACTTTTTAGTAAGAAATAATCAATAGGCGATAGTACTTCCATAGTGATGCAACAAGAGTACTTCGGTTGTAATCTATTAATGTACTATTGCTTCACTATTAGAAACATAATACAGTAATACAATACGATAGTTTGAAAACTTTATGTTTTAATAATTAACTACAAGACAAAGCCGAACCTCTTGAGAAAGTCGTTTTTTGCCATTGAATATTGCATGATGTATGGATATACGAAAAATTAATTCATGAATGGTCCATACTCACTCGAAATCCTAATTTGCGTGTTCACAAATAGAGAAATCAGTTTGTATAAACATTAATGACTTCATTCAAAGGAATTGACAGAAAGAAAACAAAAAAGTCTTTTATATTCTCGTTTTTATAAGTGTCTGTTATATTAATGTTCTGCGAAAAAAAACAACAAAGGCTGCAATTAAAGAAAAAATATAAAGCTTTTTGTCATTATTGAAAATGCATAGAATGATTAAAATTTTATTGAATACATTGTTTTATCGTTATTTTTAAAGCAGTTCTGGCTTTCCTATGCGTAATTGTATGTAATTACTGCTAGTCTGAAATGAAGTTTTTTTCCGCAGTTACCTTTTTTTTAGTTATTTATTCATAGTATATGTTGATATGAGCCTAAACTCTGACCCATTAACAATTCTAATCCCATGTGACTTAATGTTTTAATTCGGTTGACAATGACTTTTACTTTTGATTGAAATCATACTGACTATATTTGGAGTGACAATAGCACACATTAAAATTTTAACGTTAGTTTAGAATGTGTAAATGCTTTGCATAATCATTTAATATAATTTAATGACTTTGAGCCTTAACTTATATGGAAAAAAAATTTAATTGGGGTAAATTTAGCATCACGGAGAAAATAAAATAACTCCCTGAATAGCTACGAAACTTACGAACACCAAACATAAGTTTTACATCAGATTTCACTGTCATACATAACTTGTAGGAACATGAGTATTGCACATCTCCAGGGAGCGATGGTTCCGTCTAATTTCTCAAGAGACGCGTCCCTTTTTGTGACACTTAATATTTTTGTCTCAATTTGTACCACCCTATTAAATTCGGCGATTTTCATCTTACAATATACAAAGGAAAATTATGAAGAGAAGGTAAAGTTTATAACGTAACTTTATTAATTTTAAATTACTTGCTATATAATACGAATTTAGAGAAGAATTTAGTTCATAAACGTATAACCAAGCGTTTTCATTAAAGTCATAATGTACATATTACGATGTAATATTTTTTGGTTTTAAATATTGTTTAGGTTACCCCAATAATTTATAATTGTTTGAGTCAACATTTTATATTTTAGTTCGCTTTTTCAATTATATTAATAACTCCTAATACAGTCTTTGGCACATTGATTACGCGTTGATAGATGTTGATATGATCATGATATGACGTATGATTAAACGTAAAGAAGGTGAAATAAAGTATAAGTGTTCCCATTTATTACATCGTCATGGTATTTTTTCTGTTACATTATTTTATTGAAAGTGAAAATACATACCCTCATATGCATTCAATGAATATGAATATAAAATATCACAGATTCCAATATATTTTATGTCCATATACTATGTTTCCATGGGAAATATTCCCATGGAAACACTATTATCCTTTTACTTTCATTAATACCTTCTTTGATGCTAGCGTCATGCTTATATCATTTTGATGTAAGCGCGAAATAAAAAAACTTGAATAAATATATTACGCGTGCGCGTGCGCGTGCGCGTGCATGGGAATAATTATGGGCTAAATCCTGCTATTTTATTGTTTATGAGAGATATTACATTACAAGTGTAATTTATAAAGTCATCATCGATCAATAACACTATGTAACAAGTTAAACGTATTTAAGCTAAATAATGCAAGGGCACCTGTAGACTGATTCAATGGGCTGATAATTATAGAAATTCACCCAAATATGAAATACACATTCTAAATTTTCTTTTATGTTAGATCGTAATAAAAATTGTAATTTATTTCATAGAATTAATAAAAATGTATATGTATAAATCCCTGCAAAACGAGCTGTTGCTCATCCCAGCCATGAAAAAGGCTACAGTGGGTTTAGACAATTGAGAGATTGGACAATTGATGATTGAAAACAGGTAAATAACATGATGATTCTCTTATGTGTCATACGATTTATCAATTTGTCCATTATTCCAAAATAATTAAAATAGTTCGGAATGGAAATTTTACAATTCGTCGACTTGCTACAAGTAACTGAAAAAGAATGAAGCTGACGAGGTTGACGAATTGTAAAATTTCTAAAGCCCGTGTCGAAATTATTGCTTCTCCGCACTGAATCGTGGGGAAAACCTGAAGTATTTTAATTTAAAAAGTGGTGATTTTTAATGAAGATATATAAAGTACCAAAAAGTACCATCATACATCACCGTCCATTCCTTTTGGAGGTTTCTAAAATATTTGTCATTAAAAAGTAAAAATTCCCGTTGAGCACTTTATAGCAAATATGTATGTCTGATAAATATTTATTTAATCTTGCATGTATTCTTTGTTTAATGTAACCAAAGAAGATATGTTTTTTATTTATTTATTATATACGGAATTATAATACCACTAATGCAGATTAAGTTATATTGCTAATACATTCCGGTAAATTCATTTGCTAATTCTTTTTCCTTGTTGGAATGTCTTTTAATATTTATTCTATTATTTCCTAGATACTTTTTTTAAATTTATATACCTATTAATTATATTTATTCCTCATATCCGCATATTATTTGATCAAATTGTAGAATTTCAGGCAAAATTAATCTTTAATAACTTTCTAGCATGTATAAGTTTTCAATCAACAAGGTAATAGAGTCATGGAATTTTTGCGGAATAAGAAAAGGATTACAACGAAATAAAAGTAGTTTAAAAGAAGATGTAAACGAAAAGAGATTATTTAACTAGCTGTTACTTATTTCACTAGTGCAATGCCTTCGATTACCCAAATCGACAAACCTTCATCTCGATTACTGATGATTCAATGAGTAATATTATTAATAGTTATTTACAATATAATGAACAATCATTACTTCGTTAAAGTTGGATTATGACTATAAACAAATTGGCTTTTCCACCTAATCGGGCAGCTGTAATTTCAGACAAGTTTCGGAAGATTTTAGTTTTAATTATTTGTAGTAATTAAACAGATATAAAATATTTTATTTGTAACAATAATTTGTAAAAATTTTCTAAAGTCATGCTAAATGATACAATTATATTCATTGATATCATTGTAAAAATATATTTATAAATTAAGATTTACAAATATATTTTTACAATGATGTGATGTGATGTATTGTTTTATATTATTTAGATATTTTTTTAGTAGGACTAATTTGTCCGAGTGGTATTTGTGCTATTTATACGCGCACCAGACGCAAATCGTTAAAAGTAGATAAGTTCAAAATTCCCGCCACATAATTAGGAAGAATTTAAAAATAATCTTTATTCGTAATAAATCCTCAACCAAATAGTATAATTTTAAGCTAAGGAAAAAGACTCAAGTTGAAACCTGGTTTTGTTTAATTATAAAAAATGGTTTATAAAGAAAGTTATAAATTATTTAAAACAATTGTTTTATTATCCTTTAGTCTTTATAATGAAACAACTAAAATTTAATGAAAAATCTTTAAAACGATCTTGAAATAAGACAATATTTATTTCAACGCAAAGAACAATACCATTCGCGTCGGAAACAATAGAAGTCTATGCTCTCAATATGATACGAAAATAAATTTATTTTTTAAATTTTTTATAAAATACTTTTTTACATTGCAAGTATTTTATTTAATTACGTAAATACTTATGAAACTGGTGACGCTTGTTAAGAATAATAACTGTAACATAGTTAATACCATTAATTTCAAAATACGGTTTTAAAAACTGTTATTATGTTGTTTTGCTGTCAATTTAAAAAAAAGTTTAATACCTTGTATATCTTATTGGTAAGCTTAATTCCTTACATCGCTAAAATAAAACAAATTCGAAAACAAAGCCAGTCCAAAGTTATATATTATTTCAAGTTCTCCAATTTACTGCAATAATATTTTTATAAAACTTTTAGATTCCAAATAAATAGAGGTAACATGCGTTCGCAAAGCGCCATTTAGACAACATTGACATATCAAACCTCTCCGTGACAGCTGCGGGTTTATAGGTTCATTCACATGGGTCTTTTTGTCACATCCGAGAGAGGGATATTTAGGTAATACGAGAATACTTGTATTTATAATGTTCAGAGCTAGGTTATATTTTTACTAGAAATTGAAGGTTAGAATCGACAACTGTATTAGCAAAATCGTTGGGTGTATATATGTGAGCAGTGCTCGGTCCAGCTCACCGGCTGATGACAAGATCCAAAATTTAATGAAGTTTTCTTAGATTCTTTCCTTAGATTTTATTACGTTTGATAGTGACTCGTAAATGATGACATGAATGTCCTTTATTCATAAGAGAGTAGATAGATTAGACGTATGAAATATGCTATTCCATATATCATACACATTCAGGAGCGCTATGTACTTTTATTTGAAAAGAAATTAATTGCAATTTTTCAGTAAAAATTGCGCCGTGCCAAAATTTCTTAAAATTTTTCAGAATTTGCAATATAATGAAGTTACTAATCACATATAAACTTCTCGTAATTATAACGTAAATAGAACATGTATACTTAAATTGGCAATTTATTAAGTAATCTATTTTCTGTTAATACGAGAAAACATTATGTTAAAATTATACAGTACAAAACTACTGCTCAACTTGCAATCGATCGTTCCTCAATAACAAACGTTGTTAATACGATTGCTGCTTAAATATGTACGTATCATTTATTTCAGAAGCCGATTGGAACACTTCTCCGCATAAAAATAGTTTAACGTTCTGGAAACGTTTTATAAATCTATGTTTGTAAATAATTATATTCTTCTTGACAAAATAAATTTAATAAACTAATTTTTTTATGAAATGTTTTTAAAATGTCAGTTGCATAATTGGTAATCTTAATCGTAAATAGAGCTTATTAAGTAGGAGCATAATTAATATTACACATTTAGGCACATATAATCATTGAAGCCTATGTGTATTTCTTCTAAACCATTAAGAAATATTAATTTGCACAACGTAAATGTATATTTACGTTATGGAAAATTAACCGATTATTATGTCTCACTGTATAAAAATATAAGTATATGTCATAATATATCTTTCGCAGCTATGTAAATTCACATTTTAAAATACAATGTAATTTTTGCGACAGGTTTAAATTATTTACACGAAATTTCTATGAACGTTTTGACGACCCAACTACGTAATATAAATTGGTCGACTGTTACTCGTATACCAGCAGAGCCTACTTAATTATCATAATGTTGGTTTCAGTTTCGTTTTATATGTACTACCGTAGTGAATACTTTGTAGATACTCAAAAATAGCGGGTTAGCTGGCAGTGTGTTGGGACACGTAACTCTAACATTAAAAGTAAGGGTCAAGTAAGGGTGCAACTCCCACTATGAGGGTTCCGCCCACATTTAGACATGTTATATATTATGTTGTATATTTAATGATACAGAGCATGTCTATTAAACTGGGTACTTCAATAATTTTACTTTTTTAGATTGTAAATATATTGGCTACTATATCTATCGCAGAGGCACATTAAAAAAAAATTTCCCATCAAATTAGGATAATTGAGTTTTGGGTATTTCATTTTACTTGTTCTATAAGACCTTCTATTATGCTAACTTTAAAGTTTGTAGGCCGACCGGCAGTATCCTGTAGATGTGAATGATCAGTGAATAGGACCATCGTAAAAATAAAGAATGAATACGTTTTATAGGCTTTTTCTTGCTTGAACAGAAAAACGTTTTAAGGCAGAGTAAGGTTACAGACGTCAGAATATATAATTAGATAAGATAAGATATTAATTTCTCAAATCGTTTTTTATTCTGAGGGACGGAACCGTAAAATGAGGTATAATAACTTTCGCGGGTTTCGAGAAATAAAATTTTCTCACATCTTTATAATATTCATCTTGATCGATTTTCATCTTGGTCAGTATTTAAAATGATTTCAGTTCAGTATATATATATGTATATATATATATATATATATATATGTGTGTGTGTGTGTGTGTGCGTGTGTGTGTGTGTGTGTATATATATATATATATATATATATATACATAGGTTCAATGCAACGGAGAACTTACTTGCGTATTGAACAGAGTTAAATAGAATATATTGTGAAAATATCAAGCAGCTAAAGCCAGTAATTTAAAATTATTATTTTCGAAGGAATGATTACGGTGAAATCACATTATTCCTTCTAAAAATATTGCTCGATTTCAAAAAAGAAAATATGTTAGTTCATAAACTTGCTGCATCATTTACATTCATTTACATACAATACGTATGGGAAATTAGGTTTTTGTACTATATTGAAAAGAAATTTTAGAAATCATCTTTGGCAAAAAAATATGATGAAATTTTTTTGCCGAAGATGCTATCAATGAAAAAAAGGACTTTAGACGGCGTTTAAGAAAATATTTCGTTGTGTACCACCTACGGAGGAAAGCTTTTGGAATGTGACCGCCCAAATTAACTTTGGAGTATTTAAGTCTCTTGCGAGCTACCATCTCATTTCCAATTCCGTGTATAATTACCGACTTCATTTATAGCGACACGTCTTATCAATGAGTTACAGTTTGTATTGAATACGTATTCATAATTAGTCTGCATGTTTTGAACAAATTTGAGTGCAATTTAGTGACTTAGATCGTCCATTTTTTACATTTTTCAAGAATTTATTTAATTTGTTTTTATCATCATTCATAAAGACATTGTATCTTTTAAATATTACATACAGGCAAAGATCATAGGAAATAATAAGTTCTTCCTGAAACATAAATGCAAGAAATAGAGTAAATGTTGCTACAATGTTAAAAGTATCAGAAAATAAATGAATTGAAAAAGGTTCAAGTAACAGCTTGCGCGAAAAAAAATACCTTTATCAAAAATAAATAAATGTTACACACTGCCTAGTTGTTGCAATTTGCAACATTAAGAAACATAAATTGCTTTCCTATTTTGTCAG
The DNA here is from genome assembly GCA_039881145.1 of Druceiella hillmani. Taxonomy (NCBI): domain Eukaryota; kingdom Metazoa; phylum Arthropoda; class Insecta; order Lepidoptera; family Hepialidae; genus Druceiella; species Druceiella hillmani. The sequence continues at coordinate 388,745 of JAYKKI010000044.1, forward strand.
GTTTGATACTTCAGTTTTTTTTTCTTTTTAATGAAATATATTTTTATTCTTTTGCTAATTTTCTTTTTGCCTTACTTAAAATGCTTTATCATAACCGCTCTTTTTATTTTTATTGCATAGCGTATTTTTATTCACTGCGCTATTACGTAAACTACTTCAGTACATTGCCCAAATAGGAAAGAGCATTCATAAATCTTTTTTTCTCAATTGATATACAGAGTGATTGGTAAACAACAATTTTGACTTATTAGTTAGATGAAAATCAGAAACAGCTTTCATCCCACATTTTTTCGAATCGTATGTTTTATGCGAGCTGGATAATCTATAACTAATTCATAATACTTAAAGACTAAAATCACTATTTTTTTGTAAAATAATAATAATACAATTCAAGCAAGTGAATTCGGTTCTAAAACGCAAAACAGGGATGAAATAAAGCACTGATTTAAATAAATTTTCAAGTTTTTATGTAATTTTAAAATTACTTTTAATAAATACTACGAGAAAATGTAATAACATTCCGACAAATTACATTATTTTATTGCAACGATAATAAAGCAAAATCAACATAACTATATATGGTTAGCGTAGGTATTGTATTATTTATTAAAGATGAAATATTCACTATGAGATATGAAAGGTTCATTTTCTTTAAATGAACATTTTTCTGTTTCAATGTTTAACTCGAATACACTCACAATACTTAGGAACTTAAATGAGATTGAATCCCGTCGTGCTCTGCTCAGTTCTCGTATATAATGTTGTTATGTGATAACTTTACAATCATACAACGTTCACACCAATGCATGTAATAAATACTAGTGGGATCTGCCGTTGGTAATATTGGCGTCTTAACTCAGCTGGTTCTCGCATCGTGAAACTACTTTGACATTTAACTACGCAATAAATCAAACGGAGAAAATACACCGCGGCGCCGTAAGCTAACAATAATAAGCACGGATGTGTGTGGCGGAGTTAGGCTGTAATGGCGCTTAAGGATGCAGGTAAATCAAAAAATAATTTTGAACATAATAATTTCTTGAAAGTCAGCGTACGTCAAAGTAGCTTATAAAGATGAGTCTACAGCGTTAATTTATAGGCCCATGATATTAAATTGTTGGAGTAAACAAATTAAAAATGAAAAGTGTAAAATATTATCATTCCATACTAAAATATAAGGAACAAAAAAGAATATTTTTCCTTTTATTAGTTTCTGATCCATAAATAAAAATCCAAGGTATTATATAAAAGTAATAATACATCGCCTGAAAATTTAATAAGGTTGCCTGCAAGATATTTTTGTGGAGAATATTTTAATATATTGCTTTGCGTTACAATAATTTCAAGTTGGTTTTAAATTGTTAGTTTAATATCGCGAACATATATTTTATTTATTGTAATAAGTCATAAATGGTTTCCACAGCTGGGTATTAATGTAAGAGGATGTCGTAAGGAGAAATCGAAATGAATTTTTGTCAGGGAAGTGAAGTTATTGAATATGGTAATGTTATTGTATAAATAATTAACAAGAAATGCGAATTTACAGTTAAATGTTTAATTGTAAATTTACCTTGATCGCGTTTAAAAGAGTTTAAGTAATTTTATTTTATTTTAAATAATAAAAAAAATACTTGAAGGACCAAATGTATGCTTGAAAATATCTAGTTAATAACGACCGATTAGAATAATATAAATGTATTAACGAGGAAGCATTAAGTAGAACTTTTATTCCCAATTTTTATCTTCGTCTGTTGATATGCCTCGATTGTCGTCGAAAACCCAATTGGGATGTTTGAAAAAATATATTTCGAAAAAGTTTTAGTAATCGAGTTTAAAAATTAAAAACTTCGTGAAGGAATGCCAGTTAAGGGAACAATTATTTGATCATTTGTAAGTAAATAGTAAAAAAGTTATCGAGTTTATTTGGATAATAGAAATAAAATGCAACGATGGACTGGTGGGAAAAAAATATTTGAATATGAGGGAAAAAAACAGTGAGCCGTCACGAGGACGCCTGGCAGGTGTGAAACATCGTGTTCGTACAAGTAATATGCATAAAAGACAAGATTATTACAGGAACTAAATAGCATAATGAAAAAATAAAGTATTACGAATTTTTTACAGAAAATGGTGACTTTATTTTGTTATGTGTACCGTAGTAAACAACAGCGTCGAACTGAGTGAGGAGGGGGTCGCGTAGTCGGTTGCGCATGGCGACACGTCGCCATACCGTACACTCTACTACATCTAGATTATATATATATATATATATACACCTTAGTATAGTGTGGCGACCCGTCGCCACGGCAAGCGTCGCCACGCCAATCTGGTTTATACCTGCGCCTATAGATGTTTCAAATCAAAAATATTTAATGCAGTCGATAAAAGAATTATTCCAATGGATGCGGAATTAATATTCGTTTTATAATGTTCACACCGACGACCCAACCTGGGAACACACACACATATATATATATATATATATATATATATATATATATATATATATATATAGTTATAGTATTATCAGAAGTCCAAAGGTAGGACGACGGTATTGGGAGGACGACCAAAAGACCAAGGTGATGCTAGGTTCATGCTTCGAAAGTTCCTCGTAAACAGTACATTGAAGTTTCGGTGAGGGTAATATTGCTGGTACTTAGAGTTACAAAACGGAATCCGTTGAAGTTCATGCAAGTATATGTAACAAACTTGGCACATACCATCTATGAGGTGAAGGCCATGTATAAGCATATGTCGAAATCGTTAAATGTTTCAAAAATAGCTATACTGTTGTCATGTAAGATTTCGAGGAGAAACTGAGTACACAGCGTAATAACGCACTGAAAGTAGTCAATTTGGATATGGATAGTGAAATGCAGGTGCCGACGACAGGATAATTTTTTGGAGAAGAAAAGTTTCTTTATGGTTAATTCCTTCCTTAGAGATTTCATCTTAACGACCAAACAACAGATATTCTATCTCTGTAACCAGTAAGGTAAAAGTGGGATATGATCAACGAATTGGCACATTGAATTCTAAGCCTAAGCTGGATAGGCCTAGTTTGACGATATCTACACTCTATTCAGTACCAACCAACATCCAGAATCCCAAAGCCTTTCAGCTCAAACTCTGCTATTGTTTTGAATGCTGAGATGAGTGCGTGATAGGATAAAATTTGAATAACAAGTTGGTTTAAACTTTTTGTAAAATGAGTTCTTAAGTACACTAAAACTCGTCGTGCATAAAACAAGAAGTTATCAAATAAAATTTTCCCACTCATGGCAAAACGTGATGTAACGTAGTTGCAGTCTTCAGCTGACTTATCATATTATTGACAGCTAAATGTACATATTTCTAAGTGCATACGACGTAATAGTCACCTTTATTATGAAATGTAATAAATAATCGATTGAACAAAATTCTTTAAATAATCGATTGAGAAAAACTCCAAAGTCTTTAAAAGAGATCTCGGCATTGGGTAAAGTCAGATGGCATTGGATAAAACCAGATGACAAAGCTAAAAATCGAGGATAATAATAACAAAGTTTCTTCGAATCCAAAGATCTTATAATAAGAACCTGTCGACAATACGGCCAAAGGCCAAGCTGATTCATAAGTACTCCGAAGATATTCCTGATATCAGCATAGATGAGATCAGAATGGCTTTCAAAAAAAAAGAATAAAAGGTCGGTTCTTGATAATAGAATTAACTTCGAACTCCTGAACGCAAGTAGAATATCAGTAATAACATTTATTCAGAAACCGTCTAATTTTGTCATATTCTAGGTCGTTGCGTCGTAGTTTTGGTCCAGGTGCGTGGTGATATTGTTATTCAAAAAGAGTGATAACGCCCTACCAAATATTTAAAGTGGAGTGGCAATTAGAACCGACCATAGCTGGGAACAAAAGTTTTCGTATGGCGCACACATGCCGGAAGAAACAAAATAGCTGGTCCTACGCTCCAATTCTTAGGCCACATTTTTTCACATCGATTGATTGGTTCCGATGGTAGCTTAAATGGCCAGCGCGCTCCCCTGAATTAAATCCAATCCTTTTTTTTTATTCGTTGCCTTTTGAAAGATATAATCCACTCCAGGAGAACCAGCCATTAACGTGACATACGAAATAATTTCGAACTACAACCAAGGATATCCGCCAAAATCCGTATCAACCTTTCATTCACGTGCGGCCTAGTTTTTAGAAGCGATGTAGACCCGTATTTTAGTTGAAGTACATCATTTTGAATATGTCAAACATTCGATATAAAGTGTACATAAACAAATTAAATTAAAAAGTTCTACAATAAACACGTGACTATAAAACAACTGAAGGGAAAGTTTGTACCATGGTTTAACTAGTAACTCTGGGTCGAACAGATAAGAAGCAGGGACTAAGTACTTTGTTGAATAAACGAACTAAGTATAAGAATTGCAAATAGAAGACATGGAGAATAACGCAATATTCTTGTGACATTATTTAAAATCATTGAGAAACTATGGTACTGATGCAGGTGCCGCCAAACATGCAAAGCGAACGACTACTAATGTTTAAAGATATTGATATCAATCATTACATTCCAGTCAGAGTAGAGAAATGTATATGGATCGGTGAAATTTGTGAAACTATTTTGTAGAAATGATATTCATCATATTTCATAGTAGTTGCGGAATAAATTTAAAATCACACGACGAAAAATACACTTTAATATAACATTTTTCAAAACATAGAGTGCCCTAAACACTACATACAAAAAGTTTCCATTACTTTTAGGAGTGGGGAAAAATGCAACAAATATTATTTACCAAGATAATTTGGTTACACGGTAGTGCACCACTAACTTGTGAGCCGCGCTATCGGCAATTGCACACGAAGCATTTCGCAGTCACTCTGAATCCCAAAACTCAACTTCAGCGAATGCTTGTAGTATGACTTTGTCTGAACATATGGAAAGAAAAGTATCTGATTGTAACCTGTTTTAAAATTTAAGTATATTTCTAGTATTAAAATTATAAGCATATATATATATATATATATATATAATTTAAGTATATATATATATATATATATATATACTTATACATACATACATATGTATATATGAATATATGAATATATATATATTGTATCTAACACTACATTGAACTTGGCCGTGATGAAATAGTGCATAGTGCACAGCTATTTATGGCTTTAACAACCAAAATTACGTAAAGAGGAAATTTAAGTGTTTTTGTAAATTTTGTTTAAAGGAAAAATAAAAGTTCGGATCGGATTTATTATAAACGTTAATCTCGCACACACGTATCTACACTTCTAAAACAAAGGTCTGCAAGAACTTGGCTACTTTTATCTCACTCTTTTTATGGCAATAAAAAGTAAAAAGATACTGCGTAAGCCAGACGATCCAGCCTGTCTACAATTCTAAAGCAACAAATTGTTCAAAACCTTGATTGTAATAATAAGTATTTAAAGGTCAATGGCGATAGCCAACATCATCTAAAGTTTGCCGATAATATTGTCATATTAAGCGATAATTAGAGATTTTGCAAACCTTAGATAAAAGAAATCGAAAGGGTGGCCTGGAGATTAATCCTACAAGAACATATCAAATGAAAAAGGGAAACCAGACTCAAACTGAAATAAGAGGTCAACATATATTTTAAAGATCAGACAAATAGATAAGGAGAGAAAATAATACAGAAAGCGTGGAATAAATTCTGGTCGTTAAAATACATCTTCAAATCTAAACTTGGCTTTAAAGAAAAAGGTACGGGTCTCTATAGTGCTACAAACTATTTTATGTGGATACCAGAACTGGGTTCTAACAAAAAAGACAATATCTGACATAACAATTTTCTACGAGCGGTTGAATGCAGAATGCTTAATATCAAGCTGCAGAATCGCCTCCGCAATACCGTTATCAGGGAAAGATCCAACTGATCGATGCTGAAACATTAGCCTGGAAACTAAATTGGAGATGGACGTGTACCTGGCACGCCAAAAGGATGGTCGGTGGAGTGAGTGCATCCTAGACTGGTACCCGAGAGACACGATCCGGCCGCCGAACAGACCGCAACCATACTGGAAAGATGATATCGTGGCCAGTACCGGAATCATCCGGACAAGAATAACCGCTGACAGGAGTCAATAGCAACATTTCGCGTCATAATCTATTGCAATATGGCGGAGTTTATAAATTTAGACATATTTGAGATATACTATTCTGATAATATATGTAAAATAAATATGAGTAAATAAATAAAATACAAAGCAAATGTCAAACATTCAGGCTGCAGTTTCTAATTACTCTAGTGATTCCAATCAAATAATTGTAAGTGATTGGTTCGTTAAGTAAAAGAGTGTGACCTAACATTGTTTCTACACTTGTATAAGTTTGTTTATATCAGCTACTCCAATCATTTCTGTGAAATACGTTTAGGCACTAGTTTTGGGAAAATAAAAGAAACATACATGAAATTACTTAATCAAATATAAATTACCATGTGACAAATGAATGACTCAGTGAGATGGATACATAGGTGTAGCGACTAACAAGAATCTTGACATATTCTTGGCAGTTACACTCGCTCCAAGACAATCGGTTACAAATTGTTTTAATTACTTTATATTTTTGCATGTGTAATTACTTTATATTTTACATCTAAATGTTCATTTTTTAAAAACTACTAATTTAGATTAGCTCATTTTTATTACAATTGCGTTTGAGAAAATAATATTAGTGGAATCACTAACACTATTTTGACAAACGCAATTGTAATAAAAATTAGCTAACCCAAATTTTTAATATCCAATTTTTTTATACCATATTTGTAATATTGTTTTTACCGATGACTTAAAAAACCTGTATGGTTTTAATTACTGTCTGTTGCTTCATGGATGTTATAACATGTACAGGTGAGCTGACTTTACTTCAAAGGTTTTCTGATTCACAAACTATTATTAATACGATATAAATTTTGAATAAAATAATACATTTATGTATCAAATGAAATAAAAAGAAATTATAATGCTGTTTTGTATGAATTACCCGTTTCGTATAAAATCTTGTAAATATTGTATGATAATTTTCATTCTTTATTTGTTATTTAAACTTGCCCTTTTAATACGTTTTACATATACTACAAATGCGAAACCTCACAATTCTTTGTGTTTTTTAATTAAATTTCTAACTCGATATACTAAAATATATGAATACAAAAATAATATAAATCTTTGAAAGGAGCGTTTCACAATGATTATAAAATTTCATTACAAATTTATACCTAGAGAAGCTCTCATCACAAATTATAATATTTAACAGGAATTATTAAGAATAGAATTAGCGAAGCTAAGTTATAAGTAAGTTGTATATAAAGTCAACAAGTTTATAGGTTAGAAGAAAAATATTTTAAATTTAAAAGTGCTTTAAAAATTTGGAAATATTTATCAAGATTAGGACAAATATCATATAGAACCATTTAAAAATGTCTAAACTGAAATATTTAGACTCTTTCAATACACTTCAGAATATCTATACGTTTTGATGACAAATAAATTGAGGATATAATACTTTTGTTTTCCTGTTTCACTTATCCATCGAAACCCAACTCACTGGAGCGTTGCCTTCTCACGGTACCATTATCCTATATAACCCTCAATAGTCAGTGTCAATACGACATCCCTTTTTGATCCCATTTGAAGAATGATTATCCCAAGCGAAACAATATATTACACAGAAATATCCGTGAAGTAAAGAATAGTATTCCCGACTGAGACAGGCCAGGTAATGATAACAATCAGTACTTTATTAACAAAATTTGTGTTCTATTTTATCGGCATTATTTATGAAAAAATTGAGGAAAATTGAAAATGTTGTTCCAATATTTTTGAATGCAGCATAATGTAGCCACGAAAGGTCAGAAAAAGGAAAAAAATTATAATCGGCATAAAATAATTTTAGATTCGGGTAGACAAGCAAAGGTCAAAAAAGTTGTCAATTTAGTAGTAGCAGAATAACAAAGATGGGGGAAAATATAAACTCTGAATTGAGAAAAAGAACATTTCTGTAAAATGGATTAGAATAATCCAATATACTTTTTCATAAAATAAAAAAAGACTTGTTCGTAAGCACAATTAATAATTTAATATTAATTTCCACTTACTTAGAATAGACGGTATAGTGTTTCACTTTGAACATTGTTAAACGTCAAACGTTCGTCAGTCATTAATGGATCTCACAACAGCAGGCACTAATACGCAAGCAATCGGTAAGTAATGAAACTAGCCATGGATTTTACAGCAATATATATTTTCATATCATAAAGTCATGCATCTGATAATCAATCGAAAATCATTAAATGTGACATATTGAGTCCATTTATTTTTGGAAGACATAAAAGTATTTATAAAAAAAAGCAGGAAAAATATCATATTCGTATTCACAATGATCATCTTTGCTAATATGTTGCGATACAACGAAACCTAGGGCGTGGTAAAGAACTTAAAGGAAGTAGAAATAATACCACTTCACGTAGTTTCATCTAATTGTGAATAATTTTGCAAACAATATAATAAATTATAATTGTGAATACGTTACAAGATGGCAAAACACATAGTCAGATGAAATGATATCTAGTGCAGATTTTACGGAAAAGCCGCGAATGTCTAACACAACGTAGTGACGAAAAAAAAAGTTTATAATGATAAACTCGTTTATTTGGCGCTTAGAGCACTCTAACTACAAACGAGCGATCATTATTAGCGATTAAATATTAGGACAAAAATTTCTTCACGCTAAAAAAAATTAAATTTTTATTTAAAATAAGTAATAGTTCGCTTATATTATATTAACATAGTGGAGACTCACAATCAATGCCACTACGAGAATAAAAAGAGCACAAAATTTAAGATGCGACACCGATATGCGCCGCCGTAATTCCACCGTAAGTTGGATTATGATTTTGTGGCTGAAAGAAATAGTTACGAATATGTCCGAGAGTGTACTATTTAGTTGTTTTACACATAAAAAAATTCGATCCGGGTAAAGCTAATTGCTCTATCTCAATTACTTTATAAAAACCAATTTGAAAATGAATTCCAAAAATTCATTTAATAATCACCTACTCTCTAATTGCCACGAATATTAAGTTATTATTTGAGAAAAACAAGCTTTTAATTTGAGATTATTTTTCTAGTAGTGAAATGATTGAGTGATTTTATAGGAATGTGTGAACACAATTAAAGTATGTAATTTGACATTACATTTTGATAATTGATATCGCTGTTATTTAAACTGCAAAAATATTTGGAAATTAGCGTAGCTTTAAATTTGCGTGTTTTGAACCTTTACAAGAATATTTAAAACTTAGTACCCGTTTATAATACTCCCATTCCAACACGTTTAAAATATTTTACTTTTTTCTGAATTTGTGGTAGGTGCGATTCATGCAAATTTGTTATATTTTTAGCGAATAGATATTTTTTAGAGAATTGTATTTATTAAAACATTTCGAGATTTTATATGTTTGGTGCTCTACATTGAAGAAGGATTGTATCGAAGAGATTTGTTTGCATGTATTTACTAAATTAAGTATTTAAGCGATAAATTACAATACACTAAAATATCTCAAAAATATAGCTTTAGAAAGACAGAAGTCCTCCAAAGAAGTCCTTTCTCATCAAACTAATACGTCCCTACTTTTTAAATTTGTACCTATCAATAATGATTTTCACAAGTGTTATATAGGTCAATGTTTTTGGCTAATAGAATTTATTTTATTTGTTAAAGCAACTGGCTACGCAAACAAGTAATAAGCGAATATTTTATGATAATCGCCCATAACAGTTACAAAATATTGCGAAAACAATTAAGTGTAACGCCATATATCCTTCTGTTTATTGCTTGGAAAAAGTAACAAAAGACAGTCCCCGAGTACTGAGATCATTGCAGTCGATGGACTTGATGCTCCTTTGTATAATAAAAAAATTATAGCCACGCTGTTCAGTATTTATTGAAGGTGAAAATATGTAATCGCTCCTGATGTACCAGAGAATAGCGCCATAAAATTAGTTTGGAAATTATTTTTTTTAAGGCAAGCTTGGGTTTTTATAGCAATAAAAAGATACAAGCTTGCCTTTATATTTGAATGAGTTTTAACTTCGTCTTGTCGAGTTTTTCATTGTCTTATGACTAACATTATTAATTATAAAATAATGTTAATTTTTAATATCTTCAGCGTAGCGAATTTTAGCTATAGTTAATCGAATTAACCATTCGCATCCTTCGACATTTTGAGGCGATACTAGCAAAGCTAAGATAAAATCGTGTTGTGTAGCCGCTCCACAATGTAAAACCTTGTGATAATGTCAGTAATATTAAAAGAATGTAAGAAAAATAACTTCGGTTGTTAGAAAAAATTCACATGGCTGATCGTAAAATGTTGTGAAATCAAGGTGTCCCGTGGAAATTCATCACTTTTCATAAAATTCAAAGCACAAACTTCTCAGTTGTTTGCTGCCTGGAACTATACCATTTCAGAATGATATATTGTGACTTGTTGTATAGAGGAGAGACTCCTGGTTTAATTAAAAAAGCTGTTTAGTTTTTCTGGCTTCAACTCCTGTACATACAGAACAATATTGTTATAGTTAAGCCACTTCATTAACGAATATAAGTATGTATATATATATATATATATATATATATATATATATATATATATATATATATTATTTTTATTGCGTAAACATTTATGTAATTCCGAATATCGAAGTGATTATAGTTGTCTGGTACGGTGCTAAATTAAAAGGAAAATATATTCACATTCCAAACAACAATAGGAAGTAATTTATAATCTTGACTTTTAACATTTTAGTTCAGCGCTGATAGCAAAGCATTTAGTACACATTTTCTTCACGAAGAAAGTCTGTATTTAGTTGCGTCAGTTGTCGTTAAATGGTGATGAAGTAAAAATTAATTTTGTGCCATATGTTAATTTAAGCTTCTATTTCAGGAATCTCTCGCTATATGTAATGTCGCCAAGTAATTTGATTTTACTTTCTATAACTTTCAAAAATAACAAACTGTCTACTTTTTTCTTTATACCAATTATTTTTGCATGTAAATTTTTGTTTTGTGAAATTAAGTATATCATTTCAATATATTTTCGTTTTATAGTCTTATAGTTAGAATAAATTTAATATGGCTTATTTAAATTTTCCCAGATTTATTGAAATTCATCTCAATGGTAGAATTTTGTTTAACATTGAAAATGTCCGACTGTAGTTACAAAGAAAACAAATCATGACGAAAACATGACATGAGTCAAGAATAGTGTCAATAACAAAAAATGTAACTATTATATATATATATATATATAATATATATATATATATATATATATATATATATGTTATAACTGACTAAAAGTGAGAGTCTATTCATATTAAATTAACAACAAAGTTACATAAAGAACACAAATTGACAGGCGCTACTGAACATGTTTTGCCGTAACTCCACCGCAAGGCGTTTGTAATAGAAGGCATCCTCAAAATGAATATAAAATAATTAATTACCTAAAACCACCCATAGTTAACACATTATATTGAAAGTACACTGCATATATCGCAATTTTTGTAACATCAAGTTTCCATAGCCTGTTAATTGTTTAGTAAAAAATCGACTTGCCTTTTTTTTTTAAATAAAAAAAACTATTCAGTAATTAAACTTTAACAAATATGTGATAACGAAATTTTCAAATATATAATAGCAAAAGAAGGCGATAATACCACAGAAATAGTACAGATTATTTTTTATACTATAAAATGTAGCGTAGGTGTAATTAATTTTCTCTCAAATTTTGTATTATATATTTACAAATAGCTAACTTTTGAAAAAAAACTAAAATAATCATAAATTGTTTTTACATGGTTAAAGCCTTTAAGAAGATCATATAACTGTACCAGTGAAAAAAAGCATGGTTTATCATTATATCGATGAAAAGAAATCTGATCAAATATCTATGTTCCTTACAATCCATCAAATTTAAATTCAAATTGGCGTTTAGAAATATCTTGGGATGTAAAGCAAATCATTTGGTAATCTTAGGTCCCTAAATATTTATTAATTAATTTAATTGCATGTTTGGTTCAAGATTTGAACACAAATAATATTGATACAAAACAATTCATCCCGCGAGTCCCTACTTGCAAACGAGCGATGAACATCCCACTGAATTTTACATTTAGAAATACGTATATTTGTATATATTTTGCATTTTCAAAACTTTTTTAATGATATTTTAGTCACTCAAACCGAAACATAAGCATTACCATAGACCCTGATTTTTTTCTCTAATTACATCTTGTTCAGTGAGAATAGGGCAAGAGAGGCTTAAATTAAAAATTTTAAAATTTTAAAATTTAACTTGAATATTCCATGTCACTGTACGCGTGTTCTGTGAATTTGTAGAAGAACATATTAAATCAATAACTCTTTGCAAAATTATTTTTGCCCTCATAACAATTTGATTCATAGCTAGACTGTCTGTACTTAATAATACCTTAACGAATATCTGGATTGTTACGTTACGAGAACTTACTTTATTAAAAAAAATTTAATAGATCTTTATTGATACAGTAGTGCTTAAAATATAATTTCTTTACTGTATAAAAGACGTGTTAAAGAGCGTTTAAAGTTAATATTCAATAATTTTTGGTAGGAAAATATTTACTTGGGCCATACTATTAAAATAAATTCGTACCTCCTAATATTCTGGGGACTTAACCACAACTGGTTATACTAATTTTTGATACTCATTCGAATAACCATAGCCTGGCACTTAGAACGATTGACATATTAAGAGCGTATTTACTGATATTATTTGAATCCGCGTTTGAGAAATTAATAGCGGTAAAAATATTATCAGTAACGGTATATAATGTATATTTGAATATAGTCTCCATATTGATTTTATTTTCAATAAATGTTTTTAACGAAAGTATTAAAGGACTAGGGAAGTATCTTGCCCGGTGGAGCACAAGCCACCAAATAATCATACTCTTAACGATTATTTTTAATGTTGCATCTGTATTAATATAGTTTAGACCATTGTAAAGAAGTTTATAAAATATAAACTGATAGGTAATTGTTCACAAAATTATACTCACTAATCAAATCTAGAAATTTAAGTGTAGAGAGTGGAGCAGTTTTTAGTAACTTTACTTAGTTAAGTACTATATCTTGCAAATAATACTATAACTTGCTCTAAATTTAATGTAGTTAAAGGAGATTACAAAGAAGGCGATTATTAAGAAAGACAACCAATTGTTCAACGTGCCAACATTTCATAAAATCAGTTCAATAGGAAAGGACTTGAAATAGTGACTTATCTTTGTAAATAGTGAGTTGCTGGCGGCACAATAGAACGCTGTTAAAAAGGATTATAAATATAGAAGGAGTAAAAAACGGAATATGAAAGAAATGAAAGAACGCACGGAAAGTAGGTAATGAAAGAATATACGTAGAAGGAATTAAATAAATTCATTCTACGTGACGAAAGGTAAAGCATAAAAAGAAGTAATTAGTGAAAAGTACTTTCCGTAAGAGCAAATATTATAAAGTTATCAGAAAAATAGCTGTATAAAAGTAAATAAATAGGAAAACAGAAACCAATTTATTTTGTTTAAGCGCAATAGAGATTGAGCCACGAAACTAAAAAAATACTTTGGTTAAAAAGATTCATTCGAAACTCAATCTGTGTTCACACCAGGTTTTATGAAAGTTACATTGTCAGTCGGGTGTCACTCAGTAATGAATATAAAAATAAACTATTCAAGAAGTTAGTGTTCCACCTAAGTGAAACCGCAGTCAAGTAATTGTTTGTGTATTAATCTGATGCACGAACTGTATACAGAACAAATCTGGAAGCAATTTATTATTTGTTTGCAGAACGGTTATTTATGTAACAAAGAAGTGGCAAATGGCATTTCGGACAAAGTTAGTGGGGATATAATAAAAATATGTGTTCGAATATATTATCGTAGTAATTTCATCTATTGCACATGACGAGTGTTACGTATATTTTTAAGGATCGATAATATGCGAGGAACCTTTAATCCGTTAATGCAAAGCCATTATCAAATCAGCAATAATCGAGCAAACGTAGTTGTGGATAAAATGTAAACTGTGATATATTAAGCAATGAGCCGGTAGGTTATATACCCAAGCGATTTCCGTTGTTGCGCAACTGCATAACGAACTCGTAAATATTAAATGGTATTAACGAGTCCGCAAACGCTTTTATGAAAGCCTCGATATCAATGGATAATTCGATTTTACATTTGAATATTATTCATTAGTTATAGTGGAACATATATTTCTAGTATGTGCATATATTATGTATCGGCTGTCTGTTTCAACTTTACTCGTCATATTTTATATAAAGAGACCATGACTTCGTCTTGTTTTAATCACGTTTTTGTGTAATTTTTATTTAAGTTTAATTAATAAAGGTGTTCATAATGTTTTAGTTATTTTTCCAGCGTTTTAGTCAAGTATGGAACTGCATGATTACAGTCTTATAACAAAATATACAAGAATAAGCCATGTGTGCTTAAATTTTTTTTATAGATTTTTCAAACGTTACCTTGATACAAACATTACCTTTTCTTTTCATTCCTTTTCATTATCATTTATGTTACTAAGCAATGTACATAGTGGAGCCACTTATTGAGTAGATATTCGCGTTTACATATTGTCTACCTAAAGATGGTGTCATACAACGAAACCTAGGTCGTGATAAATAACTTAAATAAAGCAGAAATAATACTACGTCACGTAGTTTCATGTAGTTGTAAAAAATACAACAATGATATATACTGACGTATATGATGTATATTGTGGTATAATGGTGTATGAACAATTACGTTTTAAAAATTTTTGAACTAAATGATCGATATAGATGTTTTCAGTAATCTATGAAAGTAATACTAAAATATATTTTCAGTTATATTCAAATGAATAAATTGACATAAATTGTTATATATTTATTACTAGATTCTGAGGCATAATTATATAGAAGAAAGTAATTATTTTAAAATAACTCATAAGTATTAAAAATTAAAAAAAAACAGATTTCAGACAATATTTTAATTCATTCGTTTTCCTTCATTATTAATATATCATTTTCAAATATTTTGGCGAAGACATGGTTCAGAAAGATCCAAATCACTTTAAAATTGGTATTTTTGTCTAACCAATTTATATTGAGATATATGTTAGTTCGAGATGGAAGTATAGTAAATAATTTTGGTACACGGTTTCGTTTAAATTTATTAACGGCAAGCTAATTGTGCAACAATTCCAAAACAAGTAACGTTATATCTTTTGCAAAAGTGAGTTTTCCTGGAATATTTAAGACACAATACAACAGCTAACTTCTCAAGGATACTACGTAATCCAAGATGGCTTAGTTGTACCCCGAATTTAGTTATTATAGAGAAAATTAATAGTTAATATGGTATTAAAAGTGGATGCATTGCCTATAATAAATCCACAAGTCCGAAAATACTGTGATGTGATCGGGAAAGATTAAATTTAGTAGATAAATTTTAGTTTTTCTTAATTAATTCATTAATTAAGTACAAGTTGTTTCTGTGTAAGATAAAAATATAAGTGTTATTGGATTTGGGTACACATATTAAAATACAGTTTTGATATTAGGAATTGTGTCTCAACCTTCTCTGGAACCAGAACCTTCTCTCAACAGATTCAAACATTAAAAATAAATGTGATGTTTTGATATGGACTAGTTCTGAAAGCAGGGAACTGTATTCATTAATTATTTCAGTATAGTTAGTACGATACTCCCATATGAACCATCTATTAAATAATTGTAAATATTTGTAATTGATAATTTTTTTATGAAACAGCTGCCTTTTTAAAAGATTAAAGAAAGTAAACCAACCTGAATAATGACGTATTGGATAATAAATATAAGGAAATATATTGGATAAAATAAAAGGGCGTCAGTAGTGAAGCAAAAATGTTCTAAACTGAAATTAATTTTTATATCCTTAGCTATATACAATGATCAAAATTATATATATATATATATATATATATATATATATATATATATATATATATACGTATGTATACTATTATAAAATATACAAGTTAAGAAAGTAATTTTTTAGTGGTATGTTATGAAGTTGTAAGTAATTTTTACAAACATTTCACTATGGGAAAGAATTGTTTTCTGGTTTGTCACAAGAATTGTTTACAGGATGTCCAGTGGCAGATTTCAATGTTTGAAAAATTGTAAAAAAAAACTACACCTCTAATGCAAAGCTGGTTTATTTTAACTTTATAACAACAAATGCAGATTTAATTTTTTAAAAACCACGTTTTCCAAATGGCGGCCATCGAGTCTGACACACTCTTCGAGTCTAGCACGCATGTTTTCAAAAACGCGTTTGCAGAGCGACTGGGGTATCCTACTGACTTCGGCTCGAATATTTTCTTTAAATTGTGTCACAGTGCTCGGATTTGTTTTGTAAACAACGGATTTTAAGTATCCCCATAAAAAGTCACATGGGCTTAAATCGGGTGACCTAGGTGGCCACGGTACGGTACCGTTTTGGGATATGTTTTTATCTGGAAATAAATGTCACACTGCATTCATGGATACGTTAACAGTGTGAGCTGTGGCCCCGTCCTGCTGGAACCATGTGTTTTGGTTGAAGGATGGACTATTCTGTAGTTCTACTCTGAAAAAGTCATTTAACATTTGGCATATCTCTCCGAATTCACAGTTACAGTTTGGCCACGTTGATTTTCAAAGAAATAAGGTCCTATGATTGCAGATGCAGATATGGCACACAAGACTGTTACTTTAGGCTTATGTAAAGGCTCTTGATGCATTTGTCTTGGGTTGTGGACATCCCAGTAACAAAAGTTCTACTTATTCACATATCCTCCAATGTGAAAGTGAGCTTCGTCACTAAAGAATATGTTGCCCATCCGGGTAACAGTACGAAATCTCGACAACATCACCTCCGTGTAAAGTTTTCTTAATTCAAAGTCAGAATCGTGTAAATCTTGAACAATTTGAATTTTATATGGATGGAATTTGAGATTTTTTGCATTATTACCTGTAAAGTTGCTTTCGGAATTCCCAATATCGATGAACATGTACGTAGTGATAAACGGGGATTTTCAACGACGGAAACCATAACACGCTCGAC
Source organism: Druceiella hillmani (assembly GCA_039881145.1). Classification (NCBI taxonomy): domain Eukaryota; kingdom Metazoa; phylum Arthropoda; class Insecta; order Lepidoptera; family Hepialidae; genus Druceiella; species Druceiella hillmani. The sequence continues at coordinate 405,989 of JAYKKI010000044.1, forward strand.
ATTTTCATCCGTGGCTACCAATGGTGTAGGTCCTGGCCTGGGCCTATTTAATGTTGATCCTGTAGCTCTGAACCTTGCTATGATCAAACTCATTCAGTCATGAATGAGGTTGATCGATGGTCCATCACGTAATCGACGAATACTGTAACGATTATTAAATCGAAGGCGTGCTACAGACAGCGAAAATCCACTCGAAATGTACGCCTCTGCGGCAAAAGTGCGGTGCTCTCCACTCCACTGTTCCATGGCAACTAAAACATCCGCACCGCTTGCGCTTCTAATGACGCACCCCGCGCCCTTCTTATATGTTGCGTTCAGAAACTATGCTTGTTCAAATTCTGAAATCTGCCACCTGTATTTTGTTCTTTTAAATTTTGTATCAACTGTCCATATTCAAATTGGACTTAATAATCTTAATAACATTAGCTTTGCAGCAAATAAGGGGCTTCTATTGGAAGTTTGAACTATAAATCGAAATTGACTCTAATTTAGTGACGTAAATAAACAAATCGAATCACGATTTTTGTCGAATGAAACTTTTTGCGTGATAGCTCATCAAATTAGAGTGCAGATTTAAAGTAATGTCATCCACTTAGAGTAATGTAATCAACCTAGCCTCTCATTTATTACATGTGCGTGGCTTATAAAATATGTTTAGATTTCGCGCAGAAAATCTGACAAAATGCTGTCATTATTTTTACTTTCAAATGTATTATGCGGGGGTACAAGTTATGAATTATACAATCAAACCTAAAATAATATGACAAAACACATATTTAAATTCACAGAGTCTTTTATGTTATATGAAAAAATAATATTATTTCGGGTTATTTTAATTGTTGAAACATTAGGTTGTTCCATAAGCAGCTTTGCTTTTATTAGTGAATGAGGGATGCACAAATACTATTTGCGTTATATGAGAATTCATTGATTTAACTGTATAACCAAAAACATACGCAATCCCTCTATATTGATGTTAGGTATTCTGTGGATGGATTATAGTGAAAATACAAAAATTCATCGTCCGTAAGTATGTTTTGCAAAAATGTAGGATTTGTATCTCTTAGGATTTAGGTTTGGTGGAAATTTAGGATTTGTATCTAGAGTTAGCTACTCTACAAAATTTTGCGCATGTGCGTCATATTACTTCTTTTGTTCTGGTTTTCAAAAATGCTGAAAGAATTTTGCACACACATTGACTTTCATGAAATGTCATGGAAGATGTTGCATATACTACTTATTCTTACAATATACCTTTACTACCTTAAAATCACTGATTTTAGTGATTTTTTCATGTTCAAAAGAAAACTTGCTAGCCGCTCCTTCTTTCATCTTTACATAAGAATATACATAACTAGGCTATAGAATATGCAAACACCTGTCGTGCAAATAAAAAACACGTACGAACGCTTCAGCAATGTAAATACCACTATCTGCAGAATATAATTCAAACTAAATATTTTTGTAGTCGGCGAAAGAGAGACACTTGAAAGTTTTTAAGTTAGTTCTGGGACTTTTTGGGCTCACTCTATGTAAATAACTAAATAAATGTTTACCTGAAGTAATAGGATGATGTACTTAAAAAATGATATTTACACAAAAAATTTCCTCACTTCCTCGCTATATTAAAGCCGAGCCATCTGTCTCTTTGCAGAAATAGTTGAAACAAACCGGGATTGATCAATTTTAAAGAAGGATAAATCGATTTTCTTCATAACTTACACCGACAAACGCTTTAAATGGAGTTATTAAAATTATATTAGAGAAGTTATAACACTTTTTATACTCATTAAATGAAAAGTCATAAAACACTCAAATTGACTTCGGAATAGCATGCGATATTAGGTAAGAAATATATTAAATCTGGAAATTGAACAACACTACCTTTTTAATTATTTAAAAAGTAGTCCCGACTTAGAATTCTCAATGCATTGAAAGAATAACTTAGAGAGAAGAAATACTGAGAGAGATGATTTAGAGACAAATATTTTATTGAAATCTACTTGATAATTTTGGACAAAGGTCGCTTTCCTTTCAACTTAATTTTTTTTTGTGGATGGAATACGCTCTTTACGTAAATCATTATTTCAGGTTTTTTTTATTCACTTGCAACTGTATTTATTTAATGAAAACGACCTACTTATTATCTTCATATTTTAGGCATACGATTTTAGTCATAATTGCTAGCTATGTATTTCACTACAGTAATCAATTGGTTTAAATTATAATGTTGATATTTTGTAGAATAAACGTTTTTATTTAAGGCCACTAATAAAATGCAAGAATTTTATGGTTAATTTCATATATATATATATATATATATATATATATACTTATATATATATATATATATTTATATATGTATCTATATATATCTATATATACATTTACATACAAACACACACACAAAGTTTTACAATTTAAAAAATTATGGGAAAGTTACGGTTAAAGAATTGATCATTCTAATCACCAACAATTGATGTCGCAGCTAAAAGAGGTACTTTAAAATACTAAAGTTGTAAAATCCGGGGACTGCTACGAATTTGTTGCCCATTATTAGGTAAATGGTGATAATGTTTCCATTAACTGGCTTTCCGTCCGCCCACAATGTCATCCAGCGTAATTTTATACCCTTAATCGAGCGAAATGGGTTCAAGGGGAACAGGCCCTGGAACAATGTCCTAATCATATTACAAAATCAACTAGGGCACAGTAAACGACTACCTTAATGTTTCGTAAATTACTAACAAACTATCAACTTAAGTTATTCCACTCCGCCATTGAAGCGCCACTCTTCGCGCTATCAAAGAGGCTATAAGCCCGAGGATTGCCAAGATTCCAATGGATGAAGCTTAATTATGCGTCGCTTTTATTGTCTTTTCTGCAAGGACCTGATTTGTTTTTATTCATTTATATAGGTAGCAACTAACTGCAATGTAGTATGAACTTCAAATAAGATGAAAATCTGTACTCCTCTAATTATTCGAAAAAGTAATATAAGCCATGATTATACGTTTTAGTGGTATTTACATTATGTTAAATGTAATTTTTATTTAAGCAATGACTAGAAACAACTTGTATATGTTCTTTTTAGTGCGAGTAGTTTTATGTCTATTTTGATAAATTTTCAGTTTTTAGCTTTCGTTTCCGTTTAATCACCTTGTCGGCGAGATATACTATAGGAGTGAGAGGTATAATATAATTTTACACATAGGTTTTTGCATTAGAAATTCATTTTTGTGAGAGAAGAGTATCTGGATTTGAAATAAACATGTAGTTAATCTCAAACTAATATAACGATTTTATGGACACTTTTGTGTCATATAAGGTGAGATTATCAGAGACGATTGCACGCTACACGATAACTGCATCCCCGCTGATCTGTAATCATAAAAAGAGTCGATCATTGAATTATTAAATAATTACAGAAATCTCTAAGAGGGAATTTCCTTGTTAAAATAAAACATAAAGGTACAACCTAATTGGGAGAAAACAAAGTTTAAAAAAATATCTTTATAATACTTTTTCCTGCACCATTAATGCACAATAGAAATTTATGGAAAGAAAAACTACGTTTTTGTAGTTTTTTTTATATATATTTTGTTAATATATATATTTGTGTGTAAATATATTTGTGAATTGTAAATTAGAGGTGCATTTAACAATAATTATTTGGGTACCGGTGACAATAGAATAAATATTTGAGTGCCGGTGGTAACATAATAATTGTCTGAGTGCCAGCTGTAATGGTTGCTCGCTAAAAATTGGGGTCCTCACGAGCTATAAAAATATTAATACAATTTGAAAGTATTACATGACTGGACAATATTTAGGTTAATGTAGAGGATGATGGATCCTCTACATTAACCTAAATATTGTATAAAGATAGTATACGAAAATAAAGTCATGTATTATTTTTGCTTGATACTACAATAGTACTGGAGCAATCGATAAATATTTTAAAGGAATAAAATGACTCGCATTTTCTATATTTTGAAAACATTAAATTAAGTTTTGCAATCTCTGCTTTGTTTTCGTTTTTGCTACCAGTTTTGCTTAGAAATCAAAGAGCTGATAAATTTGAGGGACCATTTTATTTAGGGATACTATATATATAGATATATATCTACTTAAGCTGGAAGCTAAATAGTTTAGTTATTTAAATTAGTATATACTGAAATATGTAGTGTCCGCTCGCACAAAAACAATATTTTATTCTCATCACACGGCGCTATTCATGATTTTGAATGTAATTGTCACAATTGTGTAAGAATATTACTAAACCTATACACTTCATTATACCTATAAGATGTGGTCGAGTTTTGGGTACAGCAATTGTGTGAAAGATATAGGTTTTTATGAGAATAGTGACCAAAATAGATTTCTTTTATATTTTTAAGCTTGACTTCTTACAGCTTGCGCTAAAAACCTTTAGCTGACTCTTGTATAATGTGAAAGTAATATTTTTACTAATATGATATAGCGCTTTGTCATCTTTTCATATGCATTAATAAAGTAAAAATAATTCTTGCAAGTTGAAAAGTAACTACGTTTCTATCAATGTATTAACTTTTAAAAGGAATGGTATTTATATTATAATGAAGTATCCTCTGAAAGGAATTTAATAAAAAAATCATAGGACAGCAGAATATTCCAAAATATTTTTTTTTCGCAGAGACAGCTAAGTGAATAAATAAATGTTATACAGTAATACTTAAAAAAACAAAACAAAATTTATTGAAAATATCAGTATTATTGCATACAATAGTATGTAAATTGAATTAATTTCTTGTTTGCTATATCCTAGTATCCACATAAATTGGATCAGATCACAATATGGTTCATGCAGTTCATTAGGTCGTGGCATAGTTTATTATATATTGAACAAAATTATCTATGGTAGCAACAAGGATGGGCAAATAAGTGTGCAGTACCAGTACTGCCTGGGCAGTATCAACTTTAGGCAGAACCTAGAGGCAGACTTCGCCGAGATCGATTATTAGCGGGATTTTCTAATTTATAATAGGCGATAACAATAGTTACACCAGCGATGGGTGGATTTGAATACTTTTATTCATTTGCGATCTTCGTCCAACATTAAGGGGGCATTGACTACTTTACTATCTGGATACAAAGATAAAGTCTAAAACAATATGCTGTGGTATGCAAGACTAGTACTTTGGTGGTAGAAAATAATCATAACTGAATAGGTCTACAAACTATTCAATAAAAATTTCACATTCCTTACGTCGATATTATTGATTTTAGAAGATTTCTAATATCCCTTTTATTGCGATTTGCACTGAGCAGAAGAATCTTTTAATTTTGGCAATTATATATTCTTTATCGTTTCATCATTCGCATATGTTGTTTTTCTCTGCAGTGCCTACACAAAAGTTCCGAAGACGGATTTTTTCTTTCCACACGTATTTTCGTAATCTTATTTCACGTAACAAATTTTATACTTCTACTAAAATTGCCGTCGATAATATTTTACCATCGTATGTGGTGACAATGGTAGAATGTATTATAACTCCAAGTTCGACTTTAGGTTATTTATAGCCCAATTTGGTGTTTTCTTCCAAACATTGCTTTATATGGTCTTTTTTTGACAACAGAATGAAAGCTAATATATTTTTTCTTTTATAGAAACGTAATCTTCTTTCTTTTATACAAAGTTCAAGTTGTGCAATATTTTTTTTTGCATAAAAGCCACAAAAATATGCTACACATCGTGATCCGCGCAGAATCAGTTACAGTTATCGTAACTATGAGTGAACGACAGACAATAAATATTGGCCTATACGACAGCACTTGAAACTAAACTAAAAAAATGGCAACAAAGAATCAAAGATAGTGTCTCGTGATTGTGAGGAGCGACAAACAATAAACACATGGGTATTAAAAATGACGACAAGGAATCAGGAATAGTTTCCGTATATGCGTGAGAGCGACAGACATTAAACATACATATGTAAAACTAAGCGTAATGCAACACTGATTAAAAATGACTGCTAAAGGCGCGCGACTCGAATTTGATAAAATAAAGTTAACAAAATAAAAAATCGTATTTAAAGTCAGTCAAAAAAGCGCAAATTTTGCAATTAATTAAAAAAATGAAACATGCTTCATTGCCAGACCAGTATTGACACTGTGCATTACAAATCGGGTGAAATCTTTAAATAATAGATTTTTTCAAACTCTGCCCAGAGGCTTTGTTCAAAGTCGACACTGCTCAGGCAATGCTTATTCTGTACACTCTGTGGATGTTGTCCATAACATATTCAAATCTAAATTCTTTCTGTTCGCACGTCCCTTCCTATGTATATGCTTATTATACATTTTTCGAACAATTTTTATGGTACTTAAAAAGCTATATATTTGTAACATCAGTTACGTAATTAAGGTTACTATAATAGATATAGTAACCTTAATTATTTCAGTTACAATTAAATGAAACTACTAAAGTATGTAATATTAATTTTAAATTATATCATTATTGTAACTGAAATATTGACTTTATCTGGCGTTAACTTTGTAGAATTTCATTATTCACAATTAAATGAAACTACGTTATCTAGAATTATTTCTACTTTCTTTAAGTTCTTTACCACGACCTGGGTTCCATTGTATTACAACATCTTCAGGATCAAAGATCTTTGCTAAGGGCCCACCTGAAGATGTTGCAATACAAAGAAACCTCGATTGTGGTAAAGAACTTAAAGAAAGTAGGAATAATACTACATCACGTAGTTTTATTTCGTCAAATATATTCAATATTTTAGTTACAATAATGGTATAATTTAAAACTAATTACACACTTTATAAGATAATTAATCTCCTAATGTGCCATCTCCACACATTATAGTCTGTTCTCGTTGCCCTCATTCGAGCGGTGTAAAGTGAAAATGGAGTCTGCTTCCTTCCGTGAAATTATCAGATCAGTTTAGGATGACAACGACATTTTATCAAGTATTTAATGGGAGACGCCGAGACGCGCGTCGACTCGACCAAGTTGGCTTTACGCCATTATGCTCTGACTTTATTGTCGGCTGCTGTCTCGAAAATATTTCCCGTATTCATAGTCAACTAAGCTCGTCGTATAACACAATCAATTTTAGTAATAATAATATTTCTAGAGAGAAAATTGCTTGTAAAAGTGGCGTTCTAATGTGAGGGTTATTCATTTCAGCATTATGACTTGTTGATTTAATATGATAAATGTCACAATTGCACTGTATATATATATATATATATATATATATATATATATATGCATATATTTTAGAATAGACATTTTTTATTTACATTTAAAGACAACGTAATAAATAACAAACTTTCAAAAATAACAAAGTTGACAAAGAAATTCATACTCTAAATACAGGTTTCATTGGTCTTGTAATTTAAATGGTGAAAATTACAGAGAGTCCGTGCTACAGGATAGAGCTGTGTTGATTGTTTATTTATTCGTAACTGATTCATCAATGGTCGTCAATCAAATAATTTGTATTGAAAAAGCCGGCATATTTTAAGAATAAGACTCACAAGATTGAAAACTTAATATGATATTGATATTATCATTTTGGTACAGTTATCCAAATAGACACAACTATAGTATCTATATAATTATATCTGTTAGAACTATAATAATCTATTATATATTAATGCCATTATGATAATTGTATAATATGCTCTTAAGCCTAATCGGAGAATATGGTGAAACTATTTTGGAATATAATAACCTGTTTTTAGGTGTAAGGATATGTGAATAGGTGAAAAGGTGCGTAGACCATTCAATAGCTAATATTGAAAATATTAAATAATAATTAATCGAAGTTTACAACATTCGTCATTTCATGATAAAACGTGATATTATGATCGAAGCGGCGTTGAATTTAAATTTCAAATATGTTTTGTCGAAAACATGGTATGTAATTTTCAATTCATGTTTCTTTGTTCTGATTTGGTTTGAACTTTTTCAATCATCAGATCATTTTGAATATGCGTTTTGGCAATAAAATTACGTGCCACAAATTTTATGAAATGTCAAGAAAATAGAATTAAAATCAATAATGACGAACTGAACACGAAATGGAAAGAATCACAATCTTTGATCAGGAAAAGATTTGGCTTTACTGCCAAAATAATATTAAGACCTTTGTATCATAATAGTGTTATTTATGTGTTTATACAAGCACAATTATCGGTCCATTGCAGGTAACGATAAGAAATTAATTATTTAACAAAGTATACACTTTTATTTAAATGTGAATATAAAAGTACAAAAGAAATACAAAAGATAACGACGACACATTTCGAAAAACGTATGTTCACTCATTATAAACAAGTCACACTCTGGGGCGGCCGCTATCAAGTGGTCGAGCAGTTGAATGTCGCGGGGAACTAGAGATGTTCAACATAATTCTGTTCTAGATTTTAGTATAGAAAAAAGGGGATGATTGTGTGAGTAACACAGGGAATTTTTCCTTTTAATAGCTAGAAGATGAATTTAATAAAAACAACGTCTCTTCTGAGTTTCATGGAATTGAAACTTATATAAAGATGTGCTTGTCTTCCTGTGGGCCACTAAATAATGGAGCCAGATTAAAATCAGCTATGCCCTAATGATGACACGGATTGAAATTCCTTTGAATTATGCAACACGAATTCGAGTATCGGAATAATTTTTTTTCGTGAATCAAATCTGACTTCCAGATAAACGATCTCATCCAAATAATGCAGTGGGATCCCGCTAACCGTAATTAGTATTATTTAATAGGAGCGTGAGCTCGACGGTAACTCACTATTGCACATTTGTTTGCGTTAGGCCGTAAGCCACTTGTTGCGTTCAACTTAGCGACTGCGCTGACATCACCATTCTACTGTATCATAGACGACTGTAAATAGTTTCATTTCGTCCGCAAATAATAAATAATGAGCAGTCTTTATTCTGCAACTAATATCGATTACTAGAATAGTGAACTGCCCATCACGTAAAAGTAAGTCTCAGATACAAAGAAAGCCACTCGCATGTTCTGATTTTTATCCACAAGAAATAAAGGCTAAAATCGTAAAAGTGGAGCAGAGAACCCTGCCTTGCCAAGACTATTTCGTAAGATATCGTTATTTACACGAACCAAAGCTTTCTGACAGTGAAAATATGCAAAATTTACTTGTAATTCGAGGTCAATATGGTCAAAAATATAGTCGAGGAAATACACATGGTTTGTGATCACCGAACATTTGACGGGAGACCCATGCTACTTATCGTATATTTCACCTGTGTAGCTCGAATATATGTTGCGATGTAAAAAAGGTCAAATAATTAAGTCTGTTATTCTTTTTAAATTTGTCGCCTAGTTTAAAAAATATTTAAAATTAAAACTTTGTATAAAATTATGAAAATGTTATTTTGGCAACATAACACGTAACTGTAAACTGTCAAGTGTCAAACTAAAATGTTATTAATCTGTATATATATGAGAATTTAAATCGTATTGTCTTAAAATATATTTAAGTTTACCTAAATTTAAAGGAAAAATTCACATCAAATTTCTTGTAAATAAACTTTCATCAGATCAAATACGTCTTCAATCCGTCGAGGATTTTCATACCACAGCGTACCTGGTACCTGATACTCAAATGTGGCTCCTTTCTAAAATTATTAGCACATTTTCTTCCATATTTATCAAAATTGTTGGAGTATTACCGCCTGATTTTAACTGAACGATGAGCCTATTACGTATTCTCATGATTACATTGATAACAATTTGGCTTTTACTGGGTTGTTACCTGGTCGGCGTAAGTTCTGAAGGTTTCGCAATTATTATAATGGCATTCGATTTATATTAATATTACATTTACTAGCACAAAAACTACATATTCGTAAATCCACTCACTCGATATTACAAATGTTACAAGTTATTTAACAGAAACCAGCGACGCACAATAAACAAAAGTCAACTGTCATTTTGCAAAACTATCTAACTTTATCTTCAATAACATTCAAACGTTCTGATTGGTCGAAGAAAAGTATGAGGGTTGCCATACTAAATAATAAATAATCCTTAAAGATTTACTTTGAAATCGAAAATTAAATTAATATTAATATTATTATTAAAAAACAAATAAAAATTTGTCTAAACAACAGATGAAAAAAATGTCTTATTAATAGTTAATTTTGTTATCCTTTTCATACCTTTTTTGCAAAACTATGCAAATGAAAGGGATTGTTAGAAAATTCAAATTTATCATCGATTGCTAAGAAGTATAATTATACAATATTGCCATGTTTCTTACGTTTATCGAAATATAATACATAGCTTGATGCATTTTCATGTTAATAAGTTATGACAATTTCTAAATGTTAAAAAGTGTCACGATTAAAAAAAAATAGGTGTACTGCCATCTACACATTATGCACTCTTACGGATTGAAATGTCGAGCTTTAATTTATTTACATATTGTATAAGCTTCAAAGGTGTTATAACAATAAAAAGTTTTAGTTATAAACCTTAGTATACCGTCGGGTCCGATTGATCTCTTTAGCTTGGAGAAGGCAAGTTGGAGATCACTCTCAGAGACACGTGTAGCAACAAAGGATTGACCTCTCAGCACAATAAAGCAGGTCAATAATTGGGAACCTCCTGAACTAAACAAACACCAGCAGAGAACGAAACCCTTATTATTTCGGTCGTTGTGCAAACTAATTTCTCGTTATAATTGTTGCAATACATCATTTAATTTTACGAAAGGCGATAGAAACTGCCAGTTCAACATACTTTTGAAGCGATGCTACAAATAATCAGTCACTGAAACGGCGATACCAAATCAGCAATATGGTTTTATATTTCAATTAGCGAAAATTTATTTTTATCGTCAAAAAGTTTTGTTTTGAATTCAATTTATATAACTAAAAACATCATGAGTAAAAAGAACAATTATCGAAATCACCTTTATTGTAACCTCTAGCAATTTTTTTTAAATAGCTCTTAGTTATTATTTACCTTTTACAGTATTTTTATGTTATTAGGTAATTAATATTTTCAATTTTGGTTTGAATTGTAATTGATTATTGTTTTAAGGGAAAATAAGGTATACAGCCGTATAAATTTACTCCTAGAGAAGTAAATGCTACAAAAATTAATGCATAAATGTGTTGATTATAATTTAATATGACTCGATTTTTAATTTTTAATACGATTTTTAATTTTTAAGCTATTTAGCTTAAAAATTAAAAACATTGCGCATTGATTGCGATAACTGCAGTCATTATTTTCGTGGTAAAATAAAAAAAATATAATTAATTAAAGATAGTGACGAAAGCGTTCACCTCAAATTTAGTTTTTAATTCAAACTTTATACGCTGAACCAAGTTTGCGTATATGCAATGCATAACGCTTTTGTAATTACGGATTGTATATGTATACGTATATAGATATTAATTAAATAAATTTATATCATTATGCATTAATAAATTTTTCACGTATTGTGAAATTATTCATATTCAAAAATTTTGCCAAACTTCAAAAAAGTTAAAATAAGAATGCGTTCCGCAATATGAAGAGAAATTTAGAGGAGTAACTATAAATGAGTCGCATTAAATTGTATTTGAGCCAAAAGTTTTGCTTGTTCTTTTAAAAGTAGTCAAATGGCTTAGTAGCTTTTAAGATTTTTGAGCTGACTTTGCAGCTAAAATTTCAAGCCTTGCCAGTAGACAAGGCTTGAAATTGAAGACATTGTTTATATTTTCCTTTTGATAAAAAGTACAGTTGAATTGTAAAATGTAATTTTTACGTATAGAAATCCAATGGTTTTTAAAAGATATATTGAAAGTAAGCGGTTTCGGTGAAAGAGTCTATTCCGCACACGAAATATTGATGATATACGAACTTGACAAACTTTCATATAATAATTTAAGTGATTAAGGCAACGAAATAACATGTTGTCATGAAATTGAAAATATTTATTTCATTTATACCGAGAAGTTCATGAACAAATACATTATACAATAGGACAGAAATGTATTTCTTTGCTATATTCTATTTAAAGGGGAAAATATTTTTTGCTAAAGATGGAATTTTTCCCGCACATCCTTAAATTTACAAAAAAAACCCCACGTTTTTATTTATTGAAGCTTATGGAACAAAATAAACTGATGGTGATTTCAGGTGTTCGTAGATTTATTCCTGGAAAAGAAAACAGTATATCTAAAAATTATTAATAATTTAAGAAACAAAATATTTCTTACCTTATACTAACTTATACAGATATAACAAGTTATTTACGAAGTACCATTATGATTCCATTAATGAAACCATATTTGCTATAATTTATGTAAGATGTTATTTTCATTTTCTATATGGCCAAATAAAATCGAAATCTTACCAGTTAACGTTAAATCAGTTATTTGATGTAAATTTTGATACTTCATGAGATCTATACTCTGATATTATGGCCTAACTCTAATAATTGGGAATATGTACAATATTTTCTTGAAACAAAAGGGTAAAGATGATTCTCTTTAATACAAATGTATCAATATGAACCAACGTACGCTTTCAACGTAAGTCAATAAGTAAGTAAGCCAATAAGTCAATCCCATCAAAAACAATATTATAAAAAGGTGCTAAGTTCCTCTAAAAATTTAACCTTAAATATAATGATATAAAAGCAATCAAGTTCTTTCAGAGCTTTGGTGGGGTGGGGTGCTTGGTACCAGATATAATTTATTTTATTGCTATGTACTTGTAAAGGTAGAGTCATTACAAACATGTAAGTCAAGAGTACACCACCCTTTTTTAAAATAAATTTTTTTATCAATCAGCTTATATATATGTATATATATATATATATATATATATATATATATATATATATATATATAGCTTATTTGAAAAATTATGTTATACCGAGTTGTGAGACATCTTTTGCTTTTGACCAAAATCTTTATATTCATAGATTATTTTTAGGTTTTAGTTCATGTACTCAATAATGTGTTCAATACTGCAAAAACGTGTTTTGTTTTTTTTTAATTATGAAATTGTTTATTAATGAAAATTCTGAACAGCAGCAGTATTTTGCTAATTTATTTAGTTTAGAAGCTTCCAATGAATACTAATATTTTTATTATATTATAATTTCTTTTGCATTTAATATTCAACGGTTATTTGAAATCGCTTAAACTTTTTTGTCAAAAGCTTCATATTTCGATTTTTAGTTGTTTTATATCTTACGTGACCCCAAAGGTCAAAATTCATGAAAAGTTTAACATTATCTCAGTTAATGAAATCGAAACATTTGCGGGTTTCAATAAATAAAAAATTATTAATACTACTCTAGTAGGGTCTTTTCAATACTACTCGAGAGTATCTACATACAAACATACGTATTGACAAATATACCTAAATACCTACATATGGACATGTCAGTGACGTTACCCTCATTTGGTTTCACCATGGTAGGGTAAAAATACGTTATTAATAAGATTAATTATTTGTGCTAAGTGCTTTGCTCTGTTAAATGTAGCTCAAAACAGATTGTTATCGAGGCAACATGATAGCACAGCTTTAACTGAAATTGGAAAGACGACGGTATTTTCAGGCAGTAACAATATTTTTTCTTACTTATCTACGGACTTTAATTAGATCCATATGATACCCTAATTGCTACATTGTTTCGTGTGTACTTTTACACAGATTCTTACCTACCTGCTCACTGTTAACTTAGTTGCTTCGTGCCATTTTATATTTATGCACATATCCATACGTATCTACCTATTTATTATATTGATTTCTTGCTTGCGTCATTATAAGTCAATCGAGTTCAATGGGTTTACTATTCAGCCCTTGAAGTTTCATCACCAGATCCTCACCACCATTTATGATCAAAAGATTCGCCATACAAGTCAAACGAGTTCAATGTAGATGAATCTACCCTTTACTTTTAAGTGGTTGCTGTCATCACATAATGGCTTAAGTGACTCATCCTGACCACTATTTCTGAATAAAGAACTCATCAAAACAAGTTCAAGCGCGATGAATGTACTTCTTATCATTAATGAGTTCTCTTTCTTATCTTCTGGCTCTCTCATCATCAGACTTTGACTACTATTTACTCCAGAAGATTTGTTAATATAAATGAAATGAGCCCAAATTTGGTGAAACTGCTTCTCACGATTAAAGAGTACTGTCGTTATATTTCTGGTCCATCGTCCGATTTTAGCCACTACTTATGACCAAATTCAAGCAAGAGCCAGTGCAATTTATCTATTCCACCATTTAATAGATCCTATCACTAATTTATATCTTGATTATCAAACCCTCTTCTCTCTCTCTCCATTTGTGATGAAGGAACTGGACAAGAACATTCAAATGAACCCAAACTCAATGAATATACTCCTCATCACTTATGAGTTCCTGTCAACACCTTCCGGCTATCTACAATTAGCCTTGGATACCATTTGTGACCAAAGGAATCATCGAGGTAAATCAAACGTGCCTGAACTCAATTAAAATATTTCTCACCATTGAGGATTACCGTTTATCACCTTTTGGCTCTGTCATCAGGTATTGGATACTACCTGTAACCAAAAGTTTTATGAAGAAAATCGAATGAGTGCAAGCATGATGAATCTACTTTTTGCTATTAAAGAATTTATATTACCACTTTCTGGCTATATCGCCAGACCCTTGTCACTGTTCGGAGCAAAAATCATTTAATCTTTATTCGATATATGAACAATTTTATTTTAAAAACCATTTTAAAGATGTACTAAGCATAGTAGATACTTTTGGATGAATGTAAAAAAACCTTAAGTACGTGTAGTGGGCGTTAGTATATTTAATTATTTAGTGCCAGCAAGCATATTTAAAAATGTAATTATTTTCTGTTGAGTTTCATCTCAATTATAAACTGAAAGAGCTATGATACTGCAATACACGGATGAAGAGACGAAATTATAAGGGTTCCCAATTTAAGATAAAGAACCTTAAAAACCACCCACATACATGTCGTCACTCATAAAGTTAGCATTCCATAGCTGTGACCTTTGCATATATTAGAATTATGCCCCTATTGAGGTGGGGGATAACTAATTAATTCTTGCTATTCTAACATAGTAACTGTACAGTTTCAATTATACCGTTATTATTTGTTATTTTTTTGTCTATTTTTAATAGTTTTAAACAATATATTAATTATGTAAGAAAAAATAAAATAAAACATCGCAAATGAAAACAATTTTTTCGTGTCGCGTAAATTAACGGCAATACGATTTCTTGAATGTTTATTTGAAAAAGACAGATCGCAAACGACTTTAAATACTTACATCTGAAAAATAACACAAATAAATAAAGTTAATTCTCTAAAGATTTATCTTAGGGTACCTACCTCAACAGACGGTGAGAAAAAATTTAACCCTACTAAACAAGAGGAAGTACAGTAAAGTTTATTAATAGTAATTACACTTCCATTTTTAAATAGAAAAAAGTATATTTCACCAAATTTAATGACGACAAATTGAGAAATGGCATATTTAAGCCTTTGATTTTGAGTTGCAACGAAACACTGAAATATTACTATCAAGAAATTTACTAAATATATATATATATATATATATATATATATATATATGTGTATATGCATATGCATATGCATATGCATATGCTTGTGTATATATATATATATATATATATATATATATATATATATATACACACGTCCATATAAGATTTCATAAAACTTTTTCATTTTTCTAAATGTGCTTTATTTTACAGTAATACCTTCTTAGTCTATTAGTTCTAGCGTAAACCTGGCACTCGTATAAATATGTCGAATATTATTGAACAATAATACTAAATAGGCAAGTCATAATACAAGCGTTTACTTTCATGTTTCATCATAAATCGATGAAAAATGATGTACATGTTAAACTTCCTGATAAGTATTCCTGTCGCATTTATGTGAAATCATTGTCATGATATTACAACTTATGTAAATCGTTTGCTTCTGAAGCAGCAATAAATAAACATCATTCAGGACAACGAACAAATATTGAAGCCGGTTTTACATAGTTTGATATTGTATTAATTTTTATAAATTCCTATAAAAATCCTTATTATTTAGTTCGGTTTATCTATCTGTCTTAGCATAAAGAATATTTAGAAATTTGGTAACAAAGAGAAATTATTAATTTCACACTTTATAATGTGCGTTAACTATGTAGGTAAATTATAGATCGTATTGGCTTTAAATATTACTAAAATATTTCTTGTATTTACTTTATAAGCAAAATATTTAGTATGATCTTATTCTGCTTCAAACTTTATTTATCTACTTTTGGGTGCTCTGATCAGTCTTTGAAAAAGTTAAATCAACTTTCAAATCTGTATATTTTAAAATTTTCCGAACCATTGGCAGATTTGCTACCGCATTTAAGTACTAAAATAATGATTATAGGTACTGGCAAGCAACGTAATAATGGAAGAAAAATGCACTCAGGTCGTGAAAACGAGAATAATTAACAAGCTTTTATTGACTGCACTTGTATGTTTGTATGTAATGGAATCTTTTAATTAAATTGTACACACTTTCAGGAGTTATTTAAATTTTTCCACACGTATCAAGAAACGATCACAATAGACTGAATAAAAATAAACTTAAAATCGTAGTAAGGAAACTGATTATAAATCTTAAAACAAAAATTGTTATAAAGTTTTGTCATACAGTTTAAAAAACAAAAAATACTCGATTTTGTATCAATTTTGCCTAAAAAATAATCTTTAAATATAAAAGTTTAAGTCAAAAGTGTCTCACGACTAGGTATAACTTAAATTTTTGAATAAGCTGAAAGTAAGAATAAATTTATTAACAAACAATTAACTATAATGGAAATAAAACGTGGAGTTCTTGATATCAGATGTAGTAATTTTTTTAACGCTAGCTATTTGTCAAGGTGAAGTTATCATGTAAATATAATTTGAAAGTACCCTACGTTTTTATTTATATTAAATTACATTTTTTTGTCACAATTTTATTTTTATTTTAAGCTCATTCAAAAAATTAATGTACACCGTGTTGTGAAACATACTATCACACTCACCAAAATCTTTATTTTTAACGATAATTTTTTAATTTTTTTGTTTATATTGTTACAAAAGCGTATTTTCCTTCAAATATAACATTTTTATTAGAAAAGAAAAATAAACACGTGCAAGTATTTTATATCGATTAAATGTTTGCACAAAGTAGAATAAGCGCGTAATGTGAAGGTTTCATCTCACTTGTATTGACTTATATTGTTCCTCCGCTTTAACAGGAAAGAGAGACAACTCATTGATTGTATACCAAAATAAAGTCGCTATTTTTTATTACACTATTAATTTTTTCCATTCCATTCTATCTAATTTTCGATTTTTTGGATAAACAATTTCACAATTTCAAGTATTTTGAAATTGTCCTCCAATACCTTTATTATCTTTTTCGTCGTATTTTCTCATTTTCTATTTTTTATTTGCCAATAATAAAGCGCCATCGATATATAATTATAAAATAATAATAATTTGAAATTTTTATGTGAAGGTTATTTAATGTCTCTCTGATTTCTTATGTATTAGAATTTTTTGTGTTATCCTTGTCCTAGTTAAAGTATTTTATTCCAAATTATTTCTCCTTAATTCTTTTTAAAATCAGATATCGCTGAAGCACCTACTCCACATTAATTGGATAATTTATAAATAGGTTCAACCTTTTTAGATTGGATAATGTTTATGTATTTTTGAAAAATTAAACTTATTTTAAGGGAGTAACCGCAAACAACGTGCGAGAGTTTTAGCAAGAGAGCGGAAGAATCATGTGAGTAAAACGTATTGGGAGACGCGTAAACTGTTGTCCGTTGACTTTGTATCTTTGTTGTTCTCGCAAATTATAGCGAGGCCCTACATGATTGTCGATTCGGATAATCGTGAACCCGTATAACGGTGGTCTGGATAATTAAGTTTCTATTTTAACGAAATTAAACATAAGCACTAAAGAAAAATATAGGTTTTTATTGAATGATATTTAAATAATATTAATCTGATAATCAAACCATAATATTTCACTAAAAGGGAAAGAAACTTTTGTAGTCAAATTTTACTTTTTCTTGTATGACAATTGTATTTATTTACAAAATTCATATGCACTGTTACAACATCACCTAATTGTTAGGATAACAAAACGACACAGATAATCTATCGCTTATTTTTGTTTGATACTTAAATTTTAACTCTAGTATTGTGTATAAAAAATGAATACGATGGGCATGGGATATGCTTTGGATATGTCTTTAAACAAATTAGTCCTCGTATTATTATCTGACTAGTTATCCCTTTAAACGAATATCTCAAGTAAAACTATGAATGGCCAGAGGTTAAATGATACCGACAGATACGTAAGTTTCATCTTTGATACTCGTAATGTCCGAAAAGGATGTCGATAGAATTGTGTAAACAGACAGATTGAGAAAAATAGCTATAGAGTAAAGAAATTGTTTCATTTGGGTAGTGTTTTTATAAGAAAAAAAATGCACAAAAATAGCGGTTTTTGCTATGATTAATTGAAAATAATAAGAATATAAGACTTTCCATCGGACAAAAAATTAAATAAAAACTCAACATCAATGAACATAGTGACCAAAACAGCGCTGTGCAACAAATTAATGAACGTTTCTTGATATATGTATTTCATAAATACGAATACATATAGAAAAACGGTGATAAATTGAAATCATATAGAAAATTCCGTAAGTCGGAGTTGTTAGTTCGATATTTACTAACGTACATTAAACACAGGAAATTTGATAACTTATGAATTTAAGGTTAATCAAAAGGACCATAATCGTGGCCTACAATTTTCGGAAGCAGATGTTGTAATATAGGTATAATTTCCTAACATAATCAAACTTCTAATTAATTTTGATAAAAAACATTTTATTTGTACATACAATGTTTAATATTCTGTATAACTACTCTAGAATATATATACATATATATATATATATATATATATATATATATATATATATGTGTGTGTGTGTGTGTGTGTGTGTGTGTGTGTACGTGTATATATTTCGTTTGAACATTCTTATATTTAGAGATTTACACCTTAAAAATATTTAAAGGAACCCTTTGAAGATCATTTTTATTTCCATCCGGTTACAGTAGTTTTTCCTAAAATTCACCTAGAAATTCGGAATGATTCAATATCCATATATGTCTCAATTGTTAATTCTCAAAGCAAAAAGCAGAAATTAGATATAACGAATTACCCGCATACATTTTAATTGTTAATTCTCAAAAACATTAAAGGTTTTATGAAAAGTTAATTAAAATAGGTTGGAAATAAGTCCATGCAACTTACTTCAATTTCACACATGTATATAGCTATTGTTCTCAAATATATAAATTAATCTTCTTAGTAGTTGAAAATACTAATATGCGCATGATAGATTGAAATATATGAGTAGCACTCATTAGGCGAATATACTCAAATATATAAATGTATTTCCAAAGCAATTGCAGTGCCGAAGAAATACTGCGGAAGGCGCCAATTTTTCAACTGGACTTTAAGATCTATCAAAATAACACCTACGAATTCAATAACCTCAACGTATTTTCAGCAGAGTACGTTCGTCAAAATACTAATTTCGACATTCTTAATTTTTGTGTTATTTAATTCTTGATTTATTTAATTCTAAAAGAAAATTGAAGTGGGAGTATATTTCATTTTCTGATAATATTGTGAGAACTTACGTATATAAAGTCTGGATATTCGTGTTTCATGATTTTCTAATGCGTATATTTATGATTTTTTAAAGTACACAAGTATTCATGTTTCAAACGAATGACATTAATCACCGTATTTTCAGCGGAATATGTTCTTCAAGATGTGAAATTCGATTGTCTGAGTTTTTATGTTATTTCATACATTGATTTATTTAATTAAACAAAATTTAAAAAAACAGACTTTTCAAAAAATATTACGAGAATCTACTGACATAAATTCTTAATATTCAAGTCCCATAATTTTCTAAAGTGCTATTAAACTTTTTATTTAATTTGTGGTTGAAGGAATTCTGTCAAGTATTCAGATGTCACAGCGAATATAATTATTGTCATAATGAACGGCAAAACTTCCACTCGGTTGAAACTCCTACCTAATGTATTCAAACACCTTGGAGTTTTACATGTGACTAAAATGTAGAGACCAAATTTATTTATCCACAGACATCGACGTATTTACGCAAGAGCTTATTCGTTACTTCGGCTTAATGTTTGAGTCAAGAAGTTACGTTGTGACAGAATCGCTTGAAGTACAGTCTTTTAGCTCCTACTTAATAATACATTTAAACACCTTATTAATCGGTTGAATGAAAACTCATTTTGTACTTAGATTTAAGTACAAAATAATTTAATGTTAATTATGTTGTGCTAAAATGTATTTTATTTTACCTATGTAATAAATTATTAGTATATAATGAATGACTGATGACTATACCTCAGTTTCTGGTATTTTCTTGTATATTATTATTTCCTAATATGATTAGCATATATGATTATAAGTGGAAAATGTTACATTTTTTTTAATTTTCAAAAGCGGCTCATAAAAATATATTATTTCCTGTAATGGTTTGATTACCCATCTTTTGACGAACATTTAAATTATTTTTTTTTGTTGTTCATTATCTTTAAATTGCCTTGATATTATAGAACATACTTTCCTTTCCTCACTTTTGTATTTTTCAATGGTATCCTACATTGAAAAAAACATATGTATCCGAGTATTTGAAAGAACAAATATTCATGTCTTATTTGCAAAATCACTATGTAAATTAAAATGTGGTTATATTTTTTATTTTAATGGTACTATGTCAAACTAGATATAACTATTTACATAATTTTTTACCTTCTAAATGTATTGTCTCACAATCATATATATCTTTAACATGTATAAAAGTGAGAGAACATTTCAAAAACCAGCAATTTTAAAACCATCATCAAGGTTCTCCGGTGGACTTTAATAAATTTATAGAATAGAGATCGAGGGGGGACAGGTGTTGTACATATTTTTGGTCTTTTAAGCAATATCTCTGAAAATATCTTAAACAAATTTCTAAAAAAAATCGTACTAGGGTCTTTTCAATATGTTGCTTCCAATGAAATTATAAAGAAGATGAACTAATTTATGAGGAAGGCCCTCATAAATTAGTTCATCTTCTTTATAATTTCCATACCAATATATTTGGGTGTAAACCGTTTAGGTATACGCGGGTTGACATGCTTAGTCACTATGTCGAATTTTATGTTTCTATGTCAATCGTATTCTAGAACCTTGTAAGATTTTACAGATACATATTTAGAGCCAGGTTATATAAAATTCTAAATTATTAAAACACGTAAAATTTACAAAATCCTTTTACTGTGCATGTCCACTCTAAAATTTCTAAATCAGTATATTTCCACTTAACAAAAGAAGGAAGTTCTCAATTTGACAGTATTTTTTTTTGTTTATGTTACCTTATATCTCGAGAATTTATCAATAATTTGCACCATTCTTTTTTATTTGGAAGGATGTAATTCCAGTATGGCTCTATAAACAATTGGTTAGAATGATACCATGTAAATTTAAAGTATGCCATGAAATTCTTCAATGATGTTGCCATCTGATGCTGCCAGTCTATATCCCAAGGCTTGACAATCAGATAGTTACAAATTTGTAAAGTTGACCACAAGGAAACAAGGAATCATTTGAGCATTGAATAAATGTAATACAAAATTTTGAAAATTGAACCGATTTCAAATATTCACATAATAAGAAGCGCACTGAAGATGTCAAATAATGAAAACACGGGTACATATTTGGGACTTTTTCGATATAATATCGTTTTTAAAACTAAATAAATTTTGCTAAATACAGGGATTTTTGGAATCGATTTCACACAGCCTACGCGACTGTGCATGTACGTGGGAGAAGAGAGAAGCGTCGAGTAGAAATTGGTTCCAAAAATCGCTGTATTTTCCCAAATTACATCGATCAATATTGCATTTCACTTGGCACTGACTAAAAATATTAATTAGCCGCAATATTTTTTTTATTTATATTCGAAGACGATATCATTTCGCAAAACCCCAAGAATAGAATAATTAAAATATGAATACTAAGTACTCTTACTTTTATTATGTAATACCTTTAAGCGCGGTTTTTATTCGGTGATTATTTAAAGTTGGTACAATTTTTTAAAATTTTGTATATTCTCAGTTGTTAATAATTATGCGGGCTAATATTCTTTATCACTATACCGCAAGTTCTTATTTTAAAAATTCTCTTAAAAAAAAGAGCTTATGTGGATATAATGACGGCAACGTGATTGAAAGTGTAAGAGTTCCGTCTATTTTCTTTTCATAAATGAAATGTAAATATGTCATAAGACACTCCGTTTAACATTTATGAGTTAGGGTGCCATACCTTAAATTTAAAAAAAATATATCTCTTACCGTTAAGGCAGCGTTGATAGGAAAAACATTCGCTCAACTGTTTTTTCGTTGACTTACGTTGCAAAACTGGTCTCCATGAAACAATTTTTAAGGGAATAATATCCAATTTCTGTATATCTTGAAGGTCCTTTTTAAATATTGGTGAAAGAATTTTTGAAATTAGTTGAATAAATTCGGCGATTCCCTCCTATATCCAAACTTACAAAATTTAACTTTTTTAAAATAAATGAAAAAATTTTTGACGGTATAATATACAATCTATGTCCATCCTGAAGGTCCTTTCTAAATATTGGTGGAAGAATTTTTTAAATCGGATGAGTAGTTTCAGAAATTACCTCCTACATACAAATTAACAAAATATAACTTTTTTATGTTATGTTTACATTTTTTAAGAGGAAAATATACAAGATATGTCCATCCTGAATGTCTTTTCTAAATATTGGCAAAAAAATTTTTTAACTAGGTGAGTAGTTTCGTAGATTATCTCCGACAATCAAACTTACAAACTGTTACACTTTCTTAACGCTCTGAACTTCTGATTTTACTTCTCATAAAACTTCATACCGGGTGCTATGCATGAAATCGAAATTCTTAAGGGGCAAACTCCAAAAATGAAAATCTTACAAAATAATTCACGTCTCTGTCCGTCTGTCTTATCTGTTTGTGTCTTTTGAAAGATAATGAAATTTAATTTGTGGTATAAAATATTAACCTGCATATATATACATATATATATA
The DNA here is from genome assembly GCA_039881145.1 of Druceiella hillmani. Classification (NCBI taxonomy): domain Eukaryota; kingdom Metazoa; phylum Arthropoda; class Insecta; order Lepidoptera; family Hepialidae; genus Druceiella; species Druceiella hillmani. The sequence continues at coordinate 429,258 of JAYKKI010000044.1, forward strand.
TATATATATATATAAAATATATATATACATATATATATATATATATATATATATATATATATATATATATAACAGTGAATTTCCATGGGATGTTAATTGACGTTGTAAGGTTTCAAAAACAGTATATTTTAAATATTTTTAGGAAAATTGCAAAAAACATCAATAAAAACTATGCCCGTCATTGTTCTCCAAAACGGCTTAAGTCAAAATTATGAAAAAAACAGTCTCATTAGAAGTTTACATACAGTTTATTAGGAAGCGAAAGTGATATTCCCTATTTCTATTTTTCTTAGAAAATCACGATAATTTTATGCTTGCGAAAGCTCTAGCCAATATTTTTAAATGATACAAAATTATATTTATCTTTATAAATGCCATCTATGAAATATTATTTTGAACGAGGAATTATACTCTTATGATAAATAATATTCTATAAAAATATATATTTCATGTACTCTTAATAAGAGTGTTTATTTTCGACAAGAAATTATTTCAGTTTAGAGAACTTACTGCGGAAATATATGTATAAATTAAAAAATTGCTAGTTATTTTTTCAAAACTTGCACTGTTAATTTTCTATTATTGCAAATAATACCACCATTTCAAGTAACTTTTGACAAAATTTTCGCCAGAATAATGACAACATTAAGCTAATCATATTATTGCGAATAAATTCGAGTTCATTTCTAAGTTGCGCTGCTAATGTAATGAATAAAATTTCATCGAGAAAATTTTTTCTTGGTACGTCAAACAGTGCGTAAATCCATTCACCTTCCGAATATCCGGATCATTGGTTATGGAACGAGCAATAATCTGAAGGATTTTATCGTGTAATTGAATTTTATGTTGGTATACTTAAATATTAGTTGTCTTTAGAAACCTTAAAGACAATTAATATTCATTGAAAAGAGTTTTATAGTTTTCAATATTCAAATTAACATATTATTCATAAATAGAGAACCGGATTAGTTTTTAATACGGATATAAATTATTAGATTAAACTTAAAGTAGATAAAATATCAGGGTTCCAAGGATATATATCAATGGATATATATCATGATATATATCCGATATATATCCAATGACTTTTTGTGATATATATCAATATTTTATAAGTATTTTTAGGCGTTTTTCTACTCCAACGCCATTTAGATTTGCGAAGTAGAAATACTACTGTATGTATGTACTACTAGATTCTAGATGGCGTTGGAGTATTTCTACTTCGCAAATGTAGATGGCGTAAGTTCTAATCCATAAATGGCAACACTTCTGCCGGCATTAATGGTGTCGTTCGTGTCTGAAAAATTTCGTCCCGAAAGGGTTAGTTTTTTGTGTTTATTTTATTATTTTTTACAAAGAAAGTAATTGTCGAAGTGCAATTTATTACTGAGTATTTAATAAGCATTAAATAAAATTTATTTTCATAGAATATAACTGTTTATTAAATGATGAATTTTTAGGTTATGTCTTTAAACAGAAAACGTTATCAAAGAGTCAGTCTATGTTGTATTGAAAAAGCCGGCCCTTTTATATGAAGATTCTACACTGACAGATTTTATGTAAAAATTTTGGACTGATAAATGAATGTTGAATTTTCTAAGTTACATATAGGTACTTATTTGTTTCGTGGTAGAGAATAGGTGTCAATATGCTAAAAATTGTACATACGAATTTGGTGTTAAAAAGTAGAATACCTACCTTGCAGTAAGTAAGAATACATAGTAAAGTAGAATACCTAGTTGTGAAGCTTAAAACAAGAGTCATTTTTCGTCAAATATTATTTTTTCTCTTCTCTAGGTAATTTAATAAAAATATAATTTTTTGTCGAATGTTCTTTAGTTAAACTATTTTGACGATTTCTTATTTCAATTTCCATGACTTTAACTGCAATGATTGTTTGTCCTTCCTCCTCCTTTTTAGGAATAACACCAACCATGCCAAAGCCTCTTCATTAAGTCTGGGCTGACTTTCAGCTAATAGCAAAGCCCAATAACACGGGCAAGTGGGCGAAATGTAAACAGTGCACCAAGGAATTGCAGGGCATCCCGGAGCGTATGGTGAAACATCGAGATACCTGTATACGCGCAGGCAGCTCCTAATTTAGAAAGTACGTCCAGAAGTTCCAGAACACGTCCTGCTGATACAAGTTGTATTGTTGAAGTTGAATAAAAAAAAAGAAACAAAACTTCAATTGACGATAAAATAATATCTATTTCTGCAGCTTTATCAAAAGACCTTGACACTAAAATTGCAACATTTTGGTATGCAACAAATACACCATTTAGTCATGCAGATCACTCACTATTTAAAGAAATGATCACAGCTTTAAGACCAGGATACAAACCACCGTCCGCATTCCAGTTAGCTGGACCACTACTGAATAAAACACACACATCTATTGCAGAGAAAGATCAAGAATGTTTACGTGGCAAAACAGTTTCCATGTCCTTAGATGGCTGGTCGAATATACACAACGAACCGATTGTTTGTTGTAGCACTACAACAGCTGAAGGAGATTCTGTTCTCGTCCATACTGTTGATACGTCTGGCAATTCGCATTCTGCCGAATATTTGACAACTGTTGCTAAGCAATCAATCAAAAAGACTGAAGAAGATTCCGGGGTTAAGGTACGCAGTTTTGTTACGGACAATACTGGAAATGTGACTAAGATGCGACGTGAGTTGGAAATGCAAGAAAACATTGACATTATCCAATATGGACGTAGTGCACATTTGTTAAATCTACTTGCTGTAGATGTAGAAGTGAAAGGAGTCACTAGACACGTCATAAAAGTCGTGAAATATTTCAGAAATAAGCATTTGCCAGCAGCATGGTACAAAGAAGCAAAAGGCAAAAAATTGGTCATGCCTATTGTCGTACGTTGGAACTCGATTCGGGATACAGTGCGATCATTCGTCGAAAATCGCGGAATTCTTGTGCAAATTTGCCAAATTCACCGAGAGGCAATTGATAGTGACATTTATCGAATTGTGAACGATATTCAAATAACTAACAATTCATTCAATTTGCTGGCAAGACTGGATCCAAACGCAAGAGCTTTAGATCGCTCCCAATGAGATGGCACGACGATTTCAATAACTGTCGAAATTTGGAACAATTTAGAGAAAAATCTATCAAGTCAACCGATTCAAGTGAAGTCTGCTTTCAACAAAAGGCGCGATATGGCCTTATGTGCGCCGCACTACTTAGCAAATATTGTAGACTAACGGTTTGCAGGCAAACGTTTAACAGCGAAACACAGCATTTGCTGAACTAGATGTAGATTTTATGGCGATGATAACATCAATAATGACAAAATCGTTAATTTTCCCATAATATCTTTTTGGGTCTCAGTTTCAAATAACCCCGCCGCTGGATTGGTGAAAGCTTCTAAACTTGAATACCACGGATGTTCAATGGGAGCAATGGGAACACAAAAAAAGATTCCTAAATATGTGTGAACAACTCTTGACAGCTGTTGCTTCAATAGCGGGTCTTGAAAGAATTTTCTCAAGTTTTGGTCTGGTGCAGTCGAAGGTGAGGAACCGTTTGGGAATGGACAAAGCTAATAAATTGGTGTACATGCTTAAACGCCTCAATAACTCTCCAGCAAAGAAAGGAACTTAGATTGGATATCGGATCCTACACACGATGATGATTTTATTCAATCTGCTGATGTAGTGGATGACATGATTCAAAATGTCGTTGATTACCTTCCTTTATATTCCCTGCAGTCAAACCACAATTATAAATACGGCATTTTTATTATTTATTTTATTTGGTAATTAACAGTTCATTACGAATGACTGATGATGACTGATTAATAACTAAAAGACTTATTTGATTATATTCTAGAGTTATTATTTGTAATGTTTATTGTTTAATTGTTTTGTTACCTAAGTAAGTGTAGGTATGATTATTGACTGATTAGAATTATTTATAAAAAGGTTTTATGTTTTTGAGTTGATTATTTGATAAATAAGATTTTATGTTTTTAGTTGATTTTGCCTGATCTAGAAGAAAATTTTATGTTTTGGTTTCATTTGTCTGATTTTAAGTACTTACCTATATAAATAAACCATTAAAAACAGTATAGTATTTTTTTAAATAATTTATTATGTTTATGTAAAACATATGCATATAATATACATAAATAATACTATAAAATAACAACATGACTTTCATACAAAATGGATATATGTCAAACTTGATATATATCGGATATATAGCATAAATATCCGATATTTTGATATTTATAATAAATATCGAATATTTTCGAACCCTGTAAAATATGCAAGATTTCTTACTGCATTTAACCTACCAGTTGTTAAACAAAATGATAATTTACTTTATGGGCAATATTAACAGTTGGTGATTGATAAAAGTTAAATAATTTTATCTTTGCTTGAGATGATAATAATTGACTGCTATCCTATTAGCTCAATATATGTAAATTCATCAATTCAAACATATATATTCTTTAGTTAAAAGTGATAACAAAACAAACAAGATAAAAACCCGAATCAGAGATAATATTTTATTACAACTTATTTTAACGTTTTCAGTTCTCTATTTAGTAGCATCCACTTAGTAGCATCTTTTCTCATTACAGCCTCCTTGTACGTGATTGTCTCACCCTACTCACTGTAGGTATTATTGCACTGGTAAAAGAATAACTGGTTACTTATACTACTGCTTGATTGAGGTGGCTCTACTTTGTTATCCGCGTCGAATGAATACATGGACCGGAACCAATTTGAAAATTTGGCTCATGAAATTATATTAATTTAGCTAATTTTTCATTGTTTTTACGATACTGTTCACCTGATATTTGTTTCAAAAATCTATGAAGTACGAGTTTCCATTTCAGTTTCCAACCACACAAATATTGTTATTTTTATAGAAATTGCACAACCCGTCATCTGTCACTATGACTTAATCTTGATCGGAAAAGCAACGGATAGAGAAAGGGTTTTTTTAAATTTCAGAACAAACACAATATTGTGCAATGTAGTGACAATTCCCTGTCGTTAATTACTTGCACCGCCATCTCTTCAAAATATAACATAACCTAACCTAATTTATAATGTTCATAACTTTAGTGCCCGCACCATTATTGCCAGTCACTTATTTCTGCTTGGCGTTGGTAAAATATATAAATAAAAATCACAGCACATGTATGCTCTAGAATTCAATAACCAATTCGAGTATTGATAATGTTCTGAAGAATTTGAAACCTCAAAGACATTAATGCTTTTATTTTCATCGTTCTTCCTAAACTTACACTGCGCTTATTGTGTCCAAATTTGCCACAGTAAAACATTTTTTGCTGCTATTAATGTTTCCTTCACTTTTATTATTTTTAGTCCTACACTTACTTTCAAAATCTCCCAGTTCATTATTACATTTAAAACACTTGATATTTTTCATACCAATCACCATAAAAGCTGAAGAAGATGATGTCTGTGGGAATGTTTCACCCTTCTCTTTACCCTTTTTTCTTCCACTAGCAATCTGACTGCTAAATTATCAATAGTTTGCTTGTCTTCTGGCACTGACTTTCATATAGAAAAAAAAATATTTGTATTCATCCGGCAATAACATTAAAACTTTTGTTATGACAAAGTTGACCGATATTTCTTCACCCAGTTCTTTCAATTAGTTTTGCATCTCTTGGATCTTAGATAAGAACACTCAACCTCTCAACCTTTTCATATTTATACTGAATGAATTATTGAAATCTACAAACTATTCAATTTGTGTTATTAATCGAAATCATGTGTATTAATACTGAAAAAGTAAATATGGCAGTGAATGTTGAATAAACGTAGCTTTTTACAAATCTGCAGCTAAACTCAAAATACAAGCAAAATTTCAAAAGAAAATTACAACGGCACTCCTATAAAAATGTATATACTGGTTTCGGAGAGAATAAAAACGTTTAAAGTTTATATCTTAATAACTTAGTCTATAAGACAAATAAAAGAACATTTTCATTAGTGCATAGCCTGCAACGGGGCTATATTCACCAATAATTACCGGACTGAATATGTTCATATCGTCAGGGTTAATCTACTGTAATAAATCCGAAAAAAATATAAACCTTAGAATATAGTTAAACTGAAAATGTTTTCAATATTTTTTTATTTGATTCCCAAGACCACAAATTAAAAATTTTACCTTTCAAAAATTACTACTCTATCAAAAATCTACAATTTTCTATAATTATATTTCTAGAAACGTATACAAGATAATATAATAAACTTTCGAAAAAAAAGGTGAAAATAAAACCAAATAATATATACTTTATTCTTTACAATGTAGTTTATATGAAATGACACAAATAAAAGAAATAATTAAGAGTAAAGTTAAGGATAAAATTTGTCTGAAAATCTGAAAAAAAATTGGAATTTAATTCAGTTCATTTCAGTTATAAGGAGAAGGAGACCACGAAGGAGTAGCCAACGAATTACGAGGTTATTACATGTTATAATAGTTTATTATTTACCGGTTGAGTCTTTTCTTTATACGGCTTAACTTAGTAACCCATATAAAGAAAAGACTCAAAACGGTCACGGAGTGGAAAAATAAATGTTCTTGATGGTCGGGAAAATTGTCAAGATCCAATTCAACTTAATTGTTTGGTAGCTCTCGATTTCTTTTGTCGCGATGGCGTGAACAGCCTGACACAATAGATACAGACTCCTTGAATTTGGAGCTAATTTTAATGATATTAAAAAGCTAAAAGAAAATTTGTCTAAACAAGAAAAAAAACATGAATACTTGGAAAGCGATTACCAGAATATCTATAATAATATAATCCGTGTTATGTTGAATAATAATAACTTTTTTTCTTAATATATGCGTGTCTGCGACCTTCAGTGTCTTGTGGTATATTGAAGGTATGAATAATGTATCTATACAGAATATTTTATATTAATAAATAATTTTTTTAAAGGATTTTTTGGAAGTTTATTTGTTCTATATATACATATGCTATATATATATATATATATATATATATACATATGTATATATATATATATGTATATATATATATATATATATATATATATATATATATATATATATATATATATATATGACAAACTTTCAGCTATTTATAATTTCGAGAAAACAATGTAAATATTCTTTTCTCTCTCGCTACTTAATTTCCAGATTATAACCATATGTAAATAGATAGAGTGACAATAAGATAATAATTTGAAAGACCACGTACCCTCTATATAGAGTTAAAATTATATTAATACTTATCGTATTTCAAACTATAGCGCGCTCAGTCGCTACACTCGTTGATTACGTACGATAAATAATATGAGATAGTAGAAATCCGTACGCCGTTATTCACGTGAGGATAGATGTCATCGTTAACTATAGTATACAAAGCGATGTTTTTGGATTAACCTGTAATACGTCCACGGACCCTTTGGCTCGCGAGTTCCTCTTGCTGTTGGCCGGGTTATTTTAACAATCAAATATTTTAAGCTAATCAAAGAGTAAAATAAACAAAGAAATACCATCGTGTTTACTTTTATCTTTACCTACATTGAAAGCTTTAAAAATGCTTTAATAATTAATTGAGTTAATGAGAATGCGTGAAAAACTGATTAATTTATATTATTTTTCTCCCCAATTATTTCAACTAGGGACTCCTTTTTAAAGTAATCATTTAAGTGACATTGAATGTTGCTCCTACGTTTTCCTAGTTTGTGAATTTTGAAAATAAATATTTCCTATGTTATTATCATTATTTAAATATGAGTAAATAACTCTTCTGTGTTTCTTTGAATAATAAATTATGCCCCATGGCGGCTGTAGATATTGCTATAGATATTGCAACTTTGTAGAAAAATAACGCTACTAAAAATCAAGAAGAATAAAACAAAACATGAAAGAATATTTATATAAGAAAATTATATTTACAAAAGAAAATCGAAAAAACCTATTTATATAAGAAAATCGAAAGAAATATAGAAAGAAATATTAAAAACCAAAAATTAGCTACTATCAAAGAAGAATTGAAAGATTATAACTCAGTGAAGAGAGGATAGAGACGCTTAAAAAAAGCTATATCATGGATGTTGTATTTAAAATGTGTAGATTTTCAAGGAGTAAAAACAAACGTTTATTATGCAGACTTCAACAGTTTCCCGTAAGACATCACTTGTCAAGTCGAAATCAAATCCGCAGATCTTGGTTGAAGACGAATGAATGAACTCGACTAGTAAGTACAAGTGAATCTATATTTACGCTAGACACGAATGAGTCAAAACTTTGTAAACTGTAAGAATCCAAATCGATTTTGAACTGTAGATATAGGTAGTTTATAACTCTGATAAATACTTAAGAAATCTATCCTTCCTTAGATATATTTCTGTAAAGATTTTTTATATACATGTTATTGTTCGTATCAGAAAACCTTATTTAATAATTTTGTGAAAAATAACGATTAAATAATGTTATAAACAATACCTTTCGTTTCTTCCTTTCACCCCTAAAGGCGTATTCGCGCAAAACTGGCGGTGGTAACTAAAAACTATTTACTCCATTTATATATTGATGTCAAAAGAAAATATCGGGAGACACGAGGCGGAAATTGAAAGCGGCTGGGGGCATTTTGTAGAAAAGCGTACTCATTATTTCGTTGCTGTTGTGTTGCTATGATCTTAATAAATATCAAAAATTAATCTTAGTAAATAATTTGAGATGGAGATTTTTTAACAGATAATTCAAATAAAGCACACAGAAGTACTTTATATTATATGAAATAATCATAAAATAGCTCTTTGCAAATTTTTGTCTGAAAAATTTTTGTTTAAATTACGCTTAATTTTTGGGTGAACAATATTACAAAAATTTAACAAGTTTAGGCCTGAAAATTAAATTGCTTTAATATTTTCATACAGACTTCTGAAATAACATCGAGTTCCACTTGGAAAACTCAAAGAAACTTCGAATTACGGCATCCTTTACATTTACGGTATCCTCTTGTTGTCTGTTTATGTATCACAGGTAATTTTCCATAGACGATTCGATATATAAGGATGAAATCTGGCGTGGTTCTAAACAGTAGGGTCTAATAACAGATATTATATACAAGAACTTGAATTACTCCTTTGATAGGGAGTTTTGAGAGATGAGAGACGACGCGCACACTATATTATTTCCATAACATTGGGTTGGAAATAAAATAAAAGATTAATAAAATACGAGTTCAAAAGTAATTAAGTAATTTTTTTATTTTATTTCTTTAATATATTGTCTAAATATCGGTGAAAAAAACTATTTGTTAGAGCAGTCTTTTTTATTGATTAAATTCCAATACATTTTTTTGAAGAATAAGGGCTTCTTTATTAAGACAATACGGACACGGAATATAATATTTTGTTCTTTGTTTATTGTTTCCCTGTAATTTAAATAGAGCCATCGCTACGTACCATAGATTTCAGAGAGGCAGAGAGATAGCAAACACTTTAAAATTTTAAATTAAATGTAATGTATAAATTAAATTGTTAAACTAGCTTCAATCCTTGTATACACGGTGTCCGGGAACAGACGTAGGACGAAGAGAGGCGCTATTAGTCGGCTATAAAGGAATAAATTGTCATTGAAATAAAACGTAAAACACGCCCTTTTTCTAATTGGGTGCCAAAAACAATACACATATTTCTTTTTAACAAACTCAATACTTGCGCAGAGAGTACGTTACTTACTTACCCTGGCTACTTAGCGAGCCACTAACGCACACACACGTAAACACTACGTATAGATTCCTTTTTATTCAATTTACCGAACAGCTGAAAGTCAACATTATAAAAGCGGGATTTCGATCACTTGAAAGAAGATGATATTTGTTATTGCATTATTCCCGTGCCATTACGTACCTAAATACTGAATTTAATTTATTTGTTAAATGTCATCAAACATGACTGTTAAAATATAATACGATTCTAGGGTGATCAAATTAACAGATATTTGAATCAGCAAGTTACTAACATATTTGTTTAAATATTTTCTCGAAGAAAAATTACAAAATATTATCTTTTTCACACTAACCTGGCCTCGTGTTGACAATTGTAATTCTTCAGTTCTTACAGTGTACATAGGAATAGGTTGCGATTAAATGGAAAAGGTTGGGTATTCTGATGATCTTTGTCCATTTAGCTATGTACTTGTCATTGTTAATCGTCTTCTACACATACTTTTTTGTTGTTTTATGTTTTTGATGAGCTTAATTTGTTATTCCGATTTGATTAGCATTTGAATCTGTTTGCAATCAAATTGACTGAATGTTGTACTAGGCTGTATAAACCTGGTTGTCTCTTACCTTATTCTTTATATGTATAATGAAAAATTGTAGAACTGACATGTCTGTACGAAAAAAAATATCAGGAGAACATAACAAAAGTAATTTTTTTCTTTTATATGTGAGTGGATTTATTAGATTACCCAGACATTACGGAAGAACATTTAAAGGAATTTATTCTAAGTTCTCGTTATTGGATTGTGTTACATGCTAAGTGTGGGGTAAAGTATAATCCAAGTTTTGTGACAATCAGAAGAAGATTCAAAAGAACAGATAATAATTTGACATTTCACTACAAAGCGTGTTCCCTCAAAAAGAGTATAGTTTTATTATTTTTATTACAAATTACGTGTATTGATATTTTCAAAGGAATAAAAGCCGGAATGAGGGTTGTATCTAAAAATGATAATCGCTGTAGTATCCGATTATTTCACAAATTACCTTCAGCGACTAATTAAATAAAAAGCGTGATGACACTTTATAAAATTATGAGACGTATCTACTAAGAACTTATGTCAATTATCTCTTCAGACAACTATAGGAAAATGAAATGTATATTCATTTTAAACTCTTTTTTCTTTAAATTAAACTAATCAACGTATAAAATGACATTAAAATGTAAAGCCAAAAACTTATCTACACACGCTTTGTAATACAATCATACGTTACGAAATACAATTCGCTATTTTTTTTTTTTTAATTTATGGTTTTGACCTTTAAATGAATCTAAGTAATCTTAACACTATTTCAAAAATCCGCTACTTTGTGCTAAACTTAAGGTTGTGATGTCTGTATTATTTTTATTTTTTCAAACTCTAAGTCCTATGGTAACGAATGTGCGAGATTCCATTATACAATTTAAATATTTACTGAAGAGACAATACTGAAGAGACTAAGGAAAAAATAAATAACTTTTAGTATTGAAAGTTTCAAATCACATATTTGAAAATATCTTTGAATAATAATATTCCATTTTTTTGCGAAGTTTTTAAAGTTCAATGAACCGGAACTCTGTCTCCGTTCTTTCTCTTTTACTTATTTTGTTCGGTGACATCAAGAGTTGTATTGGCTATTTGTGCGGAATATCTCAACAACCATCCACGCGTTTACATTAACTCAACGTTAACTTATCAACTTTATATATGAAGGTAATGCTGTTAACAAATAAATCGGAATTATTGTTACATAATTACTTTTCTAACTTTTGCCGGTCGAGTAGAGTTTGTCAAATTGTTTAAAAAAAATGTTTTTCTGCAAACAATGGTTTGTTGTCGGAAGTTTGAATACGAATTTGAGATTAATTTCAATTTATTGAAGCAATCGAAGAAATTAAATTTGAATTTTTGCGATCAAATCTTTTTATTGTATCCTGTCAATATCGAGTAGAGGATTGAACTCGCTCCAATGTGAAGCAAAGGAATCAACTTGACGGTTGTCATTACTCGGGGTCACATTCGCATAACTAATTTCTGTCGGAAACTGCAATTCATTGACCGTCTTTAGTTTACATCTATTTAAAATTTCCTTTGAAAACACATTTATTTATTTGACTATATTCACGTGACGAGCAAGCTTACTTACTTGAATCTATCGTGAGAATAAGGGTGTTTTCTGATATTCTTATGTTAGCATAAAAGTTCATTTGTACAATTTACAGTAACGACTACATCTTAGTAAGACTGTAAAATCTTAGTAATAATATTAAATTACTTTCTACAGCATGTTTCAGTAGCCATTATGTTAAAGATGAAAACTACATAGGTTACATGTACCCTTAGACACGTGTAAACTTTTATGTGTATGTAATATTTATTCCTTTTAAAATATTTATAAAATTGATATTATTTTGCGCCCTGCACACATGTTGTCTAGTATGTAATATAATATAAATATCTTACATTTCTCAATAATTATGAGATAGAGTTTTTATAAGTAATGTTCCTTTCTTATCATTTTGACTTCAACAATTTCAGAAATTTAATCTGTCGAATATAATTTTGGGGTATTTTTCACAATGTCACTAGAACTATCTTACATATTATTTTGAAAATGGCTTTTATCCTTGCAAGTCACTCTTTCATAAAAAATCCTATGATACATAAAATAAATAAAAAAATGCGATTAAGATAAACTGTCCAACAGTGACTCATTTTCTATTTAGTAGGTTCTAACTACTAATTTTAACAGTTATTAAAAAATATTGGGAACTTAATTTCTTACTTTTACTTGTTACTTGCGCAGCTTATTCAATAAGTAAGTTCACATTCTTAAATCTGTGTTAGTTACCCTATATTGCATTGTGGATACAGTTATCCATCAACCAATACACAATGAATCAAAGCTTAAATAAAATGAATAACTAATTTATTTTTGATAATAAGTAATGTATTTGTATTGCAAATTGAACCTCCAAATCCAAATGTAGAACCCGTATGTCTCTAATACGCTTTTATTGATAACTACTTTTGTTTCATTATTGCTATCAATCATTTTATTGCACTTTCAAAAGGTTCACTACAGGAATTGATTTACTTTAGGACCGTTAAGCCTGCTTAATTAACCCTTAAGTACTTTACGTGTTTCCTAATATTTTTGAGCATTGACTATTGCGATAAATGGAGGTAATCATGCTTTATCTTTATGTCAAATGAAAAGTTTATTTCTCTAAAAATTGTTAAGAAAACGGTAGTGGGTGGTGGAAAGACGGACGGACACGTAGTTATCTCGTAATAAGTAACACTAATAGGAGATGGTGTAAATATTTTATTATTGTGCTAGTTTTGTTCATGACTTCTTTTTGCGTAAAGTTTTTGAATTGCTAATACAAGATATTTACGAGTCGAAATGAAGTATTAACGTATATAATTTAACAAAGTTGTTTCTAATGCAATGTAGATTGCACTCAATGGGAATTTACCAAAAACGTTATTGGCATTCAAAAGTTTTGCTGCTACGCCATAGATGACACCCCATGGAATATAATTGAAACCGAAGGTATCGTCTAAATATATATATGTAAAATGTGGTGAATTGTTTTTTATTCGCCTACTCCATCATATAGAGTATTGTTGAAAATGTCTTTAAAAATATAAGTGGTAAATCATAAACGCTTTTTCAATATAAGAATCTGTTTTATGAAATATTAAGTGTTAAAATTATCATTTTGGTTGAAGTTGTGTTTATCAACCCCCTATCAGCTAAACCGCTGTTTATAAATAACAGAAATGTTTGCAATGGTATATATATATAACGAAATTAAAAGGAAAATTATCATATTTAAGTAAGCTCTACTATTTACAAATTATAATCGACCAATTTAGGTCAGGTAGTCGGGTATATAAAAATTAATAAAAACTCCACGCAAATGACTTGAATCAACTGCAATTATATTTTTGTGTTTTAGAATATATTTTAATTTTTTAACATCAAAACATAGTGTACCTTACAGTACACTAATTGCGTATATATTAATGAAATAAAGAAAAAAGCAAGAAAAAAATTCCTACTTGAAAATTTGGCGGTGCGGTTGATATTTTTAGGCGTTTCGCGTACTTGTCATAGATTTTGAAATATTTGTGATAATATATATATACATATATGTATATATATATATATATATATATATATATATATATATATATATATATATGTGTGTGTGTGTATATATATATATATATATATGTATATATATATATATATATATATATATATATACATATCTTCTCTAGTTAATTATATTAATTTAATTTGTATTTATTGCGCTAAAATCCTACCCCTTGACTTATGATGAAAAAAGTAATTTCACTTCAATCAAAATATGCAAACTTAGATACGCAAGTTAGCTTAGAATATTCACTGTTTTAGATATGTATTCGCTCTGTTTATAGAAGGTATCTCAACACAAGTATTTACTAATATATTGTGTCATGTTACATTGCGCCCTCCATTCCTCGCTACTAAATTTATTTTCTTATTTAATTTTTTTAGATATTTATTTTCATAACCTATTACTTATGTTATCAACTGAATTTTGTTTATTACAAACCGCTTTTCGACTCTTTGTAAATGCTGTATATCATTCTTTATATCATTTATTTCACCATTTGCAGTACTAGGCCTTCATTCAAAATACTCGTGCTTTTAAAATTTTTTTTTTAATGTGTTAAATTCGTTAACAACTAAATTAACATTAACTATTGTAAGATAGAATATAAGACTTCATATAATTTTAATTTCCATCTAAAAATTATAATTACAATTTTAATTATGTATAAATTTCGACTGCCACAATATTGGATGTAAAAGGTAATTGGAAATATGAATTTTATTTTTTATTTAATGAGAGATTGATGACAAAGTAAATATTGTTAAGTAATATGTAAGTAAATTTGTTTATCATCAAATTTTACTTACAATTTCCACATGTACGAAGTTCCGTGGACATGTACAGTTGCCGAGATAAAAGGAAAAGCCCACACTTACTTTTTCAGAAGTGAGTGGTGAGTGGGCTACAACGTTCGCACACGTAGTTGGCGTTTAGTTATGATTGCATAGAGTGAACAAAATTATATTACCTTCACATATAAAAAAAACTATTAGTTCTAATAATTTGTCTACTAAAATCACATATAGCTCCACCAATGTTTTTAAAATATATTTGCGCTTTCATTAAAAAAAAGTTTATAAAATTAAATAATTGTAATTGATATTTATAAGAAGATATTTTGTAATTTTCATGAGTTTCAAAAATTCGATTTATGAAATTATTACTTTTATCAGCTTTTATTAAAGAGAGTCCTTTCCTATTGGCTCTCTGTATAGACACAGATTTCATCTGAAGAATATTGCAACCCGATAAAAAATATTTTCTCATAATGATCCAACGGTACCCTACTAATAATATCCACCTCCATTAAACTCTAATTTTTCTTGGCGAAATATCACGATAGCTCAAGAAATATATCAATTAAATTGTGTGATGCAACAACCGATAAATATTACGAAATTTTAAGAGTTGCTAGTTGCTATGAAATCATAAAAATATTTGTTTCAACTAATTTACTGAAATAAAATAACTTTGATCAGATTTACATCTGATATACACTTTCGAAAATACGTAAACACAAAACATTTACGATTTTTGTGAAGTATCCTTTTTTGTCTAAGTAAGGAAATATCTTGTACGTTGTAGTTTCTTCCGTACATACCATTCATAGAATTATTTCAAATATTCTTGGACTTTTTAATAAAATGTGGCTTTTAGTAGCAAGGAATTTATTTTTACCTTATGATGTAAATCCTTTAAATGATATGTAAAATAAACTACCTATGATATGTTAATTGAATTAACTATGACATTTATTCAAGACATGACGTTTTATGTAAATTGGTTGCACACCACGTAAAAGTAAATAAATATTATTCAAGGCCAAATCAGATTTTTCCTTTTATTTTGTTTGATCATATTTTTATATATTCTTTATACAGAAAATTTACAGTCTTTTTTATAAGAATTTATTTTAGTTTGCGAATTGGCTTTGGGTTTTTCATTTAGTTTGGTTTCTTAATCTTTACTAACACACGAAGTTCGAAAGTACTTAATACAAAGAGAATAAATGACTTTACCGTCTATAACATAACTAAAGTACGTTTTTTGCAATTGGCTATGAATACTTAGAAAGTTTTGCCTACAAAAATATTGAATAGTTTACGTAAAACATTTCTACATTATTATGATTCAGATTTGCTGCCGATATCTCCATTGCCGCAAACAACGGAATCACGGAAGCTAGCTCACTCGGGATGTGAAAAAGAGTATAAATACCCAGATAAAATAATCAAGTAAGTGTTTGCCGACTCAAGAACTCGACTAAATGTTTGTGCAAGTAACAGGAGAAAGGCTAAGTGCAACTTCTCTTCTACTTGTACTTACATATAATGTTCATTCACTTTAGCTAGAACCATTTCCAATCGTAACTCGCTGATTTTATATCAAATTGTATTTGCTCTGTAGATGGAAATTCGAAATACAAAATGAATTCGCTATTTTTAGTATGCAGCTGAAGCTACCGTACGGAGAGGAAGCGATGGTAACGACTAGTTAGACAAAATTTGTATGAATACACTTTGTCTACCAAATTTTTTTTTAATATAAAATTTCCTTAGATATTACACACTTATAAAAATAATGTTTAGTCAATAATAAAATAATATATAAATCATTTAAAAAAAATTATGATAATTGTTACAAAAAGTAAACCGCCAATGCTACAAAGAATGCTCTTATGCGATTTAAATGAGCTGAAAAATACATTATAATTGGCGTGTTTCCTAGTCTAGTAACTTTTTTCTATTCTTGGATGTCCACTTAACTTGTAAAAACAAGAAACCGCCAATCCTAGAAAGGAAGCTCTTATGTGATTTAAATGAGCTGAAAAATACATTATAATTGGCGTGTTTCCTAATCTAGTAACTTTTTTCTATTCTTAGATGTCCACTTAACTTGTAAAAACAAGAAACCGCCAATCCTACAAAGGAAGTTCTTATGCGATTTAAATGAGCAGAAAAATACACTAAAATTGCGTATTCCCTAATCTAGTTTTTTCTGTTCTTAGATGTCTACTTAGCAATAAAATATTTGACACATAACTTCAAAAAAATTGTGGTAATTGTTAGAAAAAAGAAACCGCCAATGCTACAAACGACGCTCTTATGCGGTTTAAATGAGCTCAAAAATACATTATAATTGGCGTGGTCCCTAATCTAGTAACTTTTTTTCTATTCTTAGATGTCTGTTCAACAATAAAACAAAAGTCAAATAATTAAAAAAACATTATGGCAATTGTTACAAACAAGACACCGCCAATGCTACGAAGTAAGCTCTTATGCGGTTTAAATGAGCGGTGAATTACATTAAAATTGGCGTGTTCCCCAATCTAGTAACTTTTTTTATATTTTTAGATGTCTGTTCAACAATAAAACAAAAGTGAAATAATTAAAAAAAAATTATGGCAATTGTTACAAACAAGACACCGCCAATGCTACGAAGTAAGCTCTTATGCGGTTTAAATGAGCGGTGAATTACATTAAAATTGGCGTGTTCCCCAATCTAGTAACTTTTTTTTCCATTCTTAGATGTCTATTTAACAATAAAATAATATAAAATATGTAAATCCAAAAATATGAATGTTTACGTACAGTATCTAAAGAATGCTTAAGTAATTGAAAAAAATAATTTTATCTTATTATTTCTTTAAATATTGTCTCATTAGTGGGTACCACCGTATTCCTTCCGCACGGTAGCTTCAGCTGCATTTTTTAATATAATTATTCACACTTCGTCCTATCCACTTATAGTATAAGCTACCTTCACATATTACTTCAAGAATATTACGAACTGAGCCAAAAATTAAATGATACTGGCAACCGACATACATTGATATTTGTAATTTCGTTCGTCTTATGAGCTATAGATTAAAACGACTTTTTGTAGAAAATATGAGAAAATTTTGTCATATGTGTCTATAGAGAGCCAATAGGAAAGGACTCTTTTTATTAAAAGTATTAAGTTATAATTTCATAAATTTAATTTTCGAAACTTGTGAAAATTATAAAATATCTTCATTTAAATATAAATTACAATTTTATCCTTTTCCAAACTTTTTTTTAATGAAAGCGCAAATATATTTTAAAAATATATGTGGAGCACAATACATTAGTAAATACTTGTGTTGATGTTACATTGTATACATTATATATATTTCGCTACAAAACAAATATAAAACCCATTCTTTCATTGTAGTGCGTGTTTTCTGCATACATTACATTCATACATTACCCATAAATTTGAAAGTTCAGAAATTGCTATTTAATATTTCTGACAAAATATAATGAAATAATTTTTAAATTGATTAGTTTTTATAGTTTCTTTTCAATTCTGATTATAATAACAACATTATTATTACTTGCTGACAATCACTATACTTTTACATGTGGTGGATATAAATCAGATCAGTCAAGCATTGCTTACCATTAATAATAAAATGGCCTAAATCTAAAGACTGAAATGGAGTTAAGTGAAGCGCAATCGGTAGTTCGATCGATGGTCGTATCTTCTATATATGTTTTTGTTTTAAATAATTTAATTTCCAGTGATTTCTATTTTATTACATATTATAACTATATTCAATATAATTTTTGTTGTAATATTATATATATTCAGATTATTAAGTACTTTTTTGTGTCGATGCTTCTTCAGGTTCATCATCCAGAAATAATAGGTCAGGTTTGGTGAATTACATGTCAGCTCATCGGCTGATAGCCAAATTTAATATGACTAAATTTAAATTCTTATACAGGCCAGTCCCACTTTTGCTTATATTATAATTTAGATATATGACAAGCGAAAATAAACGCATACATGGACTATCAGTTCAGTATATTGAAATTTATATACGAGATATATTCAAATTACTCTTACGCATAATTGTAGTTAACTTGTTTTTACTTCACTAGTGACCCGCCCTGGGCTTCGTAGGTTGGCAAAGATTTAAGCTCGTGCATGTAAACTTGCTTGCTTAAAATATCACCATAATTTGTAAGACATTCCTTAGAAATCTAATGTATAAAATGTTAAAATTATTTGGCACAATAAGTTCTAAAAAATTGTATTTAAAAAATAATTGAAATGTTTGAAACAGTAATACGTCTATTATGAATTTTATATAATGTACACAAAAATTCTGCTCAGACTTTATGGTATAACTTTTTGAGTAGAACCATGTTGCCGTATATTATTTCCATAAACGATTTAAGCAAAGCACGGCAACATAGCTCTCCTGCGAATGCCTTTTTCGACTTTTTTGATATTCATAATTACAGCTCAAACTTTCCTTGTGAATCAGTCTGTCTATAAATTAAATCTAGAATGAAATCAATTTACTGAGAAAATAGTGTACATACAAACACACAGACGACGCGTATGACTTTGTTTTATAAGATGGGTTTATAATATTACTCTATGACGACGGAGTTTAAATCTAAAATTCGTAAAAAATTCAAAATTAAGACAACCGGACAACCACAGGTGCTTTTGAATGAATCGGTTTTATACTCTGTAACTCGCCTTTAACATCATTGATGGATTGAAAATAATAAAATTGTATGCTAAGTGGAGTCTCCGCGGTATAAACGCGATATTATTTTCTCTTCGCTATAATAAACTTATATATTTCAATTATTCTTTTTTAGACAGAACAGTAATTTGGTACACGTAAGTAAACGTAGGATATATAATGCGTAACATTTAAAGTAATTAATCGTCTGAATGGAACTAATTAAAATATTTGAATTTAAATTGAAAATTATTTCGTGGTTAAGGAGGCAATAAAACTAAGTGCATGCCGCGGCAGCCGACAATAACCCTCATTCCAATAAATATACTTGAGTCACACTATTGCGTATTTAGTGGAATGAGATTTATTAAGAATTGAACATACACCAAAATATGTTCTGGGATGAGAATGTTGCATTTGTTAAATATTTTTTCGACTAAATTATAACAAAGGCACTGTCGTCAACTGTTTCACCACCAGTTAATAACTCTGGCAAGCTAATTTCGAAAAATTAATAAAATACACTTAAATCTAAATGAAAACATTCATATTTCTTTTTCTAATTTACCACTCTATTTTTGAAAAAAATGTTTTCAAACTTACGTAAATAGTGCGTTTAAGAAACAGACCATTCTAACTATTAACATAAGACGCCACAGCCAATGAAGATAGGCAGATAGGGGACTGTGGCCAATTTGCTGCTGGCCATTAACAAAATGATAGTAAAATTGCCATTATGTGGCTAACCATCCCCTCGTGCTGTCGTTTAGTGTAATTGAATGATCTTAGCGTATCGAGCGTAGTGGCTTCAATGAAAATGACCTCTGACCCAAAGTCTTAATCATATTATAAAACATATTTAGATAAAATATACAATTAATTTGATGTGGCATAAATTACTAACAAACCATCAACTTCACTAATCTACATCTAAATACAATATCATAAATACAATCCATTCCACGGGTTATCAGACTAGCTATCGGTTCGTGGACTGCTTGGATTCGAACGTAGTTCACTTTTGCATCGTGTTTATTTTTATCTCCACAAGGACCAGTTTTATTTATGTATTTTTATGTAGATAAAAACTAACACAAGTTACTAGAAATATGATATGAACATTGAATACGATATTTGTCTGTACTCTTATAATTTCACGAAAGGGAAATATTATAGGGCACAATTGTAATTTGTTTACAGATCATGTCGAATTCTTGTTTAAACAAAATATTGGAATAGTACATATTTCCTATTCGCAAAAGATAATTTGTGGACGGAGAATCTATATTTTAGTAGTTTTATTTAATTAATGGAAAAAATATGGCCGAGTTTAATAAAAATTATTCGAGTGCCGGGGGTAATTGTATGGTTTTTCGCCCTCATTATCAGTCAAAATAGCAAACCGATACGGAAGTATTTTAAAATTACAATATAAAGTACTTGACTATACTTACTAAGTATTGTCATATTTAAGGACTAGCAGATATGTGAAATGTATTGAAATTATGGAAGTTAACATAGAAAATAAATTCTTTTTTAGTTTTGTCTTGGGTTTCTTATTTTAGGCTGATGATTTTTCAGCTGCGTCGTACGATATAAAAAAAAACTTCTTGCCGATATGTACTCTCCGCGATGCGATGTGTATACCGCGCCAAGTTAATTTCTATAGTACTTATTTACCACTAACTTGAAAATTATTTTTCTAATTGGTAAAAAAGACGTTGAATTGGAATTCAGATTATCATAAACACTGTTATAAAGCAATTTTGCTGAGAACTTGAGGGAACAAAATTTTACAAACTATTACACGGCAATTACAAGGAAAAAACCAAAGGATTAAATACCTAAAGACCTTGTAATAACAAGGAAAAAACCGAAGGACTAAATAAATTAAGTAAATAATTTGCTGATAAAGTAATTTTTTTTATAACATAGTATTATTTCTATATTTTTCAATAATATTCATCATTGCCCTAGCATGACATTTTACGCCATGGCGCACCGTGGGATCCCGGTTTCAATTCCCGATCACTCGGCGAGCAGAACTAGGATCATGTCCTGATCGGCGATTAGAGATTGTTCTCGGATCGATAATTGAGCCATATGAGAGCTTGTATCCATTAAAGTACGTACGTAAATAAATACTATAAATTTGAAAGAAAACTTGTTTTGATTATCGTGATATATGCATTGCCATAGTGGTATATGTATTGGATTAGATTTGTTCAGTTGATCATACTAGTAAAATAGTGTGTTTTGATGTACGTATATTTAAAGAAAATTGGTCTAGTTCCAACAAGGATGTAGACAAATAGAAATATTTCAGCCTAAAATATATGAACAATATGTAAATGTAAATTCCTCATTTTTACTATTGAGGGTATTTACTATTATTTATTTAAAATAAATTTTTAATTCTAGCATCTGATAAATAACTATGTTTACCTATTTTATTATCGTCATTTCAGTTATTATAATAACATATTTAAAATCAGTATTGTACTTTTCCAAATCATCAGTGGAAACTCTTATCCAACACCATCATACGAGCGTAGTAAAATGAAAATGGGGTCTCATCACATTTGACAATCACTTTTTCTAATAATCAGTAACAGTGACTATGAGAGTAATAAAAAAAATATAGTGAAAGGGCAAATTTGCAAAGGAAATCCAATAAATAGACCATATAAAATACAAAAATATAAATAATTACGTATACAACCGATGTGTGTCATAAAGAAGTCAAATGAATTCAAAATAAAGGTTACACACAATAGTTTTTTGACAGTAATTCTATTAAAATAAAACTATTATAATATTGATATAATTATCAAGTAAATTTAGGACACCTACAAAAATATGTCTAAATGTAAATATTGTGACCAGTAAAACTATCCCAAATAGTAGTAATAACAATAGATTGAATATAAAAAGTCGGATTATAAAATTAAGTTATTGTAAACAATAACAACAATAAATATCAAATAAAAAACGTCCTAATTATTATATCAGTAACAATAATGTTAATAACAATAATAGTTGCAAAATATTTATTTACTAGCTGAAACTTCGTTCACGGTATAATAAGATTTTTCCGTAAGCATATAATTCATTACGCTCTTGAAACGAATGCTTTCAAGCAATTTATTAAAAAAATATTATTGCACACATTTTTTACCATGCTTAATTCTTAATGGCATGCCTATACTACAGGAAAAAGGAAAAATGTTAATCGGAATCAACTATATGTATATATAATTCCACAGACCCCACATAATTCACCAGTAAAACGTCATAGAAATCATTTCAGCTACTTTTGCACAACACGAAAAAAATAAACAGGGTCGTAGAACATTTTCAAAACAATATGGTTGTGTTTTGTTACTTTTATTATGTGCCCCTAAATTATTTTTTCATAAACATATTCAATGTACAAAGAGGCCGATTCTATAATTTTACTTTATGTGCAGATTATTGGTAAAGATGGTTTTAATAAAATGTAAAGGATGGTTTTAAATAAATAAAAAATAAAATTAATATGCACAAACAAAAACACAGAATGAATTTTGCAGAAACAGGTCACGGCATACCGAAACTACAAAGCATACCGTAACTAAACTTTCCTCTAATATCTACGCTCTGTTTAATATGCCAAGATGCGGTAAATGTTCAAGAAGCTGGCAAAATACGCTTCGTTGAACTGAATATTACTTCGCTATAAAGATATTCTTCATATTCATCTTGGATCTCAATGAAAACTTTGTGGGTTTCGGTTAGAAACAATATTATCATAATATTGGCAAAATAATGTATGTAGATGAATAAAATGATTTGAAACAGCGCACTGTATAATGTAGAAATGAAAACGTAAATGTAGTGCTACATAATTTTAGTTAAATAGGGATTGAAAATATCCTGTATGGGCTGCTATAATAGCAGCCATTATTTGAGTAGCAAAATCATAAAACAATATAGCGTGTATTTTAATATCAAATGCGCATAAATATAAAATGCATCTTAACTCACACTCTATCAATGTTGGTTTTTTTAAATCAACAGTCTTTGAATATGAATTATAGCATGCATATGTGTAAGTATATTGATTATGAATATGATAAATAAACACAATTATATGTTAGTTAATTTTCTATGTACTATAAAGCCTCCTCATACTAGATGATTCTACCCAAATTTGAATAAGGTGATAATATAAATTCGATCTGCAACATAAAGACAAATATAGAAAGGAGCGAATGAGTGAATATTAATGAGCTGTGAGAAATTGGACATCCGATAAAGTTTTGCTAGTTATATTAAAGTCAGTAGATCTAAAATTTTGCTTTAAATTAGAAGACTCAACTGAATTTACCAGACTTTGAAATTTATTTCATATGTGGCAGTTGAATATTTTGGATTAAATAACCATTTTTTGGTATAGAAACCTATTTGGTCTGGAATATAATTTGTTTTGTTGTATTCTTATTCTATTCTTCTATTATGGTTAAAGCTAGGAAAATATTTAACAATTGAATGCAGTGAATGGAAAAATATAACGTGGTGACTGTTTTTTGATTTATTCCAATGATTGATTTCCCTTCAATGGAAAATGAGGGGACCTACAACAATAAATTAAAACTAATAAAGTACTTAAGTGATGTTTGTTAATATGGTACCTTACTTATTAAAAAAAAACTTTTGAAGGTTAATATTTTATTTTTGCGTAATGTAAATTAAACGTGATAAATGGGACATTTATGTAGAAAATATTTTGTAAATCGTTGCCCAATAAAAGTTTACTAACACCAACTAAATATGTCAATCATTCACCGAGAAACATTTCAATTAATTCCTGTTCCTAAGTTTATAAATTTCATATTCTTACTTTTAACATAACGCACAGATTTATCTTGGACTATATAGCATCGAAGCATCGAAGCTTAACACATATTTTTCATTGATTTGTCTAAAAATTAGTGGAAATACAAAAGTAAAAATGTTTACAGTAAAATTTTTAAGAGTTTAGGAAATCACAAGCTATTTACAAGGAAATAAATATTATTTCTTTATTACGCTTTTTAATGTAAGGAAAATAAAATGTAAAGTCTGATCGATCAACGTAAAACTCATTCGGGGCAAACGTATAAAATTTATATGGACAATTCCGAAAATTATTTTAAATGAGAACCCGGACGCGGTTGAATTTGGAAAGAATTCGAGTTTGCATTGTGAGCCATGGCTTGTGTAGTTTAAAGCTATAAATTAATTTTGTTATATTAGTTAATTGTGATCCGATTTGTGGACATGATGTTTTTAAGGATCTGTACCTTAAAAGGTAAAAAGAACTCTTTTAAGATCACTACCTGTCCGTAGGGTGGGGCTAATAGACCCATTATTCACTCTGAAACTTATAATTCCTAAAATCGAGCAAAGTTATTGCAAGAAATTTCACACAATTCAGCTTAACATCCAAACACATAGAAGTGCGATTATTTATTTGGTTTGGGAAAAAAATTGCATAAAAGCTGAAGATGAATTCTGAACTTCTTGCCCCTATAGCGGGGTAAAAATTCCGAGGCACGGGGTAAAAACTACATTCGTTGTAATGGCTAATTAACAAGGTAATTACGATCATAAGATTAATAAAATTTCATTATTGTAATATCCATATGTTTTATTATTATCATAGAACTTAAAAAAACATAAACCAAAAACAATTATGAACTAAACCCTAAAAGGAAACATGAATTGTTTAAAAAATCTAATGGGTATCAGTTAGTTTTATTTAATCATTATCGCTATTGCAATTAATGCAAACAAAATTAAATTTTAAGTTAGAGCCCACACACCGTTCATGTGCCCAGAATTTGCACGATGAACATTGGATCCACTTCTCGCCTGATTTGCTCTCTGAATAAGATTCACAACATATAATACAAAAATACTCTACTTCAGAAGAAGATGCTACTTCCTCTTCAGTCTTATCTTTAGGGATTTTCTTCTTTACTGTCATTTTCTACTTATGTACTTTGGTTAATTTAAGTTTTTTCACTTTACCCTTTTCTTGTTCTTTCTCTAAGGCATATTTTTCAGGCGTGTCAGTTAGGATGATAGCTTTGCGGCGTTTTCTGGTGCTTATAGGCTTATAGGAAAAAATCTCTCTTTAGAAGTAAACGGCTGAGGAGTTAATGCTCTTCGTTGATCTATTTGTAATGGCTGATTTTCATCTAGCTCATTTATAAGTGATGGCCTATTTTCCGCTTTATCAATAGCACTGGGATGGTCAGTGACATTACTCGGACATAATCCGAATCTGTGAATATTTCATGATTGAACGGTTTTATCCCTGAGGCCTGAAACCCCTTGACAATATTAACAGGTGAGAGAGCCATCGGTAATGCAGTGCGAACAAGTGATGGGATATTATATATTGACAAGGTTTTTCCCGGATTGTTTCTCATCCAAGAATCTTGAGCTCCATATAAATAAGTTTTGAACGGACCAAATACGGAAACGTCTAGGGGTTGTAATTTGTGTGAGCAATGGGGTGGAAAATATAACATAACTACGCCATGTTCCTTTGCCAAATCAAGTGTTTTCACACACAAATGTGACGAGTGGTTGTCCAGTAGAAGAAGAATCGGAGTGTCTTTTGATGGTCTTACATGTTGGATGAAATGCTGTACGAAGCAATAAAATTCTTCATCTGTGATCCATCTGCTTGGATTAGCTTTTCTAATGCAATCTGGTAGGCCATTATGAACAAAGTGGTCCTGATAATTTTTCCGTAGAAAAATGAACATCGGGGGGATGTGAGAACTTATAGCCGAGACTGCTACTACAAGAGTGACGTTAGTACCTCTTTCTTCAGATGTAACAGAGCCAACGTTTCGTTTGCCTTTTGCAGCAACTATCTTTGTTGGTCTCAACACTGTTTATACCCCAGTTTCATCTACATTCCAGATTGATGAAGCTGGGAATTTAAATCTGTCCAATTTATTAAAATAGTTTTGCACGTTGACACGGTTGAATGAAGTTGCTCTACTGAGACTCGTGACTTCAGGTTTTCGGATGGATAACGAGGAGTTCCTTTTTAAAAAGGCCGTCATCCAATATTTCCCCACCATTTTAGTCTCTTTCCAGGAATCGGGTACAGCAATTGTGTACTTAATCACAGTCATATGCCAAGCGACGCACTTCTTTGGTTCTATTCCATGGAACACTTGCGCAAGCATGGATCAGTATTTGCATAAACTGTTCTCCTGTTCCTTAGTAAAAACTTAACGTGTTCGAAGATATCCAAAGATATAATGTTGGGATTGAGATATTTATATTGGGACTTCTTACCCACCGGACTTTTAGCCCCGCCCTACCCTACAGTAGTTTTCATGGAAATCTGAAATTTGGCACAAGCATAATTATCCGCGTATTCCACAATAATTAACACTCAAAAATATTCATGTGTAAATTTTGGAGGGGGCAAATGAAAAAATATTTTTTTTTACCTTCTTGTATATTGTGGAACATAAATTATAAGAAGGTTGTCTCAAATCAAACTCTTTGATCATCGTTTTCAAACGCTTTGATCTTCAATCTGGGAAATTATACGGCAGCAATTTTTAAACACAGTAGTAACATTCCGAAAAATAAAAATGATTAATGTACAAATTATGTATGATCGAGCAAAAGCAATTGCATCTTATGACGAGGTGTCTTTCTAGAATAATATCTTTTAATACTCATAAATTAGGAAAGTTTCAGTACACTGGTTTTTCTGTAATACTATCATTAAATGTATGTACGAGCCTAAGTTTATATTTTTTTATTATAGAGCACTTCTTGATTATATAATATAACTTCCTAGTTGGTGCATTTTGTAATTGTGACATGCTGAAATCGCATCCTCTTACTCGAAATAAATTAAATTAATTTTCGCCTTTCTCATAATTACATATCGCAAAATATTGAATAGCCTAAGTAAGCGACGTAATACTGTAATAATAGTTGAGTTAAACATTATTTAGAAAGGTTCCAATAGCTAAGTTATACAAGTAAAATTATTTTTTACCCTAATCAAAGTATAATTAGAGTAAAAAAATAGTTCTACTGTATTGTAAAAGGCACTTCTTTTTCAAAGTCAAGAAGTGACAAAAATAATTTATTCTTTTCATTCATTTTACATTCCACGTTTTTTTTTAAACAATGAACACTCGTTATAGTAGTAAGTATAACAGTATATAAATTGGATGAGTAATGAAAATAAGAATAACTAGACGCGTTTCTTTTTTATGTACGTATCGCAGCTAGATTTGATGAACGACAAAAAATATTAACGACGTTTACACGTGATAATTATAGCAAACCAATATAATTAAATGCAAAAAGTGAAAGAAAACCCTGCGTAGAAATGTTGAGAATAGATTTTAACGTTTATTAAAATACTTCTTTTTAAAATAATTTACTTTGATTAAAATTAAGTACTAAAACTGTACAATTTCACTTAAAGTTTTATTTATATTGCTTCAGTTTGTACTTAAAAAATAATAGAAGCTAAAGGAGGAAAACAAATTGTAACAATAAGTACAAAATTAGACCCTGATTCATCTTTCGAACGTAAGGCAATAAAACTTAAGGAATAATATAAATTCAGCATTTCCCTCCAACACAATAGTAAAATTAATTTGTTTTGGTTTTTATTATCGCTTTTTTACAGACATAAATAAAAAAAAAATATAGAATGAGACATACTGAATTAACATATAAAAAATAAGAATGTAAATACAAGTACAAAGTTGCTTATAAAGTCGTTTTAATCTTTTCTTTTATTGTATATACCATCCGTCTATAGTTTTATTTTATCTCAGTTACATTTATTTCGATGTAATCATTAAAATATCATTTATCAAGTAACAAATATCTCTCTCGTAACATTTGTTTTTTAAAATTGTTTATTAGTGCTCTGTTTTCGTAATGCACATATGAACTTTTTTTTATGTACACTCATTTTATTTCGAGAGCATCTATAATAAGAATAGTTGACAATCTAACACAGGTAGAAATTATATTGACAAAATCTAACACAGGTAGGAATCTAACACAGTCGACAATCTAACACAGGTAGGAATTTATATTAAAATAATTAATTAGCTGTAAAAATTACATCCGCCGCATAGTTGAATCCAAACAAAAATCATTTTTAAACTTGCTTCAGACTGAACCAAATGGTGGCAATGTTTTAATTAAAATATTGTATTTGTATGCGAATGAGGTTTTATCACTGAAATTCTAAATTAGTGAAAAATTATTTCCTAGAAAAATTTTACTATTCGTCTTTACTGACGGGATAAATTGTAAAAATAAAAACAACATGACGTACAGGCACCATTTTTTTCAATAAAATATGCCTCTTATTCTTAAATGTGATTCTCTAAGAAAATAATTCTTTCTGATTAGATATGCAAATTTGTCAGTAATTTTTTTGTAAACGGTTGAGAATTGTCATATAATTTTTTAACATTTTCTACTTTATTTTATGTACAAGATCATCTGTATGAGTTAATATACACGTTTTTCTTACACTCTTTACGCGTGTACCTAGTGGGAAATTAGCGTGTGAATTATTAATATAGGTGATCCTTTCATCACATTTGCTTTATTTGGTGCGCGTTTCTGTATAATCTTGTACATATTGTTTTCCTTGAAATCGCTACATTAACATTGATTTTATGATAAAAAGTTGAGAATGTTTATATACTCTTTTACCATTTTCTACTCATAAAACTGGGTCAAATTCATCAATACATGGCACGCGGGTATACCGATGTAATATATGAAATATATGTCATTCTTAAACCGCAAAATGCGATACTTTTCCCGTTACAATTAAGTAATATCAAAGAGACCGTCGACTGGTAGAAGCTAATAAGGTATTTAAAAAAATTAAATTCTATAAATGTTAACTTCATTTTCATGTTTTAACTGAATAGAAAATTGAATATATTTGCGTTAATTTTGTAGAAATTCATTATTAACAATTAAATGCAACGAAGTGTTGTAGTATTATTTCTACTAGTATTATTTCTTACTCGTATCTTTCTAGTATTATTTCTATTTTACTATTTAAGATAGAATCTTTGCTAATAGATGTTGTAATACAACGAAACCTAGGTCGTGGTAAAGAACTTAAAGAAAGTAGAAATAATACTACGTCACGTAGTTTCATTTAATCGTGAATAGAAAATAATAAAAACAAACTCCAAACTGAGAGAGTTCATGGTTTTTTTTTAAAATGACCTGCGTAAAAATTTTTCAAGCCACCTCGGCACACCTCGCCACTTACATTTAGAAAAGCAAAAGTGTGTGTTGGCTAGTTCTCATAATAGTACTATTTAGCGATCCTAACCCGATGCTGAATTAACCTATCGTGTATTCCGAAAATTATGTATAGACATGCTTAAAACAAATTGGGGACATTACATATATGTGACATATATGTGGTGATATAAAATTGACCTAATTAAACCTAATCAGTTTGATGAAGACATCAGACTAAGTCTTAAATACGTACGGAGGTAAGCTATCAATATCGGGACCTAATTTGGCTGGAGCTGCTTCAAGGTGAGCTTAACTTCAGAACAGTTTACTCTTAGGATATGCAAGAGAGATACACTGTTTCCATTAACAAACCGTGTCATTTCTACAATGTTGTGTATAAGGTCATTGTTCAGAAACATTGATTTCAAATATTCCATAAAATACTTTTGGCCGTCTCGCCCGAGTGCGCAATATCATAGTCGCAGGAAGTTGTTAATCGGAGCGCTTTTACCTAACGCGCATCCAAAACGTTTTTCTTTCAGACTTGTTAGCTTCTATTTTTCATACCTAAGCCAAAAATGAAATATTTCATGATAAAATGTTGAGTTTTATATATAATTTTAAAAAGTTCGGTTTACGAAAATCTCACTCGCAGCTAACAATCGCCGAACCTCCGACTTCGTTTCGTGAGATGACGAATTTATGCACATTTCCAGAGGAGGATAATATGGATTGAGAAGAACTACGCCCTTAGGTGCCGTGAGCATACTTACGCTATCTTTAGCATAATTGATTGCACATAGCACCAAATAAAATTCCTTCCGTTAAAATAAACAACCTCATAATACTCTTGTAATTGAAAATGCGACATGAAACACTTGAAATAATTCACGATCAATTGAGGTAACCATACAAATTAAAATCACCATAGACTGCAATATTTTCACGAAAAGACAGACCCTTCCAATCAAGTTAAAGAGTCCTACGAGTATAACTTGAATCACAAACACAGTGATAGTACGAAACCATTATAAAAACGGATGTCAACACACATGGGTTGACATTCGTTTTATAATGGTTTCCGGTTACCGGCATCTAATGAAGTCAGTTGTAAGGGAGTGGGTCCTGCCAGCACGCCGCAGCGGCTGCCTTCTTGGTTCACCCGTACTACCAATAACCCACTGACAAACAATTATGCTTTGTTTATATACTCACTTAGCCTTATTTTCTTTAATGCGAACAAATGTTATGGTATAGCGAGTACCCCCTCCGATAACCACTTTACTTTCTACGAAAATCTTGTAACATTTTGATAGAAAATATCAAGTTTACTCTCAAAGTGAATCTTACCAAAGGCCCATTTTACGTCGAAATCGTTACTTTTTTAAAGATGCATTTTTAGGCCAAGCATCAGGTTTAATTTATACATCATAGCCCGACTTGGGCATAGCGGTTTTAAGTGACGCATAGTTGCTTTTTGTGTTAAACTTTATTGCTATGCAGGTTGCTTTTGGACATATCGTTTTAGTATACTCTCTAATTTTTCTCATTTTTACTCTCATTTCAGAAAATTCTAAATAAAGTTTTTTCCTTCTATTTATTTATATAATTAAATTTCTCTTTACTGATTTTCTGTAAAATTTCTTTACACTCTAGCTTAAACTGAAAAAGTCATGAAGCTGTGTCGTTTCGGGCATCACCAAATTTTAAGGGTTTTAACTTTAGAATTTGGAAATAGAACTTTAAAAGCCGACAATTTCTTATGCAGATACGTTTTAACTCAGGGTTCTGTATTATTTAAAGGTTGCACGTATTTGAATCATACCCATATTATGATTAATTAACGCTTTCCAGTTTCGCGTAAATACCGGAGGTTTCGAACTCCAATGGTAGGACCTATAATTTATTTTTTTTTCTATATGAATTTAATGATTAATCATAATATTAATAACACATTATTATTTTTATTTATTAAAAAGCATAAGAATTTTTTGGTAATAAATTTGCGACCACTTAACCATTTTTAGAGAAAATATTTGCTTGAATTACCTTTGTTAGATTTAATTTGTTAAGACGTTGAAAGTTCTGTTAAAAAAGGAAAAATTGCAAATGACCTTGGGGGTTTTTTTTAAATCCTACAAAAATAAATAATTTCTATTTCTTCATTTTAATTGTCCTCTTTTTTTGTGAAAACTAAAAGCATTTACCGACAGACTATTATAGCAACTGGTCAAGAAATATGTTACTTGAAGTCTGTGCTGCAAGAAGGAATGGATATTACGAAATTTTAAGAGTTAATAGTTGCTACGAAACCCCAAAAACCTTTGTTTCAACTAATTTACTACAATAAAATAACTTTTATCAGATATATGGCTCATATGATATAAGTTTCTAGCAAAAATTACAGAACAAATACGATTTTTCTCAGGTTTCCTTTTTTCTCTATGGAACAAAAAATCTTGGACATTTTAACTTCTGACCCACAAAACATTTATACCAATATCTCAAATATTATTGTACTTGTGTGTTAAATAAGACCTTTACAACAAGAAATTTATATTTACTTATGATGTAAATCGTTTCAATAAAAAATGGGCTAATCGCTAAAGTAACTAATCAGCTATGATATGTATTCCTTACACGTTCATATTTAATCATCGTCAAGAAATCATGTTTTATGTAAAATAGTTGCCCGCCAAGCAAAATTAAATAAATATTACTTAACGCTAAATCAGATATTTTGATTCTACAGTCTTTGATAACTT
Source organism: Druceiella hillmani (assembly GCA_039881145.1). NCBI lineage: Eukaryota > Metazoa > Arthropoda > Insecta > Lepidoptera > Hepialidae > Druceiella > Druceiella hillmani. Next base: position 461,775 of record JAYKKI010000044.1, read on the forward strand.
GTTAATTTTTATAAATTCCTTATGCGGACGCTTTACAGTCTTTTTTATAGGTATTTATTTTGGTTTGCATACTGACTTTTGGTTTTCCATTTAGTTTGGTTTCTTTATCTTTCCTACCACACAAAGTATTTGAAAAGTACTCGATATATAAAAGAATAAATGACTTTATCATCTATTACTTTCATAAAGTATATTTTTTTGCAATTAGCTTTAAACAGTCATGTTTTGTCTAGAAAAACATTAAATAGTTTACGTAAAATATTTCTACATTGGTGATTCAGATTTGCTGCCTAACTTACTTAAAATAATAACGATATCTCTATTGCCAAACACAAAGCTGGCTCACTCGAGCCGTGAAAAAGAGAATAACCGTCAGATATTAAAATATTCAAGCAAGTGTTTGCAGTCAGGAACTCGTTTAAATGTTTGTGTAATGTCGCAGAAGAAAGGCTAAGTCCAACTTCTATTCTATTTGTGCTTACAAATCATGTTTTTTCACTCGAGCAGGAACCATTTTCATTTATAACTCACTTATTTCATATCAAATTGCATTTCCAGCACTAGCTGTTAGGAGCTGCTTCCGTCTTCATAGACTATAACGGTCGAGCACATCGAGCGGGAAAGTAGCCGCTTACGTGGCCGAGGTCGAAATTTGTCATTTATTTTGCCCAGAATGTAGTATCGACCTCAATCTTATTTAACATCTGTGGGATATTCTCATAAGGTGCCTTAGAGCTTTATATACAACACCATAGAACATCCGAGGCCTTAAAAGAGCTATAACGTCAATTTGGGGGTGTTTTCTCCATGAAATAATTCAAAACTTCATCTAGGACATGTAACAAAGGATTACATCAACAATTTTTTCAAAAGGAGGTAATACTAGATACTAATTTTTTTTATGACTTTTGTTAATTAAAGGATATTTTCACTTGAAGGCTCCGTTTTGTTTTGCTGTGACGAATATTTTGAAAACATTTTATTTTGTTGCATAAAATCTAATTTTTTTATACTTTTACTTAAACTAATCTAAAAAATCGTAAGTGACCCCTTGTTTGCAAAGGAGAAAAGTATTAATTAGTATTGTGTGTCTATTGTAAAAATGAACCTTCATGCTAACGTAAGAATGTCAGAAAGGACCCTTATCCTTGCAACAGATTCAAGTAAATGACCATGCTCCTCAAGCGAATGTAGTAAAATAAATCAATATATTTTCAGAGAATATTTTAAATACTAATAAAGTGGGAAGGTTCAAAGAGCCGCAGTACTGGACACAAACTTATTATGCAAATGGGACCCCGAGTAACGACAGGCGTCAAGTTGATCGCGTTGCTTGCTTCACATTGGAGCGAGTTTCATCTTCCACTCAAGATTGACAGGATAAAATAAAAAAGTTTTATCGAAAAAAAATTGATTTGATTTATTCAGTTGCTCAAATAGATCAAATTCAATTCCAATTTTTTTATTAAACTCCCAAGAACAGACCATTCTTTGCAGAATAATATTTTTTTAAATAGTTCGTTGAACTCGAATTTGTTAGTGAAAGTTGGAAAAGTAACTTTGTAACAATAGTTCGGGTTTATACGTTAATAAGGTTATCTTCACACAAAGTTGTTGAATTAACATTTAGTTGATGGAACCGCGTGGATGATTGTTGAGTTATTCCTTGATGTGGAATCCGAACAAATAGCTTTAGTATGACTCCTTATGTCACTGAAAAAACCCTACAGCATTAACTTCACGGATAGATCATACAGGAATGGACGAGATTACTACTGTCTAAATATTTTAACAAGTGAACTCTATAAATTAAATAAATAGAACATCAGTATGTAACGATAATTTCAAATAAATATTTTGAAATTTCTAATATTCAAATGTATTTATTCTGTCTTTTGTCTCATCCGTATTTATATAAACATTTAAATTTTATGATTGAGTTTCGCGCATTCTTTTCGATCATACTTAGCGTTCGATAAAATCGAAAAATGTAGACTTCACACTCTTAAATTTAGCAACAATTACCAAAATCATAAATAAAAACAAATGTTTTGCGTAAATTTGTATTTGGTAACACCTATTATAAAGCGTATATATAAGGTAATACCTATTATAAAGCGTAGCCACATGAATTTTTGGCTTTCTTAATTTTGATGTTGTTTAAAATCAGGGGTTTAATTTCAGGAAAAAAAAATTAAATATCAATATGCCCTTCGTTTTTCAATAGTCCAAAATTTTAATAGATACCCCTCAATTTTTTTAAACTGTCATTACACTTCCTATTTAATTTGTAACTGAAAGAAATCTGTGAAATATTTACATGGCACAACGGCTGTCATATTTGGACAAAAACGGCTCTCCGGCTTTTATTTCGGAGAAAATTTAATTATCTGTAAGAATAATACACGTAATTTGTTATAATACTTTAAAAAGTAAACTTTTTTAAGTAAGCACTCTTTGTACTGAAATGTTAAATTACAATCTCTTCATTTTAATTGGCTGATTGTCATAAAACTTAATTTTACCCCAAACTAAACAAAATCAACCAGTGAAAATTTAATAGATATTCCTTTAGCTGTTTTATACGTACTACTGAAATTTGTTTCGTACCTAAATGCCACTTCTACATTTTCATTATGCATATAGAAAATAAGATAAGAAACTTACTAAAATAATCAAGTTAAATATTTTGTAAAAATTCAAATTTTAAACAAATTGGGATAAAAAATTAAGTTTACATCGAATACAAAAAACATAAAAAAATTTATGTGCGGAAAACGATTAACACTGACGTTTGCCTTCAATTGCTTGCCTGATGGAAAAATTCACATGAGATCGTCTATTGATGGACATAGGTATATTATACGTCTTTGTCTTTATTACACGTCGAGTAGTTAAGTACTACTTTGTTGTTGTACTAATGCAATGGCCATGAATTTTTTAAATTATTAAATTCGTCTACCTTTCGATTAAATGAACCGATTACGATGAAGTAAAAGTGAAACATTATTTCAAGCTAACGCCTATCTTTTTGTAGATTTTCCTAATTACTCTATCCGGATTGGATTAATAGATTTTGCGTGGTGATTTCACAAACACAGAAACAGACGAACAATCGAAAATGCAAAAAAATAATTTAGAGTATTTTATCACTTAACCTTCACCACCTCAATAATTTTTTGCAAATATTTTCAATGTGCATACACGCAAAGTTGACAATATTATTATAAAAATAGATGAGGACCCAAGTTACAAGAACGATAAAATTGTTTTGTGGGAGTTTCAAATTAATGAAATTATTGACTGTATATTCAGTAGAATATCTCAATCATATTCAAAAAGTTTGACTTAATAAGATTAAATTTCATTTTCATATAAAAAAAATATATTTTGTATTTGAACATAGCAGGCAATATCATAATTTTTAGTAATGAGAGATGGGTGAATATGTATGTGCTTTACGTGATATATATTTGAAATCCTCAACCTGAGAAGAATTGAGATTTGGGTAACTTCAAACTTATCTAAAATAAAAAGAAATGTAGAATTTATTCTTAATTTTGCCGATAAAAGTAAATGCACGGTAATGCGCCGCACACTGTAGTAAAAGTAGGAAACCAAATTAAAAATATTTTTTAAAAAGCTTACCACTTTTTATTGATAAATATATCTTCTTATGTCTACTTCAGAAAATCGAAGTAATCGTAATTGGGAATCGTAACGTAAGGATGAGTTAAATGCAAAATCACCATTTTACATAAAAAAATGACAATTTAAATTACAAATAAAGAATTAGAATCACACTTTCCGAAATGCGATTTGAATCCAGATATTTATTGGTCCATATTGAATTGATAAATACTAATCTTTATACTACCTGCAATATCTACGTGTATATAATATATATATAATAGGGATATATATATATGTATATATATATATATATATATATATATATGGATATATATATATATATATATATATATATATACATACATATATGTATGCATATCTTGTTCCCATTAATTTTGATAATGCTTGTAAATTTCTATTCATGGATATATGAACATGCTGCGTAACTTTACAAATGCATCCAGTTTTTAATCACCAGACCATGTCGACATTAACAATAGGTCGAAACTTGTACTTAATATATTGAAATACCAATATATATCTCTGAGTTTTACATATGACTAAAATATACAGACTAAGATCGAATTATCAACCGACGTTAACTCGTTCACATAAATGAATACTCTGTAACTCGGCTCGACATTTGAGTTAAGAAGTTATGTAGCGAAGGTATTGCTTGGATATCAGCTTTTAGCTCCTAATTTAATAATGCAATTGAATAGGTTTTTCATGGTTGGAATGGAATTTCCTTTAAAAACGTTAGTAGTAAAATTATTAATGAAAATTATGTCTCCGCTTCTTGCGTAGCCGTTGTTATGTTATTATTTTTTATTTGATTACCATTATAGCAAAATAATATTTTTATCACAAAAGAGTAATTCCAAACACTATGCAAGATATAAAGTTGGACATAAGAAGTGAGGTGATAAAATTAGTGTTTCACATACATTTCACATTGATTTTAATTTAGCTTTACCGTTAATTTTGTTTCACTTTCATTATATTATCTATGTAATAGTTATCATAATAGAAGTATATTACTATTGCTTTATACTGGGGATTATTTTCTAGCATTTGTATTTTTTAATGAATATAACGGAATCCAAAATACATTACACATTAAACATTACAACGCATAGCCTGTTGTTTTTACACTCGTTTCGTCTCTAGAAGTTTACGTCTTGGAGACCGGTGTTACTGGGCCCGGTTCACAACAATAAAGACAAATAACTCTCAAACTAGAGCTACATATATTCATTTACACCAAAAAATTAAAACACACTCCACATTACGAGAAATGGTAAGCCATTTGGGTTAAAGGGAAAAAATAAGAGAGCTCGAAATCGATCAATTGGTCATTGCGTAAGCGTATTGCGTACACGCTATTGCACTTGCTCAGCTGATTTTCATCTTTTCAGAATTTGAATCATTTTATCTTAAAATTTCCACTCTTAAGAAGCGAAACTTTCTCCGGAAAATTAATCGATTCCCTTTTACTTATTAAGCGGCATTTAATTTATGAAAGCGGCATAATTGATGTTTCGATTCCCCAAATTAAAAAGTTTGCATGAATTTAAAATTTGAATTTTTCTACATAAATAAATACAATCCACTAAAAACGAATAGAACTTACAATATTCCTTAATACTTACACACTTATATTATTCCATAATTCCTTACACACTTTGGCAAATATAAATATATCTGGCTACATTTTGTTTCTAGACACCGGTTTCCGTGGATATTTCCAACAATGTCTCTAAAGCTATCTTACAATTCTAGAATATATAGGTATGAAAGTTTTATAACTTGATCTTTCAATAAATTTTTTTTACGTATTTTTTATTAAATATACATAATCTACGAAATGAAATAAAACATTTCCGATATCGACTCATTCACATAAATGCGTATTCGCTAACTCGGCTTAGATCTCAAGTATTTTAAAAGTTTAATCGTAAGTATTTTAAAAGTGTAAATGAAGTAATAATTTTTTAATTTTTTTTTAATGGTAATAATTTTAATATATGCTGGATAATAACCCTTTTAACAATACTAATACTTTCAAGTATCTGTGCCTAACATTTTCTGAGAAGAATGGCTATAACTGATTGACAAACGGATAGACACTCGACTGATATCGAAAAGATTCCGTTTTTCCTGTTTAGGTATGGTACCCTAAAAACTGCAGATCAATGGTATAGTATGGAAGCTGAAATGCAATGGTAAAAAATATAATAACTACCATAAACTTGCTAATAGATACATAGCTAAATGACCAAAAATCATCTGAATACTCAGCCTTTTCCATTTAATCACAACCTATTCCTTTGTACATCTAAGGAATTTAAAAATTACAATTGTTAACGTGAGGTAAGGTTTCCGATTGAGCTAAAATCATATTTTTCATGACAAGCACACATCTCCTCGGTAATCAGATACTTATACAAGTACAGATTCTAGTCTAAGTATTTTTTTGCTTTTATAACCATATCCTTACAAATCGCTTGGAATATAATTATGAAGTACTTTTAAATCTTGATTGAATCCTAGATAGTAATTAAAAGTAGTTTCTGGTGGCACTTATAGCACACATTTAAAAGTTTAATCTATACCTTTACGTTAAACTTTTATATTAACACAAAGAAGAGCATAATTATATGAGGCAGATGCAAAAAAATTATAAAATGAATAAAACCGGTCACGAAATATATATTATATCTGTCAATCTTTACTTCATGGTAATGACTGCTGAGGTAGAGCGACAACTTCTTGTACTATTTCTTGTATTTTTTATTCTGTAAATTAATAAACTGTTTTTACACTAATTACATATTTGAAGAAAATAAACAAGAATTAAATAGAGTGAGCGCCTTTTGTTTGAAACACGATTTTAATTAATGACAATTAGCTCTCTTCCCTTTATAATGTGTAGATTCTGTAATTTTAATAATTCATATATTTCAAATAAACTTTAAGAAATGGAATTAAATTTGTATATTTTGTTCGTTTTAAAATAATTTCTAATATTTGAAGATGTATTATATAAAGGATCTAAGGAAGATGTGCAATTTTTTTCTTGGTGAGAGAAATTAATTAGTAAATGAGTTAGAATATGATTATATTGTTTGTACAATTACCATAAATTGCCCAAGATAACTAAATTGTTTTATAAAACATAAGATTTATTACAAGTTTATAAACATTTCTTTGACGATAATTTTTTAATCCTTCCTATGTTGTTTGTCTTCTCCGATTTGTTTATTACGGGTGACAACTTTGAATGTGAGGCGTAAACTTACATGAGACAAAATTTGGGAAATTCCTTTCAAAGGTCAAAAAGGCAATATTTTCTTGCTTTTCTTTAAGATATGATTAAAAGAAATATTCAATATCTTTTAATTTTCTAAACCTAAAATTGTATGTGTTATTGGGTTTTTTCGTCGACTTAGCGGCTAATAATTCAACGTGTCAAACAACAACTGATAATGATATAACATCCTTTCAAGGTTTCATCATTATAACTGTGTCAAAATATTTTAGAGTTATGTGCGAAAAGTTTTGCAACCTACTATTATTTCTCTATTTAAACCGTATTTTTCCAATTATACTTATATTTTATATTCTTGGTATATCTTCCAATATTAAAGTATTAATTGTATGATCATACGTTCTGGTAACAATCGATTACTCTTTGTCTTTACTAAAATATGAAAATAATTCCAAAAATATTTAGTATTAATAAGCAATGAATTTTAGAAATTTTTAAACTAAACTTGTCAGTTTTAGTTACGATATCTGAAAGAATTGAGCACAAAATTATAGATGGAAATATCTTATGAGTATCAGTAAGATATCACCAGGAAAATAATAAATTTCACAGTTACTTATGAATTAATTCAAAATTCTTCTTTAGTGGAAATTTTTTGTGGTTAGTCAAGAATATTTAATTATTTCCTTAAATATAAGGAAGGCGTGGGGCCTTCCTTATATTTTACTTTATTACTTTTACCATAGGAGATCTAAATATGTTGTTCATGCATATGCTTTGTAGGACAGGAAACAAAAGCATTTGGATGGTTTAGAGAAGCATTGATATCAATTCTCTTAAGCTTTACTTTAAGTAAACAAAGTGATATATCAAACGATTGATTCACTGATGAGAAATAACTAAGATACAGGAAAACAAAGAGATTTAAAACTACTTTGTTTTTCTGTACTACTGCTTCACGTGTAGATTCGGTCCTGAAAAATCCTGAGAGATTTTCTCTTAGAATATTTTTTTTCTCTGACGCCCCACCCTATTTATATTTATTTGATTGAGCGATAATATTATGTTTCTATATTTATAAAAATACCTCCTAAACTGTTAGACTATCACTAAAGAAAGTAATGTAACACGAATACATCGGAAAGGATAATATTCGGGAAGAACATTAACTTCAAAGAAAATATCTTTCGTGGCATGCAAAATGTCATACGTGCTATAAACGTTCACAAATATCATACATTGTATAAAATATTTTTCACAATGCTTTTATTTTACTGAGCCCAAGTGATATTCAACGGCTTGATGAGTATGATATAAACTCTTTTCGGACGTTTATGTCCAATAAATTTATGCATATTAATGCAAAATTGGACCTCACTTGTTAAATGCCTCGGGTTTTGATCTTTTCTTTTCATTTTTGTAAAAATATCGTCTAATCTGAACTAATATCTCCTACCTTGAACAAACAAATTATTTTCTGTATTTATAGGTTTTGTAATATTCTAAAAAGTCACATTTGGCTCTCAAAACAATCTTAAATCTTTAAAAAAATTATTGAAAATAAGCGATATAATTTTATATAATATGGCGATTAAATGGTTTTTTATTATTTGTTTATATTTTTTCTCAGTTTTTCTCCGTAGTTTATTTGCGAAAGTTAAATTTCATTATTTATTTTTCTTTTGAAATGAAATTATGTAAATCTTACCAAAATAAGATGTCTATTGAATTTAACACATATTATTTGCAAACTTTAAAATACTATTAACACCTTTTAAATAAGAGGGCAAAACTCAAATTTTTAACAATCAGAATAATTTATTCACGTCAAAATCATCAACAGGTAAATTTCTTGATGAAAAAAATGGATCCTTTGTTCGTCAATCTAGCAAATAAGTTGATGTGTTTTACCTAAAAATCTGTAATACTTTAAAAAGTACTATTAAATATGAGATTTAAAAAGGAACTAAGATATATTTAATACAGATTATTCTATAATTTTATAATTTATACCTAATAATAATACATACACTTTACGTTAGTAAATATAGCAAACAAAATTGTCACGTGTTCATTACTGACTTGATCCCAAATTCCCTGAAGATCCACTCAAAATATTTGACTCATCATATTTCACTCTATATTTTCATAAATTTTGAAGTCACATTTAACAAATGTTTAATACCATTTACAATTATTGTAAATATAATCCTATATAAAAGAACATATTTGTTTCAAATAATTTCTAGAATAGTCTTTTTCTATAATTGACGAATAAAATAATATATGCGAGTAGCAATTTGTTATTATGAAATAGAAAATTATGAAAATGCAAACACGTGCATGTAATAAATTACTGAAGCTCCATAATTTTATAAATCTCATTTATAAAAAAAGATAGTTTGGCTTTAAGGGAAAAATGCCGATAACCTGTTGGCTTTCGATTTTTGTAAACGGGGTAGGATTTATATAAAATTCAACGTGTCTTGATTGGATATGAGAATATAAAACGAAAAAAAACGTTTAAACAAATATATTTAGTAAAAGTAAATGTGTCTGTATCCTAAACGAAAAAAAACGTTTAAACAAATATATTTAGTAAAAGTAAATGTGTCTGTATCCTAATTCTAATAAACCATTTGCACGATTTCATTTTACTATTCATTATATCACTACAAAAACATCTTATTTTATCCCGTTTTTAAGATTAAAAAAACTATGAATATATTCCGTTCTATACACCTATCGTTCATCCATTGAATACAATTAATGGATAGTTTATAAAATTAAAAAAAAAATTTAATTTATTTCCACGTTTTATTATGCTTTTATATAAAAGTAATGACAAAGAAAAGGGAATTTAATATTTTGGATGTAAAAATAAAATTTTGGGAGATAATACAAAAAAAAATAAAAGAAATAAACACAACAACATATTTTCCAGTCTCATGTCTAATGAGACAATAATCAAAAGCCTTCAGAATATTTCGCCTCTGTTCAGCATAACTTTTCCGTTGAACATTAAGAGGTTTCAATCGCTAAGAGGGAGAAATGCAAATTAGGGTAAAAACGTTCAGTGTCGTAGAAACGAAGCGTCTGCTGAATAATTATGAAGCGTCTGTCCCTCGCGTCCGCCCTTGAACCGAGCACTCTACACCTGTATGACTTTAGAGCAATTCTGATTCTGTTATAAACAACGCTGCCTTCAAATTATTACTACTGAATCTATTTTTATTATCAATAATAAAATATATTGCGAGTTTTCTTATTTATTATTTATATGTTTTATGTTATCGATAACCTCTCAACGGAGTAGAAATTAGAACAGGTAAATAAAGTAGTAAATAAATATAATTAAGTCTAAATTTTTTATTGAAACATATTTGCTTCATATATTTTATTTAATTACGTATATTTATGCACATACTTATTAAGAAAGTTGAAAGTCACTATTTGCGTAATATCTTCAAATTACTGCATATCATAATATTAGAAGTAATTCAATTATTATACGCTGTAATAGTAATTTAATTATTATATATTTAGGTATTAGAAAAAGCATTGAAAAATTATGTTCAGAAAAGACAATTTTAAAAACACCTTACAATGAATGCTAATTCGCGTTACTTATGTTTAAATTATTATGTTTTAAGAAAGTAGGAGTGAGAATGGTGTAACTGAATACTTCATTGGTTTTTTACTATGTTTATGGAACAAAAGTTTAATGATCCTTTTTCTAATACTTTCATTTCCAATAACAAGAAAATGACATTTTCAGATAATGTATTTTTTTGAAATAAATCGCCATAATTATTAACATAATTTTAAAATATGATTATGGATAGAATCATTGGGAGAAAGGATTTACTTTTGGCTATTAATCCACTCATTTTGATTTTGACTTTGCAAGTAATAATATGAGAAAGTAATCAATATTCTAAATTATATCCCACGTTCATGAATGTGATTCCAACTACCTAAGCCATGTGTGAAATATATAATTTATATGAACTTGAATAAACAAGTTTTCCAGAGAATATTTTCTAATTTCCATAACTAATTGTTATCATGATGACTATTAATGTTATTTTTAATTTTTGGTATTAATTATTTTTGAATAAGTTACGACATGAACATTTTCATAAGAAAAAAAACAGTACAGCAAGAAATATTTATTTATAATTACATTTATTATTTGTATTTGATATTTTTCCATGTTCCGATGTATAATGCACACTTTAAATTGTTTTCATGTATTCAAAACTTCTACACCTTGTAAATCAATCTGAAAACTGTGCAGTTTGGTTTTATAAACTTATGTTTTTACTTATGAAAGAAAAATATAATTAATAATAGTTATATTACTATTACTTCTGATTATATCATAATAATAATGATTTAATTATTGACCAACTTCATTTGAAAGAAAAATTTCACGATACATTAATTTACCTTAGTATATAACAGATTTTGTTTTCGACTAGTTAACAGTCGGCCCAAACCGATAAATAAATTCTGAGAAATACAAAAACTATCAAATGGCTACTGGGTGTAAATGTGATTACGTGTACCTACGAATTATGTTATCATTTATTGACTGCCGTCTGATGGAAATCATAAATCAAACTGAAGAACCATCCTTTAAAATATTTAGGTATTTAAAATATTTAGGTATTAAATATACTAACATGTTCGCAGAAGATAGTGACGAGCAATATCTACATAGATAGGATTTACGAATAAGTAAATTAAAAAATAAACTGATAATTACATTGAACATGGTAGCTACCAACATCGTGTTGTAGATAATTTAGCACAAGATGTAGTCACTATGTTTAATGACCACCATATAATCGATATACATTCATAAGCCTTCATGTTCCAGTGCCGCTGTGTTCAGCGACATTCACCTTAGTGGTTCAATATCACACGGAGTTCGTTATCGGGAGTGGAGCGCGGGCATTACGTTAACGTCGACTGATCCCGTTGTTAGGTTACAAACTTTAACTGATTTCAATATTCCGACATATCTGGTAAATGAATGACTTCCTTGTGAAATTAACGCCACGTTATATGTACGAACATATTATAAACGTACGAACGGAAAATACATTGTACATTAAAATGGTTATAACGATTCACTATACATATTAATAAAAACAATTTTACTTAAGTATCCAAGTTGTAAATCCGTCCAATAGGTAGTGAAAGACATCTCTTTCTATTAAAATATTAATTAATTGATCAATATTTTCAATAAATCTAATTTTTCTCACCTTTATATATATTAAAAGTGAAATATTTATATATTACTATTCTGAAGGGAAAAAATGAAGTACTAACCTAATAATGTAACATGAAGAAAAATATTATTGCCACAGAAAGTAACAGACTAACACTTACAACCACTTTTACACTTGTTGTTTCTACATTATTAACACTTAAAGATAATTAAATGCCTTACAACGGGCAGGTTTACTTTAATGACGGTCTACTATTTATCAGCCCGCTAGGTGATTGCCAGCTAAGGAGAAACTCTGTCAAACGACCGCTCTCTTTGTTACCGACGATGTGTTAATATTTTCATCCCGGTCTCATTTCTCAATTTTCATTGATCATCGGTCGACATGTTAAAATGAAATTAAATTAAGGGGCGAGTGCATTTTTCGTTTAAGGTACATCAATGAAACTATTGAACCTACCTCTAAATATTTAATTAATCAAAATAAAACTGGAAGCTTTTTCTGGAACATTATGACATAAATATAGTAATAATACTGCATAAGAAATTCGAATCTCAACTTGACGGGAAAAAAATACGGTAAACGTTACTGTTCTTTCTCTTAATCTTATTGTTCTTTCTCGAAAATAAATGCTCGAAATATGTGCGAATGTTGTTGTTGTATGTTGTTACATTTATACTAGTTGTGCATATTCATTTTATAATGCCGACTTATTATTTCAGGCCATATATCACTTTCATATTCCTAAATATATTAGATTTAATTATACATTTATATTATGCACGTTAGCATACCGTCAAGTTTCGTGTCGCACTACCGAACTCTGCACTTTACGCGAAAACTTCTCCATTAAATTCTGCAAGTCTAAACAATAGCTGGGGAAATAAATATCAGGTTATAACATAGTCTAAATTTCAAGTTTGCATCCAAGTAATTTCCATGATATTTGACACCAGAATCATCAATTTCGTAACTCGTTCACCACTCGATTACCAATTATAAAAACCTATAAGTTACTTCAAGAACAGTTACAAACTTGAAATTTGACATACATGCATGTTTAGGAAACCAATAAAGAGGAAAGTACGATATTTGGGAATTCGTGGCTGGAAATAAAGAAAAAGTTCTTGTCAGTTAATTTCAAACATACAAAATAGGTTTCTAGGACTCATACATGCATGTTAACAGAACGCGTGGTTCTATAAGAAGTCAATTTAATTATGACTTGCCAGACCATTACTTTTAACTGTCATATCTTCACATCTTCATATATCTTCACAACTTCACATCTTCACAACTATCATATCTTCACATCTTAAATAACCAGGAAATTTGATAGCAGTCATATGGACTTGTTGAATTTAATATTCAAATAACGTCAAGGTGTCAAGGATTATGATTAAAATATATGCTGATGGACCAAATACCATGGCCATTTTGGGTTTTAGGGAACTCATAAAAAATTAACTATATTAATTTAATGATTTTTTTTATCAAAGTCGACAAGTTGTTTTTCATATGGTAAAATGTTTAAAATGTGCATTAGTAAAAATGTAAACGCTGCAATAAAAAATTGACGTGAACAACGTAACTATATAAAATAACAATCATTTTTCTATGTCATTTACTACTTATGATCCTTACATTTCCTATTCTGTGACTATGATTATCTGTTTCGAAACAGGCAAGTACTCATATTATTTTACAAGGATATGTAGACTTCTGAAATAAGTTATGGTGATAAATAAAGTAAAAAAGCTTGTCAAGTACGATTAAAAACCTCGCACTTCGAGAATTCTGAACACATTTTGGCTTTTGTAAATATTTTAACGTACATATTATTTCTATTGATATATAAATAATATTAATTTATTACTACGTAAATATAATACAACATGATAATTGTTATACAAATATTTTAAGATATATTTGTATAAAATATGTGGGTTAATAAAATGTATTACTATGCTTATTTTATGCAATTAATAATCTTTCGTAGGCGTAAAAACATGGGGAATATTTAACAATTATGGTATCTAGAATCATCACTACATAAACTCGTATTTTTTCTAAATTTTAGGTTGAGTAGTATCGCAAGCAAGGCGGAGGAACATATTTTTTTCGAATAGTTAAATTATAAAAACATATTTTTATATACTTATAACTATTATTTCAAATGAAAGCATAGTTCAAATGAAACAATCAGTATATAATTGTTTTTAGCAATTAAAACAAAAAAAACTGTAAATCTCGGGTAAAACTCGCACTAAAAGGGCTCCGTACACACTTCGGCCCTCATAAAGATTTGGGTGTAGGTACTATTTCTATTGAAATATTAACAAACATTAATTATTCTTAACGTAAATATATTGCAACTTCTTTTATACTGTAACTTACTTGTAACAAATATGATGCATATTTAAAAAATAAATGTAATATTTAGGATAAGCCCTATGGTTTTCTTGTAGTCTTCCAGTCAGACTTTATCAATCCTGTTTTTTCATAATTTCGGAAATAAAAGGCTCAGTAATTTCGGAAATGAAAGGGCAGAACTTTATAATTTCCAGAATAGATTTTTAAGTATGCCATATAAAATATAAAATGAGAAAATAATTTAACATCTTTATTTATTGCCTGTTTAATTGTTATGAAATATGTTTAAACAATTTGTTGCATAAAACAACTGTAATATTTGTGAGTTAACTTTCAATATTCTGAGAAAATCGGTTCCAAAAATAAAAAAAAGTGAATGCTCATATTTTCTTTCGTAAGCGTAAAATCATAGAGAATATTTAAAAAATTATACATCTATAATAATCGTTACAGTTTCCCTTCAAATTTTGCGTGGACTTTTAAACACCCATATCTTTTTCATGATTTGAAGTTGAATAATTTTGGAGGCAAGGTGGGGAACACACTTTTTTCTCGTATATTCCTTAGTATATCCCTGAAGATACAATACATAAACTACAAAAAAATATTTTTGAAATCCTGTGCGGATAGGCATATACTAGCCCTTTCACATGACACCCCGTAGTATATATTTCTTTCGAGTTTTCTTTTAGAGTACTAATACGCACACTCTAAAAAACCCTAAATTAAAATATATTTAGTGTTTATATAATATATGCTGCATTTATTCTATAATTTTGTTATTATTTAACGCTGACAATAAACAAAAACCGGAAATCAATTCCAAAGACTTTTCCTGGAGGTTCAAAAGTATTTAAAACCTTAATAATTATCTAAATATTTATAACTGAATGATATTATGTCCAATCAAAGTAAAGTATAAATGCTCGTATATCAAGACTGTAGTAGGCATATGTAGTAGGATATTCTTTGTAAATGGCTTTAAGTGCAAGTTACGTTATTAGTTATGTCATCTAATTGATCACCAAATAATATTTGACACATAATGGTATATTACGGATTAAAAAAATTGAAATGGATTCTTTCCTTTTAGTGCGTTTTTTTATTATTTGCCTTAGTAAAAGGTAATATCTCTCTGTTTATTGACTAAATATCTAACGATTGAGTTAGTGTGTTATGGTATCTTCTTTCTGGCCCTTTAATTCCACTTGTGTACATTTAGTAATTTATTTATGACAATAATATTTAATATATATAAGTATAAAGCTGTAGAAACTGTGAGGCTGTGAGAGATAGACGGATGGATGTGTCGAACTTATTAGCATTCCTCGTTTTACTGTGGAACCATAAAAATGGTTTTTTTAAGTTAAACATTGGTGTTTTATATTTGACTAAATTATTTAAAAAGATAAATTGTTATGGAACAGAGCGCGTAATCTTCTATTATTTAGTTTTACTCTTATATTCCTAAATACATGTTAATAGCGTAGATGACGTAGCCGTACACAGAGCTATTCCATTTCATCAAATGATATCGGTATGGTTCATGCATTCTGAACAACGCTAGGCAACGGGCAACCAAATAGTTCAAAAACCTATCCGCATTAAACTTCATCTAAATTAATTCGTGTTCCATATCCACTGTACAGAATTAGTTATACTGATATAAATAGATATTATAATTTTATAAACATAGAAATTTCACAATTCAACATTTTAAGTGATACTCAAATATTTAGCTTACGGTGGAAGTAATTAAATTATTGTAATACGTCTGAAATAAAGGGTCGTTATTCTTGAAAAAAAGATATTGAAAGTCTATTTTAAGTTAACATTTAGAAAACGGGGCTAGTCCTCTTCAGGATATGATTAAATATAAAATATGCCAGCTGCGAATTTAATTTTGATGATTGATGAATACCAATGCAAGGAATTAAAAATTTTTAATCTTAGAAAAACTGTGTATATATATCAACTTGGATGAGTACATTTTTGTGCCACATGAAGAGTGTAGAGATATATTAATAATCTTGTATAATGAACTCCTAAATTGTTGGTCTATAGTATTTACATGAACCATTATAATAACTTAATAAATAATGTAAATCCAAGAAGAAGTATGTATTTTGTAGTATTTTTCAATACTATTTCATTCAAGAGCCGTCCACACATTAATTAAATTTCCACAGATTATAAATTTAGTTGCTCTAGCTCAAAAATTTAACCAGTAATATATTATTGTAAAACCGTGAACATGTCGCCAAGAGTCAAACGGTAAGTTGATTTCTAATAATTCTTTGAAAATTTTCTCTTATACAAGAAATTGTATGATTTTATTGTGAGTACCAATCCTATAGATCCCAAACTATAGGTTCAAAGGTCAGATTGAAAATAATACTACTAATAGCTTTGACAAATGATGTACACGTATAAGAAGCGCAAACTAACTGTTACTCTCCCTCGTTCTGTCTTGCAATATTTTTGCTTTGAACTTTCCACTGCTATGATCATTGTTTTTATGAGTTGAGTAAAATGGAATGAGGTATTGTTCCAAGTCACTCCTTGTAAATTTGAATTAGATATTTAGAAATTTGCACGAGTAAAACTTTTGCAACTAATCAATATTTAAAAGAAAAATATTCAAAGACGATTTTAAAAATGGAGCTCATTGTTACAATTTCAAAGTATCACCCAGATATACACAGAGTATAAATCGAAACGAAATCAGATTAGCAACTCAAAAAATCGTTAAAACTTAAGCTTCGTTACCATATTTATAGTCGAGATGAACAACAAAGATATTTCGGTATTTCCATGCACATGATCAAATATAAATATCTTCTGCACGAAGAAGTGAATAGCCGCCGCAACTCGGCATACAAACAAAAAAGCATAACATTGTAACCAAAGTACCAAACTACAAATCTTCACAAGTAAAAGGTTCCTGAGAAATGCATCTCTATATCTATTACAATAAAGTTCAATATAATAAAATTTTGCTAAACATTTGCTGTACGCACTACACTTGGCAACAAACTCGTTAGTTAAAAAAATTATCAAAAGTGATGTGTAAAATCACGTTAAGTGATATTTAATAACAAAGACTTTTTAATCACAAATAGAAAACAATTGTAGATAACATAAGTCTAATCAACAATAGTACGGGTTAAATATATATGAAATAACAACGCATATATATCCCACGCTGCTAAAATGAATAAGTTCTCGTAGTACCAGTGTCATTTTTAAGACTTAGAAAGAATTGCATAAAATTAAAATGGTATATAGGTGACCAAGGGAGATAATTGACAATTGTCAAAAGAAATAAATGACTTGCTGATAAGTAGGCACTATTACCTCTTGAATAAAAAAGGTCAAAAACCACAAAAGTATTTAAATTGGTGCACTTGGACATTTGTGGTCCAGGTAATAGAAAAATTGTAAAAAACAAAAGTAATAGGAACATTGTAAAAAAATCAAGAAATACGCAGAAGGTTAGTAAATCGGCAACATAAGTGACTCCGCATCGATAATGTCATGTACGTTATCGATGCGGAGTCATATTTAGTACAGAAACAAAAAATTCTCTGAATTCCAAAAAGTGTTGGAATCATCTACCAAATAAGACGCCACACTCCCCAACAGAACGAAGTTGCAGAGCACTCTAACAAAGGAAATGCGCTGAAACACACTGCAGTCACGAATATCCAAATGCACCAATTCATATACTTTTGTGGTTCTCGACCCTTTGTATTCGAGAGGCAATCTTCAAAGTTTCTTTGTCTCTAAGACATTTATTTCTTTTAGCAAGTCTCAATTATTTAGTTGGAGTGAGTGTGGCATGGCGTAAACAGACGCTGGCCGAAAAAGTAAAATGCCTGCTTCTTGTTGCAAATCTACCAAAATAATATTGAGCAGAAACAATGTATAAAACTGCTTGTGTGTGGTTTCCACCAAAGATCAAAAAATAGTCTCCAAAAAACTTCAATACGGGTATCGGTCTTTAAAACTCTAGAAGAAGTCTAGTTAGGGTGAAACCTGTTGTTAGTTATCTGAAGATTTTTGGCTATGAGGATTCTTCTACCAAAATAGGATCCTAGAGCAAGAAAAAAAGTTTTCATTGGATTTTGCTGAAATAGAAAAATACACTGATTCATAACACTCAATTCTATAACGGCAAGAAATAGTGTTTTTTTTAATCTACCGTAAAAAGAAACTATACGAGTATCTCTATCAACTTGACAAAGTCGAAGTGTGTGTCTACATACGGCAATAATCTGAGCTCCAGTAATACGTCAGATTCCACAGATATCGAAGACTATGAATGCAATATAGAAGGCCCGTTTAAAAACGAGTCTTCGTCAAATAAGCGTATTTACCGAATGTAAGTATACCCACGCATTCCAAAACCATAGAAACGAGTAGTTATCCGTACACTGCCTGTTCCTTTTTCACTAATAATTGCATTTCATCACTTTTATTTGATATCAGATACGATGATCTTAAAAAAACTGTTGTTACATCCTTCTTCTTCCCCCAAAACTCTCAATTAAAATAATAATTCAACTTCTTGTTCATAACATTAATAATTGGGCATTTCATTTTTATTTTCAAAAATTATTTGAAATGTTAATTATGGCCACGTTTCAATTACTCTTTCCACGCGGAAGTTGATTAGTTGTATTATTTAGCGTGAAAATTTTAAAGAAATTCAATTTTAGACCATAACTTTTTAAGTTTTTTAATTGTTGTACCGTAAATTAAATTCAATATGAGCATATAATTACCACAAAAAGTTAAGCTGGTAAATATTTTATACTCGCTGTACAGAAAAAAAGTACAAAAATACTCGCTGTATTTTTGTATTTTTTTTCTGTCATACGTTGCTCTTGGTTATAAACTATTTTCATATTGTCCAGCGTGATAGACGTATAAACACATAGACGGAAAATTCTAAAAACGGGACGGGAACGGGAAATTCTATTATCATTTTATACGCTAAATCAATTAATCACTTTAAAACATTTTCTATGTACAGTATTTACTCTGTTATAATTTTATTACATCTATTGATATTGTTGTGAGTTTTATGAGGTTCATATATACTGTCTATAGTAAAATCATCTTTTTAAGACGTTTATATTAAAAATATATTTGAATAGCGATGTTATTTAAAAAGAGTAACATCGACGTGAATACTTTGTTTCATGACAAATTCCTTCCTGCCGTCTTATTCTTAATAAAACTGACCCTTTTCAAGATTACTCACTTGTCCATCCATCTATTTGTCTATCACAGCAGTTTTCTCAGAAAACGTTTGACGTAGATACTTTCAATATAATATGATAGGAGAACTAATAAAGAACTGAATTTTTTTCAATGTCTTTGGTGGGATATTAATTGAAAGGGCTAATTATGAGGAATTAAAACCTATTTTCTCGGAATTTTATGGAAATTGTTAACAAAAAATTTGTCGCTGCCTGTCTCTAAACCTGCAAAAGTAAAAAAAAACTATATAAAATATTGTACTATTAGAAGTTTACTGAAAAACTATAGTAATGACTCTAAGCTTTATAATTTTTTAGAAACCGTTGCTTTCTTTTCAATGTATAAAGGCGTAAAAATATCAAGCAGAAATTATATTTGATATTTTTACATCAGAAATATGTATGTCACATCTTTACCTAGTAAAAAATAGTACTAATATTTTCAAATAGTTCAATACAATTTGGTTATTCTTAAATGTTACACTTTTACATACACTTCATTCATTACGGAATTCTTCTAGTGCAAGTTCTAATCGTGTTGTAGGTTATACTTCATACGTTTCTACTTCTATACATATGCTGAAGTACCTGATAATTAAAAAAACTTTCGTTTTTTTAATATTTCATCTAGGTTTCTGTAATTTTACCCAGTGTTGCGTCGGCAAAGTAGACAAATTTGATATCGACAATTGATCAATAGAGTCCATTCGTTTACAATATAGCTGCAAAAATACCTAGATATTACCATTTGCTATATCCTTTTTAACACACTTTTATAAACTTTACTGTTATGTATGTATATATGAATGCAACTCAATTTTTAACGTCGAAAAGTGGATGAAATTAAATATTAAGATTTTGTTCAAGACCGAAAGGATGGCCCATAACTTAATTTGTTGAATAAGGTTAAAATAAGAACAAATTAAAAGTATTGTATGGGCACATTACAAGTAATAACTTTTATTGTTTTAAATAATGCACTATTCTCGTACTCCGGGCTCGACAAAGAAAAAGCAATCCTGGCGCTGCTCATTACTGCAGTATTGCGCGGTGCGCAAATGTGCCAGTTAATTAATTAGCTGCATGCCGCATCTGTGCCCCATATGGTTGAGAGTTTATATGGTGCACAGAAATCACACGAATGTGAAAGTTTATAAAGATTTATGAAATCGTGCAAGTTTAAGCGGTATATAATTTAAGCAAGTTTAAGCGGTATATAATGAGAAACATGGACTTCATTCAAAAAAATATTAAAATATCAGGAAGGATAAGAACCTAAAAATATCTTAATAGAAGTTAGTTATATACGTAAGTTTTTTATCATCGAAAATAAATCGGTTCAAATTTTTAAATACGCCTTAATGAAGTTGCTGATTGCAGGCACGCACGAGGCAGACAGCGGTAATGCGCGAAAGCGATCGATGGAGGGAACACGTTTCCTGGCGCATTTTCGTACGTTATCGGTCACGTATAGTGATCAGATTACCCACTGCCTTATTGTCACAATTCACTTCAAGTTTCTTTTTTGAATCAAAAATATGTTTGTAAAATTTGATTTCTAATTAATAGTTAATTAGGACAGGTGTTTTCCTTTTAATTTGAGTTCTTCTACAATTTCTAAAATGGAAAAAAAATAGGGATACCGAACTTTTGAATTATTATGTCATATATTCGGAATTATTTTCGGTTATATTAACGAATTTCATTTTGGGTTTTTAAAAAGAATCCTATTTTTTATATCGATTACAAGAACACTGTTATGATGGTCGTCGTAAATTTTTGAGTGTCTTTAATATTATTTTATTTTTATTCTCTCATATGTATAATCTTTCACCATAAAATACATTTTTGGAAACAAGAAAATTATATATTAATACCATAAACTTATACGAAGAATACTGCTTAACAAACATGTGATAGTATATATTCAAAAATCACTTTAATTTGGCAAGGTTAGTAATATCCAAATAACTCCTGACTTGTTATGGTGGATTTTAAGAAATGTTCATCGTTCAGAGCGAGTCTAATGACGTCTTGGCAAATTTTAATTTGACAAGACATTTCATTACCTGTATGTTTGTGCCGTACGAGTTTAGAATTATTTTTTTTTAGATCAAGTCTTTCAGTAAAAATGTGATAAATTGTTGCTGTAATGTATCCAATTTTATTTCAATATATATCTCAGAATAATCTTTTCCATTAATTTTTGAATACTACATCGAAATCTTTGCTGATAATGTCGAAAAGGTGCACGTTGTTGTTCGTTTTCTGCAAAAAATGTATGTTTCTACCTACAGTGTTGACAGTTTCCAATATCTTTTCGACCATTGTTAAAATGATAGTGTCCCTAAAAAAATATTACACAAAACAAGCATTGATCACAATATTTTTGTAACAATTAAAGGATGTCAGCGTATATTTTTATTCAGTTTGAAACAGAATTGAATTCAGGTGCGTTGTCCATTGTTACGATCCATGTGTAAACAGTACTCTGAATAAGCTTCCTATCGTTTAAATGCCATTAAATATTGAAACAAATTTGTGATGGGGGTATGTATAAAAATAAAACTAACCAATAAATAATTATATTAATATCACCTATAAAGCAGTATTTTGAGAATTTATCAAGGAGTAGAGGTACAGTTGTGAAAAGAATTTTCGTTAATTGAAAAAGGTTGTGTTTGCGATCAACATATTGTTTTCTTCCAATATTTACTACATCACTTCCAATATTCGCTTTGAGCGCAAGTTCATTGTAGGGAACTGATCGCGCGAATAAACTGTGAAGCAACCTATGTCATAGATATAAATTCCACTCACCACGAGCAAATCTGCGTTCGCGCGCCCCTTTACTCCCATACCAGCCGCGGAGCCGTGCAGGGCCAACAATTATACCAATTAACTGTACGACATCTAATTAGGTATATTTCGTAGCACAAAAATTACCATCTTATTGTTGCAAAATATTAAGAGGCATTTTTTTCCTTATATTTGCAACTTAAATATTAGAATACCGATTATTTCGATAATCAGTAGTAATGTATTTGCGCGTTATGATAACCTCAAGCACGATGTGACAGTTTGTATACGATAAAGAAAAACGACAACGTTACTGACATTAACTCACAACGTATCCTTCAATAAATTCTAACTTACACATATATTTAATTCATATGCACTCTATTACATATAAAGTGCTTTATATTAATAATCTAGTACAATCGAGAACATCTCACAGGGTGACACACACATGCAGACAAGCGCTTCCTATAACTTTAATAAAATAACTTGTTTTTAGGTCATTAATATATTTTTCAATATCGAAATGTAAAAACTAAACTCTGAAATTTTTCAATATGATTAATTTAGAAAAAAAAGCATAATTTATTCACATTTAAAGAGATAATTTTCTCTTATAATGTACCATATTGTAATCCATATGACGATTTTATGTACGCTCAATCCCGAGCAGGGAGCGTATAAAAATAGTATAATTTGCATCAATTCCCAAGTAATAAATAAATATTTGAAGAAGATAGCAGTTATGATGCCAATAATTGCCTAATATAATTTATAAAGAGAAAGAATATTTCAAGCTAGAAAATTAACATATAACAAACGAGGGTCGCTGAAAAGTTTTCCTCCGGGAGAGGCGCACTTTATATCAAAGTTTTAAGGAGCGGATAAAATACAAAAAGGATTTGATGTAGAAACTTAAATCCTTCGGGGAAACACGTCGACAAGTGCGTTGAAAAGGGTAATGTTTTAGGGAATTTTCATAAGTAAATGTTCATGTCTTATTTTTATTTCTGGAATCGTTTTATCGTAAGCGTACGATGTTATATTTGAGACGAAAGCGGGAACAACTATCTTTTTAATGGTATATCAAACGTAATCTCTTTAAATCTCGTGATTAAAGATCGAAGAGAGAGAAGAAATTATTACGTTATCGGTTGAGGAGTGCAATGCAAAAAGAACATTAGATATGATAGATGGTTTCACGGGAAGTAACATCAGATAAATAATGCCACCGATGATATTAAGATTACCTTCTATCTAAAAGATGTTTTCGGGAAAGTCTCTATGTATTTGTTTGCACGTGAACAAAGAAAGTCTCTATATATTTGTTTGCACGAAAAGATCTAAATATTTGTATGCACGTATACACATACACCTATATGTGTGTGTATGTATGTGTGTGCGTATGTGTGTGCGTATGTGCGTGTGCGCGCGTGGCCGTATGCGCGCGTGCGTGTGCGCATGTGTGTGTATATGTATTTATATATACGAAAGTTCTAAAAACTGGCCAATGGTACTAGAAATTTTCATTGCTTTTTTCAAATTGACGGCAATTCTTTTGTTATGGTTTCAATCAAAAAAAAATTTATCATCAAATTCTGACACTTTATATGAAGTCCTATCTCGCACTACTGTTTGCAACTAGTTTAACAAGATCAAGCGTGGTATGGGCTAGGTGTACACATGTGATTTAATTTAAGCCCAACAGAGATAACTCAAATGCTATATCCAAAATCATCACGGTTAATGCAAACTACACATACTATTACAAATTAAAAACTTAGAGTCCGTCAATCTAGTTTCTTTTTGAAGAGTTGCCTACAAAAGTGAAGAAAAGACAAATTGCTGGAAAAAATTGTCACCTCGTGCTTCGAACGGACGGGTAATTTTATAACGAGTGTTCTCGTAAATAAAAGAACAGTTAATGTAAACTGCTATTCTAGCAATTATTTGCCCATTATTTTGAAAAAGGTTTGAGTGCAATGCAGCTTTTTCCTTCATCACTCAAGTCCTCCGACCACATATAGAGTATTTGATTACGTCGGATATATAAATTATTGGTCATTCGCCATACAACTCCGGTTTCGGTTAATTTCAAAGAATATTATATAAATTGCGAGGAATACGATTGCCAAACGCCAAAGGGGCGGCGACTGCTTTCAAAAAAACGTGAAAAAATTAGTCTGTTACTTATAGTGTGATAGTTGATTTTTCAAAAGTAAAAACATATTTTGAAATCATGAAGGCGCATTCGATTGACTATGGACTAACTTTCATAATTCGATAGCGTTCAGTGAAAGAAACAAAATGGTAAGTTTCGAACTCAGAAATTCATTGCATTGTTGAGTTATGTCCCAGAAAATATGAAATATGTGACTTACAAAAACTAAATGAGATATAATTTTGCTGTGACTGCACAAATTGAAGGCTATTCGTATCGATCCATAAATTCAATTCATTCAGTACAAATTGTAGTTATTCGTATTGGTCCATAAATGTTGGTTATAAACGGAAAGTATTCACGAAGGTAAAAGCAAAAAAACGATCAGAAAGGTACTGGCAGGCCGCTTGTGCAGTAAATAAGCTGATGAAAGACATGTAAATTTAGTAAGCTAACATCATTCAGTAGTTTTCTTACCGAAACTTATACTTTAGCCAATAATTTTAATGTTGTAAATTTTTATGGAAACGTTTCACAGGAACCAACTTATTTGAATACTTCCAGTTATGACAAGAACTTAATACTTGATATTTGGATAACATATGAGTTGCAAATATCAGTTCTTTCTGTCAATCTAATTACTACATAAAATTAGATCAAGTGAAAAATTACGCCGGTGCACATACCTTTCTTTCGTCCCTCGTATAAATAAATGTATTGCTTAGTAGGGAAGTACTGGCCCAGTAGAAAACAAGTACACCTTTTTTTTGACTAAAACGAAACAAATTCTGATATTAAAAATAGGTAAGTATGAAAAACGTATTTTCATATAATAATAATGATTAAAATGAGCACATTTTCATTTAATTCTATATGTAACCTTTGCAACCTTAACAGCCGAATTGCGTTTGTGCTTGCGAGATCTATTATTACTGGCAAAATACTATATTTGAATTTGTTTCATTACACTTTTTTTCACACGATGACAATCCTTTTTAAAATTTATAAAACACACTCATATATATTCAAATATTTTATAAATAATTATTAAACCTAACATTTAATATTAAATACCACAATTTTAAGGACTAGAAAACTTTTTTTCATAAATTTTGTAAATTTTTATCGAAATGGTGATTAGTATAAAAAGTGTATGAATTCATACATCTCGATTTAAATCGTCGATCAAAGAAAAATAACATGATAGTACAGTATAAGTACAATGAAGCTGTTCTACGTTAAAATCATAGCTATATTTGTTACCTTTGTGCACTTATTCTTAAACGAGACTACAAATTAAGTCTGCCGAAATCGTCATTTACTCTTATGTAATACAATAATAAATGCTATTCGAATTTTATCATTCCGTGATATATTTTTAAATTCATAACTTTTCCAAGACTTTTTAATACATTTAGTTCTTTTAATTTACATTTCGTAAATTAAATTAAAAAAAGTAATGAAAATGTCGGTGCCTTTGAAAGTATCAATATCTCTATTTTAACATCATTAACGGATATTGTAATATGAAATTTTTTAAGTATGTAATTCTGAGGTATTTAATATGAAATATTTGGTTCAATGTTTTTTTCAATCAAATTGAGAGTGTATTTATACATTATCAAAACGATATATTAATATTGTCATACCTGCTTCCAACGCTAAAGTAACTTCGGTAGAGTTTATGAAGCATCGATGAAAATAAAATAGCGAAAGCACTGCAGAAAAAACTAAGTGTCGTAAATTTGGTGGAAAAAATAATAGAACTAGGGTATAAGGTGATTTTCCCGTCTGACATTTCATTATATAAATGGTAGATTTTTAACAAATATCATTACTCTTTACATACTAGATTGAAAGCTGTGAGTGTATGCTCTGGTCTGGGTGGCTGCTGCTTTGTTGGTCTCATCGTTGCATAGCACAGCCAGATAATTTTTCATTTAAATTCATGTGTTTTAATACCTTGCATTTGATTCCGGGGTTTATGCTGAATGTTGCATTATGACGACCGACTGTATTATTTTCATATCTGTTTGCTTATTGCGTTAGCGGGTAAAAAATAGAACCAAAAATTACACCTTCATTCCCGCGGCAAGTAGTATAAAACCTTATCTATTTATCTTGTCTTATAAACAGCAGAGGAGTATGTTATTTTATATGGTCGAAAAAAAAGAGGACTGGATCGCATTTTTCACACGCGGTTCTACTAACTGATTTTGATACTGAAACGCCCTTTTGGAAAGACGAAATATTTTTTACATCATAATTATATTTTACTTACTATTATTACATTTTGATTTAAGATTTACACTACGTTCTTTTCATATGATAGTATTTAATTTTTTAGTTACTACTTTTTCCAATTAATTCATTCTATATCCATCTGTCGAATGAATTTTTATGTCACTCATATTAATTATTATATATAATTAAAGACAGTATGGTATTCCGTGCGTGCCGCTGCAACTTAAACATTCAAGAGCATTCCTGATATTCAAGAGAACTCTTGAACTTTTCAAATGCTCTAGACTGTTCTAAAATATACAAAAATGCTTTAGAATATTCTAGAATTCTCGAGAATGTTTTCAAACATTCTTGAATATTCACCGAAAAAGGTTTAAAATGTTTTAGAATTTTCTAAAATAATGTTCCATATCATCAAACGTTCCCGAACATTCTGGAATATTCTTTAAAAATGTATCAAAATGTTCGAGAATTATCTAGCCTTTTCGAGACTATTCGGGAATGTTTCATAAAATTCTTGGAAAATACTCTACAATGTTCAAGAATGTTTGCGAATGCTCTTGAATGTTCTGCAATATTCCAGAACGTTCGAAAACGTTGCATTATATTATAAAATTTACTGAAAGATTTAAGAATGATCTAGGTTATTCTAAAATGTTTCTGATTCTGGATTATTGAAGGGATTTTCTGGTCTACAACTATTGATAAGCCAAGAATTTTTAAAACATTTTCAAACTTTCTGCTACCCGGTTGTGGTTGGAATAATTCCAGCTTAGAGAGATATATATAGGCAATAACTGGATACGTCAATAAACTTTTGGAAATTGATTAGAGTGGGTCAAAGGAAAAGTGGTAGTGGGAGAAATAAATAAATTTCAGGGTAATGTTTTAAAAATAATATATAATTAAAAAACAAATTATTTGCTTAAAGAAGTAAAAAATGTACTAAGTGTATTAAGTGAAAATAATAATATTTTCAAGAAAGTTCTGGGTCATAGAAGGGATTTATTGTATATAAGAATGGACCAAGAGAAACTCAAAGTAAGTTAAATGAATTTTTGTTGATATTTTTGAAAACAATAAGTGTAAATGAATTACTGAATATATAATTAGCGTTAGTTTTGTAGAAATTAATTTTAATTTTTTTTTGCATCTAAATTAAACTGCGTGATGTAGTATTATTTCTAGCGAGCAAGTTTTTCATATAACGAAACCTCGTGGTAAAGAATTTAAATAAAGCAGAAATAATACTACATCACGCATTTTCATTTAGTTGTGAAAAATTAAATGAAAGTGAATTGCTCAAGAGAATGAATAGTATATTGAATGCAATTTTTATATCTTTCGAGACAATTCTTGACCATCAAAGGAAAATTGTATCCTGGACCTTTCGACAAGATTTAACTGGATGCTGAAATGTAAAAGAGGAGAAGATCTTGCTAGTGGTGAATTGAAAAGGAAGAAATAGAAAGAATAGTGAAGAACTGAATCTGATGAGAAGTAAGGAGCACTCTTAGACACTTATATACACAGCGGAAGAGGATGAATAGAATGAGAGAAAACTCAACACACGAATAATGAAAAAAATAGAGCAAAAGACCAAAAAAAAAAATAAACTAAGTAGAGCTACAATAAGAAAAATTAGTGAAACAACAATGGTAAGCGCATAGTCAAAATGTGTCCTACAAAAAATGAAAGCGCACAATGCCTGTTTTTAAATGATTTCATTTGGTGCTAGATTTATGAGCATTGCTAAACATCAATTTAATCCTATGTTTCCGATTAAAGACAAGTCTATTATAAACTACGAACACTCTTACTATTGCCAAGCGAACCACATACATTTTGGTAAGTGTATTTCATTTGTGACTAATAAACGAAAGTTGATCAACAGTGCACAAATGTGAATGGATTGAGACTTGAAATCATAAAAGGTCTACTGATGATTTAACAGAAGTACAATTAATCGATTCACGTGTTCAAAGCAGCACTGATTCAAATGGTATCCGATAAATACAAAGTTGTGATTCGAGCCGACAAAAGACAAGTTGGTAAACACAAACGTACTTTCATCGTGTTAATGAAATTGCCGCTATAATTGTAGACAGTGACTGCTCAAATCATGAAATAATTATTCAATAAAAAAAAAGGATTAAAACTTATCGCAAAAATATATTGTTCTTAAGATGAATTTCAATATCAATATTCATTAATTTTTATTAGAAGTGAAGTTGGATGCAATTTTACTTTAAAACAAGTATACCCAAAACAGACGCCGAAACAATAGAAAAGTAACTTCGGAGGAATTCAATATTAATCGCAAAATAATCAGAGATAGCAAATGATACCATTACCAGTTTGAATAATTCATGTCAACAGTTTTTAGTTGATATGTATGCAAAAATAGAGGTAGAATGAATGATATCCATATGACAGAACTAAAAGAAATTACATACAAGAATGTATATTAGGAACGCAGTTATGAACCGCAGCAACATTGGCGATACTGGAAAATGGTTTATGAAAATAAAAAAAATAAAAAATAATTAAAGAAATTATGGTTTATGAACAAACTCCTAGGGATCGTCACGACAAAACAACTCGAATTTTACGACTGAAACAGATAAGATTCAGTAATGGCATCGAACTTTTTGGAACCGTCACATGCTATATGTACACAATCGAACGGTAGAAAGACATGATTCACGGTCCATGTGGAAAATTATATATGAATTCACTATGTTTGAGTGAAGGTTATTATGTATAAAAATATTCAACGATCTCCGGAAAACGGTGGTTTCATTACCAAAATATGATAGCGGTATAATCAGTATTGAAGTAGATAGTCAATGGGTAATAGCCTACAATTTGCTTCTCCCAAGCATATTTAAAGGTGGAATACTGCAACTCTGGTAAATAAATTGAATATGAATGAAGGTATTTAAAGAAAATCAGTAATGTACCCATATCTGCAATAACCAAACGTAACAGAGAATAACATAAGAATGAAGAAATTATTTAGTATCAAATGAGCAGATATATAAATGATGCGGCTTTGCAAATACTGAGTTTCCCAGTACATTATCGAGATTCAGCAGTTTTTGATGTGACATTGTATTTGGGAAATGGACAACGAGTAGATTTTACAAGAGAAAATATGGAAAGATTTTGCAATGAACCATTTGTGAATACGACGTTAACTACATTTTTTAGCGTTGCCAAAGTGACCCGTTTATAAGAATGATTTATATATCGAAGTACCATCAAATTATATATCGAATGTAATGAGATGACTCTTCCAACGATGAAAGCAAGGAACTCCAGTCGAAGTTCACGAAGAAATCATCAAAAGTAATGTATTAGGGTGAATGTGCAGGTTGCATCCAACAAATACCGATTGCTACTACATAAATTTCGTAGACCAACATGTTTCACAAGAATCGATGGATATGTATGTGAAACGTACAGAGGAGCATGTCAGCGTTTAAGATTACTGGAAACTGATAATTATTGAGAATCGGTACTTCAACATACTCAATTCTTGAGTGCGGTGTTTCCTGCAGTGGCGATGTCTTCACAGATCTTCGCAGATTATTCCTCCGAGTGGTGCTGAACAACGTGCGTAGGTATCGTGTGTACGAAAAAGATGACAAATAATTATGAATATTACTTTCAATTTCCTGAAAAAATGTCACTTAAATTTTATTTTAACGACAATACATGCATATATATATATATATATATATATATATATATATTTATATATATATATATATATATATATATATATATATATATATATATATATATATATATATATATATATATATATATATATATATATACACATTACTTTTATTGCAGAATCTTCAAAAAAATGACACTTGTATACCTATTTCTTTATTACAATACGGTTTAAGATTACAGAATAAAACACACATATCGCACACGGAACATATTTAGTAGCGCCCATAATTCTCTATGTTTGCGTGACGCGATGAGAAGACGTGTATGTCATTGTGTGCCAAAAATTGCCATGGTGACGAAAAAAGGTTTCCCCGCTGTTGACGCAGTATTTATCTGATTTAATTCCTCAGTAAAAACCACTGCACCTGAATATAATTATAATAAAATAAATTAGAAATATAGGTTAAATACCTATGTTTCTAATTGAATATATTATAATTATTTAATTGTTCACATTCATTAGCATGGTTTTGACTAATCATCGTAATTGTGGAAAAAAATATTAAATTCCTTATATGTGACTAATTTCCGAAGTGAAAATTTCTTTTGGCACATTAGGTGTGACATTTTTACCTGGAATTGTTGAGTTCAATAGAAATATATTTACTCAAGGATTAATGTGTTTTGTAGAAAAATATTTAGCAATAATTAATCAACCTTTAGTTAAAATGGGAATGCAAGCACTAAAGAGAAATTAAATCAATGCATTGGATTCTAAAACATTAAATGAGAAAAGTTTTATAGTAATAGTTTTGATGTAGTGTTTGATTTAGTTTTGATGAATTATTGTAACACGTAGAAGGTTAAAACCAAGAATACGATTTCATCATGGTTCATATGAAGAGAGGTATTGGTAGAATAATGTTTGGATGCTCCAGTAGGTACTGGAAATACATTTGTGATAAGCTTAATACGGGCTAAAATATGCGCTAAAAGGGCACTTGCACTTGCAGTTAGCATCATCAGGAATTGCGGTAAAATTAACACACGGAACGTGACCTGCTCCTTCTGCTGTGAAATTATCATTAAATGTTTTGGAACAAGAATTCCAAGTTTGTGAAATATCAATGGCATCTGGACGAAGTCAAATTTTAAAACAGTGTAGATTAATCACTTGGGACAAATGTACAATGAAACATCAGAAGTCATTCGGAGCATTAGACATAACACTACCAGATCTCCAAGGTAATTCAGAATTAATGGGATGTTCAATATTTGTATTTTCTGGAAATTTTCGGCAAACGCCAGATTGCTTAGTCAAAAGAAAAATTCATAAGATATGGAAATGATGTGGTAAATTAAACTATATTAATTCAAAAATTGAAAATAAGTTTCCCAGTCAGGAAAAAATATACAAATTAGTTGATTCAATGGTTGATGCAGATGAAAGTGTCAATTTTCTCACAGATTTTTTTTTATTATGTGCAAGTATCAGCAATGCCTTTACATGGTTTAAGATTAAAAATTGGATCACCTATTCTTTTGTTAACGAATTTGGATTTGACCAAAATTATATGCTGGAACAGGAAAAACTGTGAAACAGTTACCAAATAATATAATAGGAGAAAATGTAATGTCGGGAAAAGATAAAGAAAATACCGTTTTTTTTACTGCCGCTTGAATTCAAAAGACTTTAATTTTCAATAAAATTAGCATTTGGTATTACTATAATAAGGCGCAAGGACAAATATTACGTTATTGTGGTATTCATTTCAAAGAATCAGGCTTTTCCCATGGTAAGTTATACGTAGATTGTCCAAGAGTGGGAAACCCAAAGAAACTATATATCAACTCACCAAGTAATAAGATGACTAATGTACTTTAAAAGTAAGCCTAGTAATTGTTTATAAGCAAATTATTGTAACAGTATATTAGCTAATAATTGTTTTCAGTTTATAAGAAATTATTGCAAGTTAATTAAATGTGAAAAAAGTAAAAAATTAATCAAATAAAAATAGAATTTCCTTTCACTAAATTAAATACAACTCTATTGAAAATAGGATGATTATGTTTAGCTATAAGCGAAGTAAACGTTACTTGGTCTAGTTTATAATAATTTAAAAAACCTGTCATGAGAGCAGTATTTAAAAAATATACGGTAACAAATTTCTTGTTACGAAGCAAATTTCGGAGCAAAACAATAATCTTTATGAATTTCTCTAAACTCCGTAGTAGATACAGTATTTGCAGTATGAATAAATATTCATTTAATGATTCATTTACATCAGTTCGGTTTGATCGTATAGATCGCTAACCCTTTGTGAAAATTTTCTGCAGTAAATTGTTCGTGGAACCGTATTCAGTTGCAAACTACTTTGGACTCTATTTGGCCGAACCAATAGTACGTGACGCGTACGTGACATTCTACAGGTATGTATATTTGCTCAGTCCGTATTGTCGACCTGAAATTAACTGACATCTAAATGTTATATGTATATCTATAAATGTATATCTTCGCTTTCATTGTCCGATATTGGCAAGAAAATTAATATTTAATACCTCACAAGTAAAAAAGAAAGAAAAATAATTACGTAGCATACGATCCGGTGCCAAAACATAGTGTGTTTTTAATGCTTTTAAACAAATGGTCACTTGGGTTGAAATTGCCGATGGTGTTGGAGAAAATCTATAATGAATCGAAATACATATATATTTATGTGCATTGAAAATTAAAGGGATAGTCCGAATGTCCATTGAATATAATTCCTCACTCGTTTGCGTCTCCCAGTCATTTCTAACAGTAAGAAAATGATGATATGCATATCTTTCTCGCCAATCTGCTCAATCGGAGAACGAGTGTATTTTTTAATTAATTTACGTTATTTATGTACTTAGCATGAGTAGCCTTTCTAGTAGTAGCAGGAATTTAGATAACGAGAATAATATTGTTATAGTTATTACAAAATAACTGAAATTAAAATACCTTTTAAAATTTAAAGTAATTTATAATTATTTAAGACAATTTAATTACAGTTCCAATGCTGGTACAAACTGTTAAAGTACTCACTTAATTCATTTTGTTTATTTGCTTCAGTATATTTGGAATAATTTTCTTGGAGATATTAAAAATAATTTTCCAAACATTTCATCTTCAAATATTAGCATCCTGAATACTTACCAAACTCGAAGAAATAAAGGTAGAAGATGTTTTATATAGCCAATTATGAAGAAAACTGTTCTTTCTATTATTTTGTTTTATGAAATGGTATGGCATTGTCATACTAATTTATAATTATTAATTAATACTTTCATCTTTTGCTACATGAATTAATCACCAAAGTATATTTTCTATTGTGATGCGTTTTATCGAAATATTTGACAACTCTGGTGATATAAATAGACGGAGAGGAGAGGAGACGAGTTCTATTGAGGTCCCTCTTTGTATGTTAAACTTAAAATTGTATTGTGTACAAAATGAAAAAATAAAAAGGTTGTATTTATGAGTATGAAGGTGAAGGTGAAATTTTTTTTCAGAACTGTTATTTACAGGATTATGTACCCAGTGTTGGCAAAAGTTTGTAAATATGTACATATTGCAATTTTTTTATTAAATGTGAATTTTATGTGACTTTGACATATTTATTTATATGTTTAATTAAAAGTGAACAGAATAATGTTATCGCCTGTACCAAATTAATCAATACTTAAATATCGCAGTGTTGTTGCATCAAAAATCGATCAAGCACTCCGTAGTTTTTCACGGCCGAGTTCGATAATGACGACAAGATGAATGTAATCGATATATAAAATTATACGTCACCATACAAACGATGATATAATGCAATTATATCCTTGAAGGTGCATTCCGAATGGAGCACTTTTTGGTAAGCACAGACTGTAGTAGTTATTGGGGAATAGACCAATATTAATTTTCATGAAGTTTTTATTCGTACTTATAGAAAATACGTATAACAGACTTTTTTTCATGCATCAAAAATAGGGAAAAATATTTTTGAACTATGACTAAAAAGCGGAAAACTATTGTAGGGTTGAGCAAAAAATGAAACCTTGCAGAAAAGTGTTTGAATTCGGTTAGGTCAGGTGATTTTTTAGACCACTCGATCGATGTTTTCAAACGTGGATTGTATTAATTGAAATTAGTGAAAAAATCATTTGCGTTTAGTCAATAGTGACGATTATTATAAAAAAAAAATATTGAATAAGTAACTATTGTGAAGGTGTTATCGAAAGGATTTCATCCTTGGGGAGGATCTTCTACTCGTACATGTTTAATATTTCTTATATTTATCCGCTTTTTAGCGTTCGACAACGAAACTACTAAAGTTAAACTTTTATAAATAAACACAATGTCCACTGGTTTGTTTTTATTTTACCCGTCTCCGAAATGAATTTAACAATTAAATAAAAAAATACTGAAAAATTTTAAAATGTAAAAAAGTTGAGGTGTAATACTATTAGCTGAATAAAATTTTAAATTATGAAACAGAAAATCTGCAAAGAAAATTTGTTGATACTTTCCTGATAAAATCTTAAATACGCACCTACTACAGGAAATTCGAAATTTTAATGTTTCATGATAACTGCGGAAATTTTATATTATTTTATATTAGTTGTCGATCTTAACAGTAAATATTTTTGCATTGAACAAAAATTTATCAAACGGTAGTTTAGACTTCGCAACAAATTTCTTTCGCACATTCAAATTTGGAAAAAGAATGCCATCAGAAATGAACTAACTTATTGCTGGTTACGCTGCTACTTCAATTATTATTAAAAATCCAGGCAAATTAAAAAAATTGTTACGTCTCTGAACACATAACGCAAATTATCAAATAAAGATTTTTCTTGCATATTTTTGGACCTTTTATTTTCATTCGAAAAATATCTAATGTACAAAAAATAGTGTATACAAGCAAGTTAGTCATAAGGCTAACTTGCTGCTATAGGCAGGCTATTTGCGACTATAGTTCTATCCAATCAAGCCCGGTTGTTAAATATGAAAACTAGAATAAGATAAAAATCAATCGAAAAAGGTAATTAAAATAAAAACAAAATGAACTTTCCACAGGACATATAATTATTGACAAATATTCAGGAAGAAAAAGATGGATTGAATAGTCAAACGTTGTGAAATGTCAGGAGCAATTTTCCATTTTTAGACGAACTATAAAAATATTTTTCAAACTAAAATGAAAGTGGCAAAACTGTGAATAAATATTATGTTTTCCCACATTGACCGTAAATGACTTTTCAAGAATGGTAGCTGCTTAATTTTGAATCAAAACCGTTTCAAGCTATAAAAATAATATTATTATTAGAATGTTGGTTCAAAAAAATTTTAATGCAGAAGGAAATATTCCTGCATAATGCGTAAAAATGATCGAGAAAATTAATAAAAAATATTTCTCTGATGCGTGTTGTATCTTGACTGAAGTTCTGCCTTAGGACTGAAGTTCTGTCTCCGTCTGTGTTACGAATGAAGTTCGTAACATAGAATGACGTATAAGTTTTAGTATACGCATATTGTATAGATCCATAATTCCATTAATTTTTGAATGGTTTGTTCTACGTTTTGGAATTAATAAACTTTGTGAAAAGGTTAAATGACGATTCAGACAAAATATGGGCATTACTTTACTAAAAAATGATATTAATCCGATAGTTGTTTTAAACCAGCAACTGTAAGGTTGAGGTTTAAAAATAATTTTCTTTGACAAGGTAGATTTCCCACGATATTTACAAAATATATTAATAATTTTAACAGTTTCTAAATAGTGTAACAGTTTATAGACTACTATTTTTGAAGAAAATGATGATGAATTTTTTTTAGTTTTGATTGAAAAAGATGATTTAAAAATTAAATAAATAAAATACTTTTAGTTTCCTCAAATCTCTAAATTAAATCGAAATAACTTGATACACTTTAGTTTGGATTATTACCTAACGGTTTTTTCCATTAAATAAAAATAATTTAAGTGTTCAATCAGAGGAAAACCGCAAAGTTAAAGTAGCCAATAAACTGTGAAATGAGAAAATATTTATTTCCTTTAACATCTCTGCTATTCTCTATATCTGATGTGACTTTTTCCGAAAAAAAAAATGAGTTGAAAAAGTAGATGTGTGGCAGGTAAATATTTATGTAATATTTTTTTTATGACATTGAAATATTAGAAAATTATTTTGCAATTTGTAAAATGTTTATGTTTAATTGATGTCCTCATTTTTAACTTGTGTAACATCGTTATTTTAACGATCTCTGTGAATGCACTCGTCTAATCATTAATTAAAACCTACTGTATATTTGAAATATAAGTACATGCATATGAATATTTTATCTAATTTAGTTATTTAAAATAGTGCTCATGATTTGCGCCTCATGATGAATTCCGTATAACAACAAAATGTAACCAAAGTTTCGTTCGGTTTCGTTCTGTTCGATATGTTTTTTTTTCATTTGGATTTGGTACCGATTTTAAGAAAAGTAATAAATTATTACATATTTAAAAGACCTCGGTCTTGGTGTTGTTATCGTTTTTAAGGTAAATAATAATTATTTTTAAGTTTTCAGTGCTTCGTAAAACAGTTCGTTTTGGAAGTCTGCTTGTCTTTTTCTTAATTTCAATTTATTTTCTAACTTTAATGGTTTGATATATTCAAAAATAGGTAGATCTATTAAAAACAAAACTAGAAAGAAAAGGTAGAATCATTTGACAAAAATATGGAAAGGAATGCACAGAAAAAGATGCGCAACGAAAAATTTGCCTTCAACCACAAGAATTATGTTGTCGTGAGTTGAGGAATTTGATTGTCAATTTTCTGAGTATATTATCAGATCTTGACTAAATTTATACTTAAAATTTTACCCCTTTAAATAAAAAATACATGTTTTTCAATTCCGGAGATAAACGTTACCATGCATAAATCAGTTTAAAATTTGAACCGCCTGCCTTTTTAAAGTCGATTAAAAATCATGAGGGTGTCAGTATTACACTGTCTGTTGGGGCATCAAATTAGTATTTTTCGATATAAAACACATTTTATATTTTTTTTTACGTTGTAGTTTATAGGCATGTTACAGTTCAATGGTGATCGGCTAAAAGGGCAAAAGATAAATTAAGCAAACTTTTACATTTATGATAATATTCGGGATAAGTTAGAAATTATTTATTTAAAAAAATATAGATATATCCCTTCTAAGAGGATGAAAAATCTTTAGTGATACGCTAAAGATAATTTGACCAATTTAATAATCAACTTATTATTTTTAATGTTTTGAAAATTAAAAAAAACATTACCTGTTTCCACTAAATTTCGAATTTAATTTCTAAGTCTCTTTTTCATTAATTTGTTATATTAGTGATTCTAAAGATCTAAAAGGCTTGTTGTGCAATAATGTACTTTCTTTTATAAACAAATGAATATCAAAATACGTAAAATAAGGTCATTCTTAATTTTAAATGTGTAGTCAGTAGTCACGTACGCCATTTGAACAACTATGTGCAAAGTCTGCGTATGTACCCTGAGAATCCTAGAATATCGTCACTACATAGGTCGAAAGTGCTAATTGAGATCAATAAAACAAGTTCAATTTCGATGGGTCAATTATTTTCCGTTACCGAGTTAAGTAATTCCGGGATAATAGGATATCTTCTTTTTGTCCGGGATATGGTATTCCATATACAGTACATTTAATATAAAAATCTAACTTTTACATCGTAAAAGCCTATTATAAGTTTTTAATTTTTTCGGAGTTTTTAATTTTTCCGAGATAAAATGTCTCCTACATATTATTGAAAGACCAAATATGCAACTCTGTTAAATTTCATTGAATTGCACTGAGTAGTTTCTTCGTGATAGTCCCTTCCCAGAAGTATCAAAAAACCTTATAGTACATAATTTATTATTTCAAAAGTTATGCCTTTACCTCACATATCATCGTTATATTATTAAATAATCCTAAGCAATGTATATTTTTTTAAAAAGACAACCATTTTCAAGTTGAATTTACAAAATTTTCTCAAGAAGCTATTTTTCAAGCTGAAGGTAATTTCGTTTTTTTCCATTTACACATTTTTAAAATTTTTTTTGATGTTTTTAAAAGCCTATTGGGTAAAAAATTAACACGGCCATTAAACAACAAGTGATTGTAAGTTAAATTTTTTGGAATAATAAGGTAAGACAATTTCTAGATACTCATATGATTCGAATATTAATTTAAATAGAGCCTGAAGCCGTTCTTGAGTATAATAATTGAGTAATTTACTTACTAATTAACTCACTTTGGTTTGTTTTACTTGGAAAACTAACGAAAAAAAATAAATCATAATTAGAATGCATTGTAAAACTCTTCACCGAT
Organism: Druceiella hillmani; assembly: GCA_039881145.1. Lineage (NCBI taxonomy): Eukaryota > Metazoa > Arthropoda > Insecta > Lepidoptera > Hepialidae > Druceiella > Druceiella hillmani. The sequence continues at coordinate 500,830 of JAYKKI010000044.1, forward strand.
TTGAAACTCTGCGGTGCGATATTCAAATGAAATGAGATCAACTGTACTTTGCGTTGAGTACGTTAGGTTAAATTCAGTTATTAGTTTAAACCAGAAGCAAGCGAGCGACGTCAGCTCAGACTCCAGTTTATTTGAAGTAAGATCCAAACTGACGTCAGCCGGCTTCCTCGTGAGTAAGTTTGCGAGATCGTGTCGAGATAGATGAAATTACGGGTGAAGTGTGCTTTTAGTGGATGTAATGCAATCACAGAATTGTATTCGAGTTTAGGAACTATTTTTATATGCGGTATATTTTGCGATGAGTATTGCTATGGTATATATTTTAGGAAAACCCTCATCAGATTATAATTACAAACACAATATTAGTGTGGTTATAATGAAAGGAAATAATAAGTGGAAGGAAAATAACACAAACTTCGTATTATATGCGCGGTGCTATCGGTATGCATTTCAAAGAATCGACATAAAATAGCGGCATTTTCCCATTCCGATAATAATTATAAAACAAGTCACGGATACGTTCACAGTGTATGTGAACAAAGCGTAAGTACAGGTTGAATATTACTGAGATGATGACATAATGTAGCCCATTTTACTGGTTCGCTCTACGATAGGTATTAATTCCTCTATTCATCAAATATTGTTCCACAAATAAAAATTTTCCCTAACTCTATTTAAAAAAATAAAAGTTGTTGGATATAGATTTACGTCACCTCGTTTCTAGAACAACTTCAAATCTTTTGGACATCTCTATTCTATCGTACTAAATAGACGACCCCTTTTAGTTTTTATCTTCATTTAAAGTTAATTCTTTAAGACGCTTTGATATATGGGTGGCGCATCTTTTTTTGTGGTATATTTGTGTTTTTACCAAATATCTGCTATACCATTAAAAAACCGTTGTTTTTAAACATTCGTATTCTCTTTTTTTAATTTCACAACTTACTTATGTGTTTTGTCGTGATAGTATTTATTAATGTTTACGGTATAATATTTTTTTAACCTTGAAATCGTTTGTGGGGACGTGTAATATTGTATAATTATATTATTTTAATATTTCAAGTTGATTTAGGCACATAAAAATTGGCATTTGCATGTTAAATAAGATAAAAAATATTTGAAAAAACCCGAAATTATAAATTGTTTACCAAATTACTAATAATAACTTGCCCTAGCCATATTTTTAACTTTCTTCCTCTAAACCGATAAAGATGTATTTTAGTCTTCAGATATGGAAAACTATACCCTTAGTAGTTTATTTAAACGGCGTAAACTAGATCAGCAGAGATCTCAAAGTAATACCCAGCGCATCCATTTTCAAAAAATATTTTATTTTCGTTGCTTCATACAATTTGTTATTTTATTTTATATCAAATATCATCCTACTTTTTCTCATTCTGTAACAAGAAAATAATATACAACAAATAGCTATAATAATTACATTTTTGATGTGCCGTCGTTTCCCTGAATAATCCCGTACTGTTTCTTTATGTCATAAAATAAACGTTAATGTTAAAAGACTTTCTTGTTTCTATTTTTATTGCCCGGAATTATATCATATAGTTTAGTGATAGCGAGATTAAATCGCTTGGTAATGTAAAATAAAATGGAAAATAAGAAAATCTGATAAGAATGGCAGAAAAAATGAGGTTACAAAAAAGTTATAATTATCACCATTTATTATTAAGTTTTTTCCTTCTTTTCTAATTATCATATGAAATGGCTTTTTAAAAAAAATTACCTAAAATATAAATTATCTAAGTACTAAGTATTTTTATTCGTTATCACTTATTTCACTATTGTTTCTTTTCTGGTTCATTTTTTTTCAGAAATGGTGGGAAAATGGTGCATGGGTGGGAAAATCAACGTATCGTGTAAAAAAAACTTTATTAAAGTTTTTTGAATTTCAAGGAGAAGAAAACAATAGAACCCTTATAAGATCACCCACGCTTTGGAAATTATCTCTCTAATCTCAAAGTTTTCGTAATTTTATGCAAGTCATTTCTAAAGATTTTATGAAAAAAGTTCTCCGAAAAATCCTCTCCCCTCTGTTTTCGAGACTGCTGACGTCAATCTTATGAAAAAATTAAAGGGTTATCAGAAAATTGCTTAAAATTTGAAATAGCCTTGAATCTAAATCCATAGTTTTTAAGAAATCCGTCGACGGTCTACTTATCGTAGTATCGCGTATTATAAACGGTTCGTAATGCAAACTTTATTAATGAACAACCTTATTTTAAATTTTATGTTGGTCCTTATTGATTCTTCCGATAAAATATCTTAATAGTCCCAAATAGCCTTAATAAAATAATCAAGAACAAAGTGAAATGCCCAGTCGGATAGAGTCGTTTTGAAAGAGTTTTTGAGAGATTTCAAATCCTTTTTTCCGCCACAAATTTTTGGTACAATTTGCTAAAAATATTTTTCACTTTCTTGTTAGTAATTTAAGTCGATATATTAAAATACATTTTGTCGATTCTCATATAATATTTATAATACACATCAAATTCGTACAATGTTAAAAAATAATTATTCTCTTTCAGGCTATTTCCCGTTTTTACTAAATTGTTAATTTTGTCTACGAATATAAACAAATATCTCAAATATCGAATTGCATTAACTGATTATTGTGTCCGATTGTGTATTTCTCTATATATATTTTCTCAAAATCTGGAACTGTATATATTATTTATATTAACAATTGTCCCTTATTTTAACGATTTTAGGGATATAGTTACAAAAAAAACTATTAAGTACATACATTTGCAATTTATCAGCAATATCTTCATAACATATATTACAGTTCATGTATATGATCTTATATAAATTATTTTAAGATTAAGTATACTACCACTATACCTAGTGAATAATTAAAGCGTGAAAATAAGAGTTATAATAATAACTTACCCAAATCGATGGATAGGATGTGGCGGTACAATTGCATGACGTTCAGACCTCAATCCATTGGACTATTTTCTATGGGGATATTTCAAGAAGGCGGTCTATGAGACTACTAACGATAATGAACAGCAATTAAGACAAAAATTACAACAGATGTAAACAATTTGCTTGTAAAAAATTGTGAATCAATATCAGAACACCTTTAGTGAGGTTTTCTAACTTATTTTAAACATTCGAAAAATTTTCCAAAAGCTTACGGGTTAAAGAATTAATATTTTCTGTTTATTCAGTAGATCATTTTTGGGTTCTGAATATTGCCGTATTTGTGAGTTAATATGTTTCATCGTATGCCAAATTTTAAATTTTGCGTGAAACGGTTTCTGAGAAATAGTCCAGCAGACATGCATACTTTCACAAATAACTATTTGGCGTTAAATTTGTAGAAATTCATTATTCACAATTAAATGAAAATACGTAATGTAGTATTATTTCTACTTTCTTTAAGTTCTTTACCACGACAAATATTTTGCGAAGATCTTTGTTAATAGCCCACCTGAAGATGTTGTAAAACAACGAAACCTGGTCGTAGTAAAGAACTTAAAGAAAGTAAATAATACTACATCACGTAGTTTCATTTAATTGTGAAAAAACTCCTAATAAAATGATTGAGCTGAAACAATTTCTGAATCCTTCTAAGCATAAATTCGAGCTGGTGTGGTAGGAAATCTATGCTAGATATCTCAAGAAGTCTCCCCAAAAATTGGGGGACAAAAATATAGATACGTTTGTGAAATTTTGTAGCTTTTGTCTCAAAACGTACATATGTACATATATATACATATATACATATATATATATATATATATATATATATATATATATATATATGTATATATTAATATATATATGTATATATCCTAGACCTAATAGTTTTAGAGATATGATTTTTTAAATTCCTTTTAAAGTTTTCCAATAATATTTTGAAAATTATAAATGGTAACTTTCCCTTGGATCTGCACTGTGGAAAATTGATTTTAACACAAGATTTGGGCAATATGGTAGAAACGGAAGAACAACTTATCGAAAAACGGGACATATAAAAAGAAACTGTCTGAATAAAGAAAGGTTGTGCGAACGAGCGATTTTAGGTATATAGAGTAATGCGGTCCAATGAATAAATGAGCGGATATAGAATATAATACTGGGGGAAGAACAAAATGTATAAATTATTAGGACTAATGATGAATCAACATGCAAGTGAGAACTTTCCAACAACATTTTTAAATCCTTAAAATCCGTCGGTATGTCTCCGCATAGATTGAAGTTGACAATTGGAGAGATTGAAGTTGAAATTTATGTAACGGTACAAGATTATGCAGTAAACAGCTACTTAACAATATCATTCAGTGCATAATCCTAACCGGCAAAGAAAAAGAAGTGTCGGTTTTCATGCCAATAATTCTGTTGACCGATAATTCAAACCGATTTCACTTTCGGTAAGATTAGGCCATAGTATTGCTATCAATAAATCTGGTATTTCATGTGTTGGAGAAACAGAAAATTTATTTCTGTATGTACGAATATAGTATATACGAATATATTTGTTTAAATTTTACATACTTGAGTTCTTCACATCAGGTAAATAATTATCTTAAAACAACTTTATCCCAAATTATAGATATTTTGAAACCATTATAGTTTTTAGTCATTAAGGTTATCTTGCTCCATAAATTTGATGGTAAGGGATTCTAATGATTTCTCTACATTATATTTGAACAATAATAAATAAAAAAATATTAATTGAGTGTGATATTGTTTTAGCCTTCGATTGATTATTATCTCGACCAATTGCAGTAAAAATGTTTTTTTTTTATTATTTCAGTATATAGACTAAATATTCATAGTATTCCCCTTTGTGTCACGAAAACAAATGCCCTTGTTTACTGAATGATTTATTTCCATATTTTTCTCCTAAGAAATTTAAGTAATCAATTTACACCATGTTTATAGTATATTGATTTTATCTAAGTTTCAGAAATATTCTTTCCAATAACTATACTATTGCTTCCTTTCACGAATGTGTACGAACGGGGGCTACATACACTTATCTATAGTCCATTCAATTTCAAGAGAGAATTTTTATAAACAATGGAATTTGACAGTTATTATTATATGGCTAGCACAAATATATATTCGATCAGCTGACGACTATTTATAAAATTCATTGTATTGTATACAGAATATTATAAAACTATATACATAATTACATTAACTTCGGAAATTTTCACTATAAAAAATGTTATAAATAAAAGTATTGCATCATTATTTTACTGATATGTATTGCAAAATTTTACACGGTAAAAATGGACAACCCTCCATTTTTTTGGCAAATAGTTAGGCGTTTCAAAAATTTCGTGAAAATGTTCAAAATCTCGATGCTGAAAAAGCCTAGACCATGCTATTCATTAATTTTATAGGGCGTTAGAGTGAGATAGCTACAATGTGCGCTGCTATATTTCTAGATTTGATTACCTTATATACAGATATAGTTATGGTATATTTGGTGTATAGATAATTAAAATAAAAGCAAATAACATTTGTCATGTTTGGTATTATTTTATTATATGTGTTTTTTATGTAACAGTGACACTTTTAAATTGTTCGAAACACTTCATCTTTTTTATATAGATTTCTCATAAATATAAATTATAATCTGTAAATGTAAATAGGCACACTAACAAAAAAATATATTTTTAATCACTCGTACTAAGTCATCGTAAATCTAAGAAAAAGGTTTACAATACTTGAACTGTCAAATTCCATTGTTTGTAAATATTATCTTTTCAGTTTGAATGGAGTATAATTATATACAAAAAAATGTTTTAGATACTTTTATTTCGAGAAAGAGGTACCTTTTTAAAATATTATTCAACGTTTTCGAATGCATTTTTAAAAGATCCCACATGATGTGAAATTAATTAAATGGATTTTCACTCGATGTGGTCTACAGGAAAAATAATTATTTCACAAAAAGTATTAAATATATTTTAATTTTTTCCTATATTTTCACGTAATTCTATTATGTCCGATTGCATAATTCTACTATGCATTTGTTCAGGATAAAAGTAGTTGGTAGTAAACTATACAAATCTATGATGCTGTGACGTACAGATTGAGAGACAGATAGAGGGACTTGGTGAAATTATTAGGATCTATTTCTTGTCCTGTGGATAAGAAATCTAAAAAAAAATTATGAAACTTGCCAAGAAGGAAGGGGTTACGTTAGACATGTATGTTTTTATGTTTCGGTCTAACACTCTAACCAACTTAATTTAATGTTGAATGTAGAAACATCCCAAAAGTATAAAAGTTACACCTGCAGTGTACACTTGCAGTGTAACTTTATTCTTGTGAAAGATATAATAGCCAACATATTTACATTGTGGAAAATAATATTTCTAAATAATATGTATCTGTTTTCATAAGTGCCTAAATATGTACGGAATCCTCGTACTGAGAATTCTACTTGTGCTTGACACGTTTTTCTTAGAAACGGTTTAATATGAAACTTAAATTTTGGCATAATGCTCGAATGTAACATCAAAAAATATTTATATCGTAATTTTAGAGACGGTAAGTGTAATCAGATATGTTTACATTTATCAGCTCATTTAAAGTTTATTCTTTAAGTGAACTTCAAATATATCCTAGTTTTGAATAATATCAGAATGTAATATGAATAAGTATGATAATGAGTGATATGAGATATTGTAGTCAGTCAGAATGTAATAAAATTGTATTAAGAACAGTCATACCAAGTTAAGATTTAAACAAATACGGTGTACATGAGTGTATTACGATTGATTAATAGCGACAGGTATCCGTCCGTATATCGGTAGAAGATACTATGTTATTACTTATTATAAATATATGATGTATTAGCTATGCCGTAACTTCTTTCACGTAGACCATTTGAAAATATTTCATGAATGCTCTTTTCTCATAACTTGATATGTTAGAAATATTTTAAAATTAAAAAGGTAGGCAGGAGGACACACAACAGAAGCGAAATTAAATACGTTTGTGCGCAAGTACAAAATAATTATATTAATGACAAATATTATAACAAAATCAAGTTATGAAATAGCATTTTTAAAATTCAAATTATAAAATGAACAATTCGCACGAGGACCACCTTTTGTATGGCGTAGAGGATGTTTTAGGACGCATACATAATAAGAAAGTGACAGATAATACCAAAGACTCACGGAGACGCTCGACCACTAATGGATGTGGTAATAATTGATCGTGTTGCTCTCGCCAATTTGTCCCGTAAATTTTTTCAGGTTGAGTCGAGTCGTAAGACGATAAAGCGAATCATATTTTAACTGTTCCCAGCTTTTATGTACTGACAATGAATATACTCATTAAAAATCGAAAGATTTAACTTAAATACATTTTTTCTTGAATATGTTTTTAATAAAATTTTTTTATATTAACTTAAATTCCACAAATATTTAGTAAAGTTTTTAAAATTCCTGCTTCCCGTGAAACACTTTTCAGAGGTTAAATGCTGATGTAGAGCTTGACACTTTCTTTTATTTTATAAGGACATAATATTTTTATTACATGATAACTCTAATTTCTTTGACATTTAAAATACAAATACACAGAGAAGTCGTATGTATATTGTGTTGTAAGTTTATTTTTAGAATTTTTAGCTTCTTTGTTAAATTGCCAATAATTTTAACGAAACGTAAATATGTGTTATGGTATATTATATATAACACAATAAATATCTACTAATATTTTGAAGATATATAAAATCTTCGACGCCTACATAAACTTGTACCCGATTTATAAAAAAAGATTGCTTTGAAAATATATTTCAACGCTATTTTTATTACAATACTGAGTTCATTATTAGATATAAATAAAGATTTATTACTTTTTCCTCTTTTACTCAGCGATTGAAATGATCTCGTAAATAGTAACAGCAAAATTACTTTTTCTACCGTAATAATGTTATTTGTCAGGTTGTTGGCCAGAAGGCTTAGGAGAACTTTTTCTGGATTTTATGACTTGGGTTTTTATTACTAAGAAATAATTTATTTTTCAATAATGAAATATTTTTCATTTTCAACATTTTCTGAATCATAATTTAATTTAAACAATTCATTATCAGAAACAGAATGTCCATAAAAAAAGACGAAAGAAGAACACGGACTAACCGGAGTAATTTATGTCTCTTCTTGGAAATAGGTGTTGACCATGTCGCTTTGAAAATGTCGCACGACGCTCGACGCGTGCGCACTGTGGACCGCTTAACCCTAACATTGTGGTTCGAGTAGTGTATTTCGAGAGATGGATAAGATACGAAGAAAGTATTGATTGTAATCGTCTTATTTAATATACCAATTACATCAATTTAACAACCTGCAGGAACTGGTTTGCTATATCACTCTAACAACTTGTATATTTACATATTTCTATCGAGAACACCGTAAAATCCAGTGACTATATGATCATACCATTTTGTTCCCGCGGACCTTTTGAAATAATGTGTTCCTGTGGTTCTGTATATTAAAAGAAAAAAAAATAAACACATATATCTTCCCATCCACATATTACAACCTTTTTCCTTAGAAAACTTTACACATATTTGCGTAGTGGTGATTTTAAGACACAAAACATAGTTTTTCATAGTTCCCAATTAGCATTAAATGTAAACATAAAAAAAAACACTACTAGAAATTGACCTGACAACTATAGCGATGGGTTTAAACATTCTTCTTGTGAAATGCATGATGTTTTATGCATGTGAAACATATATGATTAAATATATAGAAATGGCGGTAAATATTGTTATGTAAATATTTATAAATAATGCCACGTGACCTTAAATATTTACATATGCATAAGTGTGTACATAACTCCGGTAGAACTAGTTCCATTTTTACCTAACAATATCTTATTCGCTTTGTGCTTCGGAATAGAGAGTAAGCTTAGTTCGTCGTCAGTTGTACATTGATTTTCAGTACAGCTTCATTTCCCAAAAAGGTGCTGAAATGGTAGCTGCCTATTTCATAAGTATTTTCTTAATATCATGTTTACTTTTAATATTTACGAAATTACCCATACTTACTAGATTTGTAGTATTTCATAATATAGTGGTTTATTTGATTGAAATTAGATAGTAAGGAATATTTTTTTACGCTAAGTTATGATGTTCCATTCTGGGTAATGTCTTATTCAATATATCTTTGTGAAAACTGCTGACTAGCAAAGTCTCTACACGACGTAGAATATTACGTTTTCAGTCGTTAAAAACGAACTTAACAGGGTTAAAGAAATAAACTTTCTCTGTTCAATCCAACGTCATTTAATGGCACACACTGACTTTGTTTCTTTTTTAATTTTATGAACCTTCAAAGTAAATGGTATTTTGTTAGTTTTGAACTATAAGCAAATTCATTACGTAAGTTTTTTAAGAAGACTTATATTGTAGCAATTAGAATATTGTAGCAAGTCATCTGCTTATTTTCGTGTTTGTATAAGGCTTAACATATGCAGCAGTATTTGCTGTACTTTCTTTCGAAATAGATATTTTTTATAATAATACATACACGTTCAAATATAGTGATTAAACCGAAGATAAAGCGGAACAATTAAGTAATAGGCGAAATTAATTGGTCATGAATAGCAAAAATAAATTACCTTAAGGAAATCAGATTTGGCGGACCAAAGTTTTGTTTTAATAAATTCAGACACTTTTTTTTATATAAGAATAAAGAAAAAAATGTTAAAATAAAAAAAAATTCTACAATTTCCGTGAAATTTTTTGCATCTAATCCAGGAAAAACTGAAAAGTATGATCTAAAAGTGAAGTGACTTTAGCAGGAACTATTTCAAATACGTATAACCATAACAAAGCTTTAAGCAACCTTTTTCCTTTAAGAAAACCACGAAGTTTAGAAGATATTTGTCTTTTGAAAACCTGCAAAAGATGTTTAACAATTTGAATTGGCCAATATAGTGTCCAGAATTATTTTAATATTTAATGGGGAATAAAAACTAATAAGATTTTTCCCACAAACCAAGTAATTGAATGTTCATTGACTTATATTCACGGTAAAAGTATAATGAAATCGACTTTTACTAAAACTACTAGATAATATTATTGTTTTATTAATTAGATATGAATATCACACACACACACACATTTTCATATACATATGTATGTATATGAAAATGTGTGTGTGTGTGTGATATTCATTATATATATGTGTGTGTGTATATATATATATATATATATATATATATACACATATACACATATTTTAGTACAATAATCCGAGTCCTGGGCTCTACTACAGAATGCAGGTTAAACACGATTTATCATTGTTAGTAAGTAGTTTTAAGTTAATTTAAACTCGTTTAAATTAACTTAAAACTATAAATTCTCCTTCACACGTTATTTTAAACGGGTATCACATTAATGTAGAATCACTGCTGAATTTATTTTGTTTAGACAATTAACACGCCATGTTCTCTTAGGTCGAGTTCGCAAATAGGCTTTTTATTTTATTAGATAACTACCCTATTACTACTACGAGACTTTAATTTAAAAAAGCGATAAATCAAAGTCTTATCACGGTCATTTGAGTTCATAAATAACGTATCAATAAAAAACAAATAATTTTTTGGATACTTCACGATGCAGATACTTCTCTCTACTTTTATCTCAACAGCTAGGTTCCATAGTAACAATTTAAGTAGAGGTTTTATACGTGGTTCATATTTGGGTTTTATCATAGACAGGCCAGCGCCCATACAAATCTGGTAATTATTCTTCGCCCGTCTTTGCAAGCATTTAGATGCATGCAATTATAGGCAGGAGTGTATGGACTGACATATTCGTTGAACGTTGTAATAAAATATTAATAGCCGGCACACCTCGACTAGAGTATCGTTCTTATAAACAATTAAATAGAACACAATTATTTCTTCAAACATTTGATGAGGTTCGTATTTTTATAAATATTGCCACATTGGGAGGGAAAATTAATGTATGAAATAACATTATATTATTAGTAAACAAATTTGGACGTTCATTTGCTTGATGGTGAATTTCATTTTTGTTTTTTATTTTTTCTAGTCGGAACGGGTATACAACCGCGCCACATCAAAAATATAAGTCGCATAATTTCTAGTCTCATGCTGCCATAGAATAAAATGTAGTAAATTTATGAGAATGAAAATGAAATTTAAATGCATTTGGTGTTAATTTTTTAATGACTAACGGTATACACTTATTCGTCGTTACCTAGTCGGTGTCTTTCGCGTAGAAGAAATCTGCGTAGTAGTTAAGCGTCATCGACGTAAAGAAAGAACGAGACTAAAACTTTATTCATTCATCACGTTTATGAAAATTCAAAACTTGACAAAATTCATAAACGATCATTAAGTAGGTAAAAATACAACATTAAACCGTAGTATAAATGGATCTTGAAATACTTACTATGCATCGAGAATTACTTGAGCCATTATATTATTTAATAAGTTTCAATGAGCTTTCATGGCGACAGCTCGAGCTGTTTCAGCAATCGGTTAGAGGTTCCTCTGAAGTGTCATAATTGGGAGGAATTCCATTTGATTTCATAAATTAAACAAGAGCGTCGTCGAGCGGTGTGACTCGCGTTCGGAGAATTGTTTTCATAATATCCAATTTTCGTCGGCATGAAATAAACAAATTGTAATAATTTTAAAATAATATCAGTTGAATATTGAATGTTCTACTCGAACATTTCTAATAAGGATTAAAATATAAATGACATGAAAATGGTAGGATGAAATAAGTTTAATACGATTAATAGAAAAATTAAAACAACCGTTATATTGGGAATAAATTAAAATAATTGAGAGAAAAGGTTATAAAATCTGTTTTGTATAGTTAATGAGGTGCTTTAAAATAAATTACTTCTTTATATCTAATAAAAATATATAAATTTTAATCCAAAAAAATTTGCAACCGATTTTGTACTAAACTTATTGCCATTTTTTAATTTAAGAACTTCTCAAACTGTTGTTGAGATAGATCATTGAAACTTGTTAAATGGGTACTAATTATTCGAAAATAATCTCTTTTAATTAAAGTTACAATAAATTATTGTTGTGCTTGACTGCTTAGCCTTCCTCACAAATAACACCCTGAACAGCTTTTCCTTCGGAAAATTGTGGACATTATCAATAAATTATGAAAAAAACATCTCACTTAGGGAATGAACTATGATTTATGGACGTGAACATAATTAAATTCAACACGCGAACATAATTAAATTCAACAATAATTATTAGATTTTCAAATAATTGTAATCGACCATCAAGAATAGGCAGTTTACCTGTTTTGATTCGAAGAATTATTTCTCGCAGTTAGACGTGGAAAAGCTTGACGTGAAAAAAATATTCATGGGAAACGTTTATTTTAAGGTTTAAACTAACAAGTTTTAATAATACTGGATTAATTTACTGACTTCATTGTACTTGTTAAACTTGTAGATTTTTTTTATTAATTTGCTTTAATATGTAAATGTAAATTAATACTGACTCGAAGTTGAATGTTACATAAAAAAATACTTCATGTAATCACACTGTGAAATTTGTTCTTTGAAAGATTGTGAAATTTACTAATAGTACGTCAAAACTTTACAATTGCTGCATTTAAAGTAAATTACATATCTAATAACGCTCAGTACTATCCTTAGAAATTACATGCTACTATGTATGTTTCATTGTTTTTTTCGAAACTTTGGAAAAACTCCACACTGAATATGTTAGTAAATTAAATGATACACAATAAATGAAAGTCAATTGTTCAAACATTCCACAAGGTTAAATTCAAAATGTAACTTTACACAAAAGTTCATAATACCACTTACTCTTTATATTCAGTAATATTTCAAAGAATGTTTGAAATTACTATCGTCGACTTTTATACAGATGTATATATGAATGGCAACCAAAACGTTCAATTAATTTAACGTGTGTTGGTAACAAATGACCGTGTAAATGTAAAGGTTTTTTTCACAAATAAAATTCAAGTAGAAATATAAAAATAAACACTTATAAAGCGTAGTGACTAAATGTATGTAAATGTCAAAAATATTTTTGCGCAAAGTATAAAAATTTGAAGCCATGCAAATCGTGCAAAATGCAGGCGGAGGTTTGTATTAACAAAAGAATTAACAAAACCTGTAGAAATCAAAATTAAATTCGTACGATAATAATCTCTTAACAATATTTTCAGAAAATTCTGACGATCAAAAATTATCTGATGATCTGGATAATTTTTAACGATTTTTACATATTTATGTAATGAAATATTATTATTATCTAAACCTCCATGAACCATATTTTTACGTAAAAGGGCCAACTGTTCTACGAGCTCATCACTCGCAAAGATTGTTTACATTATTTTTGTCGATTTTTCCTTATTTTGTCAAATAAACACAGAAGTGGTTAAAAACATCATATGGTTAGTTGTTCCCGATGATGAAACTTGGGCCAAATTTGTTGTAGTAAGGAAACGTTTTACGTACCTGTAACTACATCGTTATTTTGTAGATAACATATTTTTCTGGGCTTTATATAATTAGTGATACGATGGGTAAAGCTCGTATCCTTATTTAGCATTATGCCGAATTGTATTGTATAGGCATATTTTGGACACTTCATCAAGTGGTTAAATATTTCAACAATATAATTAATTCCAACTCCCATTTCTTTCAAATAAGCTGCGCGAAGTAAAATATGAAAATTATTTAGTCCTCCGGCATTGAGTGGCCTCCCACAACAATGGTTCATTGAACTTGGAAAACTATATATAATAACATGTTATTCGTCGTCCTGTTATTAGATTTCTATACCGGACAGTTTAAGGGCTCTGTAGTTTTGCATTATTCCTCTATGTGATTTTTCACAGATTTAGCAGTCTCAATAGCTTGGTAAAAAGAAAAAAATCATTCCAGGAAACCGTAAAGAATTATTTGATAACCGGATTGTGTGCAGGAAAAAGTGTTTTAGTATGGGATGGACATTATTTTGATAAACAATAACATTTTAGTTATGGACAACATCACTGACCTAATAATTTAAGGTCATATATATGGCTAATGTTTCAAGTTGAAGAATTAATGTCCTATTCCAATAAATATATAAAAATGAATTTCATTAGTCACGGCGATTTCTCCCCATAAATTGATGTTTTAAAAAAATTTACCGTAGTGCACGTGAAATTTTTAAATATAGATTTATTTTAACTGCTCACGTATTTGCAAAAATTAAGTGAATTCATACTTGTTACTTGCATCGGTGGTTTGTTAAATTCTATTTAAATACATAATATCATTGTTCGCCATTTTTAACAAAATATTAATAACCTAGATTTTTTTAGAGTATAATTTACATAATTGCATTCTTTGTTTTAAACAATGCTGCTTGAAATGTAAAATTTTTATGTTTCTAGTGATATAAAGCACAAAAAGAACTCGCATTAAAGAGATTTCGTACACATTTACAACTTAAATGGTTACATACGTGTAACCATTTAAGGGAAAAAAAAGTTTTTAATGTTCCAAATACTAATATTATTTTCATTAACGTATTGTCTAGCATATACATAGGCGTAAAAATATCGTAAATTTTTCGAAAATCTGTCACATCGCTGTTTTTTTATATTTTTATTTTAGCGAATGGTAGTGGATTTGGAGGCGGTTTCTCATAATTTTTGGATATTTTACATCTCCAGGACTATATTACGTAAAATTATAAAAAAAACACATTTTGAATTCTTATAACTTACTACTTCAATTGATGCTCCAAACAACACACGAAATTTAAAAAAAGTCGACTACTTCATTCGCCCCCCCCCCCCTTAAAATTAAATATGCAGATTAAATAAATTAACTATGTAAGGGCCTATGTTTCTTCGCCAAAATTGTTGTAAAAAAAGAAAGACATATGGACATGTGGGTAATCTTATGAGGGTACCTTTTCTATTCTTTGGAGTTACGAAACCCTGAAAAGGAATGATTAATAGAGTAGATGTCCGTTATTAAGATGAGTTGAATTGGATTGAATAAAAATAATAATGACAACCCCGAGTTCTGTCATAAAAATAATTATTAAATGTGTTCATGAATTGCGTAGAGAAAATTTTATTTAATCACTAACTGCGACAAAGCAATCCAAAATAAAGCTCGCAGAAATTTATCGCTGGAAATGACTATATTAATTACGAGCTAAAACTCAACGGCAATTAACTTCTCAAATTCCTTAATCGCACGCGGGCGTAAATATTTAAACTTCCTAATCGAAAGCCGACAAAACTGAAATGAAGAGTGACGTCGCAGGCAAAGCCCCATTCAATGGAAGGAAAAATTATATACAATATACGATCCAAAATTCGACCTTTGCTGAGGGCTCGCTGTGTTATACATCGTCTTATAAATTAGGACGGTAATGACGTTAATGTAATAGAATGTTCGGAGTGGGCGGATGTTAGTAGCGAGCTTTTACCGACTCGTTATATACGAACGTATATATATATATGTATATATATATATATATATGTATATATATATATATATATATATATATATACATATGTTTACTTAATATTTATAATTTTTCTTTCCCAAAACTTTCAATCCAAAATGTTGATATACAAATTGACTTGAAACTAATTCTATTTACCTGTTTACAAGAAATTATTATGAAATTAATGAAAATTATCAAAAAATATAAATGGTAATATACACGCTTATAATATTCTTCTACTACTAGAAGATTTTAATATATATTTAAACGGCGCCGTTAAATATACGCACGAAGACATACCGCGTTTACAAGTTCAGAGGAGCCGTTATCGGGTTGGAGTTGTTAAGATTTTGAAAAGAATATATATCAGGCAGAGAGGGGCATTCATTACCCCTTGGGGATAACTTAGAGTGCCTCTACCGCCGTGCTCACAACTTTGCCTATTTTATGACCTAATAAAACATCCTAAACGTGATCAAACGAAATATTCAAATTTATATTTTCTGCTCTACCTTATTTGCCGAGGGATAAAAGTTTTCATTATGAGCATATTAATTTTATTGAGAAGATCTGTTTTTGGTAGAAAGTTTTATTGCGTTTAAACTACACTATAGTGAGCAGGTGTTTTCAGTTTGACCGTCATTTATATTTTAACTCTATTAACATGTATCTTCTGAAACATTATGTCAATCCAATAAAATATATTGCACTTTGTAGAGGTTTGTGTCGGTTTGTAGTAATATATTCATTGTTTGTTTGTAGCAATATATTCAAGGCAGTCGGTTTGTAGCAATATATTCAAGGCAGTCGGTTTGTAGTAATATATTCAATTATTATGAGTAACAGACCACATATTATAAATATTAGAACGCTACCATATATATAACTATTAGAACGCTACCAAAATAAATAAGTTTGTGCTCACATGTGGTTTTAATAAACGGAAAAGCAGTAATATTCTCTATATTAACGATTTTATATTAATAATGTAGTCGTAGGTATAATAAAAATATTTTTGAAGTCTTCCTGGAATACAAAATAGTTTAACAAATAGTATTATAAACTACCAATAGGATAGAATACGCTGGATGCACATTTTGTTTTCAATTTTGAATTATTTATGCAGTATGTATTCTTGTATAATCGCATGATTAATGTTGTTTTTATGTTCAATTGATCGTGTCTACGCTCCTGTTTATATTTACCATTGCCTGATATTGTAATAATTTTTTTTCTATTTTTTTACTTTACTATAAGACTTGTATGGCTTAATACAGTAAGAGGTTTAATTCATTGACTTATCGGATAAATAACGCAACAAGGTAATTACTCAAGTTTTAAATTTGAATATTTTCATTGAGTATCATATACATACAATTTAATGCATTACGTTATTAACGTCGACTTGTAAATTTTTAAGCATTATTTTAAGAAAAAAAAATTTAAAATGTTTGTATTTCATATCTACTCGCCCTCTTTATAGCCGGCCCTTTAAAGCTGGCGGTACGTATAACTAAAGTTATACGTGCAATAGTACCATTTGTACCATCGAGTTTTAAAAACGTACGTTTCAATTGCTTAGACAAAACCCAAATTATTTTGATTTTTAGATCTTTTGCTGTTGATATACCATACATTTTTTGTGCATATTTCCAATAAAAACAGCATTGTCTTTTGTAGCAGCTTCTAGATTCAAAAGTTCTTGCATTTTTTTATCGTCTTCGTAGTAAAACTTTCGTAACATCCGCAAATGTTATTAATAATCTCACTAACCAAATAACAGCATTGCCTCTTTGTAGCTATATTTAGTTTCACATGGTATTTTCTTATTTAATTACAAACAGAGTGATGTTTATATGAGATCCCAGATACATAGTTTGTTCACTGAAAGCCTTGTGTAGCTACTTTATAACATCCGATGTGTTTTTATTAATTAAAGTAATACTATAATAATAATAATAATAGACAGTGAAATTTAATTTTCCATTTTTGTCCTCGTCTTCGTAGCCAAATTTTTATAGCATCCTAAAATGTTGTTAATAATGTCAATAAAACTTAAGATATTTATTGTATTATCATTTTCCTAATAACAAAATATCCCAATCGATTTTTAATTAACTAGAAGATCATAAAAATCTAAAGATATTAATT
The DNA here is from genome assembly GCA_039881145.1 of Druceiella hillmani. Lineage (NCBI taxonomy): Eukaryota > Metazoa > Arthropoda > Insecta > Lepidoptera > Hepialidae > Druceiella > Druceiella hillmani. Next base: position 518,479 of record JAYKKI010000044.1, read on the forward strand.
TTCATAGGAGAGAGAATGCAACATTGCCGTATTTTCTTTGTAGTTTGAATTTTTTAAGATTGTTAACGTATCTTTTTTGTACTGTATAAAAAATGAGGACATTAAATGCTTCATTACTATGCCTAATTCAAAGTTTCTATATCAAACCTTTGTGAGAAAAATGGCTATGACAGACTGATGAAAGGAGACGTGAGTTATTTTTATGTATTTCATCCACAGGTCAGAAAGGAATCAGATTTTGTGGCAGCGCTGCCTCTTTGTTGGCCCGCTCGTCAATGAAGGATATTTCTAAACAAAACGGGGGACGGTTTTAAATTTTGGGTATAAGATCGGGTTGTCTAACACAGTACACTTAATGTATCAGTACATATAATATAAAACGAATAAGAGAAGAATAGAATTAACTTTATTTATTGTTACACATCAATCTTTAAGCAAAATTAGCATAACAATTGAAGTTTTTAATAAAAGATGACGTCAGTAAGACGTAGTGACGTCAGTATGACTGTGCATTTATAAATTAATATTATTTAAGACATACATCACAAGTAAGCGTTCCAGAACCAAGTCCATTCCTCATGATGCCACACTTTGCAGGCTATTCATTCGATCCAGTTATCGGTAATCAGTTTCAGGACAGCTTGGATATCTCTAGATTGTCTTAGAATCCATCATCGGGTTGGTTTTATTAATTTTGTTCTTAATAATATCTGGCTTTGGTTTCACTATATTATTTGAGCTTTTACTTGTAGTTAGCTCTAGTTAAATTTTTTTTGGCTTATTTCCATCTTCATGTTTTTGTTGCAATTAGACTTTGTATGGGAAACTACTAATGATATCAGATCTTTTATGTTTTTTTTGTAAAGGAATGTCTAGTTGGAGTCTTTTCTAAAGAAGAAATAAATTTCCGGATAGTACCCTGTTTATCCGGAAATTTAATTCTTGTACAAGTTTAAAAACAATTTGTGAACAAATATTGAATGAACAGAGCAGATATTTAAAAAAAAAGTTAAGGAACGTTACATGTAAGCTAAATACTTAATTTCAACATTAAAATAAAGATATGTATTCAGGATATGATTAAATAATTAAATTTTAAAAATATGTAAATAAATAATATACATGTTCAATAAACACATTAACAGGCCAGCACTAGAAATAATTCAATGGATAAAATGAGACGTACGTCACTTAAAAGTTCAAAAACTAATTTATTTACATCCTATTTTGGCTTTTAAATAGAAATACAAATCAGTAAAATATATATTACTTTTTTTCACATTTTTTGATCTTCTAATATACATATACAATATATATATATATATATATATATATATATAAATATATATATATATATATATATATATATATACATATATATATATATATACATATATATATATATATATATATACACACATATATATATATACACATGGAAAACGATACAAAGTATTTGGTTCAACAAAACGTACATAAAGTGTTATCTTACACCCAGTCACATGAACGTCAAGACCAGTGGAATAACTCGAGCAGCCCACAAAGCAACAGCAAAAGCCGTCACCACCTGGCTGAAGGAAGAAATTCGGGAATCATCCATCAAACGAGACAACATAAATCTCTGTCTAAAGGTAATACACTCTTCTCTAACATATCTCCTTCACTCTATAGAATTTGATATTTTAGACTATACAATTAGAAATTATGTCAGTGCTATAATAAAGAGCTAATATCCCACCTGAAGATGTTGTAATACAACGAAACCTAGGTCGTGGTAAAGAAATTAAAGAAAGTAGAAATAATACTACATCACGTAGTTTCATTTAATTGTGAATAATGAATTTCTACAAAATTAACGCCAAATATATTCAATAATTAAATTAATGTTAAATGTTAAAATAATAATCAAGTTAATGTTAAATATTGAAATTATAATTAAGGCAAAATTATGTTGGTAATGTAATAATAATTATATAAAGGTAATAAGTTCAATTGATTCTAATCATTATTTTAATTTTTATTGTCGAAGATCCCTTTACTTTGCGATATACAAGATTTTTGTGGTAATGACAAAGAATTGTTAATGAAGGAACTATATGTGCAAGGTGTGAATAATCATTATTTAATACAAGTTTTTTTTAAATCACCGTCAAACTTTAATATATTGGATGGTAAAAGACAATATGAATCTCGTTAGATGGCAAAGAATTATCATTGCAAAGATTGGACGTATAGTTCCTTAGACTATATAATGCGATGATTAATTGTGAAAAAAAATTGTAAAAAGTTATTAAAATATTGATTCAATGTCCAGTATTAAAGTTAGAGGTATTAACTCTTTCAATACAGAAAGTATAAAACAAAAAAAAATCAGAAGTATATCAGAAGTGCATACACAGGGTAGAAGGCGATAACATATATATGTTTGCATTGGAAAACTTGAATATTTTGATGAAGAGAACATATAAACATATGAATGAATGACTTAGAAATAGAAGACGCGATGAAAATTATTCATTACAATGTGAAACGAAGCGTATTTGCTCTTAACTGTTTATCAATGTATGTAATATCATGAACAATTATATTGTTATATCATATACTTGTTTTATCGTAAATAATTTATATTCAGATTCTATGCCAGGTTTATATTGGGTTGCAATCTACATAAATTAACATGGTTGTGGAGAGTATTTTTACAGCTATGAAATAACACGTAGTGAAAATCTCACAATTTTTTTCAAACGGTAGAATATACTTTTATGATATAAAACAAATTTAAAATAATTCTAAATTGTTCTGTGGAAAGTATTGTTAATTTTATTTATTTGTTAAGTATTTGAAATATCCACTTTGTGACTTTTTAAGCATCTCTGAATATAACACCACGTATAATTACTTGCTAATAAATACGTTTATGAGAAAATATTTTGATGTTAATTGTTTTGTTTACTTCATGAAAAATAATATATAATTCTATTAAACTATGTTCAGACTAAAATCTCAAATGTTGAAGTTTGTACTATATTTTTTATTAAAAAATAAGGTATATAGAATTTTATGAACTTTTTTATAAATATAATTCTTTTCTTTATAATTTATTAAAAAAAAAATAAATAAATAAATAAAAAAAAATATACATATATATATATGTATATATTGATTTGCTTGAACGTGGAGCTATTGACATAGTAGTATCTATTAACAACTGGTTATATTCTTTATTCAGTCAGTTAGACATTTATTCGATTGAAAAGTAGATACCACCTCCACTATAATACATATTCATATGGAGTTTACTTAGAAACATTAATCGATTATGGCCCTGCTGCAAAGAATTCTGATCTATCATATAGTCTCTGGTATAGAGATACAGCAAACCACGTGAATAATTATCTCATTTTAGCTCATTCAGATTAAATAATTAACTGCAAGCTAATTATGTATTTGCGGTTTAATTAAATTTATTTGTGCTTGAGATGGAAAAAATATGAAAACGCAACGATGTCCTAAATAGTGGCTTTGTGTCTATAACGAGGTATTTCGAAAAAGAAGCCAAATTCATGACAAAGCAAGTATGAAATAAAAAAAAACCTATGAAATACGTATACTACTGTTAATACCAGGGTACTACTTACTTAGATACTCATTAGACTTAAAATATTCAAGGATAAAGTGTCGTTTTATATAAATAATAATAAATAGTAATATTACCATTTAATGTTTACCGTAATAATGTTTTGCTTATTATATGTGCCCCATGCATAAAAATATTGTGAATTTCTTAAAATCTATTAAACCTAGGATAATTGCCATAGTTCGCCTATAAACTTCTAGTCGGATCTATCAACCCAGTTTTGTCATTTCTAGTTTTGGTGTATTTTAGTGCATATCTTTAATATGCCACTTAAAATTGTAAAAAGAGAGTTCTTCCAGGATAGAATAAATTTTCGTATAGTTCTTTTCAACTACTCCAACAATACATACAATTAAAAAAATATCGAATATTTATTTTCTCCAGCTGATATAATCTTGAAAAATATTTTAAAATGGTAGGCTACGGCATAATTTGGTTAAGTGGCATAAGTTTTTTATGCAAAATTTCAAAGTTCTACGCCAAATTGGTTCACGAGAAAATTGGCTGACACACGACCGACATGAAAATGATCTTGAAAATATTTCGGTTTTACTTTGGAATAAAAAAGAAAGTATATTTTAATAGAATATCGAAATTAGTTAAGACTTTAAATTTCGTCTCATCTTATAATTGAGGTGCACTTAGTAGATACAAATAAATCCTGTTCACATATTGTAATGAAATTCATCATTCCATACATTCTGTCATCTTTAATCTATTTAATGATTCTAAATTTTTTAAAGCATAATATCTAGAAATATTATAATTTAAGACGTTAATAAATTCTTTGGAGAAACACATTTCACGATATTTTAAATATTAATGTTTCGCAAATGGGCTTAAAAATGAAAAATGGTAAATTAAAACAAATTTTCATTTTAAAAATCTGTCACATGAGCAAAAACCATACTTGACGAATTGCACAAAATAATTTTCGTCCTTCCTTTGCAGTCGAAGATGCGTTAAAGAAATCGATGTTCTGCTACGCCTCTCCTGTTTAAAGCATAATGTACTTGCACAATTTCACGTAGGTATAATATTATTGCAGTAACTGTGAGGCAGAGAACGGAGGACGGACATGATGAAATATTTAATAACAAAAACTTAAAAATTATTTAAATTCATGTCATTTAATTGTTGAAATCGAGAAAAAATTGAAACGAAGTGGAATAATTAAAATTATGATTAAGCTGAGTAAACAAAATATAAGCTATAATATTTATATACTTTTTGTAGAATTTTACGTTTATTTTCGCTTGCGATAATGTGCAACAATTATATCTTTTAAACTGTTTGTTTATCGTAACATAAATATATTGTCTATTTAATTTTTCACGAACGTAAAACGAGATGCGTATTTAAAAAATTAAAAGATTAGCATAATCACTATAGTTTTTGAGTAAATTTCAAGTCAGATTTTACTAACCCGTTTTTATTTCAGAAATAATGTTCTATTTTCGTAAAATTTTTGAAATATCTTACTTAATATACAATTTAAAATTCTTACCTAATACTGCCTGCTTACATTTTTCGTTGGCATAAAATCAAGGCACATAATTAAAAAAATTATGACATCTAGTATCATCGCTATAGTTTTCTTACAATTTGGCGTGGACGTCTAAAATCATATTCTTTTCATAATCGCAGTTTCAGAAATAAGAGGGAGGGAACTCATTTTTTTGCATATCTTCAGTATCATTTCGAAGATATAATAAATAAAGTTATGAAAAATATTTTTTTGGGCCCATATAATTTACTAGCTGTTTCAAGCCATATATATATATGGCAATAAAAAAATTAGTACTTAATTTGCATCATTAAATTACCATCAGTTCGGAAATACTTCGGCTAAGAGTCTTTAAAAATATTACTACAATTCAACATATATCCTTAGATAAACTTAAAATATTCTAGTTCAAAGTACAATAATTTATTTCAAGGCAAGCACAAATTTCGCCTCTTTAAAATATCATAAAAACTATTATCACAACACAACATATCCCTTTAGACATATTAAAGATATTGCTTTGAAAAATATAATCATTTGTTTAAAGATAAGCACATATCGTACCTCTTTAAAATTTCTTAAAAGCTATTATCACAACGCAACATATCCCTTTGTACAAATTAAAAATAGTTTAGTACAAAATACAATTATATGTTTCAAGATAAGCACAGATTTCACAACTTTACCATTTCTCACATTCTGTTGTCACCACGCAACATATCCCTTCAGAAAAATTAAAAAGCATTCTAGTTAAAAGTACAATTATTTTTTTAAAGATAAGTACAGAATTTACTTCTTTAAAATTGCTTAAAAACTATTATTACAACGGAACATATCCCTTTAGACAATTTAAAGATATTGTAGTGCAAAATACAATTGTTTAAAGATAAGCACAGATTATAGCCCTTTAAAATTTCTTAAAAACTATTATCAGAACACAACATATCCCTTTAGCAAATGGAAAATATTGTCGTTTAAAATGCAATTATTTATTGAAGATCAGTACAGATTTTACCTCTGTAAATTTTTTAAAAACTATTATTACAGAGAAAAAAGTCTCAAAAATTCATTTTTTAATCTAAAGTTTTAAATAATATCTTGACATTTACAATGTACTACCATATCTTTACAGGATTTTGTTAAATTATGTACCATGAAAACATGACCTGTTTTAGCGGCTTCTTCAGAATCCAAAGCTTTACCGACAATATCCCCTCCTTTATAATCAAAATAAGGTTTCAAATATATTTCATCCACCATCAGAGTTACAGTAATATCTTTAGTGTGCAAAAGATTAAATTTCTGTTTTACATAACATAAATAGGCCTTGTCAATTTGTTCTTTTTTGGATTACAGTTATATTGATCACAAATATTATGTTAAGTATTTGGACACGGCATTGTAAATAACTCAATACTAGTATGCATCAATAAGCATGAGGAGAAATTGGGTACCGAACACTGACCGAATATATTAGGAAGTCAATTGTATATCGAATACAATTTCTCTGTAAACCTAATAATTTTATTTGTTCGCACAAAAATGTAATTTTGTTGTCTAAATCATTGTCTAAAGCGTTGTCTTTAATCAGTTTTTGTAAGAGAGAAACGGCATTTAAAACAATGTTATCAACGAATGTTTCATTTTCATTTGAACGATCTGTAAATAGTGTGTAAGAAATCTTTAATGTTGGAAATTTTGGTTGGATATTGCTTACCCGGAAATAGTTTCAACTCAGAATATCTCTGAATATCTTCAATTCTAAGCTGTCATCTAAAGTAACTGAAGCCGAAATAGTCGAAACATCATACAACGAAATAATAGCAAATAGAACTTTACCTTCACTTTTTATTTTACACCAATCTCGCAGGTTACGGATTGACAAACGCTTTAAAAATTATTTAAATTATAAAAAGAATGACACTGATTATATTTGTTGTGAGACTTGACACTTTCACTTAATGCTAACCTTAAATGTCCATTATCTAATCGCTCCAGTCTTTGATATTACTTTCACGTTAATTTCAAGGTTTAGATAAATAAGGTAGTTTAAGGTAGTAAGGTAAGGTAGTAGTATGACATATAAGGGAGTTTTTAAATATACATGACACTGGACTGTTTTTTAACATGAATCTATTTAATTTTGTCACAATTTTTACACCACTCTTCTCATCACAGATCTCCGAAGAACGTACAATTTGGTCTTCAGTGAAATGAAACTCGCAGTCCTATAAACAAAAGTATTTACCAACGGTTTAAACATGAGCAATATTATAACGTAAATATAACTGAAATTAAATAAGACGAAGAAAGAATAAAATTAAAAATACATAAGTGTGGTGATTTTAATTCAAACTTTCTTTCGAATGATGCGTCGGTTTAAATTCACGAGGATGAGCTGCAATCCATTGACTACGCAAGTTTTCATTTTTAGTAAAATGAAAATACGGTCGCTTTATTACTAATATTGTAATTACTCCTGCAATTAGGTTCACTGCAAATATAACCATGTTAAAATATAGTGGACGTTTTTCAAATTCAAACAAATAGCGTGATCTTTAAATAAGCTGCCTAATGAGAGATGATACAATTAGTGAAATAAGTGAAATTTAACAATGTCGATTTTGTTCGAGTGTAACATGAATACCGTGATAAAATTGTAATAAACACCTTAATAAGTTAAATAAACCTATCATCAGTGACGAAAAAGTGTTTTATAAAATGTTATTATATTTTAATGCGGTTTAAGTAATTTATTTAAATATTTGCCTATGAAATATCGACTTCAAAGAGCAGCATATTTACCCTGTTTCACAAAAGTCCGCCAGAAAGTGCTGTCGTCTATGTGGATTTCGATTACCAACTGGCGATGACATAGTACTACCTACTCTCAGGACATAACATGCCTGTAATACCAAAAAGTGTTGGTAGAACCCGCACTACCAGCGTTCCGTACATATTCAGGCATTGTTAAACATTTAATGGTACTTAGTATCTTTATTAAACTATTGACAAATCTTTTGAATCTTACAATTTGTATGCTATAATCTATCTATTATTATACCAAGTTTCAAGATTATAAGTCTACCGGAAGCACCTCATAGTTTTTGATGACGTAATACGTAAAAAATACGCTTTATAGGACCGTAAATTTTTGGATGTGAACCAAAAAGTTTTAAATTTTTAACTTCAAAACCGGAGCGGTACATTTATTTCACAAGTGCCACAAAAATGTTGAAAATAAATTTGATAATTGAAAAACTGTATGGATAAATACGTGAAAGATATTGCTTTCAATAATATATTAAACAAGGCATATTTCGTATATTGTTGACATCGCTCTGACGTCATCAGGTGATGCAATCGTAGCGTAAAATTATTTCAGTCTAGCTCCAGTTTTCGTTGTGAGAGTGCGGTATTAGAAATGTCCTTTGTTTTGTCTTTTTACGCAGACATAATTTTGGACTCTTCTAGATTAATTTAAAAAATGTCATAAATTAAACCCAATTTGTTAGGTGGGAGAGATATACAATTCCCTTATTTAGATATATCACCCTTAGAATTTGGAAATATAGAAAACTTAATGTTTTTTTTAAATGTTCAAAATATGCATAATAAACATTAAAATGCTATGGAAAACGTTTATGTAAGAAAGAATGAGAAAACGGAAATACAAAAGAATGAACTAATTTAACGGGAGGTCTTTAAAATAGAGGGGCAACGTTTCGAAAGGAACATATGCCCGATAAAATTCTTATTAAACTGACTTATTTAGGTCTTCAAACTAGTCATTTTTTCCCGACACAGTTGCGATAGATTTGTTTTAATAAGTAGTACTATGACGGCATTGAGCGTATTAAAAATATATGGAACTCACTACCTAATATTGCCAGAACTATAATAAAAATGTTAAAAAGACAATAGGTATTTATATAATTTGCTATCTCATTTATATTAAAAATACAAGTCTAGTTATAACAATAGTCCGTGCTGCCTTTTTGAACCAATGTAAATTTTTTTTGTCAGCCATTTTTAGTGATGAAACCATTCAGGTGCAGTCAATCGATAATAATGTAATTAAGTAATATTATTCGCAGCCTAGATAGGTATAGTTATCACTATTGCTATTTACTATAAAACCATGAAGATAATATCCATATGTTGTTAATCAGCTGATGTTTTTTCCGTATACTGGCTTCACTTGCACACCCATCTTTTAGCTCAATTATGAATGATTAATAAACAGATTACGTTTACATAATACGCAATATTTGCACTATAAGGGTTTGTTTTTTTTTCTCGTAGTATATAGTTTAAATACTAATTTACACCCTGTCTTGCAGACCTAATCAAAGGTAATATTTCAAATCTATTAAAATCATGAAATTAAATATGGAATTGTAAACAGTATGAATTATGATTAACAACAGATTCTACATTATTTATTTCAGTTTGTAATCTTAACATTATGCCAAAACAGTCACGATTTGTTTACCTATGTTTTGAACACAAACGTTTTGCTACTTATTTATATTTTTCAGCATGGTACTTTGTTACACGCTACACACGTCAAACCTCGATAGAGTTTATACAGTTTTAGTAACATCTGCATTAACTTTTAGTCTCGTAAAAAGTGTCACCGTGAAAATTCCAACGAAGTACCTGAAAGATGTTAACAAAATTATCAAGGTATCCAAAGTAAATTAAAATGTCCTTAAAATAAATCCTCATAAGCAAATAAAAACGGGATAATAGCGTTGAAAGATGTACACAACTATTTTTTTCTGAATAGCAGTTTACTTCCAGGTTTTCCTTGTACGCTTGTCGGTATCTATAATATTGATACTTGCTCTATAAGGCTAACGACTGAAGAAACGGCAGTGCCAAATATTTTCTCATTATTCATCAGTTTCAGATATGAATTGAAAAATGATTGGAAGATTTTTTCATTTTCCGTTTTTTTTTATTTGTTATATTGTTTATATATATCGAGATACGAGTCTATAAAGTTAAGAAACTTTAAACTCATTTATAAGGAAGTTTTCAGTGTTTTTTGGATTTTCTGTTTTTTGTATACATGAATTTTTGTAGTTCTGTTTAATGTTTGATGTAATATTTCACAAGAAATAAAGAGTATTTAGGAGACTAAATTTTACATTTAATTACAGTTGTGAGGATATACACCACGCTCTATACAGTAACCCATTAACCATTCTTGCGTCATATGACTTAATGTTTCAAATTCATTTAATATTTCAGATTGACATTTTATGATGGAAAATTAAACGTCAGTGCTAAAAATTCTAATACTTGTTTACATTGGTTTGATTAAAAAAACAGGGCTTACGTTGTATGAATACTTTCAATAATCATGGAATATCTAGTTGTTAATGATATGATTTATTAATTTATCGTTCTTACCTGCCAGAAGGATTTAATAATTTCTAAATTTTCTCTTCATAAATGTTCTTTTTCCATGAGGTTTCTTTTTTTTACTTTTAGGAACTAATGACAGTCGCAGGAAGCCAAGTCTAAGCTATAAAGTGGGTGTTGCAATAATTGAAAGTCGCGCTTGTGAAGGGCAACCATCAAAACATGGATCTTGTGTATAGGTGCAAAAGCAACAACATTTTGGTTAATTTTCCTTGTATTTTCCATTTTCTAAGCAATTTTGTCGACCAGTATAGTACTATTCCGTTATAAAAACGTCCTTGTCTTTGAAGGTAATCAACATAATAAATTGAGACATGAAGCTTCAAGAAACTGACGACATGACGATTAAGACGCTTTGGACTACTTAGGGGTAGAGTATACTTTTTACCACTGCATGAACCTGCTTAGATTTAGGTCTTTAATTATAAACCCAAGTTTCGTCACCGATAACGATTCTGCTCAAAATTTGATTCTTGTCCTTGCGTGAACACTCAATACGTCGTTGCTTTTGCGGGGGCGTGAACATTCTTGACACCTATCTTGCGCTGACTTTTGAAATGCCAAGATAGTCATGAAGAATATTCACATTGGTTGAAAACATTCTTCAACTGTTTTTCCGAACCGCTTCTATAAACGGGTATCTTTCAATACAAGTTTTTTAACATTTTCAACAATGTCGGAGGAGGTGGCTTCGATCGGTCGTCTTGAGTGCTGGTCATTTTCAATTGAACCCCTGCTTTGTGCGAAGAGATGACGCCACTTGTAAATCATGATTTTACTAGAGCAAGAATCCTCGTAAAGCAATGAAATTTAATGCAATTAGACTTGATAGTGTTTTTCATTGCTTTGTCGGGGGCTTGTTGACAGTTCAGAATTGATAGCCGTTGATTTTTTCCGGAATTACGAAGTCGCTTCATCGATGATAGCTCAGAGGTTAATTACATAAGTCAGCTGAAGCTTGGTACATTTACTCATAACGAGTATCTCATTAGCGATTACATGGGTAAGCAACCCTTGTTATTCCCTTCATTCTTCAAATATTTTGATCTACATTCATGTTAATCAATTCTATCAAGATTTGAAATCGGATTACCAACACTTACCATTTGTAATTTTTGTCAGATTAATTACAGTTGTAATAAAATTATACGTAAATGATTAGTTCTTTACCGTCAAGAATTTGGAGCTTCTGTTCGTTCCAAATTTAATTTAGTGGCCTCAACTAAACGATGTAAATGGAAAAAAAAAATTAATATTCTTTAAACAGTCTTGAAAATTTTTTAGTGGATATAATTAAAATGAATATGTATCAAAAATTCATCGCCATTGATTGATTTCACAGATGTGTGGCTAGATAGATCTTATCGAAGACCGCTCAAACAAATTCGAATATTCTAATAATCTATATGTATTTACTTCTTTCTCGTTCTATGGAAAATAAATCTATTTACAGATGGCAATTTGATTGGTGGGAGAATTATGATCGATGAAATTTATATATATATATACTCTGGCTTTCTCGTAATATTTTCTTATTCCTACTTTATCTAAAGTTCAAATTATAAGATTTAGGAGCGTATGGATTATGAATAAATTAAAAAAAAAAATCAGTTCTGATTCCTATTTTAAATTAACTAATTTTGGTTAAATTATGAAACTAGTGGTTTATTTTTATACTCATAAACGATTTCCTCAAGAAAACCGAATTATACAAATTGATGATCCAGGCTCTGGCAGGAGGCTTTCCTATGGTCAAGTAATCCACTCACGCGATAACAAAAACAAAACTATTCTATTCTATGTTAGGTTGAACTTGATTAAGGTGAGGTTTTTTGATGAATAAAAATCCCATAATGCGTTCATTATAATAACTAGGTTTTTTATTATATTGACAAACATTTTTTTTTGTGTATATACAAAATTCTGTCTAATTATTCAAATATAAATTATATGGCGAGCTCAAGAATACTTTCAATATGTTATAAAGTTCATAACCTAAATTTAACGTATCGAGATATAATCAGGAGAAATTTAGCAAAAGCTCAAAGTGAAGTTAATTTTGCATTTTATACACAAGTTATTAATAAATACTTTGCCACTTTGTAAGCTGGCTTTAACAGTTTTAAATATAGTTTATTTTAATTATTGCTTTGAAATATGAGTTTTATAACACGAAAAATATGCCAAGCGCATAATGTAGTCTTTTTATTTTACATAAAAGAAAATTTTATGTAAAATTGATTATGAAATGTGATTGTTTTTTAGTATTCATACTTAGATTTAACATTTTGTATGGTATCCGATGAAATGAAGCAAAACATTTTATTGCTGTATTAGGACAACGTAACTTACTAAGTTTCGCACGTACACGTTAGTAGAGAAATTCCAATTTATACTTGGACATAGTAATTGCTATAGAATTTTCCAACGGGCAAAGAGGCGGAATGTGGATTTTAAACTTTATAATGAAAGTATAGAGTGTACTGGACGAATATGATCAGCCAACAATTTTAGAGGCCTAAGAAAATAATTTTCAATTTAACGACATTTTTTCTTCAAATGCTTGATTGACCAACTACGTATTTCAGTAATTCGATCGTTTAACATGGGAAATTGTAATATATTTCTTGCTACAATATATCATGAAATAGTTCGGAAATAATTAAAAACAATACATTTTATTATATAAATATTATTGATGCTAACCCTCAACCAGTCATCATCCTAAATATCGGTCATTTGACTAAGTGATGGCTATTGGTAATGTATTTCTATCTTTGCTATGTGATACTATCTAGAAAATTTAGAAATTATTCTAAAGCAAATTTTCTTTAACACACAAAATTTTCCTTAGTCTACAACAATTTAAATACTTATTCTTTGTAAGTCCTTGAAGATGTATAGGTCGAATATTTGATTTTTTCAATTAAAATTTAGTCGCAATTAATTTCGTCTTTATTCTCTATTGATATAATTTAACTAATGAAACAAGCATATCCATTGCTTAAAAACCTGCCCATTATATTATAAAGAGCTCATGTTTTCCTTTTTCAATTTATAGTGTAGTACAGGAGTAATATGGAATAAATTTATTATTCAAGTGTATGAATAAAACAATTTTTTTAAAGAGAAAGGATCAATATACATGTGGACAGCGGTTTGTGGTTTACGGGGTGTAATTAAAATTGATATCATAGTTAGCTACTTAATGCACCAATAATATACAAAATCTAGAGGAGAGAAAAATCGGCTGTTGAAATATTTTACACGAAGAATTGTATAAAGTGAAAAGTTGTATAAAGTGAAAGCATGATACCCAATTTTAAATTATCTTTTTACGTAAAATGTTACATCGTTATATCCAAATCCGCCACGTGATATGTGCTAACGATGCCGGTGGACACATGACGGTACACGTCCGCCCTCGTCCAAATGCGTAGCGCGTTTGTAGTACGTATACACGATTGCACATGTTTATTTCCACTACGACATTTTTGGTAGACGTAGAGCTAATTAACATTGAACCGCATGGCGTGATAATACAGTCACGGAGTAAAAAATGGCCAGTTGTATGTCAAACTTAAGGTTAAACAATTTAAAACTGTGTATGTAGATAAAATCGAAACCTTTAGCTTGAACGAATGTTATGTAAATAGTTATAATAAAAATCCTTTTAACGAAAATAGTTGTAAAATGTGCGAAGAATGACCTTCGTATAGGGTAATATACTGGTCCTGGTTTGAGAAAATAAAATTTTTTTATTGAGCACTTAAACAAATTTGAAAATAATTTTTCCACCATTCTCGAGGAAGGAAAAAACATTTTTCAAAATTTGGACACATATTCTCATAGAATATAAATTAAACATAGATATGATTTTTCAGATAGGACAATTTTCATGAAATTTTATTGCGTCAACATTTTTGACTTTTAATAATTAATATGACTAAATATTTAGAGTAAATTACCGAAAAAACTTTTAATAATATTCTATTCTGAGGGAAGAAGAAAACTGACATTAGCTCAAAACATTTCAGACGATAACATTAAATAACCTATATTGAATGTGGACAATTTGTAAGCATTTTTAAATTCTTTTCGTAACAAAATAATTTTAAATTTAGAAATAATATGTATCAGTTACATTAGTATATAAAGTTTTGCTTATCTACGTTTACGTGGATGAGTTATAACGTGAACGACTGGGGTTGGTCATACATCAATAAAATATTTACTTCATTATACACTTGCTCATTTCCGTTAACTTACTCATTTCTTTCGAATTACCTTCTGTTATTGCACCAATTATGTAAGCATAAACTGTTTTTTTTGTAAACTTGCTTTTCCAATTGATTTATTTATCCTCCTAAAGTTTTCACTTGAGAATATTTTTGAGTATCAACTTCAGATAATTTACTGTGACAAATTTAAAGTTCCTATATCAAATGGTTTCTGAGAGAAACTGCTATGACAATCGCGCGGACATGTGGTTGATTTTAAAGGAATTCTTGTTTTTCCATTTTGAGGTAAGGGATCTTAAAAATTGTTTTTGTTTCGATTAATTATTTGATTATTTCTTTAAACTTAAGAGCTGATAAAGGTAATAATGAATGCAAGTTTTAAAGGTTTATTTATTAAGAGATTTATTTCCTTATTTTTGTATTAAGAGATTTATTTCGTTACATTTGCATATCCTATTTTATTAATAAATATGTTAAATAAAACCATATTGTAAATGATATCACTATTTTATTTTCATGGTTCTGATTTGTTTTAATTAAATTCCAAAAAGTGGTTTCACAATTTTGGAATATCATGATTTCAAAGACACGGCTAATTTTCAGAAAACGGCAAGTTCACGAGAGGTCAGTGCATCACGTTATACGACGTAACTTGGAGGTGTAAGTATCGAGGTTTCAATGATAGGTTGTCCACAGTCTTCAAATTATTGTACTCTACTTAGATGACGCTTGAAAAATTTCTTTCACCATATAACACTGCCTTTGATATACACATAAAACAAATAAACATTTCTTCCAAATGAAATTTAACAGAGACGTATTGCCGTATGCGCGTGAAGAAACACACATCTTTTGATGGAAATTTATGGTATATTAGTATTCTAAATAAATATTTTAATTAGAAATTGTGCGTGTTCTACAAACATGTGATAGAGCAATAAATTCTTTGAAACTCCTATATAAAAAAGTGTCCGTAACATAAAAAAAATTGAATATACATATCGTATTTTTTAGCGTAAATGTTGTAAGGTAATTTATTTTAACTGATGAAAACGTTGCCTATTTCATTGTGCACAATATTTATGTATATTTCGATTTAGTTTATTCTTTGATTATATTCGATCACGAATGCAATTTTGAAAAAATAATTGAAAGTCATGATGATAATTAGAATTCACTTATTAAAGATTGTATTCATTTGTCAAGTTAGGTCTTGTGTCCACTATTTAATTTGTATAAATATCACTATAAATAACATTAAAAACAACATAGTTTTACGAGCAGAACTTTTCCTTAAAGATTTTATTTAAACTGCCACGGTAATAACAATCTAATATTTACCTACATAGTAATTTTACTTTTCACAGTACATTTCAACATCCATCGATAATAAGTGTTTTTATGGAAATTTTTGATAAAACAAAGAAGTCGATTTTTTTAAATCCCTCTGTCGCCGAAACTACTAAAATAAAAATTTTGAAAGAATAGTTTTCCTAGAGGCCTAAACTTTTTCCGAAAGTTCTAGCGATGATTCTAGATTTCAAATTCTTCGAGGTTTTATTTGAAATTCACGATTTTATATCTACATGTTAACAAATTATTTTATACACGTAAATGTATGTATTTAGGAATGTAAGGGACCCTTCTACTGGGAGTTATATTTGTATTTCATAGTTTTTTTTTAATTTGTTTTAATAACCGTAATGTAAAAGTTATATGAATAGAATTAATATTTGATAAAGGCAGGACAAAAAGGTATCGAATGTTGTCGGTAGTTTTTAAGTGATGCAAATATAAATAAGTCGAAAAATTAATGCCGGCCGGCGTCCTGTAGAGAAGTTCTTTACTAAACTGACAATGTTTCAAGTTGGTTAATAGATTTAAGCTTTCATTATTACCAGTTCACGCGTATTTTTTTTCCAACACACAACAAAACTTTAATTAATTTAATGCCGTTATAAGACAGAGCAAAGTATCCTAATATTTAATGGAAATAACCGTAATGCGTTTAATCATTGATTCAATACATTATCTTCCAATTAAATTTAATTTACAATATATTAAAAATTAAAAGATATATACAATTGTATTGCCGTGTACTATCTGCAGCATGGCAAAAATAAAACATTGGAGCCCCGTTTCATTAGAGACCTTGAGAGGTATATTTATTAGCTGCAATAAATAATGAAACCTCCAAATCGTGTCATTTATACGGGCCACACATACGAACCACACTTTATATTTTGAATAATAAAATAAGAAATGTTCATTATTGTGGCCATATCAATTTTTCATCATAGAAAACCTGCGACAGTTTCCTTACAATATTGGTCAATAACTTGGATATGCGCATATAAAATATGATTTGAAATAAAACATTATTCAATTTTCAAATTAATTTTTACTATAGATGTACGGGTAAATACAGATAAGATAAACTCATTGGAAACAAAATACATAAATTAGATACGCAATTCCGGAATAAATGTTTGCTAACAGGATTCTACCCGTTGTGTCCGCCAGTTGTTTAACATAAAGTCGCTGTATTTTGTTTTGTTTTACGCTGTGTTTTCCGCGTCGCGTTTGCCGCGTCGTAAATCTTGAAAGTTTTATATTGGAATTTGTGATTAAATCGCAATAGTACTTTATCGAAAACGGAATAAGATAAAGTAGATATTTTATGTAAGTGTTGACGTGTCTCGTGTGAGGATTTTGTCTTCCTTGTTTACATTAGGAACGCGGTCAAGAACAATTTGCCAGTCAATAAAATAGCTGCGCACATAAGATCTGCCATGCAATAAGACCAAGGAGACATCAATCACATTTAAAATAATTTGATTCATTTAATACATCACATTCATGTAGAAAGGTACACTATAGGGGTAGTAAAGGAGCCGCCTGTCGTTCGCGCCACCAACTTTTCTGTGACGCCACATTCGTCTTTGGTGCCTATTGCTGCAACTATGTTTAATATGTTTAATTTCATTTTGATAATTTTTTTGTGTTTCTCGTTTATTTTTAATAACACTTGAAAATAGTTAACGTATATTTTGTGTTTACACTAAAATGTAAATAATTAATTTGGAAAAGAAATATATTTCCCTAATGTAAAGATTTATTTTGTAAAATTAACATGCAATAACGCTTAAAGTTGAGTAGGCTTAATGACTTTGAGAATTTTGGCTTTATTAGACTCTCAAAATTCTTAACAATTTTTGTTGCAAGGCAATTTCGTAATTCGACTAATTTGTAAATGAAAAATAAAGGTAAGGTGTAAAGCTCTTATTTACAATATAAGGACCTTAATATATAGATAAGAAAGTTTATTGCAATATTTTATTTTATTTTTCGTATGACTGCATTCAAATTATGCAAAAGATTTATCTCAGTTTAGCTTGACAATAAGGTTAGATTAGGTTTGTTTATTTGCCGTAGAGACCTTATTTTAAAATAAGTATGAAACTTTATAATAATTGTTATATATATATCACGATAATCAAAAGAATATTCCATAATCTGTAGAGTAATGTATCTAACATTCGCTGTGTGCTGTACATTTTATAACAATAATTGCAATGGCAGCTTAAATATTATTTAATTTCTATACCTCAAAAGAACAATAAAACGGAACCCTTTATACTCCAGCGTCTATCTGTATGCCACAGTCTGTCAAAGCATATATCAATGTAATGTCATGGTAAGGTATGGCCAAACAAACATGACATGACATCGCATGACATAGCACCGTATGTCATGTCATGTCATCTTATGTTGTGTTATTTTATCTTGTGTTATGTTGTATTGTGTTATGTTACATATGGAACTTCACATCACGTTACGTTACGTTATATTAGCATAACTTGATATAACAAACATAATGTTATGTCCATGTCCATGCCGCGCCTATATCCGTGCCCATGCGAGTCCGAATCATGTCAGATCACGTCATAAGATATTGTATGTCACGTCTTGTTCTTATACATTTTATGTCATGTCACGTCATATCATTGCATAAGATTCTTTATGTCATGTCATTTTATGTTATTTTATTTTTTTAATATTTTTATTTATTTAGTTCATACGGGGAAAGCACAGAAAAAAGTTATGACAATGTGTATGTTTTATACTATGCAGTCTTATATCCTAACATTCTCGTTTCCATATTCTAATCTACATGAAGTATTAATATATATCAACATTTATTAAAATTATGACAATGATAATATTACAAATTAATAGTATGATATTCAAAATTTAATCGACTAACATGAAAATATAGATACTTATACGAATACATCATAATAATATTCAATGTGTATGCCATGTCATGTAATTTTATGTCATATCCTTTTAGATTATTTGACGCCATTTAATATATTTATTATGTCATTTTATGTAATTTTATATCATTTTGTTACATTTATCGTATTTTTAAGTCATTATCTTCTATTTGATATCATTTTATGTCACTTTACGTTATCTAACGCTGTGTTGTGTTATTTTATGTTAAGCTACATCACGTCACGTCACGTCACGTAAAGTCACGTCACATTTATATTACGTTATAATACGGTCGGTAAACGAGTTCAGAATAGTGTACGACTTAAATATACTTTAGTAATATACACATATTCTTATTTAGTTTTATAAAGATCAACAGATAACATGAAGGAACGCACACCATTTTTATTCATCTCAATAAATTAGTTTGCCTCCTGTTTTCATTATAAGGTGGTAGTAACATTTTCATATAGTAACACATTACAGGAACGTCGAACGGGTATTGTATATACATTTCAGAGCGTACAGTTTCATCCTCATAATTGAGATGAAGAGCTCTTGTCATTTGCCGATTTATTTGTTACAAAATTGGAATATTTTTAAATAATTTCTACATAAAATGTTTCCTGACATATTTGCTCATATGGAACGACACCCATAATGAAACAATAATTATAGCATACACAGTGCACTTCATCAATAATTTCTAATTTGTATTTCTCACGTGTAGGAAATTTTGAATATTCTAAGAATGGGACGGAGTAATTTTGGTTCCATGTAATATTATACTGAGATATTTAGAGAAATTATTGATAACATAGGCTGTGTTAAATTAGGTTTGTGTTGGTTATTTATTTATTAACTATTTATTTATTATCTCATAGTGCAAAAACAAATACAAATCATGACTAATTAAAATTTAATTTTTTAAATATATTGTTGATATTACTTATATACAAATTACTTAGAGCAGTATACTACAATATAATCTAAACATAAATTTTAAACGTAATAAAAATTGAATGACATATGTTTATAGTAATCATTTATTAACAATTAAATGAAACTACGTGATGTAGTATTATTTCTACTTTCTTTAATACCTTTACCACGACCTAGGTTTCGTTGTATTACAACATCTTCAGGTGGGATATTAGCAAAGATCTTTGCTAATATCCCACCTGAAGATGTTGTAATACAACGAAACCTAGGTCGTGGTAAAGAAATTAAAGAAAGTAGAAATAATACTACATCACGTAGTTTCATTTAATTGTGAATAATGAATTTCTACAAAATTAACGCCAAATATATTCAATAATCATTTATTCAAGTATTCAAATAAAGTCTGTTATCTGGATAATCCAGATAATGGGTATTACGAATGTATTTTTTTGACGTCTCTAGGTTAAATATCATAACTGTATACAGATTATCA
Source organism: Druceiella hillmani (assembly GCA_039881145.1). Taxonomy (NCBI): domain Eukaryota; kingdom Metazoa; phylum Arthropoda; class Insecta; order Lepidoptera; family Hepialidae; genus Druceiella; species Druceiella hillmani. Next base: position 539,013 of record JAYKKI010000044.1, read on the forward strand.
ACACGTTTGATCAGATATGCTACAAACTATTTTAAACTGCTTAGTTGAAAATAGTGACGAAAACGTATGGTTAAAACGTTTTAAACGGGTGATGTTGGTGTCAATTTTTAGAATCACCCACGAAACGAGCTGTAACTAAACTTTTCCCAGCGCACTACAATTATCCATAACCTATTCGGAAACGTTCAACCACAATGCGGCACCAACCAAAGTTTTTCAAGTTACCAGAAGCAAATCTATAATATATTTAAAAAGAAATGTCACTAATTTCAAATTTTCCTTTGGCAATTGTTTTAGAAATTAAAAAAAAACAATTTTTAAAACTAACTTATTACGCATTTTCTTAGCTTAAAAAATTTTTTTGTTATTGATTTGTTTACTAGTCCTTTATAAACAAGGTTGCATGGTTAGTACTTTTGTCGTTTGTAGGTTATTTTGTGGTTTTGATGTTTTCTTTTTGTTAATAGTTTGGCAAGTAAATGATAGGAAATGTAATTATTATTTTCTTTGTAACGTATCGCGTGACTCCTTTCAATTTGTGAAATTCTGGTACGGAACACTCATTGCGCAAAACCAACTTATACAGGGTGTCCAGTGGCAGATTTCACAGTTTGAACAAACATAGTTTCTGAACGCAACACATAAGAGGGGCGCGGGGGGCGTCGTTAGAAGCGCAAGCGGTGCGGATGTTTTAGTAGCCATGGAACAGTGGAGTGGAGAGCACCGCGCTTTTGCCATCGAGGCGTACATTTCGAGTGGATTTTCGCTGTCTTTAGCATGCCGTCGATTTAATAATCGTTACAGCATTCGTCGATTACGTGATGTACCATCGATCAACCTCATTCAGTCATGGGTAGCAAGGTTCAGAGCTACAGGATCAACATTAAATAGGCCCAGGCCAGGACCTACACCATTGGTAGCCACAGATGAAAATGTCGAGCGTGTTATGGTTTCTGTCGTTGAAAATCCCCGTTTATCACTGCGTACACGTTCATCGATATTGGGAATTCCAAAATCAACTTTACAGGTATTAATGTAAAAAAAGCTCAAGTTCCATCCATATAAAATTCAAATTGAATTAAGAAAAACTTACGCGGAGGTGATGTTGTTGAGATTTCATACTGCTACCCGGATGGGCAACATATTCTTTAGTGACAAAGCTCACTTTCACATTAGAGGATATGTGAATAAGCAAAACTTTCGTTACTGGGATGTCCACAACCCAAGAAAAATGCATCAAGAGCCTTTACATAAGCTTAAAGTAACAGTCTGGTGTGCCATATCTGCATCTGCAATCATATTTCTTTGAAAATCAACGTGGCCAAACTGTAACTGTGAATTCGGGGAGATATGCCCAGATGTTAAATGACTTTTTCAGAGCAGAACTATAGAATAGTCCATCCTTCAACCAAAACACATGGTTCCAGCAGGACGGGGTCACAGCTCACACTGCTAATGTGTCCAAGAATGCAGTGCGGCAGTTATTTAAAAAAAAAAACATATCCCGAAACAGTACCGTACCGTGGCCACCTAGGTCACCCGATTTAAGCCCATGTGACTTTTTATTATGGGGATACTTAAAATCCGTTGTCAGAAAAATAAGAGCACAAGAGACAAATCAGAGCACTGTGACACAACTTAAAGAAAATATTCGAGTTGAAGTCAGTAGGATACCCCAGTCGCTCTGCAAACGCGTTTTTGAAAACATGCATGCTAGACTCGAAGAGTGTGTCAGACTCGATGTCCGCCATTTGGAAAACGTGGTTTTTTAAAAATTAAATCCGCATTTGTTGTTATAAACTTAAAATAAACCTACTTTGTATTAGAGGTGTAGTTTTTTACAATTTTTCAAACATTGAAATCTGCCACTGGACACCCTGTACTTGACTGATTTTTAATTTCACATTATAGTTTACGTATTGAATACACGATCAATTGTTAGTATCTCGTGATAAGTGTCTCACATCACAGCCGAACATAATTAGATATATTAACTGCACATTAGTTTAATTCATTACGGCTTCATTGACTATAATTTATCGATAATTTAGCCATAGTAATTGTATAATTTCTAAAACATTAGACTATGAAAGATGGACCACCCATTCATCCATATAGGTATCATCCACATTGATTCGTCTAATGGCCGTATAGACAAGTATATGTACTGTTCATATTGATGTTTATATGTGAATACGAATAAAGTAAACCGTTAAACACTTCGTCTTGCTTAAACTTTCTTAATTATTTATAGTACCTTACCATATAATGTAGTTACTAGAATAATAAACAGCTCTAAAGCCATCATTAAAAAGACGATAAAAAGTTAGTTTAACTTTAAAGGCAAAAAAAGCAGCAAACAAACAAGAAAGATTTATTACTTGTATAGTCAATAAATTTTGCTAAACTTGATTATTTATTATTTGCTATTTGCTAAACTGATAATTATAATATATATATTAGAAAAAACTTTAAACTGGAAACGCAAAAACAAACAAAATCTGCGTTAATCGGAATAATCAAACGCCGCAGTTTTCTACAAATTTCTGTCTTTTTTCAATATTTTAATAGTGTAACGCAAAAATGTCTAGTGAATTACTTCATACTTCGCTCCCCTTTACTCAAATCGTTATTGTTAAATATCTACATGCTATTTTATGCTCTATATACTTTAAATCATGAGACGGTGTGATTTTCATGTCAGTGAAATGAGGCGTTTTTACATGAGATCTTAAAAATTAATGAAATTATGGAAACAAACTTTCCTCTTTATTAAATCATCGGTATGATGAATATTAACCAGGTGGAAATATATATATGTATTATATGGTATGAATACTGGGTTTTTAACTGGATATCTACATAACGATGATGCATAATGATGAATTTGATGCAAATATGTATAAATAAGTATAGAGCAATTATGTTTCAAAAATGTTTAGACTAAATAATCGATATAGTCGTTTTGAATAATCTATTAAACTTATACTTAAATTTATATTTTTTTTTACAATTTTATTATTACCCGTTATGACTCAACCGTAAATGTCATAATTTTTTTTCACTTCAATCTATTAGTTCGTCGATATATTTGTTTACTAACTTTTTTTCGGTTTGTTCATTGCTAAACTGTCAGCAAATGATAATAGTCTAACTGTAGTACGTGGAATTAACCCAAAGATTTACATCTTTGGGTTAATTCCACGTACTACTGGTACGTCGTTAAGAAACGCACTATTTTGATTGTTACACAAACTTTTATCTATTACATACGAATTTTATTGTTTTTTAACTGAAATTAAATACGATTAGTTTTTATATTTGACTTTTAAGTTAAAAAATTAAATTACCGGTTTTGATTAATTTTTTCGTTTCGGGCCGAAAATTCTAGCCATTTTGTGGAAAAGTTTCCAACAGTGTATACCGTGTACAAAATTTTGGTTTTAGAAACGATTTCCATATTTGTTGTTTACTAATGTTACTCCAAGAAGTGAATGAAGATTGACCGTCATTTATCTATTTATTTAATGTTCTGATCGTAGTATTACATTCTGTTTTTAGTTGGTATGAAGTCATGACTAGATTTCTATTTATTTACTTCAATTAGACTGTTATTTATTTATTGCTATCTTCAACCCTTTGTTATACAGAAGCTAATAATATTAATTAATAAATTAATAAAGTTGCAAATTAATTGCAAACATTCAATTTTTTTTGTACATTTTCATTCAGCATATGTCATTCATGAATTTGTCATTTTCAAGTGTTTCTGTAAAGAGATTATTCAGAAAGAAGTAAATCCCTTTACGTTGTAACTTCCTTTTTTTATAATGTAATTGTTGGCTTTATTTCTTTAAATTGAGGCATGTATTAATTCAAGACAGAGGTACTGCAAGTAATTTGTGCGCAAAGGTTTATTTACGTTTATTTTTTTTTATTTCTTTTAATTAGGTTTATGGGCGAAACTTTAAAAACAAACAAGAGCTTTTTGGAAAAGGAAGGATCTTTACCATGCAAAGATTAAAAAATAGAGCAATGAAAAGAGAAATAACCATATTATTACGAATATAACGCAATACTTAACTTCATGAGTATGCTAGTTCATACAAGATATCTCCATCCTACTGTTAACAGCAAACTAATAGGTAATATTGTAATAAAACTGCGTGAACTGGCTAGTATAAATTGCGTGCTAGTGTAAAATGGTCTACAAATATCATGTATGATCATAGGATCATATTATTGAATTAGATAAAGAAGTAGATGTAATTATATTCAGGCACATAAATTGCACCAATTTTTTTTTTTCCGAATTGTATACTTAAACCTTCTCTTTACTTACAATCTCCTTCCAACAATTCCAAATGTTAAAATTAAATCTAATATTGTTATGGAGACCAATTTTTAATTCAGGCAATTAGCCATTATTATTCCAGTATATTCCTATGACACTCTCACTGGCCATGTTACTCGTACCTAATAAATAACTTTGAATATTTTTAATATATAACTTTATACATAAGATTAATATTTTAAAGCTAAACAATGATTGAAATTATCGGATAATTTAGAGTAAGTAATATATTGGAAAACAAATATAAAGACGTTAATAGTGAATAAAGACATCAGTTATTAGGAGAAGCAAGTTCTGAATTAAAACGATTTTTTGTATCTTCAGATACGTTGATTAAAAAATGTAAGAGTAATTAATTCGTTCCTAGAATTTAAAGACTTGAAAATTGTTTTTCTGTTTGTTACGTAAAATCTTATTCGAAATTATATAAGTTAAAAACAATTGATTCGACCTACAGTTTTAATCATTTGTACAAAACACTTTTCTTTACTAATGTTTTGTATTTTATTACATGTGTTGCATTTATTATGTGTCGTATTTCTGAACACATTTCCAAAAGTGATTGGCAATTTTTTCTGGTCGTTATGTTATTTTAAAATTTACATCTATTATCCACTGTCAATATTCGAGTTGAACTTCAAAATCAAGGATATTTTAACTAGATAATTCACCATCTTAATTATATTGACTTTTCCGCAAAAAACGGTCAATTATTTGAAGTTTTAACGGGAGACCGAAATTGCTTTCGATTTAACGAGGTAATTAAACAAATTAAATCACAAATTTTTTCTCAATCAAACTTTTTGCGTTATGTCCCGTCAAATTAAAGTGGAAAATTGAACTCGATCCAATTTGAAGTAACGTGATTAACTTAGCGTCTCTCATTATTACACGGGAGCAGACTTATAAAATTAGTTTTGGTTTCGGGCGGATAATCTTTGAGCTTGCTATTATTAATTCCACTTTTAAGTCTGTTAAAATATTTATTACGTGAGTACTAGTGGTATAAAATGGAATCAAAACTGAACAATGAACAATATGTGTGTCTAAATTCAATTCACGGTTCGAATTATTATAACGTATGGGAAAACAATGCAACATAACATCGCTCATTGTTTAAATATTATGTGGTTCCATAACACGTTTTCGTTTTATTATCAGGTGAGAAGTATTTAATAATTTGCATTTCATCTAAATTTATAAAATTATCTCGGTACGGTCCATTTTAATCTTTTTTTTTTCCGTCGCTCCGGAAGCTTCCAAATTGTATTATCCCGAAGGTGCCTTTTATTATTATTTATTGAACCAAATCTTTTATCACGTAGGCATTCACGTTAGTTCGAGCACTTACAGGAACGTATGCTTGCACGTTTATGAGCACACCTACACAAACACATAGGCACACACAAGCATATATACAGAGATAGATCTACAGTAGACCTTTAATTTTTCTTTTATTAATACCAAAATGATTCTCGAGGACAAAAATGTCTCTTGGTGGTGAAGTTATTAAACTAATGACATGTTAATAAATGCAATAATAATTTATGTTTGCACAATAATTACCTATTCTCTTTTTCAAGAATATGTACAAGGTTTTAACTAAATAAATTTTGGTTTAATATGCAAATATTTTCTAGAGAGAAAAATTATTTCTCTTTGACATTTTTCGTGACTTATTTCAGCAATGACTACCTTTTTTCCTCTTTGGAGGATGGAGTACTAAAAAATAAAATTGTTTTAATTATTTAATTTTCAACTTATGTCTATCCCTTCTATAGACACAAAGTAAATCTTTCATGTAAAGTCTGGAATGCTTTAACAAAATCCACCAGAACAATGTTGTTGACAATCTTTGTTACATTCTCCTGAATCAATCCCCTCCCCCATTCTCGAAATCCTTACCTTTCTAGGTTGCGTTTAGTTTGCCAAAAATCCATAAAGTATGCTGAGGCCATATAAAACTAGTAGAAAAAATACTCGTTGATCGTAAATTTTTTACTAAGCAAAAAAACATCAGTCTCCGGACTTCTACATTTTGGTCCGAACTCACCAAATGTGATTGGGCATAGAATGTGATGCCTCCTTGTAAATAACCCCAGCGAATATTTGGCCACTTGGCAAACATTTTCCCTGGATGATCCAACGAGGGCCGAAAATGCAATCAACATTATTTTGCCCTTAAGATTCACTGCATACACTTTCACTAGTCATGTTTCTGAGAACTAGACTAACTAGACCTCTCTGTATTGATGTTTGGCATTTTGTGGATGGACCGTAGTGGAAATATCAGGTACATCACCCTTAAGGCTGTTTCGTAAAAATTCAGTATAAGCTTAGTTCACAAAATGTTAAGCATTTGCAATACATGTACAAATATATGTATAAATTGATTGATTTTTTATTGATATTTTATTATTGACATATATATATATATATATATATATATATATATATATATATATACACACACACACACACACACCCACACACATATATATATATATATATATATATATATATGTGTGTGTGTATGTACGTAAGATTAGCCAGTAAGTTTTTAGCCACAACTACGGACCTTTCTAGGAAGATTCTAGAAACTACTGGAAGGTTTTGCTGTAAGGTATAAATAGAGCAAAATGCAGTCAGTTAACAACATTCAGTGCCGAATCTTAAAGTAAACTACATAAAAAATAATGGATTTAAATCGATATCAAATACGGATTCTATTACTTTACCAATTTGGTATGGGTCATGATGCAAAAACCGCCACAAATAATATGTCATGACGAAACTCGTATCGGACTTCATATTGCATTGGATGGTCAACGATTACGATACCTAATTGAGAAGGATCCTCGACTGACGACTCGTCAATTGGTAGATGAGCTACAGTGCAGTCATGGCATCATAGAAACGCATCTGCACGAATTGGGAAAAGTTTAAAAATACGGTGTTTGAACACCCCAAGAGTTTATATCATATCACCGTCAGTACAGACTTGAACTTGTCATCAGTTATTGACATCGAAGCGTAACTTTGATTGGCTGAATTAGTTAATAACTAGCGAGGAGAAGTAGGTATATACGTTAACCAAACACGCAAACGTCAATGACTGGGTGTCGGATAAACAGGAGTTTCAGTATCCGAACCTGAAATAAGTGCCAAAAAGAGATGCTCAACTGCTGGTGGAATGTCAAGGGAATTTTCCATTAGAAATTGCTTCGAAAGGAATTTATAATTAATGCAGATATTTACTGCGAACAATTGGATCGATTAGCTAACAAATTGAATAGTCAACAGAATCCAGTTTATTTTCCGCATAGTAATGCTAGACCACATGTTGCGAAACGTACTCGTGATAACTTGGAGGAACTCGGCTGGGTTCTACTCTCTCATCCATTATATTCATACAACCCAATATATATATATATATATATATGTATGTATGTTTATATGTATATATATATATATATATATATATATATGTATGTATGTATATATGTATATTTATATATATATATATATATATATATATATATATATATAAATATATATGCACAAACAAATGAATAGATTCGTTAATCAATATCTATACTAATACCACCGTGTTCAATAGTCATCGGCCTCAGTCAGCAAATTTTAGTGACTACGAGCTCACGTGTACAACATTGTTCTTAGTCGTTCGCGTTAACGAACCTCCTCCGGTTTTTAGTATCGATTACTTTAACGCCTTGTTGCTATTCACACACTTCTCAGCATTGCATATGTTTCGCAAGCAGTTTGTAAAATCTACGCAATAACCACACTTCGTAGAGAAATCTTCGAATTAATTACTACCCCGTTGGCGAAAGAGACTTTTTCAGGTGCTTTGTATTGAAAGTCTACGTCAATTATAAAATTGTCGGAAATGGAGTGAAGAAAATCCATTTGTTATTATTGAGACACCCTTTTATCCACAAAAATACACTGTTACCAAAACAGTGACTTTGTACTTCATGGAATGGTGGAATCATTGACCCGTATTTCTTAGAAAGATAAGGCCGGCGAGAATATTACAGTTAATGGAGAGCGCCTTAGATCCATTATTAGTTACTTTTTGTTCTTCATTGAATGACATTACTTTCGAGGAGCTTTGGTGTTAAGAATACTGTGCAATATGTCATACAGCACGCAACATAATCAATTGATTGTAGGAAACATCGGATGAAAACATAAATTAGCTTAATATTCTTGTGAATGGGCCTTCACGATCGTGTGATATCACATCTATGGATTATTTTCTTTGGGGATATGTGAAGATGCTAGTATATACTGAAAAAACCACAGACGTTGGACCACTTGGAAGACAACATTCGCTGTGTTATTGCCAATATACGATCCCAAATGTTCAAAAAATTGGTAGAGAATTTGACGTTATAAATAGTTAGATTGATGTTCAACCTGAATAAGAAACAGACCTCTATCTGTGAAATATTAAAAAAAGACCACTGCATCAAAACTATGTTATTTCTTTCTCTACAAAAGTAAATTAAATAAAATGGAAGTAATTAATTTTAGGTAACAAATTCATAGAAACATGCTAAAGATTGCATTTATAAAAAAAATTGTTTTATATATATATATATATATATACATATATATATATATATATATATCTTCAAGATTTACATCTACTTTGATATATGACTGCCTCTTTTACAATTATTTCATTTAAAATGTTAGTGAATTAATAATAAACCTAAATTTGAAACTGCGTTTTTAGCATAAGTTAGTTTATTTTAAAAATTATTAATTTGATTAAAACTGTTTTCAGAAATGGAAACTGTATTAGATAAACTAACATATCTCTTTAATATGAACATAAGGTATGACATATGCATACACAAATACATTTTGTATTAATCGAACTGAGTCTCAAAGCAAGAGTGTCATGAAGTTGACTTCAAAATGGTAATGCTAGGTTACAAATATATTAAAACTCTTAAATTAAGTCAATGCATGGTAATGAAGGTTATGCTAGGTAACATATATACAAAAACTGTTTAATTAATTCAATACTTTTTTAAGAAACAGAAACTCAACTTGGAATTATAAATTTGTTAGAAAATTAACTTAGGGAGAAAAAAGACAAGAAAGCTCAGACAAGGAAAACGGATCAGTAGAAATGGTTTCAATGAAATGGATTCGATAATTTCGGGAAATGTTTATTCCTTAGAATTATTTCTTTTATTTTATCGTAAACCGTTTATCACGTGGAATCCACACGTTAGCCTTTTTTTTATAAGCTGTTTCATTTTCAGAGTAATTTGATCTTTATTAATATTATAACTGTATTTTACTTGCGACATGAACTTTATACTACAGTGACTACTTATTTTCAATCATAATTATTATAATTTTTATATTAATTATACTTGCATCTATTTCAGGGACTAATTTAAAAAATAACTATTAATCCAAAAATGTTATGATTTATTTTATATCATGCAGATTTATTCAATTATGTTTTAAATTTGTGCATTGAGCGAAAATCGAGTTTGTTTACACACAGAAATGATTGCAAAACAAAGGCTTGTTATTAAAACTTATATATATATATATATATATATATATATATATATATATATATATATATATATATATGTATATATATATATATATATATATATACGTATATATATATTTATGATGTCAAATCTTTGATTGATGGTTTCATTTTGGGAAAAGAAAATGTTATTTTGCGGTTATCGCAACTGAAATAAAGGCCATTAATACTGATTGTCACTTTCGTTTCTTAAATGGCTAGTTTTTAAAATTAAAAATTTTTAAAAATCACAAATATCTTTAAAAGTCTATACGATAGGAACTCCCAACAGATACGTGGGATATGTGTGGCGGGACCTCAAGTGCGTGACTGAAACGTAATTGTCCGTGGCGTTACATTCGCCGATATTACGTGGTCGGTACCTTCTCGTTACGCGAGGTGTTATCCGCAAAAATTTACATTGTTTATATTGTCTTCCTTGTCGTACGCTATAGATTTTCTATGGGTTCCGCTATGCGAAATAATTTGTTATCTATAAATCTTTTACTTTTCATAATGTATCTTGACCAAAATATTGCATTGAAGTATGGACTTACTAAATACCGTTGTCCTAATTTGAGTCAAATTTAAAAAAATTAAAAACTCAGGCGGAAGCGCACTGCAGTACACTTTTTTCCAATATGGCATCTGGAAGAAATACGAGATGTGTATCTCTTGAAGGAAATGTTCTGTCATAAAATAAATAACATTTTCGATTACATTTAAAAACATCTCTTCTGGGAGAAAAAATATTTCATCTTTAATATAAATTTTCATCAAAATTAATTTTAAACTGAATAAGGTATATTGTGACATACAAACGGACAGGACGTAATTATATGTATGTAACATATAATTACATATATAGGTTTTCGATTTTGCCATTTGGCTCCGAAACCCTAGAATAGTGTTGCGATTAAAGGACGACTCCAAAAAATTTACGCTATAATGAACACAAAGTATTTCATATGAAATCAAGTATATATATGTATATATATATATATATATATATATATATATATATGTATATATATATATATGTATGTGAATATTTTTGTTGCGCAAATTAAGAAATTTACCTTTTTAATATTTATATCGCATCAAATCAAAGACCAATTTATAAAAATTCCTAAAACCATTTAATTTTTATTCAATTTCAGATAATGATAGAGATATTGTCGAAAACGGTTACAAAAATATGGTCCTTTCCTTTATTTCAAAGATAGCTAAAGTCAAAATTATGGAAAACAAGGTTAGTCAAACTTCACTCAAATTAACCGAAAATTATAGGAATGCTTCTAAATCTCCTAATTGTACAAGAAATTCTTTACTTTTTTAATAATAAATTAATTGATTACTTCTATGCCATTTAAAGAGAACGTTATGTACACATTAATATATATTTAATGCATATGGAACCCCATTTTGATCTTATTTCTGTTTCAAATTGTATTTGAGTTCCTATACAACATTTACATTTGTTGCCGAATTTTAAAATTTACCGTTTAAAAAGTTTAAATGTTACATTTAAGGAATAAAGTATTCAAATCATCAACACACGATGATGAAACCTAGCAGGTAATTTGTAATATTATTTCAAAGTTAATTTGAAATACAATTCAAAATTTAGGAAGTTACCCGGGAATCGCAATAAATGTTGTGTCCATCTTTGTTCTAAAGTTTCCATTGTCTGGCTAATTGTCCCCTCGCACCGTCATTGAATGTAATTGTACACCCTTAATCGAGTGGAATATCTTCATGGGGAAGGGTTTCTTGGACAATGTACTAATCGTATTACAAAATCTATTAAGACAAAACGAATGATTAACTTAATGTTGCAGAAATTATTAACAAACTATGAACTGAAATGATCCACGCCGCCATTGAAGCGCCACTCCACGGGCTATCAGATCATTATCAGCCCATGGACTGCCGAGATTCGAATGGAAAAAGCTTAGTTTTGATTCTCTTTCAGCTTTTATTGTTACTTTCTAAACGATATAACAAATAAGAGAATATTGAAATAAGGTAAAAAATTTTGCACTTATAATTTTGCGAAAAAATAATATCATAAGCCATAGTTATAACTGCAATGGTTTTGACTCTATGTTACACGTAATTATTTTTTAAGCAAAAACCAGACATAACTTTTTTGTGTTGGTTTTTCATCAGAGTAATGGTTTTATATTGTTTTTGTCGCAGACGTGACCGGTTTTCAGTTACCATTTTTATTTAATGACTTTTTTGCGGATTAAATAAGATATGAGTAAGAACTCAGATACACTTTCTTAAAAGGTTCTTGCATTAGAAAAATATATTTTTTCTAATACTAGGGTTTCGGGATTTCAAGAAATTTGTGATTTGCCTCAACGTAAACTACCAAGATCTATGAATATATTAGTGTCATAAGAAGCAAGGTTATCAGCGATGATTGCCCACCGCACGGTACTCCGGTTAACGAATCGACTACTGAGTTGTTAAATAATTAGTTGAACTGCTCGAAGGGTGAACACCCTTTGTTCTTTTAAATCTGACATAAACAAATAGCCTGAATGGGGAACCAGAAAGCTTAAAAAACTATTTTCCATAATCCATATTTCCCAAATCCATTAATGCACAGAATATAACCTATGATACGAGAAACTATATGTTTATAGTTTTATTTAGTTAATGGATCGTATATTATGGATGTGTTCAACACTAATTATCTGAGTACCGGCTGTAATGTAAACCTCTATCAGCAAAATTAGTCTCATAGAACTAAACAATTTTAGAGAAAATATTCATTTTAAAGTTTCGTGCCGAACATCTACTTAAGCTGGAAGCCAAGTAAATCGTTTGTAATTAAAATAAATATATCGTTAAACATACACCGTCCGTACGTATAGAAAACTCTTCATTCTCATTCCACTATACTAGCCATGGTATTGTATACAATTGACATGGTTGTGTAAATATATGGCTGAAGAATGGTGTGAAGAATATTGGGCTTTTGGAAAATTAGTAATAAGACTAGAATTTTATATTCTCACCTTGAGTTTTTATATCTTACGCTGAGAACTTTCAGCTACAGCATAAAAGTAGTTTTTTCACACATACAATGTGGCGTTCCATCTATTTTGAACCAGTAACATAGAAATAATTGTTTTAACTTTAAACTTACGACTTTAAATATAACTGTATGTAGAGAGCGCTACTTTTTCTGGCTTATAATAGATAGTGTTCATTGTTGAAATAACAGAGCTGAATTGGCGATGGACGAAATCAATCTATTAATTTATTTGTAATCTCTACACAACGTTAAGTGGGCCTTATTGACTGCTAATTGTACATGGACAAAGTGGTAAACAATATACTACGGTATATAAAACACACCTAATTCATTTGATGTTAGAAAATAATCCAAAATGGGAAGGTCTGCAACATGCTTGTTGTTAAAAAGTTCATGTAAAGAGGAATATACTGTTGTGAATAAAATAGTGGTATGTTTATTGTACTCGATAACTACTAACGTAATACATTCGTAAAATTTGAAAGTGAAAAACGAATAATAAAGGAAAGTATGTTAAATTGTAAAATATTAATAAGCAGTTTTAAGCACAAACATAAAACTAAATCTTTTTAGTTAAGAAATAAATTTTAAATAATAATGCGAAAATTATCGTAGGTAACAATATAAAATGCAGTGAAAAAGTTTCAAATTTACCTTTGAATGTTAGATTTTAGTGTCCTAGTGGAAATTTGTTTTAGTGTACTTAATAATAGTCATTTATATTTGTATAGATATTAGAACACTTGTGTCCTAAAATAACAAAAATCAAACGTAAATTCAAGATCTTATATAAACAACTAGGAACTAAAAACCCTTAACCACATCAGTCAAAATTAAATCATAATGTTATTTTTTCCTGGATAAAATTTTATCGTGAATGTTTTTAGTTCCTTAAAAAAAATCTGCCTATTCCTTGATCAACATCGATTTTTTTTCTCCAAGCTTACAATAGTACATAAGTAGTTCCAAGGTACGTAAGTAGTACTCATTTTATTTATTTTGATATGGCTTTTTAGGTTTTAAGACCCAGAATTCCACAGTATTCCTATTTTTTTGCTTTCACGGCGCTTTGAATATATTTACTTTACAGTTACACATATTGTCACACTACTTTAAGAATAGTAAATAAGTAGTTCCAAGCTACATAAGTAGCACTGATTTTATTTATTTTGACATGGCTTTTCATGTTTTAAGACCCAGAATTCCACAGCGCTTCTCTTTCTTTCTTCTTTGCGTTATTAGATTCAATTTTGAATTTCGCTTCACTTTGTTTGAAGAGAAATTTTATGAAATTAAAAAGCGAAATTTTATAAATACTCATGGTATTGGTGGAGTTTGAATTGTTATAATACTCTACATAGAATTTTGTTCACCATTGAATTTTCCACATTTTCGCAATACTATCTTTATAATTATGTCAATTGAAAATTAAAAGAAGTGTTAAACTAATAAGCAAGAAGATACTATTCCTTTGTGTGTAATTAGCTTTGTTGATGGCTTAAAAAATTTGATTACCAAAATGTTTCTAAATTATATTTCAATAAATTCATAAATGAGTGAATTAAAAATAAATACTCCCTTGCTCTTCGGTTTTCTCGTATTAAGCTTCCTCAAAAAGAAAAAAATATTATAAACGTTAAAAGATGAAACGGTTGAATTATTTTTCAATGAATGGGTAACAGATTTAATCTGAGCTACTCAACAGTTTGAATAGAAGCTCCAATTTCTACGTTTCATTAATATGGGTTGAAACTTAAACCATTTATTATTAAATAAGATATAATTTTACCAACAATTATATAATTTACTCTTAGAATATTCTTTACACTTAATGAAAATTAAGGAGACTCTGATATGTATTTTAGCAGGGAATAGCTTATTATACCTGGAATTTTTATACACAAATGGTTGTATATCAACTACGTTTTGTATGTCAAAAAGTGTACATTGAAAATGATTCTTTCTTAATATTTATTATACTAGAGTAATTTAAATGCATTGTAAAAACACGCAAAATATTTTTGCGTGCGCCGTGTCGCAATTAGCAATTCCTTAAACTTTAAGCCCCACCGTTACAATTTTCAACTTAGTCTCCAGTACTACCTACTCGTGCTGACTACTTTTAAAATAACCAGCAAAACTTTGATCGAAGTACATCCCAATGCAACACAAATATAATGTTTTGTATAAACAAACAACATAAGTTGAGCGTCGGATTCTTAATAAAACCTCTTTTAAATTTGATACATTGTCTAGTGTAAGTTTTCAGTGGTTTTTTCACAGTGCTACTGCCATCTGTGCTGACTATTTTATACTTTCCGGCTATTTAACTAAAATTTTATTCAATATACTCACGCTTTCATTTGCATAGTATTTAATTCACTGTGAGTAAATTCATTCGGCTGTATGTACCAGTATATTAAAAAAATTGTGAGATCCACCATTACACCATTAGATGTTTCACATCAATAAGATTTTTTCTAACCGAAAACCAATAAAGTTCTTACAGCGAATACAAAAAATGTTTATTAAGGCAAAGGAACAATAATATCTTATCTCAGCAAAAAAGTGTCAAATTCCACCAAGTGTTATTTTTAGGCTTTTGATATTTTTACCGCATCTCGGTATGCTAACGAGAGCGTAGGTATCAAAAATAAATTTTTGCTCTTCCTTATCTTGCGATTTGTAGTTTCAGTTTTACGCAATTTACTTCTGTATTATTCGTTCTATGTTTGAATCTTTCTTTCAATTTACATGAAAATGTGACAGATCTACAGCATAAAAACCGAGTTCTTGAAAATGAAGGATTGCAAATTAAACCAGAGTTGAAAGTATCAGTATATAAATATTCATTTACTTTAATAAATAAAGTGAAATTTCGGACTATTACTTATACGCAGACTATTTATAATAATTACGTTTTCCTTGATAACATAAAAAATACAATTAATAAACTCCTTAACAATAAATAAGTAAATAAATAATTTTCTCAATTCTTTAACTAGTCTTTTCATCCTATATATATATATATATATATATATATATATATATATATATATAAATATACATATATATATATATATATATATATATATATATATATATAAACCCTATATTTATACATTTAAACATGGACACAAGTGCGACAGTCGACTTGTCACAAACTATTATGGATGAGTTAGTACACAAATCGTTAAAAACATTTATCTCTTCATAAAGGTCAACCAGTTGCTAGGATTATGCTATAACGCCGAATAATTGTACTAGGAATCTTAAATATTCAGTTATTTCATGAATTTGGTCTACTTGTGTGAATGACGATTTGGTGTATCGTTTCCGATGAAAGGGTTTAAAGTTAAAATGATAAAATAAAAATTATTATTTAGTCTGTTTAATTACGCAAGTAGAAATTATAAAATCATGTTAACCAAATAATAAATATTTATTCGCTGACATTGGGTAACTCTTACGGGGCCTGCTAATGCATAAATATTTACACACACACATTTCTTGTTGGAATATCACATGATATAAACATTGTATGAGAAGTTTTGATAACACCGCCATTCATTATTTAATATAAAAACTTTCTTTAGCAACACATGTTCATCGGGCACAATCACCTTTTAAATTAGGAGCGCAGTCAAATTTAGGCACTGAAAAAAATACACAAACGCCAATATTAATACAGCGAAATATCTTTTATTTTGGTCATCACGTTTAATGGCGCAGCTTTTGTTTTATTGCTTAAATCTTATAACAAAAGATACAATTAACAAAAGATTACGTAATCTACGTATAAGAAAAATAAAAATTCAATGTATGTTTTTATCTATGCCGTCTCTTTTCTAATAATATCATTTTTCTCAGCTATTTTAATTATGTTACTTGTAGTTGCCATGGCTCCTTTATTACTTGATATGACTTTTTTATTTTTAGATAGTTTCAAAACAGGTTCATTATTTTCTTTAATGTTTGTTGAAATTTCCAGAACTTCTTTAAATTCATTATTCCTGTTCATTATAAATAATTTGTTTTCAGGGTTCTTTATTTCAAAAGACAAAATGGCACGTTTATAACACTATTCACATAGCTGCCTGTCTTATTTCTCAGATTTCTCAAAAATACACAAAGAGAATCTTCAAATTTAGCATAGTAATATATCTCATTAACAGACATGTTTTGGGCCACTAATTTATTAACTTTAAAATAGTTGTGTAAGATATAGGTAGAGTGTAAATAAAGTAGTCAAATGTTATCGTACTATTAAATGAAATTATTTTAAAAGATATTTTGGAAGATATGCGAAAATAGACCATTCCCTCCTCTTACTTCCAATACTACTGAAAATACAGGAATATAACAGCTATTATCTTAGATCCAATTATATTAAATTGAAATAGTTAGCAGTTTATTTATATAGGGACAAATTAACGTTTGTAATGGTTTAACAGAAATACTATTCACTGTTGAATGTTTGTACATGTTTAAATGTGTACATAATACTCGAAATATGAATTCTATTCGTACTTAGCAGTTTTTTCTGTAGTGTATATTAACACCAGGAAGATTCAGATTAGGTACATTACTGTGTTTTTCATTTTACAAATTTTCTCGCTGAATGAGTGATAACGGAATCCAAATCGAAGCCAAGTCCAGTTTTGAATTCGAACCGAATAATGTTTTGAATGGACACATAATAGGTTAAGAGACAGGCTTAGCAGCAAAAAACATCCTAGTCTAGCAGCCCAGGATAGAGCAAGCTAGCAACCCAGCTTGGAAAGCAAGCTACCTAGACTAGCAATCCTGGCTGGAAGCTCAGATAAGTAACTTATACAAGTAGCTTAGTCTAGAAGATTAGGCTAGTAACCCAGGACAGCAACTGAGGCTAGCAACTCAAACTAGTAGCCTAGTGCAAAACATCTAAGCGCCCATTCCAACCTAGCAGCCTAGGCTGGCAGGCTAGGATAGCAACGTAGGCTAGCAGAAAAGGCTATTAACTCGGACTAGTGGCTCAGTCTTGAGCCTGTGGCTAGCAGCCCCGTTCAGGAGGATATCAATCAAAGTTGCAGCCCTAGCAAACTAACAGCTCAATCCAACAACCCAGATTAGTGGCTCAGGCTAGCATACTAGTCTGCCAGTAAAGCCTATAACCTAGAAGCCTAGGGAGGCCGACCAGGTCCAAGTTACCAGCACAGGCTAGCAGCTTAGTTTAGCAACACAGACCAGCAGCCTGGCTAGCGAATCAGGCTATAAGCGCATCGTAGTAACATAGCGGCTCAGATCAGGTCAGCATCCCAAAATAATGGTATAGTAACTCAAACTATTAACCGAAGTTAGCAGCCTAGGCTAAGAGTTTAGGCTAGCAACATCGTCTAAAAGCACATGTTAGAAAATCCGGTTAGGAACCCTAGTTACAAGGAAATGTTAGCAGTCCAATTAACCAGCCCAGCCGAGTGGCTAAAGCTAGCAGCTAAGGCAATCAGTGCAAGGCCCGCAGCCTAGTCTGGCATTTCTGGCTGGCAGCTCAAACTAAAATCGCAGCTTGGCAGCTATTCTAGCAGTTAATTCTAGCTGTTGATACTTGTTATTGATATGTAGTTAGCTGTAATTAATAACGTTTATTTTGTAAGCATTTTTCAATATTAAAGAGCACTGTATAACAGTTTGATGTCTTTTCATTCCGGATCTGTCTGTATCGAGATAATACACGTCAACTTTAGTATTAATGTCATTCATTAATGTCATAATCATCAATGTCATACTCTGCCCTGTCACCTATGTATCAGTTAGTACTATGTCAATACCTGTTAACCGTAGTATACAATAGTAGAATTAACATGTACGTGTGTGCGTGCGAGCTTGAAAGCGTGCATGAGTGCGTGCGAGCGTACGTGTGTGTATGCGTCTGTACACGTATATATATATATATATATATATATATATATATATATATATATATATATATATATATATATATATATATATGTGTGTGTAAATTTAGAATAAGGGTTATTTTAAATTATAGTTTAATGTAAATTGGTAAATTAATTCTTGTTGAAATAATTAGGTATGTGGATGATTATACAAGAGGTACTACTACCTCTTGTATAATCCACATACCTATGATGGATGGTATTTAAACTGTATCTATGTTACCATACTTTCTTTCTGTACCCTAAGAAAAGTTCAGACTAGTTGGGAGTGTTGATGTGGTACATTGTTATCTGTTAACACATGTTTTGTTATAGGTAAAAATGTTAATCGGCATATGATATATAAAATATAAACACAAGAAAAACCTGATATTAATTTTTAGTGTAAATTTGTGCAGTATAAGTTTAATTTTAATAGATAATTAAGTTTACTTGTATTCTTACACTGTCAGGAAGGTTCTAATTAGGAAGGAGTGTTGAAATATTAGACTTTGGTAATATCATCCCTTCCTGTTTTAAACTCAATACTCTATGGCAGGGTACCTAAAAGACGTGATTCGTCACCAATCTTCCTCTTTTACTTCTACTGTTTGAGGACATCAATATTTGCACAGGCTATTTATCCTGATTCCTTTCAAGAATCACCCACGTATTTACACCAAGCCGTCATTAATTCAATAAGATATTTCAAAACAAAAAATTATAGAACCATTTCAGTTACTTTAAAAAATGTGTTGAACTGAAGTATGTATTTTCGGTTGAGTGAAAAATAAAAAAATCTTCAAGTAGCGGTATAACTATTACTATACAAATTCTGTACTTACTAAGGCACGTAGGAATCGTTAAACCTCGAAATGTACGGTATAATTTATTAAACTGTGCCGAAATATTAAAATTTTAATTATTAAAGTTTTCTCACTAAAAAATATATTACGTATATATCTTACCGAAGTTGGAAAAATAAAATGTTTTGTTATAGCTTTCACTCAACATCGATGTCTAGGAATTGTTAAAACTTTTAACACATGTTACATAAAGAAGTCTGTGAGAAAAAATATATATTTGCAAATTCAAAGTGTGGGATGTTACCAAAAAAAATTAACTGATTTGTCTTCCTGCAAAATATGATTGAAGGCGTATTATGCTGTGACACATTAACTTACAGAGACATGACGATAAGGGCCTCGATTTTGTTATTTAACTGTAGAAATTTAAAAACTAAAAAACCGGCCGCATGTATATTACACAATTCCATAGCAATTAAAGGTTGCACATATCGGAATCAACTTCATACACATCGGTGATAAATAATGTTTAACATTGTGCCGTGAACTTTGAATTCTACATACAATTTTTGTTTTTGTTTTTTCTCCACATTACTTTATTGTCTAAACAAATTATTGATTGCAAAAGATTAAATTATTTATTGGGATTTTTTGAACGTCTGTTGTTTGGTTGCAAATGAGTTTGGATGCTTATATCTGTAGTATAATACAATTAAAAATACAATATGTTTTATGAATTTTGAATGATCTCTCCGACGGCGCCCGATTTACTTGGATAACTGAAAAAAATTTACCTTCACTAAATGATGATAAAGTGACCTAAAATGTTTTTTCGTAATTTTACTTCCATATTTGAATAACCGAAAAGTTTCGAAAATGCTCAAAATATCACAATAGTTTTTAATTAATTTATATCTGAAGGAAATCTCTTATGTATCTTTATTTTTGATAAACGAATACAAATATCATCTCCATATTAATGATCGGCAAAATGCTTATTCCAAATTTAATTGTGTATTAAATGTATACTATATCAATTACTGTCATTTTCTTTCGATTAATTAGAGGTTTCACAAAATAAGTGGTTGATTCATCCAAACAACGATTGTCTCACATGATCTAATATTTATTTTTAAAATCAGGCTGCTTTATTGCTGACGTGAACCTGAAGGAGGACTGAAAGATTTAAGTATTGATCAAAACGTCACTTACGAGTTACAAATGAATAAAAATAGTAATCTTTTTCCAGAAGAATAAACTCTTCAAGCCTATTTAAAATGTCCAGTGTATTAAAGCAAAAGCTTATCTTTAAGCAAAAAGGAAAAATTACATTTATCTGAATATGGTACATAATATAACGACTTCTCATTTTTATGTCCTTTTTAACCTGGCTTTTATGCTAAATTCGAAATTTGCATGGTGGATTGTGTGTTTTCCGATATAATACATATTGTTCTATAGCCTATATTTCGTCATCCATTGTATCTGCCATACCATAGTGTCACGCGCAGGTGATATTGATAAAATGCTATATCATTAGACGGAACTTACTAACACTTATATTCTTATATTTTTGCGATATTATTCTCTTAGTATTCGCTGCTGAAATTATCAACTTACAGAATTTATTAATTTTATCCATTTTCTTTACTAAACGGTATTATTAAACTCACTTGCAATATTCCACTATCACTCTATTCATAAATTATAGCAAAATTTTCAACATCATTCGTGGTTCAATATTGTTTCCCCAAATTCTTAACTACATTGTATATTCCCTTTTTATATAAAAAAAACTGAAGAAAAAGGTAAAGGACTTTATAATTTATTTATATTGTTTTCCGTTTCATACGAATATTATTTATACTCTACCGCCCTATAAATATCGAGCACTTTATTACGGTTTCGATTTATGGCACGCCCTTGCTGAGCGAATCATAATTTTCTTGTGAGGATTTTGTTTTATGTATACTAAATAAACATATTCCTAGTAATAGAGAGTGGTTTTTGTTATTTCTATTATAGGGGAAATAGTATTCTTTACAAGGTGAATTGAAAAGAATCGTTACCTAAGATTTACTGTAATACGAAAATAATTTGCGCTATTTCATCCTGTAAATGCTGATTTTCATAAATGAGTTAACAGATTCGACCTTAATCGCATTATCTATACATTGCTTATACAAAAATAACACATATTTAATTATCAAATAACACATATTTAAACGTACATGTATGCAGTGTGACAAAATCTTGATTGGATCAGTCTTGACATTTAATCGTGGTTTAGCGAGTATAGCACGCGCACTGGGTGTGGAGGTCGTGTGACGTCACTTGGTCACGGTGCTGTCCTCGTCACATGACAGCTCCCATAATACAGATAAAGAATTTTCTAGCAATTTATTCAGCTTTAGTAAACGATTTAAAAACTATTTTCCGTGCTAGTAAATCTTGATTCTTGACGAAACTATTTTGAGGAAGAAGATAAGAAGTTAATTCGCGCCGAATGAAAAAATACGATAACGAGTATAGGAAAATACGCTTAATAACATATATATATATATATATATATATATATATATATATATATACATATATATATATATATATATATATATATATATATATATGTAATGGGAGTTCAAAGAATTATGAAACCATTCCTTTTTTATAGACACAAGTTAAATAATATAATAATTTCCTATTTTTTTGGTAATAAATATGAATATATGGATCTAAGTATCAGTGAAAATATCTTAAACAAAAGTGTTTTTTTATTTAGTTTACCAATATTAAATATCAATAGTTTATAAGGACGGTAAAAATATTGTATCTGCCCATAAAGTCATGTTTATTAAAAATGAAAATGTGAATGAGGTTTTACTCTTTTTACTTTCTTCATTTACCATGTACTGTCGCATATCTAATTTTTTCCCATATTTTATATTACTTACTCGGAATCTGTTCAGTTGCCCGTAAATAATATCATTAATTTCAGTGCAATATTCTTTCAAAATAAACCCATACATAATCAACTAGTATCTCACAGTAAATTTTTCCATGAAATAATTTTAAATTTTTTTGAAAACTATATGGGACTATGTATTTTTAAAATATGTAACATTTTTTTAAAAAGATTTCGATATTATTATAATATAATTTTCACGTTTCGTCTTTATATTCTTTTCTAGCGCTTCAACTTCACATGTATGACCAAAATTAATTCGGAAATATAAAATTCATTTAGTGAGAAATCGTACAAAATATAAAATTTGCCATAAACTAAAAAAAAATAATTAATTTTTATCTCAAATAAATTTTCGAAGGATTTAAAAAAAATAAATGAAAATCACGCTGGTTTGATAATTTTTTCTTGCCACATATTTCAACAAATGGAATTTTATAAATTAATGTAATTCCTTTCAAATATTAATTATGTAAGTATTCGATTTAAGTTCAACTAAGATAGCAAGAATTTTAGACTTAAACAAAGACCTAAGATCTCAGAATTTTGTCATAACAAAAATAAAATTCATGATATAAATTTTTATAATTCATTCGTTTTTTATCTTGTCTTACTGAAATATGTGAAATCACTTTAATATGTAATTGTTAATATTTATTCTCAATGCTAATTGAATTATAAATATTCGTAATTTAGGGCGGATAAAAAAATATGACTTATTGATTTTCTCATATTCCAAAAAAAGATAAGAAATAACTTTGATTCATTTATAAATTTTCAGTATAAGTTCTGAATAATTACAGGCTATAAAGTAAAGACAAAGCACACAGAATTAACGACACTTCCCTTAGTTCACTCCATTAAATCTGAAGCGTTTTGCAGCAGAGGGCATCTTGCGTCGAATTATCAGGCCATGATAAAATATCATTGGAATCTTACTATTTTAATGATTTTATGGACTCAAATGAAGTTCTGCGTTAAAAATTCAACAGCAAACAAAACGAAGACGATCTTTTGTACTATAAAATATATAGGTGAATCATAGTACATGAATGTAATTTTTTTATATTGAACTCTTTATAAAAAGTTTAATAAAATGTCAATTATCCTAATGATTCTTAAAAAAATGTGTGTTTTCCACGTGAATATAAACAAAAGTAAAGAAAAGATATTTATTAAAAGTTTTTCAATTACTATTTTAAAACTTAATAAATCCCGTTTAAAAAGAGGAAAAATTTTTAGTATCCAAAAAATTTTATTTAGGAAAACAACTCTCGTAAAATATAGGTGGACTATTACTAGCATCAATGTCGAAGAAATTTGTGGATCAAATTAATTCACGGGTTATAGATTAGAGCTTTTTAATATAAAATAAACCATTATTTTTTTAAAATAATTATGAAGCACGTCTAGTCCTAAAATAACAGGATTCCTGACCACAATACTTAACGCCTATGGATTTAATTCAATAACGTACGTTCTCGGAAGCCAATTAAATATAGAGGACCATCAAATTTGATTCCACCCTTGCTGAAACTTTGCCCCGTTGGTTAATTTCCTTTACATTGTTATAAGAACCTGGTGTCGAAAAAATAAATGATCACAAAAGAAAAAAAAATGTTCTAGCACTGAAGCCCCGCTGAAGTCATAAGTCTCTAAGAATCTTTGAGAAAGATTTCATATGAAATTTATGTGAAATGTAAAGGCGAAAGTGGGACATATGGGAGGTGAAAATTTGGAATATTTTTTTTTGTAATTTCTTATATTTGAAATTTCCTTACCATACTGATTTTATGTTCGAAGACATGTCAATGAATGACATTTCCTTTCAATTGAAGTCAGCAATTTTCTTTTGATGGACATATTCTTAATGCTTATAATTTTGAACAAAAGTAAATTTTATTTCGTTTTGTATTTATTATATAGGAGTTTTTGATTCTGGATATATTTCCTGTTTAAAAAATAGAGCAATATTTTTAATTTGAATTTTAAGTAAACTGTTAATAAAATTAAGGACTTGATTTCCATTTTTCTTTTGTTAGTAACATAAAACAGAAGCAAATCGTAGGTTGAACATATTAATGCTATGAACGACTTTTTAATCAATTGTTGTTAATGAAAGCCATATGTTAAAAAAATATTAGTAACAAAATGAAGGCCTCCCAAAAATATATTCTCAAAAATATATCGGGAAATATTGGGCTTCTTTAATTGGAAAAAAATAGAGTATTTTTTACAGTAGAAAAGTGTTGCTATACTTAAAACGCTCTCTTTATTTCATTTTCTTTAAAACAATCTAAATTAAAAAAAAAATTATTTGAGGACAGCGTATTTGGGAAAATTTTGGTAAAAAAAATTTTTATTGGGTATTCGGAGTCTGAGTGATTGCATTGGTCACGGTGAAAAAATAATTTCGAGAAAAACACAACTGAAATTTCACTTAAATTTCATATATGTTACTTTGCCATGTATGACACTTATATCATCAACACTAGGTCTACAGGAAGGTTCTCGCTCCTATCGTTTTTGGCTTCATTGAGAGTTTTGACATTTTTGACCCGCTATGGCTCCTTTGTAATGAGAAGCTCGGAGGAGTATTAGCATGATATTGGTTCGTTGCAATATTGGTGTAGATTAGGACCAGTTTCGATTCATATTTTTTTAATTACTTGGTGTTTACGACCTCTTAAACCCTCTGTGGCTTAATTATTATAGGTAAATAAATGAGCTTTTTCAGCAACAAGGACACCGTCAGAGATTTACATACTAGTTATCTTAACAAATATTTGTAAGTAAAAATTCAGCCCATTATTTTTATTAATCAAGTGGAAAAACTATATCCATAAAATATGACTATTTGTTCGTATAATATTTATTCTCACAATTACTGTATGTTATGTGTAATGTGTGTAAAATCTAACCATTTAAGCTCCAGTACTAATGGTAGCCATTGTCTTATGTTATTTATAATTGAAAATACTTTAAATTATTATTATTCAGTCAAACCAATTCAAAAATTCACACACCGATACAATATCTCACTCCTGCATACCTGTCTACTTGTCGTGTTTATTTGTTAAATAGGATTCTCGGTTCGATTTTGTATATTTAGATTATGTAGGTACTTACGGTGAAAAGTAGATGTGGACATGTTAAAGAAAATAAATATTGAGCCCCATGATAAAAAATGCTTGAGGAATTGAACCGCTTAAGAAATCTATGCATTTGCTTCCAGTTCCTGGCACTGCATAAACTCTTATTTATAATTTCAGCGATCCCGTTATTGAAAAAAACCTGATTAGCCAAGTCTTGGTAAGAAAGGAAACATCGTACGTTATGATCATCATCCGTAAATTACTTAAGAATTCAATAAGTTTTGTGCGCAATCCTCTAATGTTTAAATAGTACACGCTGAGTTAGTCAAGTTTTCTTTGTTTTTAGGGGAACTTTCCCGACGAATCACCCTCTCCTTAACGTATATATTCAAGGGCTAAGAATTAATATTATAAAGTTTAAATTAGGCTGATTCCGGCACTTCGCCTTTAAACATAGCATAGTTGCTTTTGTAACTTAGATTTTTGACTGTACATGTCACCGAAGGGCAGATAGTTGAGTATGCTAAAGCATAAGCACTTCAATGGTATTGAGATGTAAGGACCAAATTGTAGAAATATATTCCACTGTAACCGCATTAAGTCATGTTATTGCTCGGAACTGTAAAAGTAACTGACAGAGCGGACACTAGCGCAGCGGGCGTAGAGCAAATAGTTTCGACGAGGGTGCAGCACGGGTGTAGCGGGCCGTACGGCTGATCGCTTCTCGACCAAGACTGTAGAGTAAATAATAGGCGGCAGGCAAACGGCCGCTTCGACTGTACGTCGTTTTGCTCGTGTAGCTCGTACCGTATCGCGCTGAGGAGATAAATTTCTCTTCAGCAAGTGACGTACAGATATTCGGCAATATGACACCATCAATTTTAGCAGACAAAGCTGTCACTTAAAGTTCATGACAACTCTGTCAGCTGTTTGCACTGTCGGCTAAAATCTCTGTCAGCTAAAATCATTCACAGCTGAGTAGTTATTAATGAGTTTATAAAATTATTCATAGTGACCCTATCGCAAGTAACGCAAATAACTTTCTGAATAAAACAGATTAGGTACCTAATTTGTCACCCAAATTTGCAAACACTTAATATATATAGCTTAAACTTCTTTACCAATTTTTCTATCATTTGGAAAAAGTAAAATTTTAAAGAGAAGGAGCTGAAGAAAATTCAACCAAATAGAGTTATCTTAGATAGAGTGACTAAAACAAGTGACAAAAATTATATTTCAGCATCATGCAGATGTAAAACAAAACAAACATTTCAATGCTTCTTCAGTCATAATAATATTTCTTTTTATCCCATCTTGTTTTTCCAAAAAAAATTTGTAGGATGTAATACTATATTGCATATCGTATTCCGGAAGTTTTACGTCAATAGGTTTTTACCTGACTCCCTAAGAAAGAAACAAAAAATTTTCTTTTTGTAATAGTAGTGGGTTGAAAGTAACTGGTGGAAAGAGTTACAAAAATAAAAACATGAGATATATGAACATATTATGACACATCCAGACATGAATGTAATAATAATCTAATTACAATTATAATAAAAGGATTCATATTGTCATCATTGTTAAACTTGTCTAATTAAGTGTGTTTCATAATCATGGAATGTGATGAAACAGTTAGAGAATTATATAGAATTGAGGTATATTGACAGTTATTTGAGGAAACGTCAAATATGTAGTTATACATATATATTTATTTATATATTATAAATTTGAATATTTTGGTAACAAGAATTTGATCTACGATATAAAAAGAAGTTTATAAACGAGCGACTATGTATGAGTCATAGAAAGTTTTATGGCGGCTAAAAGTTTTGCTGTTCTTAGAAGTTATCAGCGATATAAAGTAGCCATTAAGATTTTAAACTTAATAAAAAAATGTATCTAAATTGATATCAAAGATTAAAGTTTAAGAGATTGTTATTACGAAACGCCATTTCTAAAAATATTTTGTTTTCACAACGCAATCATGGAATGTCGTTTTTATATATAGAATTCCAATGATCGGTAAAAGACACGATAATGAATAATACTTTCCGACGAGAAATTTGTTGATTTATGAAATGTAAATAATGTATAAATCTGATGGATGTTTAACAACCCTAGTAATTAAGGCAATTATACATTATTCTCGAATTGTAAATATTTATTTTCGACTTTGAAAACACTCGTGAGCAAATATTTCATAAAATAATATCATAATATTATTTACAATGTCCACCTTTGTATATATATAAATATATATATATATATATATATATATATATATATATATATATATATATAACTATTCACATTGATAAGAACATGATTACGTTGAAAAACTAGTCACTTTGCGTGAAACTAGTGTGTTAAATAAAGTTACAAATGAACACGTAACAAGCCAAAAGGATTTGTCTTCATCTACCCATCCGCTTTGAAATATTTCACCTACTTATATTCCAATCTTATATGCATAATTTTCTCACACTTTTTAAAATATTTTTTATATACTGGGGTATGTACTCCTTAATATATAAAAAATATTTTTTCAACTTTGCAAAGGTTATTGAATGTACAAATGAATCTCCCTGCTATTAGACGAGCGCTAGAAGTGACTATCATGCGCATGATACATTTATTGCATCGTATTACCAAAAAAATAAATACGAATAGACTGAGAAGACCCAAAGAGACACGTCGCCGAACAAAAACTCATTTGGCGAATACGCTTCCAAGTAATGACAGGCTCTAGTTGATTGTGGCATTTCACACAGGAGTGAGTTTATTCCTTCACCCGAGCTTGACGTTTTATTAAAAAAAATAAACTTTTTGCGATTTAATTTGTTAAATTGTACCATTAAATCGAACTCAAATTAAAATTATTGTTCAAACTTTTGAGAATGACCCAATATTTCTAAAAAAATATTTTTTTAAACATTTCTATATCATCGATCAATGAACTCGGCTCGACTAGTGAAAGTGAAAAAAGTAATTTTGTAGCAATAATTCCTGTGTATACGTAACGGAATTATTTTCCTGTAAAAAAACTTGGCAAAAAAATAGCACGGTATAATTTATTAATAAGATAAAGTTAATGAAGCCTTTTTTAAAATGAGGTTGGTATAACAAATTTTCTGATCGTGCTATTATTTTTCTTCATAAACATGACTGAATTATAAAAGTCTAATTTTATTCTCATTTTTATTTTAATCTGTCAGAAGGAAATACTTTAGTATTTTATAGTACAACAAATATTTTACAGTACTCATGTTTTTCAAGAATAGAAGGCCGTACAAAATTTTAACATAATTGAAAAAAAAGCGATATCAATAGTTTACACGGCAGCTTCAACTCTTTAGCATGGTGTGATTATTTTATCATATATGTGTTGTTTATCTCTAGACTTTACTGTCTTATTATAATTTTCTATCTAACACTACATAAAAGGAGGCGAGCATTCTTGTCAAGTGGCAAGTTAAAAATCACATGATTTTGTGGAAAATATTAACTGAGAAAATTTTTCCCTTTCTGATACAACGAAAAATGTATATTATTAAAGGTACGACTTTATTGTTCTGATTGGTCTATTTTATCTTTCTTAGATATTATTCCGTCTATCTTATTTGTTATCCCATTCTATAACTAAACTTATTCGATTCTATGTATTTATTTTAAATATGTTTGACTGAAGTGTTCCATGAGGGTACTCAAGTACATTGGGGAGTAAAGTGTTATAGTATAAACCGATATAAAATATTGCAAAAAAAATTATTAAAGGATTCAAACCACTGCTTTTTATGTAAAAAGAAACACTTGCATGTCAGTGCAAAAATAATTTGATCTCTTTTACATATAAACTGAAAATTTGGCTGAGTATCTTTAAATATTGTTATAAGTCATAAAAAAAGTTGCAAAGCCCAAACTTTATCTCAAATTTATTGATTATTTTTATGCCGTAGTCAACTTATTAATGTATTTGCAATTATTACTAATTCATTTGCAACCTTGACTTTTACAAATTCGCCGAACATTTGTTTAAAACTATTTAACTTTCGTCATTTTATTTTGGATCTCCATATTTGTTTAAATTTCGAAGCTATATTTTTATTTTCGCTATATTTTCGAAATTTATTCCAGTTAAAGCTAAAAAATATTATATAGCAGTGACACGTTAGTTTTAAACTTTTTAAAATGCATACTAAGCGTAACAAAAAAATACTTCTCCTATATTTAAATAAAGCAGGTACATATCAATCAGCAAGGGTACTTCTGATAATATAATGGAAAATTATAAACGAATAAAATTTTTCTAAATAATAAACGACCGAAATTCCGTATGTTCATAGATTTATTCTCTATATGTAAAAAATTGCTTTTGTCTATAACGTTTTCCTTTCATAACAAGGTAGAATTAGCTGATGGACGAAAGTACGAATAAAACGAAGCTATGTTTAAACAAACCCGTTTACTTTCGTCTTTCTTCCAATATATCAATAGCGTAACTTCATTTTACTATTTATTACCTCACACTTTACTTATATACAATTCTATCTCGTTTATAGGTCCTGCATCCCAGCAATTATGGAACCTTATAATTTCATCATGTCCGTCGATCAATCGGTAGGTCACGATGTTACAATTTGACGATTTTATCTAGCACTTGCATGCTTTTAGTTAAGTCAAATACAGAGGCGAAATAAAATTAGAAAAAACAAATTTGGAGTAATTTCTCCTCTATTTGACATTGAGGCAAACATTTTTTCGGACGTTCCATCAATTAGAACGTAACAAAAAAGATAATTACGATGAAATAAATTATCTCACAAAACACGTTCTATTCTGTAAGGCGTTCTCCTTCTTTCTTCCTTTAATTTTCTAATCGAATGTTAAAAAATCCACAAAAAATTAATTTTATACCTTTTAAAAATATCTTCAACCAAAACAAGTACGACTAAAAGTCATTTGCTAATTGACGAAATAAATAAGAACCGCTTCAAACTTAATTTCCCATATTTCTATAAAACCATAATAAAAAACACACGTTTTTAAAAAAAATTATACGTTTGTGTATGAAATAAAAGAAAAAAGAAATACAAATGAATTAAACGTAGAATAGTAAGGTAAAAAGGGATATAGGATATAAAAGACTCATAAGTTAATTATAATATGTACAGTCTTCAATTGTTATGGGATTCAAATTTAATAAGTGTTTAAAAATAAGTGTTTTAAATGTTAAACAAACGGGAAATAAAGCAATGAGTAAGCGTCAGCTAACTTTAAAATCTTTAATATTTTTTCGTATCAAATACAAGAGACTATTCATTCACTTCTTCCGGTATGAATGGCGCTACAGGCAGGATGGCTCACGAGCATTATTAAGAAGTTACTATCCAATTTTTATTTTCTACAATATTTCGATGATATTAATTACTAAATTATGAAAAAGTTACTCTCCAATTTACTTTTCCATAATATTTTAGGTCCTACAAAAAGGTGAGAAATACGTCTCAAAATCAAGAGAAACAATGCCAAAAAAATACTTAAAATACTTGTGATATATACCGCCAGAGTAATGACAAACAAATAAAGATTTTTATAAAAAAACTCACGATATTTTTTACGGTTTGAATACTGATATTGAGCTATAAACAAATTATAGAAGTCGTAAATAATCTGCACATTTGTATTTAATATGCATGGACATTTTATTAAAGGACAAAAACATTCGGCATTTCTGTAAAAAAAACTGTTTAAGGAACTTCTGTTTGATATTTCTGTATAAGGAACTTTAAAGGGCTCAGCTTTTAATAAAGGCACAATATTTATAAACATGGTTTTCTGTTCCATGTTTATACTTAAATAAAGGCTGATCATCTTTAAGAAGTTACATATAATCTGTGTGCCCACGTACTCTCAAGGGGTAAACTTTGTATATGATTTAGCTGGACCAAAGAAAACTGAATATATTCTACGTTAAGAATTTGGGACAGAAAAACTTCTATTTTTAAAATTTGTTTTCTTCAATTTTGTTTCCTGGGAAGATCTTACATTTTTCTCGAAAAGTACAAGAATACTTAAACTTTTTATTTTGACATGGGAAAAAGAAAAATAAACAATCCAAGAAATGAAATATCGAGATTTTTGTTAGTCATCCAAGACATATTTGAGAGCATTTTAGAGCATTTAGCTCGATATAAGAAAAGATGATAATGATATAAAATAAAATCAATATGGAAAGTGTTTCAGATACTTTCGTCAATTCTATTTATTATTAAACTATGAAACTACATGTGAAGGTTAATAGTTTTATAAAAAAACAAAATTATAGACAGATGACTAGAAAAAAATTCAAACACGCGAAATTTCTTTTCTATTTATTATACAGTTCATTAAAACTGCATTAAACTATGTTTTATTAATATCTTTAATGAATTACAATATGTATCAATACGTGTTGGGTGGAATTGTTTTTCAAAACCATTCAAGATAATGAAATGCCCTGTATATTATATTTATAATTTTTTCGTAGCTTGCAAACTAATCTAAGCTTCACTTATTCTATTAAAACTTTCTTTAAATTAAAGTTACTACTCATTATTACTCTTGACACTCTGTCGCATTTCTATTCAGAGATTTGAAGAATCAATTTATTGTAACGTCATATTTTAGAATTACATTGAAAAAATTATCTGTACACTTCATCATTTCGCTGATTTGGAAGAGCAATTATAATATTCTAGAATTATCCTTAACTGAACATGCTGCATTTTAATGCTAGCATTATAATAATCTTGAATATCAATTGTGCATTATCGTATCAGCATTTACTTAGCACAAACTAAATTGTCCTTTTTTATGTGTAAATGGGATTAAGAAAAAACAATTCATTAGTCTTATAAAAAATCTTGAACTAAGAATTTATTCAATCCGAAGACATAGATTACTGCTTTTCCGACGCATTCAATTAGTATAAAATTGATAATAAGATATAATTTAAAATATCCCAATTTTAAATTTCCTACCCTTCCGAAGTAAAACACAAAGAATTTTGTTGTTAAAATTGATAAAACATTTGATGTCAAAATAATTACAAAATTTAAGGAGAACATCAGTTTAAAAGTTTCTATTTCTGTATTTGAAAACTAATAAAAACGTGGACATTTCCCTTAAACACTGAGAATTAGATTGGATTGTATTCCTTAAAAGAAATTAGGTACATGCGCTTTTAACTACGGAAAATTATATTTAGCGTATGTTTTCTTTCAAATAAGGGCAAATACTAAAAATATCACTATCGCTTTAATCGTTTCAAGTATATTCTTTGCCGATCGTTTTCTAATGGCGAAAAAAATTATTAATGGCAGAAAAAACCTAATAGGTACACTAAGGAACGCTTCAAATGTCATGAAATGATAGACAAATTGAAATAGTAATCTTATGCAGTATATTATTTTCGTGCACAAAATTGATGGTACTTGTGTATTTTGTACTTAGAATAAAATAAAAAAAATATGGGGATCCTAAATATCATATTGTTACAAGTGATACGGTATGGTATAATTACAACGCATTACCAAAAAAAAACAGGAAAAATTGTGTCATATTTAGATACATATTATTTAAAAAACTTCACAATTTCTACCCGTCTTTTTAAAGTTTATTATAATATTAAATTTGTATTCATACAGGTAACGCTGGAGGCGTTCCAAGTAATTACTTGCGAGAATTTACACCTATTCAATTGATAACATTAAGTTAATCACATCATTGCAAACAAATTTGAATCCGTTGTACAGGTATGCTTTATTCGCCCGTAATGAACAAAGTTTCATTGAGGAAAGTTTTGCCAAATTTTAATTTGTTTAACTTCTATATTAAATGGTATACAAACTGAATCGCTTTTCGAACTTTCGGATTATTGTATATAAATGGAGCAATTTATAATTTGAAAGGTTTATTTCATGTAATTGAATCGTATCGGTTTCTGAATAGAGAAATAATAAAATTCAATTAATGTACATTGAAACTATTTTCACACTTTCTAATTTTTTACGTTAAGGTGCTGTTTATAACGTATGTGGGTGACATACCAATGGAACTAGGATACAATTATTCCACTTACATTAGGGGTGCTGCAATCTTTAAAACTATACCAAACGTTACTATTCAAGATGATTTACGTTATGAACTCACTAAGAAAAATTAGCGACAAAATTATATTTTTTGGTATTTTCAGGTAATTTGAAAAGCTGTTAGAAAAATGAGACTCGCGAAGTAGAAATAAGTGGACTTGTAAGGGGTGTCGTCTATTTTCCCCGATGTACTGAGTGGCGCCTAGAAGTATTTTCATTATAGAAATATATAATTATATTAATTGCAAACAGTGACAGGTTGAATAAAATTTTGGCAGAGAGCGTAGTTCAGATTTTTTTGTATGGAAATTAGAAGTCTTCTTACTTTCTTTGAGTGCTTTAAAGGAAAGAAGAAACTCTTCCTTACCTTTTATAATATGCTTTAAATAATTTGATGCATTTTATGCTTTGTGATAGCATGTGGTGAATGATTACTTCACTCAAAAATTTTGGAAGCGATTCTTTATGACCATTGTTAAAAATTAGCCACGAAATAAATCATCATGGAGAGTTACGAGTTTATAAAATGGTATATTTATATTTAGTAAAGATCTTACGTCCTTTATTTCTATATTAAATATAATTTAATCAGTTCACTGATATGAAAAACTAATCTTGTCACCAATGAAAAGGTTTAAAATAATTTTCGTTTAACATTAACCGTAAATAAATGCTTATATATTAAGATGCCAATTTAAAGTTCATTTCCACGAAATAAACCTTTCAAATTAATGTTTGTTACGTAAACAATGATAGGAAATTTTTAAAGGTGTTCGAGTATATTTACCATTACTATGTGTAATTAAACTAATTATAATTAAAAAAAATAATTTTATTATTTATTTCATTTCGCACGTAAATAGAGCGTAACGTATTTAGTCAAATTTATTTGCTGTTATATAATTAATATAGACTTTTGTATATGGCCTTTGTATGAGAGATAATTTCACTTAAAGAATAGATTATTAGAAAATTAGAAAATTAATATTATAATAAAATTAGAAAAATATGTACGAATTTCATAGTTTCTACAATCATTGTGTATTTTGAAGTCAGTTCTTTAATGAGAAATGATTTCTCGTCGAAAGTAAAGTCTTCTGTATAAAGAATATTAAGATATTTAACAATTGATTTTGGATCTACATACGACTTCCTTTGCTACGTTATTTTTACTTGTGTCATATAGTAGATAACATGGTGCAGCATCACCTGTAGCTACATAATTAAATAAAATATCTTTCAATAGTTAGCGCGCTAGGAAATCCATACTGCGGATGACATCATAAATAAAGTAATTGCACTTCGCACGAGGTACGGACAACCCAATGTGTGAGCTAAACTCGCTTTCGGCAGTTTTTACACACGTTTTTTCGTTTTGTTTTGAGGTATACACGACTTTGTGTATACATAATATTTGTACGTCTTTGTGTATACATAATATTTGGGGTTTCTTTGAATTGTAATTTGTCAAATAGATCATCATATTTTATTTTAAAAATTACCAAAAAGTATATATAACCAGTATAGGTCGACATTAAGCAGATTTATGAAATGCAAAAGTGTTTTACATTTTATAACAAAACATTAGAAAAATTTATCATTTAAACCTGACAATGAAAATTTTTAACTTTTTCCTATAGTGCGCCGGCATGTGGTGGAAAGGCGCGTCGACATGTGGTGGAAAGGCGCGCTCTTCAAAGGATTTTCAAGCTTCCTGTATTTGTTGCGCAATTGCATACCTTCGTTCAGTCAAACCCTTGAGCTTAAAATCTATAATTGCAGAAATTCTAAATTGCTTCGTCAAATAGTAAAGATAAGTTAATTGAGAGCCTAAAACTAATTCCGCTAAAAATAAACTTGGGAGTCTGTAATTAAGTTAAGTGATTGAAAACTACTCTCGCTTCACTTATTCGTACTTATACAGCGGTATCTGTAGTTATGAAAAAGGTTACAAATATTTCAGTATTTACTAATATCGACAGTAGAGTTCCATATGTCAATTTGCAAATAATGCCATATTGACATAAAATATGTATTTTCTGTGTGTAATTTTAATTTAATGAACAACATTTATAACGCGGCGTTAATTTAACAAAACAGTTATTAATTTAGCAAAAATATCGTGATATTAAAACCAGTCAATGTTTGTAAACTAACAACGGGATCAGCCGACGGTTGAATGATGCTCGCGCCCTCTTCCGACGACGAACGCCATATCATGTAGAGGATGAATGTCGCGTGGCATTCACCCCACCATGCATGTGGGGTGAATGCCACGTGACACTGCGATATGGCAGTGTGAAAGCTTATATGGTTATGTGAGTTATACTTTGGTAAACAAATATTGAAATATTGCGGTCATTACGTGTTTTACTATTTATAATACGATATTGGAAGTTATCATGTTCATTGTAATTTCCATTTATTTTTACTTAAACAATGTTACGTAGAGTTCGCTCGTTACTATCTACTGTAAGTAAAAATATAACTTTGTAAAACACAGAAATAAAATACACGGTATTTAGGTTGATTTACAACATATATAAGGAATCTGAACACTTGAAAATAATAGAAATTATGCGTTATACGCTTAAGCATAGAATAAAAATCAAAGAAAAAGAAGGAAATTTTATACATAAATAATTTCTGCTGTTTTATTTTTAGTTATTCAAAAAAAATAATCTTGACAATATTAATATTTGATATGAGAACTTTTTGAAAATAACTGTCCCTAATAATTAAAAACAACGTTAATAATCTTTACAATAACAATTTTATTTATGAGATATGGTAATGTGTCCATAGTGATAAATGAAACATTTTGAAATATTCGCACGAAAACTTGTTTATGCAGTAACTTAAGTGTATAAAATTTTGCTTCGATTGTAGGGAGCTTTTTGTTAAATATCATATCAAATTAAATAAATCAAATAATAATCCTCGTCGACGTAATGATGACCTTTTTTAAACTATGCGATATGATATCAAATTATTTTTCTTTCAAAATCTTATCATACCGCATTATATACTGCTTCTGCCACGAAATCGGCGGTGGTGAAATGTGTTTTAGGATATTGATTACTTTTCCATATTACTACTGATAAAGTCAAGGTAATAAGTAATGGATTAAGAGCCAAAAGAAAATCCGTTCATCGAAGTATTTCGTTTCATAAAACTTTACTTAAAAATTTCAACGCTTTGTTGTTAAAGATAAAAGTATTAGGAAAGGGATCATGGAATAATTATATTATTAACTGAGTGATTAAGTATTTGAGTTACATTATTTAGGATCATCGTTATTCCTTTATTGTTAAAATATAGTAATGTGAAGCACAGAAATAACGGTTAACATTTATTGTGAGAAATTTTAATATTTTTGCTACAAATTGGTTGGAAATTTGTTACTAAATGATTGAAACGATGTTTCCACGCGGAACGGAACTGTTCAATGCTGATTTTCGTTCGTGAATTTACGTGAATAATTATAATTTGATTATTTGTTAATAATTAGAAATAGTTATCTACATTAAGACCTTAGGCATATATTGATTTATGTTTTTTTATCAAACATGTGCATAAATATACGCAATTACGTAAAATATACGAATTACATTTTTTAATATTTAAAGAACTGATTTCGACTATACTCTGTATCGAATTGAGTTTTTAATGTTTCCTTTTCATTATAATTTATCTTTAGAAATAATAAATAAGAATATACATAATAGTATTTTTATATTACTTATAATATGAAATGTTCAATAGTTTTAAATAAATATTGTTTGCAACAGAACGAGAAATTTAAATTGCTCTAAAATCATAACGATGTAAAAACACTCGGTCAAAGGGCGGGTGCGAGGGATGAATGCTTAATAACTTTTCAGTGAACGCCTCCACCCTGGCACACTGAACGTTTTTACTTTAATTTGCGTTTATCTGTCTTTAGCAACTGTAAGTTCTCAAAAGTACAATAGAAAAAGTTACACTGAGACAAAGGCGGAGTTTTTAAACCCTCGTGACTCTAGTCTGTCATTGGAGTTTGAGACTTCTTCATTTGTTAATTTTTTGTAGAAACAAAGTTGGTTCAAGAAAGTAAGCTTCATAAAAAAGTAAGTCATCCTGCCGATGACATCATTCGTATTATAAGATGTCAATGAATAGTCTCCCGTGTTTGAAAAGGAAAATTAAGTTTAAGATTATAATTTTTTTGGAAATTCTTTTATAGATTTGTCATCTAACACGGTTGAAATATAACAAAAATTAAAAGATTATCCTTTTTTTAGTAACCCAATAGATTTAGGGTTTTTTGATAAATACGGAGATATATTATTATGGCATAATTAAAAAAATAGGTCGAGACCTCACAGAAAACAAAATATATTGAGAGATATTCCAGGATGGGATCGACACATGAAGCTGTAGTTGGTAGTTGTTTATCAGTGAAACAATCATCCAAAAAATAAAATTATGTATTAATATTAAAACTTGAGAGAAATTAATATCGACATCCAAAAATGTCAAACCTGACCAACTAAATGCGTTTATTTTCAATGCCTGCGAAACATATACATCAAAAACATATACGTATCATATGCTCATTTCTTTAATAAACATTAACTAAAACAGAAAACTTTGATATAAAATGATGACTTTTAGCGGTCGCTGATACTAGATATTTTTAGAGTTAGTTTAAATATTTTTGTAAAGGTGATGAACCCGCTAATAATCGATTATTATCTGAATGTATAATTATGAAATGTATACCTTAATATTGGCAGGTACACAATGGATTTAAAATATAAGTCTGATTGGAATAATACGGCCTAAAGAGAGTAAAAAAAACAGTTTATAAAACTTTGCGCACTATATGGATTAGTTATTCGTTTTAATTAAGTACTGGTTGACTGTTCGCTGTATGCACAAAATGGTACACAGTAAACCAAACAGTTTAAAATAAATATTAATACAATTTAAAAGTTTGTACTGGGTGAATAAGCTACAAAGTAACAAGTTAAAAATGAAGGTTTCTAACTTAATATTAAGTTTTTTATTATTAAAATAACGTAGTTACCTGCTAAATAAAAAAAAACTATTTGCCATGGCACAGTTTAAACAAACCGATTTCTTTTTTCGTCGAGGCAGATGTCGCTGTTGGTTATCTTCCACAGATAAAATTTTCCGACCTTGTGCATATTCGATATAATGAAAGAGATTTGTATGAAACAATTTTAGGTATATCGTTGAAAGTATCATTAAAATACCTCCTTCTATTCCCTCTCTCAAGTCTATGAAATTGCTGAATTAAAATTTATGAAAAAAGCAACGTTAATGGATATAACTTCAAATTTCCTAGTTTTTTTGAGAGAATTGCAATTTTTCTTCACACATGAATTACAAATTAAGGAAAAATATAAATTTTAAAAAACATTAATGTTATATATAGTTAAAGAGAAATATTATTTACCATTAAATATTTATACGTGTCTAAGTGTGCGCAGAATCAAATGGCGCAAGTTTCTTCAGTACTTTCTGAATTTTATCTGTTAAAGTGGTGGCTGCTATAATGTGTTTTAAAATGTAAATTTATACTACTTACTACAAAACTCCATGGCCCTTGTTGTCAAATATAAAAATAAGCTTTTATGCAGACAGAAAAGTGCTAGGAAGGATTATTATGCAAACGATAAATTAAAATAAGTAGTTGCGCCCTTTAAGCGAACGTCGTCAAATATATAAACGTATTTCCGAAGAAACTTTTAAACACAAACAACATGAGGAGGGTCAAAGAGCCGCTCTACTCAACAAAAACTCATTATGCGGATGTGCCTCCGAATAATGAATGGCGGCAAGTTGATCCCGTTGCTTCCATTAGAGTGAGTTTACTCCTGCACTCGAGATTGAAACTATACAATAGAAAAGGTTTTTTTCGAAAAAACTGTTTTGGATTGAATGTCTCTTTTTATTTTTTAAATCCGACTCGATCACAAATTCTTGTTTAATATTTCGAGAAAGCACCATTGTTAAAAGAAATTTTCAACGGTTCTATGAATTCGTTTTGAAAGTAAAAGTTCGAGAAACATAATGGTATAGAAAACAATAAAATTACCGGAGCTGAAAGATGTTTTTGCAATTTTTGTCTGGGAAATAACAGCATGCCATAATAGATTTCATAAACGGACATGATGAAGTTTTCTCTGGTAGATTCGTTAGGTCTGAGGTAAAATATAAGATGTAATTTGACATTTTAAAAAAAAAATCTTTTATAATTATTATAATATATTACGTGTGCATCTTATAGTTAATTTAGTAATATTTTATAAATCTCCACATAAAGGCAATCGTGGGCATATTTGTAATAAGATGGTTTGATCGTAGAAAGAAGTATTTAACTATTGGCGATGATAACATGTTTAAATTAATTAACAACTTATTTTATGACATAATTAATTACTTGAAGAGAAATACATGTAAAGGTGTAGATGGAGTTTGCTACCAAATGGAGTTTGCCATCAAAGTCTGATTTCAATGGTAACGAATGAGCAAGATTCCCTTATAAAGTTTAAAAAGAAACATTTTACATTAAATATTTGAAAACAGTGATTGTAAAATACTTTTAGACTTCAATATTTTTTTACCGTATTTCTAAAAATCTCCTTGTATGAAGAAAATCCCATTAAGATATAAATTGGAATTACTGATATAAAGTTACTTTTCCAACATTTACTGGTCGAACCGAGTTCGCTCAACTGTTTAATAAATATTCTTTTGCAATACAATGGTCCGTCATTGGAAGTTTGAACTTAAATTTGAGATTGGGTACGATTTGAACCAATTAAAAAGTTTTTTTTCGATCAAACTTTTTTATTGTATCCTGTCAAACACAAATAGAAAAATGAACTTATTCCAATGTGAAGACCTGCAACTCTTTAATTCTCCTGACTTCTTTTGTGTTTAAACATTTCTTCGACCATACGTTTATGTATTTGTATATATTTGTTTAACGAGTGCGGTTACTTACTTGAATCAATTATAAGCGCAATAGTCCTTTCTAGCTATTGTCTGTTGATTTGGTAGTCCATATATATGTTTGATAATATGGGCCAAAAAGCTATGGAGAAATATCTGTTTGAATTTACTTTTTTACGATGTTTTGGTAGCCGCAACGCTTACAGATAAAAAGATGTTAAGTACTAATGGAACTTGCGCTACGGGATTACGCGTAAATTTATGCACTTATTAACATTTAAAGAATTTCTCTTAAAATATATACATATATATATATAACATTTATGTCATTTCTTACTACGTAATATTTGCCTTGTACCTAATTTTTAGGTGTCAAAATATCGTGATTTTCTGAAAAATTATTAGATTTGGAGTCATTGTTACAGTCTACCGGTAAAGTTTGATTAAACTTCTATTATAATTGTTTTTTCATAATTTTGAATTCAACACTTTCAGAGATTTGAGCGAAGAAACTTTTAGAGATATTTTCAGCAATATCTCAAGAGTTGCTTAACCGTAAAATACCGAGGAAATTATCTTCTTGTTATATCGAATACATAAAACATAGAAATTTTATTTCCATGGAAGACGATCAATAGCAAAGTCTAGGGTAGATATCGCTAACTGAAACTAATTTCTTGTCTCTTTTATATCTCTCGATGCATGTAACTGAAAAACAAATCTATTAGCGTAAACTGTTCTACAGTCAATCATTTTTTATGCCGGAAGTAATTTTATGGTACTTTTAACATTAAAAAAATATAAAACCGAAATTTTAATTTTTAAATTTATACTTTTGAAGCGTATTCAGTCAGCACATAAATAAATTTAAATTTTATAAAAATTGTTTAAAAGTATCTGCTTAGTTTATTATGTACTACATTATCGGAGACTGCCAACCAGTACATAATAAAACAAAGGCTTCAATTAAAATGATTAATTTAAATTAATTATAACTAATATATTTTCTTTGTTAATTTGACTTCAAAATGAAAGTGAAGAATCCATATTTTAACTTTAATATTGAACATCATAAAAAAAATTAACAACTTCTTTTGCA
This sequence comes from Druceiella hillmani, assembly GCA_039881145.1. Classification (NCBI taxonomy): domain Eukaryota; kingdom Metazoa; phylum Arthropoda; class Insecta; order Lepidoptera; family Hepialidae; genus Druceiella; species Druceiella hillmani. The sequence continues at coordinate 580,981 of JAYKKI010000044.1, forward strand.
TCAGTAACGATTAAATGTTTAAGACTCAAGAGGTAAAAACAAAATTAAACATATGTTTCAAAAATAAATTATCCAACATAGTTAACTCTAAGTTAGGTACATAGCTGACAATCTTTAACAAATAATCACAAATAAATCATATGAATAAAACTTTTAATTATGTCTAATATTAAAAAAAAAGGAGTGAACATAATTATTAAAAACTAGCGAAGAGCAAGATGAGAGAAATCTTCCTCCGGAATAAGAACAGTTCTTGTTGTTGGAGGTACTGCCATGATCTGTAGGTTTTCTGGAAAAATTTTAAAATCCTGTTTCTGAACTGTGATTAAATCAGAATTGCTAGGAATATATAGAATATACTCGTATTTCTTGAAAATATCCTTCTAAAGGAAACCTCCAATGCGAAAACTTTAGGAACGTAGTAAACTTTTTTGTCCACGAAGTTGAACTAGAACAAATTCTCCTTGGATGGCATCCTTCTAAGTTGCCCTAACTGTTCTTTTATATTTTAAATATAATATTCATTAGATTTTTCGTCAGTCATATCATTATCGCTTTCTAGAATCATGGAACTGTCGAATTTGAATATAATACTATTTTGGAGTAATTTTTTACAGCTTCTTTTTTTCTTTGTTTGATGATATATACATTTCTCTTTGTTATTTATCGCTTCTTAGCTAGATTTACATGATAACTAATTTTTCTGGGATATCTTTGGCTATCATACTGCTACCCGTTTTCAATTTGTTTCTTACGTTCTCCTCTGGTTGAGGTTTTAAAAATATATGGAAGCCCAAAAGAGCTATATATCCTTTATTATTTTTCCATTTGAAAAGCTTTTAAATGTATTCTTATTCTTTTTGGTGCTAATGTTTGGAGTTTCGAAGTAATTTCATTCAAAATATGGATGTTTGAACCCTCAGAGAACTTAATAAGCTATTTTAGAACGTCTTCCACATCCTGAAAACAATTATATATATTATGATTATTAAATCCTCTATTTCGGGCTGTTACAAGTTTCTGGTGTTCTGAGCCTTAAGTCTGAATTATGCTTCCAAAAATATAGAAGCCATTAAATGTCTGCAATTTTGTCATGTTCCTTAAAGTCTGGAATCTAAATGCTAATGTTCATGAGCACGATAATCGAGGTTCTTCAACCCGTAAAAAGAACATAAACAATTTTTTATGTATTTTATAAATGTTTTTTTCTTATTTCAACTTACAGACTTGATCTGTACGGTAGTACACAACTTAACTATTTGGTCTTCATTGGCATTTTCTCACTCACTACACTGACTTTTAAATAAACACAAGAGCAGGTATTGTCTCGCATAGGTCTATTTTAGGCACAAGTTTTTTGGGAGCCATTTTGTAAATATATGAATAACAATATAGAAACCACGTTATGTAGTATTATTTATTAATAAATAATATAGAAACTACGTTATGTAGTATTATTTCTACGTTATTTATATTCTCTACCGTGACCTAGGTTTCGTTGTGTTACAACATCTTCAGATGGGCAATTAGCAAAGATAATAGTGAAATACTAACTGCAAACTACATCACTTAGTTTCATTAAATTATTTATGTGTATAAACGTGCCCCTTCGTCGCGTTGTCGGCCAGCACTATTTGAGGCTTCGAGAGAAGGAATACGATTAACAAGTTCGTCCCATTATTATTATTATAAGAAATTTCAGTATGCTTTCAAATGATTCACTATAGAATTTATGATCATTACTGGACAATTCAACCTACTCAATACGCCTTGGAGAAAATTTCCATGCACGTAAATATTTTTCTGCATTGACTGTATTGAAAGATATGCGATAAATACGTTTTGTTAGTTTTCATCTCAAACGGTTTTTGAAAAAATATAAATAAAGCAATTCTTTACCGTTCTGCACAATGTATTTCATTTCATTATCGGTTCCAATTTACATAAAATACTTGGAGTGGACGTATAAGTATATAATTTTATCGCGGATATATCCATTTATACTTCCTAACTATTGAAATGATGGTTGGATTTAAATGTTATAATTAAGGGTTTAAATATTTTAGAAAACAAATAAAGTACTATTAGTCTTAAGAAAAGATACGAAATAATTTCAATTATTTTTCGGAAATCGGATTCTTTAGATGCATTAAATTAAACGCATTCACGAACTATTTTGATATTGAGTGTGATTGCCTTTTGCTCTGATATAAAATAATTTCTTGTAACTGTCCTAAATATAGATATGTAGATATCTTCCATTCACCTATCCGCCTGTTTAGCTTCGCCATCTATTAAACCAACGAGCCATATGTGAACGTAGAGTTAATCGGGTAAAAGCGTTAAGCGCGCTTTTACTGATAATGTCGATACCGTAAATAGTTTTAATCGAACATTTCCTTCTTGCCATTGAAATTTGTGAAAATGATTTTTTTTAAAGATATGTAATTTTCAAATGCTTTGAAGAAGATGCTTTAGACATTTCGGAAGTTTAAAATATTATATTATCGGGAGTCGGTAACTTTAGATAACCATACCATATTTTCAAGATATTTCTATAGTTTTGATGCTTGAGTAACAGCTTTATTTTTGCATGCGAAGTTAACAAGACTGTAATTCATAACCATAGTACTATCTAAAAATTGAATAATTTATTCAAAACAACAAACAAACCTGGGAGAAAAAACCTTTCGGATTCTTTGATGTGATTGACGTCTTAACATATCGCCAAAAATTATAGAAAATAGAGATGTTTGAAACACCAGATTTTGAACTCAATGTAGAGGTCGTTTTCAAAAAGGAAGTAATCATAACCTTTTTTCCAGAATCTATTACAAAAACTTATTTATTGAAAAGTTTTTTGAACAAGAAATTTCATATTGTTACCTTCATGGATTTACACTAAAAATTGACCCAAACATAGTAAGTGAACAATTCTAATTTCTGTAAATAAATAACAAGTGAAAATTGGACAAAAATAGAATCAAGTCAAAGCAATAATGAACCATTAACAATCACAACATGACCTGATCGTAATTTATTATTAAATTATTACTACTTATGCTTACCAAAATTTTCCAACCACTTATTCAATCGTCGGGCTATACTGTTATGCTGCATTTGTTCATAAGTTTTACCAATTTTTCTGTTTTCTCCCATGCTTTTAAATATTTAACTATCTGGTTTAACATTATTACAAATAAATATATATATATATATATATATATATATATATATATATATATATAAATATATATGTGTACATATGAATGTATGTACGTATATGCATGTATATACACGCCAGTACCATAGATATGGATGTCAATTTACAAATCAGTCACACATGTAGCGTATGTTTTATAGTACATAAATAGGAGGCAGTTCGTATAAATCTCATGTTATAAATTTAGCGAATGAATTGCATTTTAAAAAACGCCTTTGTATCCTTTTTGACCTTTAAAATATTATATAATCGGGAGTAGGTAAGTTTAGATAACAGTAAAAGCAGCCAATTGTGAAATATTGCAAGCAAAAGGTATTGTTTCTTATTGGTAACCAGTTACTAGTGTTATGTCTCAAAATAATTACACAGGTGTATTTAAATTGGAACCTTCAAATAGAAATTACTAAATTATAAACATTCTAATAAATATAATGATTATTACAATTATACGAATAAATGTTATGAAAATATCATGCTAGAAACATAATATTTTCATGATACTTGGAAAGAAACTTGGAAATTGTGGAAATACCAATGCAAAAATAATTAATTACCACTCGGTAAAAAATAAAAGTGAACAATGCACAATCATAAAACTATAAAAATATTGATAGTATGGTCTTTTGTTTATTTTCAATTCTTATTTGTTTCATCAAAAGTTATGCCATTAAATACTAAAATAGTGTTCGTGTATATTTCCACGGAAAATTTATTTTATTACCACATAATAATAAAAATATTACATCGGCATTGTACGGAATAGTTTTTAGTAATTCAAATAATACCATTAATAAACAATAAAAATTATAATATCAATTTGATGGTGTACATATTACAACAAAAAAATTATAATATCAATTTGATGGTGTACATGATACAATCATTATTTGGAAATTACTGTAACAAACAATTCGTATTACCCAAATATTTAATAGAGAATATTAAAATATATTTCTTTATCAAATTACCGAACTAGGGTATTTCATTTGGTTCAAAATATCGTCACTTAACCTTCTAATAATTTTAAAACGCAGTGAACTATTAACGGATAATATAATAGCGGACTTATAATAAGAAATATCGTTTTTAACTTTCCGTGTCTTTTCCATTATATTTTTTGCTTTTTATGGTACACGTAACCATTTTCCAACGAAAATAAATATACTTCACAAAGGAGAAGCGTTTTATCAGAGCTAGGCTGACATTAAAACGTCACAAAATGGGATATGCGTTCGCTTATAAAAATTTGTCAAAAATAGACATAATCTCTCTATATTTTATGTATGGACGTATACCCCCTCCCCAGAGTTTTACCTTCATGGTTTTGCTATTGCACCATACGTTGCACTCTTAGAAATTATGTAAAATAGCTTTTAACCAGAATTTTGCTCAAAAAAGTAGCTTTTAGTCAGAATTTTCAGAATGGTGGGCACCATGCAATTTATTAGATACAACAACAATTACAATGAACAATTTATTAGATATTAAAGGGTAAAATAATTATATGGCCCCATGCAGGAAGATTTCTAGTTTCTACTGTACTTGAATGAAAATCTGACGTCTATCTTCATAGGTTATAGATCAGGTACATGTAGGTATCGCAGTCTTAGATAGTAAGGGTGGATAGACATATTTCACGAAACTTAATACTAACGTCATCAAAACTTCGGGACCCTTTGGGATGCTACGACGAAATGATAATTAAACTGATCCTACGATTACTATGTAAAATTTATATAAAATTAATATTGTTTGAGTAGTTTTCGGAATGAATTCCATTCGTATAGACATATAGACAGACAGACAAATATTTTTTTAACATCAAATTCGTTTTAGTAACCGAATATTCAAAAGGAAAAAGTATTCAGAAGCTGAAAATTCGAAAATCCTCCATATACACTTCAATTTTATTTATCTGTGTAAAGTTGTTTCATATCCATGTCTTCGAATAACGCACAAATTAATACGTTAACCTAAATAATTACAATAAAAATCACTTAGAAATTTGAATTAGATGTTAATAGAAGAATATAAATATCTTATAGCATTTTTAAGATTTTTTTCGGTAGCTGTCCATAAATTATGACCGCATAGCACTCAAAGAAATTGTATTACGTTCGTATGTTTAAAAAATATTCTTTTAGTAATTTAAGATTAATACGTTTGGAGATGTATAAATTTATATTTGTGCAGTGCAATTATATTTGTATGGATGGTATTTACGCAAAAAACTAAAACATCATATATATTTCAATAAATACAGGATATTTTACATAAATTGTAAACATTTTATCAATTTACATATGTACGAAGAAATATATTAGATGTATATCTCACACAAAATTTGTTGCATATGAGTATATCAGTTGAAATGAGTGCTTTTAGGGTTTCTTTGCAACTATGAAGTATTAAAGTTTCGTAGGATCCATCGATCAGTGTAACACAGGCTTAAAACTATGGCATTTCTCAACCTGTTTTGATAATGTTCTGTGAGTATATACTTTTAATTTATCCAAAGATAGAAATAAAGCCAAATTACGAAAGAAATCGTAAATTTTGGCATGCTACTATAATATTTATTTGAAGTGTGTATAGATTTTTAAATATTCCGGATAATTCTTTAAAAATGGAATCAGTTATATCACATAATTGATATGGGCTTCACTCAAATTATAATATTACGTTAGAATTCCGTAGTAGATTAAATTTGCACAAACTGCTACGGAATTATAACTTAATACGAGTGTGCACAGGCAAGTGCCAATTTTTAAAATTTTCTTTGCCAAATTAGAAAATTGAAACCCATAAAATTTCGTGACGCACTTTGTTTGCGCGTACGCCACAGAATTATGACATTTTCAGTTTAAAATTAGTGTAGCCGTATATATGTCCATAGTTAACAATTATTATTTTTTTATTAATTTTAACATATTGGAAGAGGCTATTGCAATTATCGAAAAAACTTTTTGAGAGTTTTATTAATTTTTTTTGAGGCATTACTAAAAATATTTACAGAAATACTTTCCTCTTCTATCACCAAAACTTTTGAAGTCAAAATGAAGACAAAAACAGCCTTAATAAAAGTTTACTCACAATTTATAGGACAGCGGTAGCAATGATTTGAAATCTCATATTTTTTATTAATAATTTAAATTCACGATATTTTTCAAATGATATGTTAGCCTATAATTACACCGTAAAAAATTAAATAAATATTTGTAAATATTTAAATAGAAATATTATATTTCGGTGTGGCTAAACATATAGGAAATTCTTGGATTGTGAGTCATACTCTGACTTAGCAGGTCTATTTTAAATTAAGCTAATTAAAGTAACTATTTCATTTTAAAGCTCGGTACAGTAAACATTCAGTAAACTAATTGCTTCGAATATCTACCACAAAATAAATTTCCTTTTTTTATCCACGTTTTGAGATTAATTTATATTTCCGCATCGATTTAGGGACGTCAACGTAATGAAGTCCCCATTCCAAACCTATTTCCTGAACGAGCAAATGTTTATTTTTAAAGGAGGTTCTTTCTTTGTGCTGCTTAAATATTTTAATTCATTTTTTAATCCTCCCTCTAACTCAACGACCGTGGCCTTCGGACATATTGGTAAAAGATGAAAAGCTTGTTAAGTGCTAAAAATACCGTGCTCTTTAGCCGTTACCAAATTTGAATTAATTAATGGTAGATTATTTGAAATTTAAATTATTTTAATATTTTTTACATTGGGGAATAAAGTGACTAGTGAATATTTGTATAGAACTAGGAGAAATCTATATACCGAAATTAAGCAGATTTGTAAACAAAATCTACTTAAACTGGATAAAAAAATTATATTGTGAAATATTATATATATACATATATATATATATATATATATATATATATATATATATATATATATACATATATATATATATATACATATATATATATATATATATATATATATATATATATATATACGTAACAAGTCGTGAGTTTAATGACTTATACTCTTTAGGATTACTACTTTGTCGATGTAATCCTGGAGAATTTGTATTAAAGGCGTAGTTTATTTACGAAAGATCTTAAAATTGATACGAAGTTCTTTACTATCTCAACTTCTTTTCCATTTGAATGTGTTTTTCGTTACAATTATATACTTTAGTCTTGTTTTCATCCGCTCCGGAGTGGGCCCGTTTCCTGTCTGCCCGCCTCTTGTAGTAAGTGCGCTATGATTCACTGTATTGTTTGAAAATATTTATTGCAGCACACTTCCACATATGGTTTCTTGTTTTGTGGATTTTTAAAATAATATACATATTTGGCGAGTATGAGCATACTCGTTACAGCTCAGCTTATTTAAGTTGGGAAAAAAATTTAAATGATATCTGTCTAAATGTCTAGCAATAACTTAATCCTAAAATTATAATTTTAAATATTTGGATTATTAAAAAATAATTTGTACGTCTTTAGATTCTTCAGTGAATGAAGGAACCCTTATAATTTCGGCAAATAAGCAGACGAACAAACGATCATCGTCGATCCATCCCTTGATATTCAAAATGTCTTCTCTGTTCTTATTTTTCAACTAGGAATTCTGAAAACGGAAACAATTATACTTTCTAGCATTTGGCTAAGACTTTAAAACAATTTGTATCTATGCTATTTTTTAAAAATTTTGTTGTCTTTCTTTTTAAGTAAAGGGAAGAAACGAGACTTTTTGCAAGAGCGAATTTATAATTTTTTTAAATTGTTATGATTATTCCCTTTTCTACCTTATTTTTCTACAGTTAAATTATCGAGGGTCTTCACTTCACTCACAGTTAACTAACCACATCTCTTTAAGAAAAGTTGTTACTATTTAACGACATTCCTTAGTTTTGCAGTTTGTTTTAATATTTTCTCTTTAATCTAAAATACCAAAAAGAAGCTTATATATATTTAATTTTTTAATACATTTTACTAGGTTTTTCCATTACGGTATGTTTTATATAATTTCATGTTAATGGGAAAAGTTTGCGTTAAATATCTAATCATTACGGAAAAAAATAGTGCTGCTATGGATGAATTATCTAGTTTATCTGCAACAAAGAACGAAGTTATTGTCCATAGAGATAGTTTTGTGCATCAAACTGAGTATAAAATGTTAAGGACTTATAAAAAACTTTCAACCAGTTCTTAAAAAGTAACTGTCAAATTTGTGATTTTAATGAAAAATTACTTTTTTACGTTCTCCAAATATATTAAGTTTAGATGCACATAAGTAATCACATGCATTAATGATAAAAATGATCTTTTTACACCTTATTTGTATATAAATATATATATATATATATATATATATATATCTATATATATATATATATATATATATATATATATATATATATATATACTTATATATATATATATATATATATATATATATATATATATATATATATATATATATGTATATAAAGTGTAAGAAAAACCTGTCTGTTATTCATATAGATAATTCCGCGCTTCCGTGGAAGTAAAACATATTAAAGAAATGTATTTACAATTTTAACTCTTTCAAAAAAAATTTCCAGGTCAAAGTTGTAATCAAAACAAAGAAAAATTAAATGTTTTTTACAGAAATACGCTTCAAGTATACTCAGTTTATTTCATAGATTAGGCACGTTTTCTGTCACATAGCATGCTTCTTTTAGAAACGGCATATTTTGTTATGTGGAATGATTATATTGAAACTAATTAATTGTAAAATATCTGTCAGGAAACTTAAATATTGTTTAAAAATAATATGTTATATTATAATTTAAAAACTTTAAAAATTAATCTGCATTATTTCTTTTTGATAGTGGATTCCATCCGAGTGACGAATAACACCTAGATAGATTATAAATTTCTGTGAACTCGTTTGGTCTAATTTCTGTGAACTCGTTAACTCGTTTGGACTTTCATGTAAGATAATTATGAACTTTTATGAGGTTGTCAACTATTTTCATTACCTCTATTTCACACTGAAATAGAGTATCAAATAATAGTTTTCAAATGCGCACGTTTTAAAGATATGAAAAATTTGAAGACGTTATACAATACGGCTTAAATGTGTTTGTATTTGTTAGATAATGTAGAATTTTTTAATGGATATAACAAATTGGATGCAACGGAGATGGACTATGACCATGGAAAGGGTACACGAGAAAGGATTAAAACTACTTTTTGAGCAATTTTGTGCTTGTATTCTTATCTTTCATTTAAAAATCAATGTTAATTAAATAAAAATATGTATATTTTCAGAGTTTTATCTCGTATGTTTATAATAAAAGAATAAAATAAACCTAAGTGTTGAGTTGATATTATTTCATCAGTTTCCGTCATTACTTTTGAAAGCAGATGCTGGGTGTAATATTATATTTATTTTGTTTTCGTCCATTTGCACCGTGAATTTTTTAGTTTATACTATGACAAATTTATTAAATATTAAACACAAATAAGTATGCCTGATATATTAATTTATCCAACGAAAATTATTTAAATAAAACTTTTTTATAAAAAGATTGAACTGTCTTCAAATAGGTGCCTATGACGACCTTTCTATTGTCCAAAATACAAGTACAATTACACACAGATTAATGCAACGTTTCACTTGACGTCGACTCCAAAAATCTCTAGCTTTAAGAGTATTTTGCAAACGTATTTATGTTTGGGAACAATATCGTACCGCAAAAGTTTCCACTGAGTATTCGTATTTTCATTATTTTATAATTTTCCGTCGCTTTTTATTCAGTAGTTGTCCGCAGTTTGTTAAATTTTTTTGAAAATAAATATTTTTTATCCATTTTTAGTGCGTGTTGCATTCTATGTTATCAGAATGACATAGGCACTAAAATTGGATATAAAATAGTTATTTCTTTTAACGAACTAACTGTGAATTAAATATCAATAATATCTCAGTTATTGAAATCAGAAGTTTGAAGCGTTCAATAAGACTAAATATAATCCCATTTATCGACATATAAATATACTGACATATAAATGACACTCCTTTTGGCTTTACCGTAGTAAGCGTTTATAGTTTTATATACCTGTATATTGCATACATCTATCGACTTATATCACAATTACTTCAAGTTTTTGTATATTTCTGATCTTTGCATATATATTTATATACTTACTTGCCTGCTTACCTACGTAGTAACGTTTAGTCATTTCATGCATTTTTTATACCTGTGCTTACTTACTTATCGAACTACTAAATAACACCTTTCCTATCTCATGTCTTAATATGTACCTGCATATAATTACATACCTATTTACTTTATTACTTTCTTGCTTATGTTGAAACAAGTGAAACGAGTTCAACTCGATGAGTTTACCCCTCACTAGTGGCAAGATCCTGTCACTACCTTTTGGCTCCATCGTTGTAGGCAGATTTCTTAAAGGGCATATTTATGTCGCACTTACTCGTCTTACAATTTTAGAAACTATAATATTAAATTATCATTAGACCTATAGCATCCAAAGTCAATAATGCAACCTGTGCCATTCATTGTTGAGAAATGAGTAGTTCACATTTAATTTCCATTGCCAAATGTTTTTCAGTTTTTTATGTATTACACTGGGGCTATTTAAATAAAAAAAAGATTAGTGCTAGAAATATAAGTTAACATATTAAAAACAGGCCGTACTACTGCGACATCCGGCAGAGGCCATGCCATCCGGAGTTTCATGACAAAGTCCCAGCTTGAGACCCACAATACTAATTTAAAAACATCAAATAATTAAGTCACACCATTTAAGCAGAGAGTACCTCCAAAAGGTCAAGATTCAGGTGTTGGAACCCAAAGTTTTACCACTAGACTTTGCTTAGATCTCAAAATAATTATTCAAAAATAACAGATTAGGCAGGAAGTTTAGGCAGGAAGCATCAGCATTGAGGAGTTGCAACCTAAAGTTCAATATCAATATTTCTGCTTAAGACCCACAATACTAATTTAAAAGAGCTGATCCTCAAGTCTTACGATTTAAGAAAGCAGTATCCTCCAGCACCAAGATTGACAAAACGAAAACTGGAATTGGGTCGCAGAGTCTATTCTTGAGACTCGAAATAATAATTTCAAACAGTAGATCCTCAAGCCTTACATATTGGGTACGAAGCAATCCCGGAGCAAAAAGACTGAAGAGATGGAACCCGAAGTTTAATGACGGAGTCTTTTGTTTAAGATCCAAAATACAAATTAAAAAACACAAGATTTTCCGGCCTCATGGATTACGCACGCAGAATTTCTGTCGAATCACAAATTTAAGAGTAGGAATTCGCAGTTCTATCACAGAATTTATGTTTGATATTCAAAATACAGACTTTAAGTCTCATGGTTTTGATTATGCATAATTACTACATCATCAGTACTGAAAGATTGAAATCTAAAGTTTAATGACAGAGTATCTACTTAAAACTCGGAATATTAATTTAAAAACAACCAATCTTCCAGTCTCACGGTTTAGAAAAGCAGTACATTTACAGCATCAGGATTTAAGGATCAACGGTTGAAATTATTTCGTATGTATGCATATTTACTCGTATTTACCTTATTATTTTCTCGCTACGTCAAGAATAATGAAACGGATCCAAACTCCATTAGTTTACGCCTCATCTCTTCATCTTACGCTTCATCTCCTCATCCTTAATACTTTCTGACTCCATCATCGCACCTTGATTTCGCTGAAAAGCAAATTTATATCACCCTTAGTGACGCATTATTGGATTATCATTATACCTGTGTCAATAAAACTTGATCACAGCACCTGCGCTGTTCGATATTGAGGAATTTTTGGATATATCTTCAGTTTCGATACTCAAATTCAAACCAATTTCTTATAAAGCTATGCTGGTAGTATAACCTTTTGAATAAAAAAAGACTCATTCAAATTACTTGAAAATGATCATGGCACTTAAGTTGTTCAATATTGAGAAATTCTATGATATATCTTTAATTTCCATGGTCAAATTCGAATCAAAATTCCATGATCCCATACTATACCCTTTTAAAAAAAACAAGCAATCATCTAAGTTTGTTGAGAAATGCCAGACAACGATTACTCAAAAAAAATTCAGTCGAATTAATAACCTCTCCTTTTATATTGATTAAAAAAGAAATATTTTAAATGGTAAAATTATGGTCTACGTTTCGATACAGAGTTTTATTTATATTTTTTATATCTAATTATCATGTTATTTTTAATTATTGTAAAATACAGTTTATGGTATTGTTACAGAAAAAAAAGGTTGTATTGAAGGCTTTCTAATTATTGTAACACGTTAAGTTATTCCTGAGTGTTTCCATATGATAGACGCTATTACTTTTTCTATAGTTAGTACATTAATTTTGTATCTTTCGAAAAATTTCTATTTTCCACGTTAAATAATGGTTTATTGAAATGATGATGTACTTTTTCATATGGTTTTTTAGGTATTTCCAAGTAAATTTCAAAGAGTGACCAATGAAAATGATCAAATCAAATCTTATGAAAATAATTTCAATATTGTCTTCTTAATGTTTAACTTTCCTGATTGAAGATCACAGCGATTGGAAATTTTAGATAACATCCTTCCCCACATGATAAAATAAAAAAAGAAGTGCTTTATTTGCCTTTTTTAAACTCTATACAAGAGTATTGTTGAAAGTTAAATTTTATAGTGTATGTAAGTTATTATTATAAATTTCAAGTTTCTAGAAACACATGTATAACAGGCGGACAGGTGATTGATATTGATATAATTCTGTACATTTCGTTTGAGGTGTAGAACCCTAAAAAGATAGTTTCCGTAAACCAAAACACAATTAACAATATAATCAAGTTAATTTGTACCTTTTTACAGGGCAAACCATTACTTATAATATGAACTCTTCGTTTCCCAATTCATTTTTAGTGCCGCATCCGAACACTCATTTGAAATTATTTTCGGAATTGTCCATATAAATTTTATTTCTTCGCTCCGAATAACTTTATGTCAATAGATTTGAATTTGAATTTCGTTTCACTTTATATCACGCAAAATTTTATTAAATACATACCGTGACGGCTCTTGAACTGCTCTCTATAAAATTTTATTTACTATTGATATTTCTGCGTTATTGCAATATTGCATATGTTTGTTTTTATTTACATTAAGCAATTATGAGAAATAGTAAACTGAAAAACAAAGTGATATTATTATTTTCGGAATTGTCCATATAAATTTTATTTCTTTACTCCGAATAACTTTATGTCATAAGATTTGAATTTGAATTCCGTTTCACTTTATATTACGCAAAATTTTATTAAATACATACCGTGACTACTCTGGAACTGCTCTCTATAAAATTTTATTTACTATTGATTTTTCTGCGTTATTGCAATATTGCATATGTTTGTTTTTATTAACATTAAGCAATTATGAAAAATACTAAACTGAAAAACAAAGGCATATTATCCATTTCAAAGTGAATACCTTGTGATCTCTTTATTTCTTTTAAATCCCTATTATCAATATAATTTATTATTATATTTTCAGTAATTTGTAAATAAGTCAATTAAAAATAAACGCTGTCGAGACTTTCAGAAGTGTTGAGAACTGAAGAGACTTTCAGAAGTGTTGGACAAATCAGTACATTAGGCTGAAACGAGGATTACGAAATATTTTGAACGTTTCAAGAGGAAATATCAGTCAGTGCTATTATTCGAATTCTGTTGAGAAATAACTTAAAAATATTTTCTGCAAAGGGGTTTCAACTACTTCACTTTGTGCATATGAGTTGAGAATAAAGTAATAACCAGGAAGAGCTACCATTTGATCAGTAAACACGATTTGACATTAACGATAGTCACTCAAGTACTTTACTGGTTACAATTTGCCTTTGTATTGTCACTCAGTTCCCGCTGAAATGAAATCAGTAATGTCAACGTTTCACTATTTTACTTTCATCGTATTTATTTAATATATATTTCCGAGGTCAATATTTTATTTTGTGAATCCGAATTTATATTATGATTTTATTTAAAATTGTGCAAAAATATTTAGTATGACGTTTATATACATGGAAATACGGAAAGATGCGTGGAAAATTTATTCATGTATGATTGCATTAATTTATTAAATTGTAATTTATATATGACACATATACGTATAAACAAAAAAGCTTCAAATTATTCACAAACGTTGTTTCAAAGCAGTTAGTTTTTAACACACTTATGGTAGAGTATGAGTCAAAAACTAGATTTGAAATGTACGCGTTTTAAATTATAATGTACTTAATATTTTCTGTGATTATGCTACTCGAATAATAATTGTAGTTATAGCAACCCATATCCTTTATGTTTAGTTCTTATTTAATTAAAATTATTTGGCATTAGACTTATATTTTCATTCCTACAGTATTTCACTCGCTGATTAAATTAATTTCATTATAGTCTGAAAATTCAGTTCAACGTAGGATAATTTTCTAGCTTTTCAATCTTATACCGTATTTTGCCATGTTTACGAGAGTGTAGATATTTAACCAAATTATTCATTAAACAAAATATTATTTTTTATTTTGCATTTTGTAGTTTTAGTGTTTGCGGTTCGTTTTTGCATTCCGCGTTTTTATGGGTTTCTATTCATTTTGTTTATGAATTATTTGAGATCATTGTACAATAATACATAAAACCTGATTTGTTGCTAATTTTGCATCTAAAATTCAAATGTGTACCACAATCGTTGAAACTTTTAAAAATGACTAATTAGAAATTAAACCAAACTTAAAAATAATTGAATTCCTAATAATAAAGCTGCTTCGGAAAAAAACTGAACACTTATTTGATTACTTTGTTGTTTGTGTATCTGTCAAGGCCTATTTCAGGAACGGTTAACTGTTTCGAGTCCAAATTAATATCAAGTACTAATAATGCTATATCTAACTTAGCGCAATAAAAACAAATGTTTAATAAGTTTTTATTTCTTAACAATTAATTCAAGACGGAAATGATGCATGATAAGTTTAACTTCGGAATCAAAACCTAAGAGCACGACACTGTTTATTCACTTTTACCATTTCAGCTTAATATATCATCTGTTGTATTGGTAGTGTCCGTCGTTTTTTGTGAACATAAATCGTGTCTTGAATTATGGCAAAAATTAATTTGCTCAGAGTTCAACGTATTCGGCTTGTGATGAAGTATTTCGTTCTCTGTCGGCGTTCGTTCAACTCATAAGGTGCCCGTTTATCGAGCTACTTTATTTTATTAATAGATTGATTTCATAATATTATTTTGATACAAATGTATTACAATCATTTTATACTGACGTTTCTATACGGTTTTGATATAAATGTGTTCACATTAATTCCACACCACTGACAAATGTGTTGCTAGCTCCATTATACATTGAGAGTGATTCGTTTCTTAGTCATTTCAAATTTATCATTACCAATATTAGTCTTTTAACACTCATAAAATTCACATTAAGTTAGAAGCTTGTATTTCTTGTCTCATTCTTCTTACTCTAAAAAAATATATCCTTAATATAGCGGTAAGTATACTATTATCAAATTTGAGCTAATGACGTCACGATACTTAAATGAATAGACCTCAGTGTCCATTGTGCGCATCATCGCCCTCGTAAAAAGCTATGTTAAGTCATATTAAAAACATTTCACGATTTATATTCAACCTGAGAGGACAGAAATAAATAAATAATTTGACTGCAGATGGGTGGAATCGTTACAAGGATGATGCAAGGATGCAGTTATTATAAGTTACGATAAGTACACTTTATTGCTTATAAATATTTACGTACGAATAAACGAATTGATTAAATGTCTGTCACGAGTAAAGAAACAAACGGATGTTGGCACCAACAAAACATACGGACCAAATTCAAACAAATAACAGCATTAATAACGTGAACAAATTCAAAACAAATAACGGCATTAATAATATTTATATAACCGTAGTAGTGGGTAAAACTGACGACAGTTAATCAAATTATTATAATGCTATATCAAATATAAACAGAAATTGGGTGATAGAAATTCTGAAAACATAATTTTAACTGATGAAAGAATATTGCTCAAATGTCAAATAAAAACCAATAATTGGTAAATTCTATTATAGAAAATAAATTGTTGTCGTTAAAAAAATGGTATGCTACATTACAAAGTAAGATGTACATATAAAAAGTAATACATATATGGGGATAAGAATATAAAAATAAGCACGGAGGTATGAGTGTAAGGAATAACAGGTGTACGTCGTATACTTCGCGTGTAGAGTCTGTCAATTTCTGATATCATTTTTGCAAGCCAACACCCGTCGCATCCAGTCACATTTTTACATCAGTTGAGCTGACACAACACGCGTTTTGTTTGTGAAATATATTTATTTTTGTTAGATAACGGCTGTGTGTTTCGTCAAAAAATACAAAAACCATAGCAAAAATGTTAATCACAAAAAATGCCCTTGTCATGCCTTTGTCAAAACCATAAAAAAAAATCCCTTGTCATGAATAAGTCCACTTATATTTAGTTTCTTTAATGTATATTGTTGGTTATAATTGACCGCCATTTTAAATCAACGAAACGTTAATTGATGTACCCTAAACAATTAACATTAAACTGGAATTTATTATCCATTTTAATATTCTGTATTGAGTATTACGATATTACAAATTGCTTATTATATTAATTTTACGACAAGCATTTTACTAATACATACAATCATACATACAATTTTGTCATTTATCAACGAACTGCACCTTTTTCAATGGTGTAATTAGGTTGCGGAAAACCATTCATTACAATGCAGATCTAATATTTTGGTTAGAATTATAATTATTGATAAAAAAGACTAAACATTTAAGGTTGCCAATTATTTAAAAAACTGTAATATTTGCTGAGAGTTTTGTTCGAACTAATGACTTCATCACATATAATATTTTAAACGTTCGGTAGCATTAACTTAGATAATGTTATTTTAAGATACTATTATCTTTCAAAAAATATTGAAGTTATGTTAAAATATAAAAGTTTAGCAGCAAAAGAGAATACTTGATTAAAAATATTTATTATATTGATTTTGTCAGAAACGGCGCAATTGAATTTTCTTGGAAATTCATAGTTGGAAATTCATAATTAAATACTCTTGGAACCTGTTTACAATTAACATCGACTCGTTGATTTAACGGCAGGAAAATTTAAGTTGGATAGGAGATATCTACACATTTGGATCAACGATTGATACAAAAATTTGAAATTTTTTTCCACAGGAAATTTCGAAGGATATAAGATATTTTTTGGTTCTATTTACTCTAGTATATGCAAATTATCCGTTTTTGAAAAAAAATAATTAAAATGCGCTTTTGTTTCTTTTTAAGACATTTAACCTGTACTACATTGCACAAAATGCCCTATTTATCTTCTAAAATAATTAAACTCGTTAATTAAAATATTTAAATCTCTTCACCGTTTGAACAATTAAAATGGATGACTCGATATTTCTCGGATAAAATTTAAACTTAGCGCCTATTTCTCATATTCTTGCAAGAGTAAGAATGTGAGTTATTTATTGAGAAAAACGATAAAAATACTCCGCCAAAAAGTCACGTCACTCAATGAAATACAATATTGCATATATCAAATGTGTCAATGCCATAAAGAATTAAATGTGCCAAATAAAATACTTCAAACAAATACTACACAAATTTCTTATCTCACTCCTACGTAAGCAATTTGAAGTCGGAGGAGAACTTGCAGAGAGCACGACTACTTTGTTTACGAGATCCTGTGGATTAGAAATATTTACATTAAATAACTATTCGATTTATATTTACGATTGACCGCGATAATGTTTCAAAGAAGACATGGATTTAAAACAAAAAAGCGACGATAGTACAAATAACCTAAACTATATATATATATATATATATATATATATATATATATATATATATGTATATATATTGCATGTATTTATTTATATACTTTAATGTATCTAATTGTTAGATATGACTGACTTATTGCGAGAGTACTCTCTTACAGCACAAGTCCAACCCCGCTCGGCCGGAGGAGCGGCCGGGAATCGAATCCGGGTCCCCGCGGTGCGCCGCGCAGTCAAAGTTCGTATGCCTTGTGACCAACCCAACACACCACGGCGAAAGCATTATAATGACATTTCTCTTACTCAACCGGTAACTCTATCAATTATTATCTATAAATGTTTATATTATGAATTTCTTTATACGAATTTGTGCTTCTCCACTCAGCAAAAAGACTATAATTATGATTAGTGCATACGTATATAAAAATATTGTAATTTTCAATATTAAAAATATTCCTTTAAATCAGGAGTCTCCAACCAGGGGGGCCCGCCTCCCAAGGGGGGCATAGAGAGATGTCAAGGGGGCGGAAAGCGTTTGCATTTTAGAAGGAAAACATAAAAACATATACAAACAACATTAACAAATAACATTACAATGTAATGTTTAATTTATATGCATAAAATAAATGAAATTAAATATCATATTCACTATTATTACCACAAACTTGCGAAAAAAATGACGTTTTGGTGCACATTTTTTGTTTAGAAATCAGTTTGAGTGTGTAAAATTATTGTGTCTCACTGTTAAAAGGTAAGTTTGTGTATTTACAAACTTCAGTTACCATTTTTATTTAATTTACTAAATCAGAGAGGGGGCATGAAAAAGTAAAGGACGAGGCATGAAAATATAATTTATAGTGCGGGGAGCCTCAACAAAAAAAAGGTTGCGAAACCCTGCTTTAAATTCTTATCAATCTGACAATAGAAACATTAAGCACAGTCTGTGTCTAGGGTCTAAAAATTGTCGTAAGTAACAACACTAAATTTTTAATAAACATTCCAGAACACAGTGCATAACATGCTTATTATGAACATGCAAGTACACGTCATCAAATGTAGCGAAAATTGAATGAAATCGGTTTTACGACATGCACTTTTATAAAAAACCAACACGATACTGAAAGAGAGAGGACAATAAACTTTAGTTAAGATAGAATGCAGCTGAAGAGATGTACAATTGCCGAGCAAGGCAGCGGAAACCCCGGAAGCTCCGCTTGCCGCGCTTGGTGATGGTTCGGTACTCGGACCGAACTATAGCAATGAGTGAGCTGCAGGTTTTCATTTCGCTGCCGAAGATATTACGCATGATAATGGTTCCGCTTTTAGATCCAAGGAGTTGCAGAAATTTTTTACCGCGTTCTGGCTGTTACGTGGCACTGGCATATGTAATTATTATTTGAAAAAATCTTCCGCTTGCAATGTGTGATCATCGTCTTTTGGTAGGTGCCGTAAGAGGAGCTACAAAAGCATTAGCTCCTAATAAATATTTTGCAGTTATTATTATGGTTAAGACTGTTATTATCAGTATTATTATTAGTTATTTGCTTTTATTGATATTCCATATGTAACATGTTATTATTTTTACTATTTGGTACGTTTTGTCTGGTGATATAGCTGAAATTTGATGTTGACTTTTAAAATATGTTAAATATACATATTAACGGCATTTACGTTGACGCTTATATAATTTAGAAAAGTATGTAAATAATTTGGTGTTAAAAGAATTACTTTTAAATCATATATTGTATCTGGCCTTGTTTTAAGTTCATCTGGATTATTCCTTACATAAACGTTGGTGTTGTATCTAACTACGTATTTTAACAAAATCAATATTGCGTGCAAAATGGGACTATGACTAAGACTGTTATTATTTATTATAGAAAGTAATCGCGTAATATAACCAGTCTGTTCAACGGATGCTAGGAAGTTCTCGGTAGCTGATGATGAAAGCGAAGCATAATGGTGTAACCTAGTCAAGTCGATGCGCCCTATCCGTTGACATGGCGTCTTATGAAATTGATAGTTTTTGAAAACGTGTCATTAATTTTGAATATTTTAAATATCGATGAACTGGACTAATTTAGATGACAATAATATTTGGGTGTATTTATCTTTTTCATTATATGATAGAATATAAAAATTATTTTAAAAATATAAAACGAAAATTGCACACAATTACCCAAACAGGCAAAAAAAGTTAAGAAAATAAGAATTTAGATTTACATATTGTACATATTTTTAACTGAAATCTATACATGTCCATGCCTTTTTTAAATCTACATCTAATTACTTGTAAGTTCGCACTAAATGTAAATAAATATATTAAATTTTATTACGTTATTTTCGACTGGATAAATTACAATGCGATCTGGTCCAGTGCATTCCACGATATTAAACTTAGATTTATACTATTATAGTATACATGACTGACTGACAATTTATCATTTGGTCTATTATGTTTTGGTTATTTGTGTAATATGCCATATAATATTTTTATATATTGTCTTGTCACATAATATTAAGTAACAAATCCAATTCAGAATGAAATTTGTTATATCAGAAACTCAATTTCAAACTTTCTACTAACTTTGATACTTATGGTATAACAAATAACACTTGAAAATGATTACTGTAACATTTTAAGTTACCAAAATTATTTTTTAGACTACTAGCCAAACTATACAACAGATACTAACTTAACGGAGCATACACATTGTATTTGCCAAAAAAACTAAAATATAAAGGCTTTACGATAAGAATCTGAAAGAAATCTATTTTCTCTGTGTTCTTCCACAAACTCAACATACTTCACATAAATGAATGGGCTCTATAAAGGACCATATCTTATAAAAGTACTTTAACTTTTTTAAGTTCTTGAGAATATGTAGATTAAGAAGATATGTAGGTTAAGAGAATATGTAGGTTAAGAGGTCCACGGATCTTCGAATTAACTGAAAAGTAATTATTTTTACATTTGCAAAAAAGTATAAAGCATCTCTTATATAATTTTTAAATATACTTTATCTAATCTTTTGTAACTACAGAAAATGTAAAGTACTTTTTTCCCTTTAAATATCACTTCGGTGCTTATATCTGAGTCAGTAACCGGCAAAAATTAACTTATTTCACGTTACTTTTGCAATTAGGCCAACAATTAACAGGTTAAATGTAAATTTCATGTGTGTGTGTGTGTGTCTGTACTTGTGTGCGTGCGTAGGTATGTGTGCGTGTGAAATATGAAAAGCTATCTTACTGTAACGTAAAGGACAGAGTCTTCATGGTAAATATCTGTTCATCTATTACTGACAATTTACAAATATTTAAATATTAATGCTGTGTTGGAAATTTACAGCCTAGCACCGGATTAAGACTGCTAAAGAAGTGGAAAGAGAAGTGGAAGCGAGACAGTGAAACAAATTAGATACAAGATAATAATTAAATTTATAATATATGGAAATATTCATATTTGTTAAACCTTGAACCATGTTTAATTACTATTGGGCTGATGAGTAATTGAAGTATAGCAAAGCTTTCTAAGAGAAATGCAAAAAATGATTTAGTTATTATTCCTGACATAATCGCATGGCACAAATACTTAGATAAACGCCAAATATTTTACCATGTTATTTGTGAAAAAAATCGATTAAGTAGGAGTGACAATATCACTAATAATTTAAAATATTTCAATTAAACTTACATGTATAGACAAGCGGGGGACTTATTCATTTCCGGATATTTTTGTTACTATCTCTAAAATATTCTTAAGTAAAGTTGTAAAACAAAATACGTTTTAGAATCATATAATCGTTATTTTAATCTTTCTTATAAAACTCCATAAAACTTTTGGATAAATTTTTTGTTTTTAAATTTTGTAACATGAAAGTATAATTGGCAGAGTGTTACTATTCTTTATTACTATGCCAATTTGTAGGCAGAGTGTTACTATTTTTTATTAGTTTGCCAATTTCCAAATATTTTCAAATTTTATTAAGAGTTTTAAAATATAGACGGTACGTTAGTGGCATTGGAAGAGTTCTGTTTTTTTGTCATGTCTCATAAATACGATATTTAATGAGAACTTTTTGGGGTTAAACGGGTTTGGGATTTGAAAGTTGCAAAATCCACATTTACATAAAATTTTCAAGGCCAAGTACTTGGTTTTCGAGTTTGTCATCAAACATTTTATGTACTCTGTTCAGTTGCTGTTAGCGAACAATGTTGCCTTTTGTATTCCGAAATATTACTCTATATATCGGTTATTTAGAGAAGAAGCGGAAAAATCATATCTAAAAATTGAAAATGATAGGGCGTTAGAAATTAATACGCAGCAAGAAGCTGCCTGTTAGTTCTGCATTGCCTCCATTACTATTCAACTTGTACTCCGAGGAGATATTTAGAAATGTATTGGATAATGAGAGAAGGAAATGATGAAGGTATTCTTATATGTAGAAAGAATAACAATTATGCTGACCGCACAGTGGTATCAGCCAAGTTATCAGGCGTTACAGAAAACGATGAATGCAATGTCAGGCATCAGCGAGGAATATAGCTTGAAAATCAATACAAAAAAGTAACGATATTGACAGGAATCGTAATATTACTGACAAGATCGTGATCAACAAAAAAGAGTCTTTAAAAATTTTATTCAATTTTCGATACCTAGGAGAAAGTGTCAATAGCGGAGGATATTGCATCCATGTAATATATGGTCATATAAAAGCAAAGCGTGTTTGAATTTTGAACTAACGAATGACATTTTGTGTTTCGAAGAAAGGTATATTTAAATATATGTTAGATTACTCAGACGTATATTTCCTCTGTAATATATCGTGCTGAAACATGTCGGTTGTATAAACAAGCGACAAGAATGATCGAAGTTTTCAAAACAAGCGTGTATCGTGGAATATGCCGTTTCTTGTTTCCATAAGGTTTGCGAAGAAAATTGTTTTCAATTGGAGAAAAAAAAATACGTAACAATCATCCGAATACGTAAATTCTAGGCTTACGCGGAATTTAAAACTAAGTTATAAGCAACTAGCGTTGCAGGAGAAAAAGGATGGGTGCCTTCCATCAAGTCGTATTCGCGTTTCTTGTTTGAAAATTTTCAGTGACCGGTACGGATTATCGTCAGCGTAGCTATTTATAAGAATAGTATTCCGGCTCATGATCACTAACCCATTTCTCCGAACAGTAAGCATTTAAACTAGAAGAATCTGTTCTAAAGTATCCGCTGTCTGTTTTTGTTCTATTGGGCGTTAGAAACTTTTCATTGAAGTATTTAATTTATATAACTGTTCCTCCGAAAAACCAATCCGAAAAACTTTCAACTGACAATCGGTGTTTATTCCATAGTTTAGTTAAAATGATCATAACATGTATTTTGATACTTTATAATGAAATTGTTTATAAAGTAATTGCCATCCTTGTAACCGTAAGGCATTGCGCGCACGGTCAATTTTTAATCGTTCAATAAATAGTTGCCTAAGCGCGTTAAGAACTTTTGTCCTAAGGAGTGGGGATTAATCAGAAATAAATATTTGTATAATATGCCTGTCTTAACTAACTTTATTAAATATATTAATTGACATAAATTTTCGGTAGATGCAATTATATTTCAAAGTATATATTGTGAAGTATCATTAAAACAAGTAAAAAAACGTAACAAACTTTGTTCAGACTCCATAATATAAATAGATAAAAAAATAAAATGTAGAGTATTGATCGAAAAGCGGTTTATTTATTTTATTGTAATTTTTTTACACGTATATAGGATCCGACAGAATTAGATATCATGAAAAACATTAATTAACCTAGATGCAATACATTTTTGAAGCATAATAAAAACATGTCAGCTCTTGGGACAGTTAATGTTGACGTAAAACCTAACTTAAAGTTCCTATTTTCTTGATATATGCTGACTGTTCTAAATTAGATAATTAGTTAATATAAATATAATCGTGGTCAATCCATTTCACCAAAATCGTTTATTTATGTTGCAAAAATTTTGTATATATGTTATTTTCAGTTTTTGGTTTTATTTTCTTTATTCTATTTTTAAATGTTTTATCAAAAAGTATATTACAATCGGGAAAAAAAATTTATCCATTGACATTTAAGTAAAACATTGTTTGCTTCAGGAAAAAAATATTTAATCATAATACATTTTTTCTCTAAAATTATATTAATTTATTTAAAAAATTCATATTTCAAAACAGTAGGTATCCCATAACGAAATTACTTTCCGATTTGTATTCATTTATTCTTATCATAGGATAAAATCGCTTCCATAGCCATCCCTTATATTTTGACCATATACACCATTTTTTACCGTTTATGAGAAAAAATAAATTATAAATTGTATCCCACGCTCATGTCATGTAACGATGTAACGTTTCATTCTCCATGCTTTGGTATAGGTATATTTTTCTGCTAAAAATTAATTTTTTACCCATAATAATATAATAAACAATTTGATAAACCATCAAACATCAATCAATAAAAACGTAATGTCCTTATTATTTAAGTAATATATTTAAATCGTCTGGCGACTAAATAGTAAAAAGTGAGTACATTTTGAAACAAATAATATGGTTAATATTAAGACGGTCAATAGAGATTTATAATTTGTAATTTTAATATCAAGTTCGGACACTATTTCTTAAATATTTAATCTGTTAAGTAGAAAGTTATGTTGTTAGATCGAACATATTTGACATAGTTTTTCCACTTCTTTCCTCCTCGACTGGCCATGTAATAAAATATAAATACTCCTTAGGTCGGAGCAATCAGTCATGAGAAATTTAACCACCCTAGTTTTGGTATAAGTTAATTTTCTTTTAGAATTTATTGACGGTTGCGTCATGAGTCATTAACGTCGTCATTTTTCTTTTTCAAATTTAAGCTGTCACATTACGCTAGAAACTGGATTAAACAAAAAATTAATACTGATTTGTAAATTAACCGATACTGTTTCAACTTATAGATTGTAACCATAAAACACCTAAGTTCTCTCAGTAGATCATTTGCAGAAAATGGTATTTTTGAATCACACTTCTCTGAAAACAGCCTGACGGCATATTACCATTACGACCGTATTTACATTTCAATTTCGTTACTTAACAGCAACTAAATATTTTTTCTGTATCTACACTCACACGGAAATTAACAACTCAAATTATCCAGGAAAAAACTTGTAATTTAATAAATAGATTTGAAGTAAATAAAGCCTTTGAAAATATTGCCGAAGCTAAAAAACTGACCTATCGTCAAATGACATATCGTCAAAAAATAAGAAAAAAGCTGCAACATTACTTTAAAATATTTACAGTATATTCGCCGAGCAATAAAAAAATTTACCCATTCCCATTCTCGGTAGGGAAATTTTTATATCTTACAGAAACTTAGTTTTACTTACTGATTAACAGAGTTATCAAACCAATCCCAGTTGACTTACAAAATAGAAAATTGTTACGTGGCCAATGTTTTAAGGAATTGATGCAGCCTTTTAAACAAATAATTTTGTTTAGTTGCAGACTTTTCATAATGTGTACAGTTTCGTTTAGTAAAGTTTGTTTGAAATAAGTAGGGGATGAAACTGCGTCCACAATTTTGTGAAATGTTGCAGGTATTTTATCAACATTCATTATTTCCTTTAATTTTTGGTGTCGGCTAATATTCCCCTCCTTGTAAATTTTCTAATTAATACCTAGCGTAATTTTTATTTCATATTTTAATAAAGTGCTTTGGAAATTGTTTTGAGTTAGATTATCCTCAGTACAAAAAATATCCAACTAGTTATTGCATAGGTAATAGGTATTATTATTTGAATTAGCTACATGTAAAAAAGGGCATCATTTCATCAAGAAAAAATCAATGGATGATAAGGATTAAGAACACCAAAAACAAAAAATCGTTTTATTTTGTCTAAAAGTCCTAATCTAAGGAAGCTGAATTCTAAATTCATGTCGGACACACTTTACTGATTATGAAAAATTATATCGAATTAAACATCAAAAAGACTAGGAACGATAAAAACTTTTAAGTGAACATTGTAGTTGGTGATGAAAATTAATATTTAAATTTTAAATTAAAAAAAAATTTGTTGTCAGAAGCCACTTTAGAACTATACAATATTTTAACGCTCTATGTCAAAAAGCACGCAATACGCAGGGTAATTATCTATTTATTTCCTCAAATTATAATTAATCATTAATTTATTGAAAATAATTTTTTGATACGATATACGTATAAAAAGTTTATTGAAACGTGTCCAGTAAATGTAAAATTTACACGAATATTGCTCAGAAGTATATGCTCAAAACTTCTGCAGACCAAATTAAATTTCAACAATATGTGGATTACAAACAATCTGCTTCTGGTGTGGAATAAAGGTGGATGACCAGCCAAGTGGTCGAATTCAGGTTTTCGTTTTTCTTCTCTGTAATTCTTAGATCCGTGGATTTGACTTTGACATTTAACAACTGATGCCTTAGGGAAGCTATTGAACTTTGCCTAACAAACATTGGTTCTTATTTTATCCAAAGATGAAAATCTTATTTTATCCAACATGATTGAGGTACAACATCAAAGAAATATTTTATAAATAAATAAAAACCAATTCGAAGTATTCTAATTTTTTAATTATTAAACAATTTTTAAAGGATTAATATATAAGTTAAAGTAAAGTATATAAGATGTATTTTATTTTTTTAAAATTTTACCTTTAGAAAGCTTGCTTAAATATTTGATACATAAACCGGTATTAGTAATAGTAAATGTAATAGTAAATGTGTTTAGATATAAAATATGGACAAATAACAATCGCTTTGCGCGTGATAGCTGGAAATTATGTATATTTTATTGGGAATGACCGTGTACTATTTTGTTTACTTTAACATATTGTCACTTACACGCAATCAATGTTTATCGAAATGCATTCCACTACAACAAGAGTACTATCATGTCACTCTTGCGGAGATGTCGGACATAAACAAAGCGATCGCGGTAACAATTCGATAACTCAGTAATTATTTCTGTGCTCGTAATTTTATTTAGAGGGTACGTCGGTTTTTATTTTACGCGTACTCTTTCAACTTATCTACATGATCGTGGACTAGAAATTGAAGAGTTCGAAAGGGAAAAAAATTTACATTTTTTTTCATCAATATTATAAATGTCTCGAAATTAATTTTTTTTGTAAACATTTTGAGAATATTTAAAATAATCCATTTCATATGACATTCTATTTTGCTTAGCTGCCCTAGTTTTGAATAAAAGTGAGAACATTATTAAAATTCCTTCACTAATATGAAATTGGTGCGGAGAAACTAACAAACTTTCAAGCCTAAAACAAATGTAGTTGCTGAGAAAACAACCACCGATAGACAGCCAATGAAGACTTACTATAAGACTTTTTTTTTAACCTCTTAAGTATGAAACCACAAAAATGGTTAATGTGACGTGGAAAGTTCAATTTGTTAGTGATTTTTTTATTAAAACAGAGTTGGGAAACTTTACATTATTTCTTGATAATATAAATGTAAATAAGGTCCAGGTCAACCAGATTTATAAATTATAAAGAGAAAAAAGTTAAAAAAAACTTTTGGAGTTAAGTCAAATGTTCTTCAGGCTCCAAAAGTCGAATGTGTATATAAATATATATATATATATATATATATATATATATATACACACACACATATATATATATATATATATATATATATATATATATATCAATATCTCAGCCTATATTTTGATAAAATTTACTTCATTAATAATTATTTGCCTACTTGGCAAAATTTAGGTGAATAATTTATTAGAAACTTTATCTTTTGAAAAAAAATCACATAGTATTGAAATGAGGTAATTTTTTTGAGTCATTAATAGACAGAAGTATATCATTTTTAATTTATTTTATTGTACACGGAAACTAATTTTTTTTAATGTCAGATTTAAGTACGTTTTTGTTAGTTGAAAATGGATTAGCAAGAAAATTTACAAGTGTGGTAGTAAAAATTCAAAGGTCAAGTTTTCAAGTCGGTCATGTCCTATATTTATGTTTGTAAGTATGTGAACTGAGGCAGTGACATGGCAGTATTTCAAATTGCCAAAGATAGCGAACAAAAAAGAGTTACGACGACATCCTTACGTACCAAATGGGAAAATGGTAACGAAGCAACGTGGTGAATATTCGGTTTTCCTATATACGAACACGAACCAACTGTGAATAGACAGAGAGTTTACCTTACAAAAGACACCGCCATAATCATGAAAACTAACTCACTAGGCCGAGTATACACCGTACATCCGAACAACATCGAATATCCCTATCTCCAGATGTTGCTATGCGAAATACGGGGATCAACAAGTTTCACAGATCTCAAGACTGTTGACGGTTACCTATGCCATACTTACAGAGAAGCATGCCAACTATTAAGACTATTAGAAAACGACTACCACTGGGAATTACCACTACAAGAAGATTCACTAACAGCCTCAGCTAAAAAAATCAAATCTAAAACAGACGTGGGAATCCTTCAAAGCGAGTATGAGTGATTACATACTGTACCACATCGGACAAACTCATCCAGAATTGGCCATTGAATTAAAGAACGATATCTTATTCGCCTAGAAGATAATTGTTTAGCAATAAAAAACCAGACCTTAGTACAATTTGAAATGCCAGCACCACGACGAGATGCTTTTAGTGTACTAAACTTCTAAATTGCAAAAGAAAAAAATTACATCAATAAACTACGTCAATAAATTGCTTACAACAAACCATTCCTCAACGAGGATAAAAAAAATTACAACGTTGTCATGGACCGGATCAAAAACAATACTGGCGGAATTATTTACTTGGACGCACCAGGCAGCACCGGAAAACGTTCCTAATAAATCTATTGCTGGCAGAAATATATGCTAAAGAATATATAGCACTCACACTGGCATCATCCGGCATTGACGCCACACTTATGGAAGAAGGATGAACTGTCCATTGCGCCCTACAACTACCGTTGAATATAGCCGAAGAACAATTTTCAATATGTAAAATCTCAAGAGCATCTGGGGGGGTGAACATCTAAAACAAGGCAAAATTATCTTCTGGGGTGAATGCACAATAGCGCATTAAAATCACTTGAAGCTATGGACAGAACATTCAAGACTTGCAAAGAAACTCTGAAATGATGGGAGGGGCTCTATTCATACTTTCAGGAGATTTATGACTAACACTTCCAATTTCTCAAACAAGACCAGCAGACGAAATCAACACATGCTTAAAAAATTACATCTCTGGCCACACGTACAAATACTTCGACTAACAAAAATTTAGGAGCTGAACTATAGAAAGACGAAACAACATCACATTTTGCTCAAAGATAAAGCTTTTACAAATAGGTGAAAGCACATATCCTACTGACCAGACGACCGGCCACATTGAACTTAATAGTAATTTCTGCAACATAGCCACTACAGAGAACGAAATCATCGACCAAATTTATTCAAAAATTGTTCCCAACCCGAAATGGCCTTTTCTAAGGGCAATTTTGGCAACTAAAAATAATATTGTCGACGATATCAACTTTAACATTCAGGTGAAGAGAGAATATACAAATCGATCGACACGATGGTAAACGTTGAAGAAAGTGTCAACTTCCCTATAGAATTTTTAAACTATTTGCAAGTACCAGAAATGTCATTACACTGCCTTCTATTAAAAATTGTATCTCCGACCATACTACTCAGAAATAAAAACTCACCAAAACTATGTAATGGAACTAGAATAATCGTCAAACAGCTATCGAATAACGTCATCAAAGCCGAATTTACGACTGGAGAGGACAAAGGACAATAGTATTTATCCCCAGAATACCACTGACTTTTAACTCCCTGAGCAAAGCCGGATACCCCAGCTAGTTTAAAATAAATAACAACACATAAAACCTAATCATTAAATATTTATATTCGTATTAATTGACTTCATTTAGTGGGGGGGGGGGGGTAATTGCACACATGATTTTTTTTACTTATATAATTTTTGTATATGTTAGCTCTCATATCCTACGTTAATCCACAAATGTCGATAATTTTTTTTAATTAAATTTTGTAATATATCATAAAGAACTCGTTAGAATTTGACCATGGAAATTGAATATACAAAATAGAATTTCTCAACAATGGGCGCTAAGTTGTGTGATCGAGTTTGATTAATGTAGGTCTGATAATAATCTAAAAATAAAATCTCTAAAGTAATGACACGGCTAAGGACAAATCTGCCTTTTAGCAAAATCGAAGTGTAATGATGGAATCAAATGATGGTGATAGGAGTACAAGCGAAAATGGGACCTTTAAAAAATATTGTCGACGCCTTTTACCAATTCAACAATCGTGGCCCAATAATCGAGCAGGGTACAAAAAAAAAGAAAAAATATTTTTAATATTTAAAAATGAATTTAAATCTACTCGCTATTACATAGTCAAAAGTAGTTTAATTTTTTAAAATGAAATTAATATGAGAAAGTCTAATAGCGTGTATCATATGTCGATAAGAAATATTAAACTTTTAATATCGATACTTTCTTTGGGTGCTTTATTAGGTAGAAAGTGATGTAAGTCTCATCGATCCTAATAATTTTGTGATCTTATTTCTATCAAAACAATCCATCATATTTAACGTCGTTTTTCCACTGTATTCCCGTCTCAATCACGTAATAAAGTATATATTCTATTTTCCTTGTAGCAATCGATCATAAGATTTGGAAAGATTTCGTTAGACATATAGGAATTTACTGCAGACTGCTTTTTGTTCTCGCTTTCATATCAAGTATAACTATATTCGTACGATGAAACGATTTCAGAAATGAAAGTGACATTAACCAATGAAACTATTCTAAAACATTGCCTCCTTCAAATTTCTGTAAATTAGACAAGTGCTTCGAGTGATTTAAATTTCTATTTAAAAACGATTTTCCATTTTATTAGCTATTTAAAATGTTTACTTTATGAAAACATCCCAACCACCGCTCCTCGGGGAAAAGTTTTTTCACGATCCTCGTTTGGCATAAGTTAATTTTCTCATTTACAAAAGGAGCTTAATAAATAAAAATTTCAATTATATTTTTGATGTTACTTTTTCGTGAAATTATAGCAGTCATGACACATGTGCACAGAATTCAAGTTAGTAGTTTGTTAGTAATTTCCCGGATATTAAGTTAATAATTTGCTTTGCCTTAATAGATTTTGTAATATGATTATGACATTGTGTCAGTATTTGTTCTCCACGAAGTTGTTCAGCTCTATTAAGGGTACGAAATTCCACTGAATGACAGTGCGAGGGGACAACTAGCCATATAATGGAAATTTTACCCTCATTTTGGTAATATCGGGTTATAAATTCATCGGGGATCCGGGTAGCTTCTTATATTTTGAACATTTTAAATAATATTTTATTTTAATTTTTGTTTAAATTAATTTTCGGGACATTATTAATACAATAGGAAATGTGTTAGTTTTCCATGTTGACAAACGACTATTCCGTTTTATAACATATATTGTAACCCTTATCACAAATTTAAACCTAGTTTATTATTAGTACTAGAATCAGCAGTAGCTATTATCCAATCATACGTAATTGCTATTTTAAGAACCTTATATTCTAGGGAAGTAAATTAATTATAAATAACTCAAATCATCCTTGTCATTTAGTAGATTATAGGTATGACCTTTAACGGGAGCTATTGGAGTTTTAATTTTAGTTTCAGGATTAATTAAATGATTTCATCAATTTAATCTAAATTTATTTTTATTAGGGTATATTATTGTAATTTTAACTATATACCAATGATGACGAGATGTATGTCGAGAGGGTACATTTCAAGGCAAACACACAATTTTAGTATCAAAAGGTCTACGCTGGGAGATAATTTTATTTATTATTTCAGAAGCATTTTTTTTATCTATCTTTTGAGCTTTTTTCATAGAAGTTTATCACCTAATATTGACATTGGTATAATATGACCTCCCACATACTACCCCTTTTAATCCATTTCAAATTCCATTATTAAATACTATTATTTTATTAACATCTGGGATTACAGTAACTTGATCTCATTATGCTTTAATAGAAAATAATTTCACTCAAACTACCCAAGGACTATTTTTCACAGTTACTTTAGGAATTAATTTTACTATCTTACAAGCATATGAATATTATGAAGCTCCTTTCACTATCGCAGATAGAATTTACGGGTCAACCTTTTTTATAGCAACTGGATTTCATGGATTACGTGTGATTATTGGAACAATTTTTTTATTTATTTGTTTACTACGACATATAAATATTCATTTTTCAATAAATCATCATTTTGGGTTTGAAGCTGCAGCTTGATATTGACATTTTGTAGATTTAGTTTGATTATTTTTATATATCTCAATATATTGATGAGGAAGATAATTTATTTAAATAATATAATTAGTATATTTAATTTCCGATTAAAATGTTTAATTAAATTTAATATAAATAATTTTATTATTATTTATAAATAATACAATTATTTATGTATATATTATTATTATTATTTCAAATATAATAATATTATTATCAATTATTTTATCAAAAAAATATTTTATAGATCGGGAAAAATGTTCCCCATTCGAATGTGGTTTTGATCCTAATTATTTATCACGAATTCCTTTTTCATTACATTTTTTCCTAATTACAGTTGTTTTTTAAATTTTTTACATTGAAATTGCTTTAATCTTTCCAAGAATTATTACCATAAATATTAATAATTTAATTATTTGATATAAAGTTATTTTTTTAAAAATTATTTTTATTTTAGGATTATATCATGAATGAAATCAAAATATATTAAACTGAACAAATTAGGATTGTAATTTAAAAAGAAATATTTGATTTGCAGTCAAAAAATATTGACAACTCATTCTGTCTTAAATAAGAAGCAATATTTGCATTTAATTTCCACTTAAAAATTTAGAATTAAAATTTCTACTTATTTAAATAACTTTAATTGAAACCAAAACAGAGGTATATTATTGTTAATAATAAAATTGAAAAATTTTTCCAATTAAAGAAATAAATTATATAAAGCTTCTAACTTATTTATGGTGATAATTCATTATTATTTCTATTTGTATAGTTTAATTAAAACAATACATTTTCATTGTATAAATAAATTTAATATATATATATATATATATATATATATATATATATTTTATAAATATTTATAATTATTACTTAAAAATTTCAAAAATTTCTTTAATGTCTCCAATATTATACTCTAAATATAAGTTATTTAAGTAATACATATATATATATATATATATATATATATAATAAATATAATAAAATAAATTATTATTCATAAAACAAATTTAAATAAATAAATTTTAATATTATTTATTTGAAAATAATGATTAATTTTTCTATAATTTATTAAATTTATATAAATCCCTTGAACCCCTAAATGCTCATTTCAACCAAAATCAATATTTTTAATGATTTTTTGACTAAAATTTAAAGGATAATAATTTATACCATAAGTAGATAAATTATATATATATATATATATATATATATATATATATATATATATATATATCATATTAAAGATAAAACATTCGAAAACTTATAAAATTGTATACTTTTATGTAAAGAATAAATTTTTATTTCTCTAATTAATATACCAATAAATATCCCCCCATTCTAACATAAATAATTATTAATTTCATATTTAAAGTTAAAAAATTATATAAGGTTTATAAACAATTATTCAATTTAATAACCTACCCCTAATTATTCCTGTGAATAATAAAATAAATACTCTTTTTAATATAATAAAATCTTCATCAAATAAATTATAAATTCTAATTAAATTTAAATCATTAGTTATCAAATAAAATAATAAACGAATAGTATAACTCACAGTTAATTCAGTTGAAATATAATATTTAAAAAAAATTAATAAATTTAAGTTATTTATACAATTTATTTCTAAAATTAAATCTTTTGAATAAAATCCAGCTAAAAAGGAATCCCACATAAAGCGAAATTAGAAATATTTAAACATAAAGCAGTTAAAGGAATAAAATTATTAATACCCCCCGTAAACCGAATATCTTGTATATCATTTATTAAATGAATAATTACTCCAGCACATATAAATAATAAGGCTTTAAAAGTTGCATGAGTTATTAAATGAAAAAAAGCTAATTCAAAATAACCTATTCTTAAAATTGTTATTATTAGCCCTAATTGACTCAATGTTGATAAAGCAATAATTTTCTTTAAATCAAATTAAAAATTAGCTGCTATACCTGCTATAAATATAGTTATACCAGAAATCATTAATAAAATTGTAAAAATTAAACTACTTTCTAATAAATTATTAAATCGAATTAATAAATAGACACCAGCTGTAACTAATGTTGAAGGATGAACTAAAGCAGAAACAGGAGTAGGAGCTGCTATAGCAGCAGGTAATCAAGAAGAAAAAGGAATTTGAGCACTTTAAGTTATAGAAGCTAAAACTACTATAAATATAATATATTTTATATAATAAACAAATTTTATAAATTCTATATAAAAAATATAATTTCAACTACTATAATTTATTATTCAAGAAATTACTATTAAAATAAAAACATCACCAATACGATTTGAAAGAGCAATTAATATTCCTGCATTATAAGATTTTAGATTTTGATAATAAATAACTAATAAATAAGAAATTAAAAATAAACCGTCTCAACCTAATAAAATTCTAATTATATTAGGACTAATAATTAATAATATTATTGATAAAACAAATAATAATACTAAAATAATAAACCGATTTAAATTTATCTCTGAACTTTTTCTATATATAATAACAACAGAAGAAATTAATATAACAAAACTTATAAATAATAAAGAAATTCAATCTATTAAAATAATTGTAACAATTATATTTGAACTAATTCTAATAATCTCTCATTCAATCAAAATAATTAAATTATTTATAATAAAAAATAATCCTATAAAAAAAATAAAAATTCTACTTAAAAATAAAAAAAAACTAATAAAACAAATTGAAATATTATAAATTATTATTCAAAATGAAATTATATCATATTTTTGATTCCACAAATCAATATTTTATTTAAATTATTTAAATTATTTATCTAAAATCATAGATATACCAATTCAAACTTAAAAAAAATAAATTTAAAGGTATTTAATCAAAAAATAATAATAAATATTCTCGAGATAGGCATATATAACAACTATAATTTCCTGAATAAATTATTCCATGTTGAACATAAGAATATAAATATAAACTATAACCAGCACTAAAAAAAGAAATGAATATCAATAAAATTATAGTCAATCATCTTCAACTAATTATTCTATTGATTAATCTAATCTCTCCTATTAAATTTATTGAAGGAAGGGCAACTACATAATCTTATTCTAGGTATAAAATTTATTATACCTTTATTAATAAATAAACTACGTCTTCCTAA
Source organism: Druceiella hillmani (assembly GCA_039881145.1). NCBI lineage: Eukaryota > Metazoa > Arthropoda > Insecta > Lepidoptera > Hepialidae > Druceiella > Druceiella hillmani. The sequence continues at coordinate 616,609 of JAYKKI010000044.1, forward strand.
CCGCTTATAATTAATATTTGCTAAACAAAATATCCCAGAAGAACACAACCCATGACCTAATATTAAAAGAAATGACCCTAAATATCCTCAATAATTTATAGTAAAAATTCCGCCTAATACAAACCTTATATGTGCTACAGAAGAATAAGCAATTAAAGATGTTATATCAATTTGACAAAAATATATAATTCTTACTAAAAACCACCAATTAAACTAACCCTTATAAAAATGTAATTAAACTTTAAATTTACTTCTCGTAATATGACTAAAACTCGTAATATTCCGTATCCCCCTAATTTTAATATAATTCCAGCTAAAATTATTGATCCTGATACTGGCGCCTCTACATGAGTTTGCATCAAATGAGATATTTAAATTTAATCTAAATTTACTTATTATTTGGAGTTTATTTAAAATTCGATTTGGTAACATTCAAAATTAATAAGGAATAAATATAATTCCTATGAAAGTTCTAATTCAATTAAATGAAAAATTTAAAATATTAGTAGATGGATCAAATACTGAAAAAAAAATTTGTTATCATTTTCAAGTAAAATAATTTTTTTTTATAAATAATTTTTTATTTAAGATATTACTTTTTACTTTTTAAATAAATAAAATAATTTATAATATTGAATAAAATAAAAATAGAAATAAAAAAAGAATAAAATAATTCAATTGAATGGATATATTTGAGGTATAAAAGAATATTAAAAGAATAATAATTTAAATTTGACAAACTTATGTTATAGTTTAACTAAATCTTTATAAGTATTCATTAGAAGTAATTGCTAGATTACTATAAAATGGTTTAAGAGACCAATACTTGCTTTCAGTCATCTAATGAATTAAAACTTTTAATTCAATTAATAAATTTATTTATTGAGATTCTTTCAATTACAATAGGTTTAAATCTATGGTTTGCACCACAAATCTCTGAACATTGACCATAAAATAAACCTGGACGATTTAAAAAAAAATTGATTTATTTAATCATCCTGGAGTTGCATCTACTTCTACCCCTAAAGATGGAACAGTTCATGAATGAATAACATCAGCTGCTGTAATTAAAATTCGGATTTGGGTATTTATTGGTAAAATAATTCGATTATCTACATCCAATAATCGAAATTCATTTAATTTTAAATCAATAGAAGGGATTATATATGAATCAAATTAAATATTATTAAAATCAGAATATTTATATCTTCAATATCATTGATGGCTAATAGTTTTAAAGTAATTAATGGGTTATTAATTTTATCTAATAGGTATAAAAGCCGAAGGGATGGTAATGCGATAAAAATTAATGTAATTGCTGGTAAGATTGTTCAAATTAATTCAATTATTTGACCTTCTAATAAAAATCGGTTAATGTATTTATTATAAAATAATCTAATTATAATACTAATGTAGTAATTATAATTAAAATTAAAAGTGTATGATCCCGAAAAAAAATAATTTGTTCTATTAAAGGAGATGAACTATTTTGTAAATTTAAATTAGATTAAGTAGCCATATTTCTAAAAAAAGAAATAATTCTTTATAAATGGGGTTTAAATTTATTTTAATGGTGTTTAAAAGATAGGTAACTAATTATAAGAATGTTCTTCTGGGGGTAAATTTTGGAATCACTCAATAGAGGATGATATTTGTAGTGTGAATAAATTTAATCGTTTATTAATTATTGATTCTCAAATAATTAATAATATTATTATTACACCAATTATGGAAATATTTGATACTAGTGATGAAATAATATTTCATGATAAATAAGCATCAGGATAATCTGAGTATCGTCGAGGTATTAAAATGTTGAGGAAAAAAGTTAAATTCACTCCTATAAATATAATAAAAAATTGAATTGTTAATAAAGTTGGGTTTATTGTTAATCCTATAAATAAAGGGTATTAGTTGATAAATCCTGCTATAATAGCGAAAACTGCTCCTATAGATAAAACTTAATGGAAATTATGTAGCCCACATAATAAGTATCATGTAAAGTAATATCAATAGATGAATTTGCTAAACTCAAAATATTACTTGAATAACGATATTCTAGAAATACGACATACTCTGTTATATCTATTATACCACTCATACTAGTACTAAATTGAAAATAAATACGTAAGAATTATTCGTCCAGCTGAATAGTTTTTATAAAAGTAGATTTAAAAATTTTCTTCTTAAGGAAGGTTTGGTTAATTGCTATTTTTCTTAGAGGCGACTACAGAAATTTACCTCTTAGGGGATTAAGTTGCATTAAATGTAGGAAAATTCTGAGTGCACCGAAGGAATTTGAGGGTATAATATTTTGAATTGAATAAAAGTATTTTTATCTGAAAACTACTATAAAAAATTGAAAAAATGCTAAAAGTTCTTTGTTTATATTATATCCTACTAAATATTAAAATGGAAACTTTTCTAGGCCAGTTTCTTATTCTCAACTTATGTAAATGAAGTATAGTAATTAATACCTTTATGCAAAAAAAATATTTTTAAGTCATTGCTCAATGGAAGCCTAACAGTAGCACATATCAAATTTGTCATCCATTCGCTAAGAAAATCTTCAGCATCATTGCAGTTCCAGTCCCGTCGACATAACCGTCATACGAAAAAATTGCTTCCAATCAAGTGAGGCGAAATGTAAATTTCAATTTATCTCTATATATTTTGTAATTCTCACGTATTAAACATATTTCCTTTCTATCCTTTACTCTTTATCCATCTAACCTTTACTCAAAGCAATTTAGTGTTAATTTTTGTTTCTTGAAAAATCTACATCGCAAAACACTAGCTAGCTAAATGAGCGACATAACGCTATCATAACAATTGAGTTATATATTATTTAAAAATTTGGAATAGCAAAAAGAGATAAAGTAATAATGCTAATACTACAGTAAATAATGTTTTTATTAGATATAGAATTGCTTTTAACAGCCAAGACATGAAAAACAAATTTTAAGTCTACTTTTGATTTTTGATTTTTGTACATATTTCTATAAGAAAAATGAACATCCGTAATATTAGCAATTTAATGATAGAAGAATAAAAAGTATAATTGGACGAGTCTCTTTTTGAGCAATTATCACAGCTACACTTAATAAGTATTGACAACTTTTTAACAATAGTTTCAACATATAAAATACTCTCTTTTTAAAAAGCTGAATTGTTATTAGACAATAATTCCCCTCAATGTTAACCTCAGTTTGTTTTTAATTATTCATGGTTATTTCTTTTTTAGGTTTAACTCAGTTTATTTTTCAGAAAGCATTCGTAGCAAATGGAGTAAAAAATTAAATACCGATTTACATTTAGCTTCTGCTTTCGAAATGAATGAAAAAAAAATGATGAAATAATATTAAATGTAAGTTTTCCTCAAACACAGAAGTAACTTTCGTTTATTTAATTTTTTCTTTAACGGGTTTTACAGAAATAGACAAGAGAAAATTTTAAAAATATATATAGTTTTATGTAATTAGAAAGTCATGTAAATTCGAGAAACGAAATAGCACAAAATTGCTCGTAATAATGGGTAATATTTTAATAAAAATACTGTATATTTGCATGACAGGTTTTATTACTGGTAATGGTTATAAAACATAATGGTAATAATTATAAAAAATATATACATCCGCTCACGCAAAAAGTTCTCACTTCATCCCTGCACTATTTGCACCTTACAAAGAAGGTCTTTAAAAAAATAAAGAACCACACATGCGCGTGTCGTAATAAGCGCGAAGTAAGATTCCGTAGTTGTCTTGACATTTTTATTTAAATATATAATCAAATGCCACTAGAATTTGATTATAAATTTAAACAAAAACTAAATTAAAACGTTTTCCAATTTTCATAAACACGTTGTCGAAAAATTAGAAAGGGGAAAGCATTGAACATAAATTTGAAGATTAATATTTCACAAAGGAGACTTTACAATTGTAGAAATAGTAGATATCCTGAACAGTTGAATGATCAAACGGACGGGCGGACGAACGGATGGACTGACGAACACGCAAAAATTACAAAGGTTCCTTCAATTACTAGTAAACTTTAAAACGTGCAAAATAGGTATTAATAAGTATTTAAAAAAAACTTTTTTTAAGAATAAATAATTCATGTATATGTATATATATATATATATATATATATATATATATATATGTATATATATATATATATATATATATATATATATGTATATATATATATATATATATATATATATATGTATATATATATATATTGTGTGTGTGTGTATTTAAATTATTTTACAGACTTAATAGAGACTGAACTGAGCAACTTAATAGACCATGAGCATACTCACAACTATGAATTCTGTAAACAATGTAACAACCATTTTAAAAATTAGCAAAACCAAAGACCATGTCTAGTAAAGTAATACAATCAAAATATTCAAACAATATAGTTGAACTATCGCGTACTGTGAGCGATAGTCAGACGGGAACCAGCGCAATCAATTTAATTTTTCAATCCTAGAGTTTTTCTGATATTATATTAATTTTACTTCAACCAAAGTATTAATGCATTGATCAGTCCAGGTGTTATATAGTAATATATTATACAAATAATTAAGGCTTTTTGTGATAAGTAGAGATTAATAAATTATCTAGTTCTAAGCCTCTAACTATCACTACCTAAATATTTCATTTTTTATATCCACTGACTAAGGTAAAGGATATCCACATTTAAATAAGGAACTGAATGAAATAGTAAATTTAGAGGGTTTTATAATATAATTTAGGGGATTATTATATAAATTATATATGTCAGAAATTTTGGACAACCTTGCTAATTAAATTCACCACTTTCCCTTATCGATGCGTTCAAATTTATTATATTTCTTTCGTTTAGATTCGAAATTCTTGTCGGCTAAGGAATATTCTTTTTAATATCTAATTTCAGTAGATTCTAAAGAGTAGAAGCTGCATAAGTTCAATAAATATGTTATTCTTCGCTCCTACTTTAAGAATAATTTCATTCCTTAATGAAACATATATAAATGTAATTGTCATTAAAATATACTAATATTTATTTGGATCCGGTTATGGGTGAGATGGATGGTATTTTAAGCGCTTAACCGGTTTTTTAGCTATTATATCTTCTCACAAACAAATAATTTAAAACAGTTTATTGAATGATCTCAATACATATATTAAAGAATTATTTTCAAAAATGTATATCAAGAATGTATTTTCGGGTGAACAAATGAGTAGAACTCTGGAACGAATGAGTAGAACTGGGGATATTGTACATACTCGACCACATATAAACATATATTTGTATTAAAATATTTATAAATATATATATGATTTTTCAACACATAAGTATAACCTGGAATATTATTTGCAGGTGGAAAATATGAATTGCTCAAGAATGTGCCATTTCGAATCGTTGCTTACGTTGTCCGGTAAACTGTAAGTAACATTTTTAATGCAATTTTTTTCATAATTTTGACTTTAAAAGGTTTCAAGATCCCTATCTTGAAACCTTTTAAAGTCAAAAAAAAATAATGGACATGTTTTTTGTGGACATTTTTAACAATACTTGTAAAATGTTAATACACAAAATTCTAAAACAAAATTGCCTGGTTTATTTGCCTCTTATAAAATGTTCAATACAAACATTTTAAGTTTTAACTATGTAAATACATGCGGATTAAATATGTTTCATAAATATGTCAAGTTTTCCTTGATATATTCTATCGCTAAGTACACATACGCAGGTTTACACAGTACGAGTTACGTACTGTTATTATGAAAATAGTACATATATTAAAAAGTATGTATTGGTAGAATAACATATCTCCACAATCTCCACGTAAGAAAGATCGCTCGATTGCCTATATTTTTGTATTTACTTAACGCAAGTTGACCATAAATATATTATTACTCACTAAATTCCCCTGACCTGTTTTTTTATTATTTTTAAATTTTTATACACTCCGTTCAAAAGTTAGACGAAATATGATATTGCAAAACGCATAGCAGTCATACTTTGCAAAAGAGAGGTTGTATAAAAATTGACCAGATTTTGAATTCCTTTAGTTTCAAAATCTCTTTCAATGATCCACCGATGTGAGAAAAAGAATGTTCATCCCCAAATTAGACGCAAAAGGTGTTATTTTAGAAAAATATAGACATATTTGTTTCTTTCTGTGTATTATTGCAATTTAATTTTCCTTCCTTGTTATTCTGTGAAATTTCATTCTAGTCCATCTCAAATTAAAAAAAATATGATGCTGTGACGTACAAAGATGGTAATTAAGAAAATTTAAGACTTCTCATTTTGTCATTTGATGACGGAACTCTGAAATCTGGCCATTCTGTGCAGACAAGGCTTTTAGTCAGGGTTCCCTAATAGTTTCGTGGTAGTAGTAGTTGAAGATTACGCATTTTAGCATCATATGATAAATAAATAATGCTTTCTGTTCTAACGTACTTACCATAAGTTTCGAATTCTACCATTGGACCTATAATTAATTTTTTCCTTTTATTTCATATTATTTCGTAGGTTAGTCAAAATATTAAGTACACACGATTTATCATTTTATCTATTTATTAGAAAACATTACGAAACACACTTTTTTTTTGGAATATTTTGGTAATTACTTACAAAATCAATTTATATTAGAAGGGTTTGCCAAAGTTAGCTCTTAAAATTTAAATTATCTTTTAAATTAAATTTTTAAAGCTTAAAATTGTAAAGGATTAAGAAGTTTCATTCGAAGAATAATACAACTAAATAAATAATATTTTGTAACATAACTGATTTAATTTTTAAAGAAAGACCGAAATGCACGCCAATGTGAAGTGCAAAAGAATTTTAATTTTTTCAAAAATGTTTCTACAGACTACGAATTTTTTTTTAAAAATGACTTTTTTCTTGCAATTTAGCTTCACGTTCATCATTCAGCAAAATAAAGGCATAAACCCGTAAAAAATATCACAACCCCTTGAGAAGGGGCAATACACGAAAGGATTGACATTATGAAATTTTAAAGGTTTCTAGTTGCTAAAAATACCTTAAAATATTGATTTCAACTAATGTACTCAAATAAAATAACTTTCATCTCAGACAAAAACCTGATATTCTTAGAGGTACGTTAGTAAATCCATAAAATATTTACAATTTATCTAACTTATGCTTTACAGAAACATCTTAGACATTTTAACTTCTTCCCTAAATACATTCGTTTTAAGTAGGGTCTTTCACGACAAAGATTTTATTGTAAAATTATGATACCAATTCTTTGAACAAACTTTGAAACTTATCGCAAATGTATATAATTAACTCCACGATATGTATTCGTTTCATATTTAAAAGTAATCACCGTCAAGATACTTCGTTTTAAATAAATGGTTGGCACACCAAGCAACAATAACTATAATTTTAGGTAAAACTAGTTACCTAGATTATATACAGTTATATATTATAGTCGTTTCGATAAATTCACTGCGAAAAACCCTTACAGGGTATTTGCTGGATTTTATTATGATTAACTATTGGTTTTGGGGTTTTTGATTTCGTTTAGTTTATATGTTTACCTTAACATACGAATAATTCGAAAAGTATGGTTAAAAAAGAGAGGGAATAACTTTAATTTTTTTAACATGTACAAAATATGTTTTACCTTTGGTCATATGAAAATATTACCTGAGTATTTCCGTGAGAAAACATTTATTAATTTGCGTAAAATACTTTTTTCTACAATATTTTGATCCAGCGACATAAAATTACACGTTTGTTAACGTACTTATTTACTAAATTAATAATAACCTCATTTTTCGTAAGCAACGGAATCGCGGAAAACAGGCGAGTCGTAATTCTTAGTGAAAACGAGGGTAATTCTTGGATATCAAAATATTAACACAAGTGTCTCGTCACATTAACATTTATGCAAAGTGGCTGAAGAGACAAAGTATGACAGCTCTTCTTCTTATTGTTTGACATATAATGTTAAACCGCACTAGCAGAAACTATTTCCCTTCGTAACTCACTAGTGTTTATTAATTGTATTAGCTTTTGGTATAATAATTTTCATTCCATTATGTTCGTTTTTTATATAAATTAGCTTCAAATATGGCTTCAGGAATGTTTTTAAACGGGCTCAAAATAAATGAAACTGGCACCGTCACGGAATAAATACTGTAATTTAACGTTTTTATTTTTAGGTTATAATGATTTATTTATAGAAAATATTAAGAATTATTTAATACATGACTATACAGAGACAAAACGAAAGGCTTCTTATTAACAAGTCATAAAAATAATACTTCATTTTACATAAATTGAATTTCCGGAACTAATGAAAAGTGTGTCAATAGTTTTTCCAATTTATTGAAGATACAAATTTCAATTTCAATTTTTTCTAAATTTATATATGATATTCGTACCTAAATCACTAGAATAATTATTGTTTCTTGTACGTGTGCGTAGTACGTAGCACGTTTTTTCAATATCTGACCGAAAAAAAACAAACGATTCACCCAACAAATCTAAATATAAATTTTACATCACCTTTTGATAAAAAATGTTGTTTCCCAAGTTTATTTTCGTTTGCTCAAAAGTTACTCAAGCCAATGCGCCGATATCATATTTATTTATGATTGTTCCTACTTCAAATATACCTAAATTGAATCGCTTTGGATATCAAAATCATAATCTTTTTCTGAAATATTTTATTTATATTTTCATGTCAAATTAATATAAGCCCTACACCTAGATTTTTCCATAAGAAAGTATATGTATATTAGGTTTTTTATTATATTGTAGTTGTTCTAAAAGTCACATAGTAACACAGTTAAGTGTGATATTTTGTAAAATAACTGAAATGATGTTATAATTAACTTAAATTTTAATTACACGTATATTAGTAGGTGTAAATGAAAGCTTTTTAATTACGATTGACATATTTACTCACATAATACTTTAACATAATGATATCAAAATAATTAATCTTGTGATTAATTCTTTTAATATCATTACATACGAAATAAAGCGCTTATTCGGAATATATTTTACTAAAGCTCTTATTCGGAATATCTTATTCGGAATATATTTAATACAGCAGCTGCAATTATTTACAATACTAAAGTCGTAAAAAAAAGTAATGAGATAGACGTTATGAATATATGATGCCGTATGATATCAGGTATAGCATATGGCACGTTCTGCAGGATGTGCTCACCCCACTGTCTCTTCTGACTTTTTTATAACCTATTTTACAATTTGAAATCTACATTAAGAAAGTAAAGGTATAGTCAATCAAGTTATAGCCAAAGAAGTTCTTATGTTTGTTAGAGGGATGTAATCACTCAACACTTAAAGAGCAACGTTTAATATTTTATGTAATTTAAAAGTTTAGAAAGCTCCTGTATCTTTAAAGTTTCATAGGTTAAAGAGTCACGCTTGAAAATATTATACAAATGCTTCACTTAAATACATTTGTTAAAAATTACTGAAATGATTTTGTGTACTAACGCTTATGAATGATATAATAAAAAATAAATTTTCCTGTAATATTTTTGAGGTGAAGTTACACTTCTGAGATTATTTTGGGATGATTCGATACCTGTGAATTTATACGTTGAAAAAGATAGCTTATTTTTGGGCAATTAACACAATATCTCAATTTATTGTTTCTCTCTTCAAATCAAATTCGAGAAAATTTTTGGCACATAAGGAGAAGATGTGACCTTTTATTAGCATTACCCATTTGTCCATTACCTAATTCCGTTTAATTTTAGTTTGTTTTGAAAATAAATTAGATAAAATTTTCCATCGGAGTATGAAGCTACTCATGAATATCGAACTAAGGATAATCTATTGAATTTAAATTGTGTTATAAACAAACACTGTTGTACCGGATGTATATGTCCAAACTCTTATTTAAAACTTGTGATAATAGAGATTCAAACCTGATCAAAAACAATTTCAATAAAATAAAACCTATTGAAAATGAGAGAAATTTTTAGTGGTTGATGAATTTCAGCATATTGACTGTATTATTCCTCACTATATTCACAAAAATAATATTTTGAAAAGAAAAAAAATGTTTAGTTACTTTCCTGTTCAGAAAAATATCTGTAGCATTATTTGTCATGTACGGTATAAGATTTTATTAGTGTTTGCTCATAGATGCATAAACATTTTGAAATACAATTTCACGTTAAAAATTTTTAAATAAAAATTTCACCTAGAAAATTAACCATATCATGCTACAAAGGGATTATGTTATTGTTTAATTAAAGGTATTCGATCCTTATAAAATATATCGAAATAATAGATAAATATTACCCTTGTTTAATTCAGAATAGACGTACCAATATTATTTTTTATCTCGTTCAGTTCGTTGTCGTGAAATAAATTATTCACAATTTGCATGCGTATTAATTTTATACCTATTTATCGTCCATGCTCACTCAGAAGCTTTACAAAGTTTCATTGCTCGTTTTCTCCGGAACTGCGCAACTTCTTTGTTTAATATTTGGCTTTGTTCCAGACTTGCATACTTTTATTTTCTTTCCGCCCGCTCCGGAGTGCGCTTGTTTCCCTTCTGTCTACCTCTCATAGCACTCAATAGCACTATATTGCTCGAATGTTTTAATACGGTACTTAAGCAGCCGTGTTTAGTTGCTTAGAGAATATGTTATATGTATAGCTTAATAAAATTTACAAATTTGGCAGTACTCAAGTCGAAGAAAATTATAAAGATAAATAAATTTTATTTTAAGATTTAAGATTTTTAGAATTTTATTTATTTAAATTTTATATTTTATTTTATTTATTTACATTTTAAGATTTTTCTTTTTACTTAAACAAATGTATTTACGTGGAGCATGTGTATAATATTTTCAAGCATGACTCTTTAACCTATGAAACTTTAAGGATACAGGAGCTTTCTAAACTTTTAAACTACATAAAATATTAAACGTCGTTCTTTAAATATTGATTGATTGCATCCCTCTCACAAACATAAGAACTTATTTGGCTATGACTTGATTGGCCTTTACTTTCTTAATGTAGATTTCAAATTTTAAAATAGGTTGTAAAAAAATTAGAAGAGACAGTGGGGTGAGCACATCCTGCAGAAAGTTTGATAAAGAAACACGGTATCAAAAAATGTTAGGTGACAACCTCGATTTCTTTTTAACCCATTAATTCTCAAGGGTAAAAATAAAGACATATTTATTGGTTTAATTGGTTATTAAAAAAAGAAATAAAAAAAGAGCAAATTATAGTAAAAAAAAATATTGATTAATCATTTTACATTCCGCAAAATGTTGCGTCTAAGGAACGTTGGGATTACTGAACTTCAATTTTACAGGCAAGTCTAACAACGCTAGAGTATTAGCGTGAGTGAAATATTTTAAAACAATCAGCATGAAGATTTACTTGACATTTTTTACACATATAAGTTGTTGTACTTCTACACTGTCGACATCTTCTTCGACGTTCTACTTTCGTGCTCTTCTATGATATGACCAATATTATCGAAACGAATATTGGAAGGTAACGCATTAATACATTTTTGTCTTCATCTTTTGACCAGTACAATTTCGCAGCAGGCAATGAATGATATCCAGTCAGTAATAATATACCAAAAAATCTTTTGAGTTCTGCTACCGTGAGGGTAAATAAATGACGGTTATGGTCACAAGCATATTTTTTTGAAAAACCTACAATCTGTTCCCAAACTTCATCACTAAAAAATAGGGAAAATACTTCAATAGGTGTTTTTCCACCTACACGTTCTTCAATATTCTGTGTCATTGCTGTTTCGTCACTTGTAGGAAAATGTGTATAAGTTGAATGTCCTTTTTTCCAGACTGGAACACATTTTGTTGTCTTTTTCGGCAGTCTTGGCTTTTTCGAAGTTGAAGGACCGGGTTCACCTTGCATATTTTTAGACTCTGTGGGTAAATCGGTGTGGATTTCATACGTTCCAGCGATATCAGTGGGCACAGTATTGTCATAATCACCTAGCGCGTCATCATCTAGGTTTTCCTCGTCTGTAAGATTGTCAACCGTCGGGGGGGTGTACACGGCATCAATTTGATTGGCATCTTCTAAATCCTCTTCTTCTTCTAATATACTTATAATTTCTTGCTTGCCAGGCCATAATATTTTAACTTATTATTTATTGATTTGTACACACTCCCTTATCGTTTATTTTGTTTGCCAGTCAAAAGAAAAATACGTATACCTATAATATTTTTTAGTAATCTAACTGACGGACTAAAAATATTTTTTTCTAAAAATTACTATGTAACACTGTTAGCTTCACGTTCTATAACCGACTAACTAATAAAACAAAAGTGCGAGAACCTATTGTTTACAATAAATTTCAAACTTCAATGGCAAGCTGACTGTCTATTATTTCTCCCAACGTTTCACGTTTACAACTGACTATTATTTCTTCCAACGTTGCGCATACGCAAGATTTCCTGGAAGTCTAAGATAAACAACAAGTGTAACTAGTTTTGTCCAGCAAAAGGGTTTATATCATAAATAAGATATTGCTTAAGCTTTATACAGTGTAAAAAGTATAGCTTTATGTCAATTTATATTTTTTATGATTGGATGAATCTGTCGATCTTGAGATTACTCAATTAGCAGTTTTTTAAAAATATAACTACTATGTATTTGTGTTTGAAAAAAACATTGAAAAAAATTTGAATCCATTTTTTAGTTCTACTTGTCGAGACTTGCTTACATTTCATAGAATTAATTACTTATTTTAAAACAAAAAATAGTCACATTTGAAATGTTGCGCTAGCGCAACGTTGGGTAAACATGGGTTAAGAAATCTCTTTATGATATTCCACTTGATGGTATAGATATTAATTTCTATTCTTTTTGTCCTATACATAATGCAATATTTCAAAGAAATTGTGTCTTTCTGAATTTTTTTTTCACTATCGGTCATGAACTAAAAGCGCTGCGGTGCGATTATATACGAACAGACAGAACGATATGACGAAATTACAAGGATTCAGATTTTTTCATTTAGATACGGAACTTTAAAACCGGCCAAACGGATGTCGAGATACGCATTAAATTAGAATTTCGTAACAGGTGAAAACTTAGTACGTTAAAATCATAACCCTATTGAATAGATATAACTAAATAACGATACTCAATACAATGTGGTGTGAAAAAAACAATTTTCACTCGTACTGCTTATTGAGAAAATAAGTAATTTTTTTTTCAAAGTTCACTTCACCTCTGCCTTTGAGTAAACACAAAGCATACACTTTAAATATATTATCAGGACACATTGAGAAATGACTTATTTTAAGCTTAGTTATAGTATAATGATAGGTAGGTGGAAGAACGTAAGGAAATTATAATGATTTTTAATTCTATGGAACACTGAAATATTAATTGGATCTAAGATATTTAGACACAAGTATCATAACATAAGTACATCTGATTTAAATACAGATATGTACATACACGTGCACAAACATTGATTTATAAAATATTAACAATCTATCGAATATAGTTTTATTTATCGAAATGTTTTATTAAATATTCGAGGCTTTTGCGCAAACAAATTTCATTTCAACGTCTCAAATACCATTTGATAGTAGTATTAAAGAGAGTTTTTCTAAATATAACGAATTTCTTTTCAACTTATCATGAAAATTCTTTGAATAAAAATTTAATAGATAAAGTTTGTAATTTTATTTCAAAGCATAATGAAGTTCATAATAAATAAGCTTTTCTTTGATGTATATTAGTTTCAAATATGTGAGATACCATCGTGAAAATACCATGATTCACATAAAACCTTTGCTTAACAAGAGTCGATAAATAAACGTTATTTATTTAAGGCAAAATTAAATAGTCAGTAAGAATTACCATTCGTTTTATATTGTTTGATAATGTGTTCATTTTTATAACTTCTTATGAGAAAAACACTAGAAATTTTGTTTAGTTTATCCGTCTGTGTTAACATAAATTTTGCAATATATATCGCCTTAAGAAACATGAAAAATATTTATTACTTTATTAAACCTTAAAATAGTAATATCTCCATTGCTACAAGCAGCGGGATCATAAAAAGTAAGCGCACGAATACTAGAAAGTGAAAATGAGCTTATGGAATTATTTGAATTCGAATAAATGTTTTGTTCAAAGTAATAAAAAGAATACAAAGCGTTACATCTGCTTTCGTTTATATTTACATATAATCATTCGTTTTACCAGTAAATATCTACTGAAGTGCTTTACTATTATATACCTCGTAGGTGAGATTGCTGAACTGCGCCGCTTTGAATAAGGTGGGACCGTGGTCCTACCTTTTTTCACAAAAATATCTTATAATTTCGATACAAAGTGCATACAAAACCGGTAAACTAGTTATATCTAGTTAGTAATCATTCACATATTAGTTTTTTTGTACGATTGTAATTTTTCTAGAAACAAATAATAGTAACCCGATTGAGGATGATATTTTGGAAAAGAATTGAAGTAATGTTACATTGAAATTAAGTTTTAATTCTAAAAAAAACAAGGTAGGCTTTCTTCTTCATTTTGGCGAGGGCTAAAACGTAAATAACATTTTTTTATTATTTGTTTATTATAAACATGTTTATTATAATCAAGTAACTAGAAAATAGTTACATAATATTTTAACGATATTAACGTTGTAATCGGTTCGGAATATTTCATTAAGTGAGAAATAAATTCTTATTATTATACCTTTTATATATTTCGGCCACAGCCGTCGTAGTTATTTATGATATTTAATATAATGATATTTATAAATAGTTTAATTGAAATATCACATTTGATTCCTATTTAACAGTCTTTTATTTAGTTGTGATAAAAGGCTAGAAATCATTATTTTTTGCATAATAGATTTAAGTAATTGACCGAGCTGGTTAATCGATTGCAATCAAATACAGAAACGTATTTCCGTACACATTTTTAAATAAAAATAAAATAAGTTGGGAGGGGAGTTCGATGCTGCACAAAAACTCATTATGCGGATGCCCCCAAGTGATGACAGACGCCAAGTTGGTTAGAGTAAGTTATTCTTCTACTCGAACTTGACAGGATAAAATTATATAGTTTGATAGAATTTTTTTTGCAATTTAAGTTGTTCGATTGCACCATAAAATGAAACTCAATCTAAAATTTTTATTCAAACTTCTAAGAACAGATCATTGTTTACAGAAAATATCTTTTAAACAGTTCATCACACCCGGTTCGACCAATGAAAGTTAGAAAAGAATAGTAATTCCTTTTTACATTGTAACGGGATATGTAAAGTGACGTTTACGGATTAACCAATTGAAATATTATCATTTGAAGATGTTCACAATTATTTTTTTTCTATGCTCATTTATGTCTACATAAACCCTTAACTTTTACGATGGACTCTCACACATTGTGACTATCAGACTTTAGCAACAAACTGTTTCCGTCCATTTCTAGACATAGTCCTCTGCCAATACATTACCACTACCATTGCACACCTAATAATACAATGATTTAGGTTAAGAAATAGAAATTCCCGAAATAAATTGCAGCGCGCCGCGTAAACCGCGTTGCGCGGGATTCCGCGGTACGCTGCTCCGACAAAGACTACAAGCTTGTAATCAACCTAATACATCACGGCTGTGACATTAGTTGACCTTCGGACCTAGAGTTTGATAAAACACAAAAAAGAATCCTAATTTTCTTATGCTTTTTGGAGGAAAAGTAACGGATGTACCATAACGTAAAGTAACAAGTTAAGTTATTCAAAGACACCGTAAATATAAAGCAATTTTTTCGCCAATTTTCATTTTTTGACTTAAATCATTGTATTTTTAATTGTGCAATCCATTAACGTATATATTTTTCAATTTCAAATAATAATCGAATCAGTTATTTACGTAAAGCCTTAACATACATGTCTCATATTATTTATATTGACATCTTTGTATTTATTCAATTTGTATTAATGATAGGAAAACATCCATTGTGAGTTTAATTTTATAGCAAATACTTCTTACACTAATTACTCTTATTTCCATATTTTAATCACTCATTTCATGAAATAAGATTTTAATTAATTCAAACAAAATATTTTCGTCGATAACCATGTACTTTTTTCTAAAATATAATTATCACATTGCCGATGAGGACATGGATTTGATGATCGATCAAAATATCAGATTGCGGTCTCAAATAAAAGGTATTAACGACCGAATTTCTAGCAAGGTACAGTCCTAAAACATTAACAGTTCTTAATGTTCAACCTGTTGAAGCAATATTCTGTCCTGAAATGTAAAATAATTAAATAAATGCAATAAGCACAGTATATAAATTTCGAAATTTCTATGTCTAACGATTCAAAAGATTATCATGTGAGGGTCCATAATGATTTTGATCCACGTATATCGAAGCTCACATATCTACACGAAATTGAAATTCATTTATTTTTACCATTTGTACATATTCTAATTACAAAATAATGTTTATATGCCAGTATATTTTATGTACCAATGTTATGTTAACCTAGGATGAATATGGATTAATAGACTTAAAATAAAAAGCATATCACCTTATTAAATTAACTGTGTTGATTAACTGTAAATTTACGGTAACGCTTGTGCCGTACGGGAGTGTACGGCACAAGCGTTACTGTAAATTTACAGTTAGTCAACACAGTTAATTTAATACGGTGATATCGGTGATCAAGATAATACGGCGATCAAAAGAAATGGCAATCTATTTTAAAGAGCACACTACTCTGCAAAGACAATTGTAACAACTATATTTTTCTGTCGAGTTCGCATTGTCGAAAAAATTGTAATCATAATACCATAATTGGTGTTTTGTCACAATTAATGTTACACAAAAATATTAGAATTCAATAAAACATAACAATGACACTTGTCAAAGAGGGATTTGAATCTAAACGTCCTTAGCCACGATTCCATTAATGAATACTTGATCTAATTACAAATATCTATAATGTTTATGTGAAATAAATAGACAATAAGCTATCATTTTCCCCAACTTCGTTAATAGTTTACGTATACATAATTTCTAGGTGTAGATGACTGTGCAGACATGCTCTTTCATTATTCAGATACCTCCAGGCTTCGCTCTTCAGACCATCCCAACATTAACAATTGGTTGAAACTCGTACTTAATGTATTCAAATATTAACTATAATATGTACTAACTAAATGTAACTCTATGAGTACTATATGTGACTAAAATGTGAAGACCAAAATCAAAACATCCGCTGACATTGAAGTATTTATATAAGAGCGTACTTGGTAAGTCGGCGTAATGATTGCGTTAAGAAGTTTTGCAGCGATACAATCACTTAGATACAGCTTTTCAGCTAATAAATTAATAATACATTTGAATGGAAGTTCCTATCACTTTGTGAAGTTATATACTTCTCCCTCAACTTACCTCCTATAACTTCTCCCTCAACTTTTAATATTGTCAGGCTACATTGTCATTTCTTAAAATGAGTATCGTTATATTGATAAATATTAATCATTACTGTTAGTAATTAATATTACAGAAAATTCGAAGTGGGACTAGTTCTTTTTCAATATTCTTCAGCACAAATGTTTAATGGCAAAATTAGTTTTACAATTTATATCTTGCATGGAACTAATATTAGCTCCGTTGTTATTTTTTATAAGAAAACGGATTCCTTAGAAAATTATATTTTGAATTTTTTAATATTATTTTTAGAACGAAGTTCCTTATGGCACGTTACACGCTTGGCGAATGAGAGCTAGCCCGAAGAAAGTATAAGATTTCGATCGTGATTTTTATCAATAAAGAATTAATTGTGTAGGTGATTCAGTAGAAGTTGAGGATGGTGATGATGAAGTGAGGCAAGTAACAGTTTTAAAGTGACAATAAGTGGATGATTTCTTTAAAACTAAAATTTTGGTATCATTTTTTATTTGCATCGACAAAACTTTACACAACAAAAACTGATACCAAATTAATTCGTGCAAGAGTTTTCAGGTATTTTGCAAGTTTTGTTTAATTAAAAGATGTTATTCAGATCTCTTCCTTACCATCTTAAAATTAACAATGTTTTATTATGCTGAAATATTTTTCATTAAATCATACACGCATAATCATATTAATCATAAAAATCACATATAATCAACACAAAAGTAAACATAATATAAAGCGAAAATAATTCAGCTCCAACCGCTCCAACCGTCCAGCGACACCTCTCGTACTTTTTATTTTCCTTCTTGTACCAGTTTTTCAATAATGAACGAGAGTGCTCATTTTATTACAGTATTGTGTTTCTAGTAACATACAGAATTGAAACAGAAAAAATTTGATAACAATATTAAATATTTTCTGTATCAGCACTACATTGCAGATACATATTCGAATGTAATTGCAAAATAACACTACGAAACAGATGTAGTAGGCACAAATAATTAAAATATCATCCAACCTATTTTATATTCCACTAACGTACTTACCTGGATATAAATATGTCTCTCGTGATAATGAGTTTGTCATATGTGTAAATTGTAAATATTAAAGTAGGTAAATACGAAAACAAATAAATAAATATCCCCATATATTAGTGGCATTATTCTCTCGCCATTAGCTGTTGACATTATTACTTTTGTGTTGATATTTTCACACTATTCATTATTTTGAATAAGAATGTGGATTTTTCAGTTTTGTCTTCAAAAATTCACGTTTTTCGTTACGTTGCTATGCTTGTGGACATCCGGCTACTTAATATTGGCTAGTTTTAGTGGCAAAAGTATGAATTTGGTACCTTATAACTTATTACTTTTCATATACCCCGATGACCCTTCCTATTCATCTGTCATATTTCCCCTACATTATATTCTGTCTGCATAAGGTAAGCCCACATAATTTTATATTGTTAGATTCTACGTTTCTGACCATATCAATTCCGATCGCTAATTATTTTTTTTATTTGTTTTTTCGTAGGTTTTAGAAGGAACTTTCAAATGAAGTATGTATTGTTAAGTGTGATGATGGATAAACCTTTCCTATTAGTTATATTTCTGATAAATATACATCCTCGTTTTCACATATGAAGAGAAAATAGGGCATATTTTAATTTTTGTTACTCAAGAATGAAGAAATATTATTTTTGAGTGCCAAAACTCTCTTGCCCTAAAAAGAGGTATTTTAAGAAATATCAGTTCTGTGAATCGCTAAAAGGAATGAAGGCGGTACGCAATTCGACTCTTATATGTTCAAGCATTATACTTTGGTAGATACACTAAGTTGAAAACTACCCTCACTAATGAACTGAAGTACAACCATTAACTTTTTGACTATCATTTTTAGTACGAGACTGAAAAACATCGGCAAGATCTGGGGTGACGCAAGTTGTGAAGCAATCCGTGGGTTATAAAACATGAATAAAGGGAATCAATGAATGAATGGGATTAGACAAATCTAGTTGAGTAATTATTTGTATAACGTACACATTGGGAATTTGAAGATAACGTTTCACTCAACGATTGTGACGGTATCGTGTTGATTTAGTAGTTGAATAAATTATGAGTGAGCCAACAATGAAGCCAAGTATTTTCGAGTGAAGAATGCATAACCTAGTAGAAACTTGCTAAATAATAATAAATAATTAGACAAGGTTGGTAAAACAAATCAATTAACAGTATTACAGAGTAGCGTAAATATTGCAGGCTCAAGTTTTGAATTTTGTAGGTCATTGAACTATTCCAGTATAATTCAATTAAATCAACAATTTGTTTCTTAAATTATAAACAAGAGAAGAAATATTAAACATTTTTGGAATAAGTTTAGAATTATAAATTTATTTATTAAAAATTTTATTATATTTCGGTTAACAGAAAATGGGAGTAATTATTGAAAATCCAGTAATTTGTATTCGCCTTTGCTCTGCTTATAGTCTGCGGTTTATTGAAACGAACATCTCCTTATTATTATATTATTTCAAGCGTAACCCACAAATCCTGCGAAAATAATTGAAAGATAACTTTGGCGTTGTTGAACTTCTCAGATTGAAGATCAAAGCAAACGTCGGTCCACATCTATGTACACGCACCAAAGGAGATCGCCCTTCGCGAGTGTGGTTCAATGACGTGCGATCGAATAGGTTTTACTTTAATATGTATGCCATATATTGAAGTAAAATCGAATCACGATTCAGGGTAGGAAATAAACCCATTTCTTACTAAAAACCTTTGGTGCTCTAGCATTTTAACAATTTGAAACTTTTAATAAAATATGAAAAGCATTGTTTAAATAATAATGTTGAATATATTTGGCGTTAATTTTGTAGAGATTGGTATTATTTCATTTTATTATTTGTTTACTTACACGACAATACTATACGTCCATTATTTTGCTTCTTTAATTCGATCAAAATTTAAAATGTTAAATTTGTTTTCCAAGCGGTTACATATCCCACATAATTTGGATTATATCACTTTTTGTAAGTATATCCCAAAAAAAAAAGAAAATGTGCGGCCTAGAATATCGAGAAGATTTTCATTATTACATTCATACCTGGGCCGATATATGTATGTATTATCTGATTACAGAGTGAATATGTCCTTTTGTAAGATTTTACTTGACCTGTCTGTCCTTCCGTAATAAAATCTTGCAAGGCGATTTAGTTCCACTTTCCAATGTTCGATTAAGCTAAAATTATGCATATACAAGTAAATCCGATGGCAATGCAATATTATGGTACCATTGATTTTGTCACAGTGACTCCACAGTAACAAAATATAACACCATTGAATTTGGGTTCGTAATCCTTGGGCTCATTTGATGGTCTCGATGAGCACTCTTGTCTTTAGTCGTAATCAAGGTTTGGCGACGGAATCAAAAAGTGATCATTAGACTACCATAATAACACAATATGTCCCTTTTTAATTTAGGTTCATTTGATTTGTCTTATTAAGTGCTCTAGTTCTAATTGGTATCTAGGGTCTGACAACGGATAGGTCACATCATTGAAATCATATGGCCACATGTAGACGCGCTTAGCTGTACGACAGCGAAATACATCAATATATGTTCATTCTGGGAGAATTGGCATCACATCATGGCCTAAATCGGTCCACTTTAATGCGAAATTAAGTTACATAGCTAAAAGGAGGATGTCACCAATAATTTTTTTTTCGTACTTCAGCTTGCTTGTAAGCAAGCTGAAGGAGACTACTATTAATCAAGCTGTTATTTATTTCGTCGCTATGTTCTTAGCTATGGGTAAAGTGTACGTCGTCTTTTACATAAATTTATGCAGCTCTATGACAGTTGCATTATTTGCCTTTAAATGAGGAACGGGAATCACTTTGAAGCTATTACCTTGAAAAGGAATAGTTTGTAATGTACAATTTAAGGCTAAGTAATTTATTAAATTTTAGTGAACATTGCGAAAGAATAGGATCTTATAAAAGAAGACTCATTAGAAAGTAAATTTTATCTTATCCTGTTTACGATATTAATGCATTAATTATAATACTTCAGTTACTAACTGAATGAAAGAAATAAAACATTGTTAAAGCAATGATTTACCGTCGTATGTAAAAAAACACGCCTAACATATGAGTTTTTAACATTTTGGGAAACATTTTTTAAATATCTAAACGGTGAACCTGAATCAAATAAAAAAAAAATTTTCCGTTTATTTATACTGGTTTTTCGTTCGCTCACTACGAATAAAATACAAAACGGGTTATGAATTCAAGTTGACAACACCGATAATAAATAGTTTATTTGGGGAAACATTTTATTTAGATTAGATAGAATTAGATTACAAATGATACTCATATGAAAAAGAAGACAACCTAATTAGTTTAAAAAAAATAATTTCAGGTTTTCTTTTAATTTTTCCTCACTTTTAAAAGGGAAAGAAATCTTATTCTTTAGCATTCAAGAAAAAATTATTTGTAACGAAGGATGGCAGAAAGATATCTCTGTTTTTTAAAAGTGAAACAAAAAAATCGTTGGAAGGTTTATTATAATTGAGAAAGATGACTAACTTTGTGCATTATATTAGCATATTAATAAATAATAATGTAGAAAATGGTTAAAAGGTACTGCTATGGTGTTAGTAATTCCAAAGGCTAATGAACAAAAAAAATATGAAAAATTCATGAAGATGAAGTATACGTTAGTGGAACATAATTTGGGTGGTATAATATTTTATTAATTTTTATCTACTACATCTATAAAATGGCATTGCATTGCCGCTATGTTAGAAAATATACCGGCAATATTTTATTGCTAAAACAGAAAATATTTAATTATTGTTATTAAAACCAAAATTACACCGTAGACTGATTTACATGATATGCGACAGGCAATTGATGGTCTTTAACCGCAATAAAATCACTAGTATCGTTTGTTTATAAAAAATAGATAAGATAATAAAAAAGTGAAATGTAAATAATTAAAAATAATATTTATTAAAAAAAATATTGTATACTTCCTAAAAACAACAGAAACAAAAACAAAAACTAATTTCGTCATGATACATTTGTTCTGGAAAATCATGAAATAAAACCGGGTTTACCTCGAAGCTTCTCTGACATTTCAAATTACTATGAATTGGTTAATATTTATTGCGTCTTATAAAATATTAATATATAATGATATTTGTTACTCTATATTAAGAAATAGTGCTTTCCTATTTAAGAGATAATAAAGCATTTCCATAAATTCATATTTTTCACATAATTTTACCATGTAAAAAGAACTTTCACTCCACAATAGAAAAAAATTATTTTAATGTTTTTTTTTATATTCATTAACCGAAAAACTTGTGCGCAAGTGATTCTGTCATTGCGTAACTTCTTAACGCTCACATCAAACTGAGTTTTCGAGTACGCACTTATGTGAACAAGGCAATGTTGGCGGATAATTCGATTTTGATCTCGACATTTTAGTTACATGAAAAACTCATGGATTTATATTTAGTATTTTAACAAAATATGTATGAGCTTTAACCAAGCGTGAAAGTTGACATAGTACGTTTATTAAAGGCTAGAGGTGTTTGAATCTTTACGAAGCCTATTTACATAGTTATATAGCCCTAGAATTTATGTTTGCATAAAACTTCCTAGCGAGAACAAGAGTTTGTTACCCGTTTATTGCACGCAAATAATATAGATTTGTATGTAAATATATATATATATATATATAATATGTATTGTCGACTGTATGAATTCGAGACAAAAATGAGCAGACATTTATCTTTGCAAAGTGGAGTCCTATTGAATATTATTTGTTATTTCGTTTGGTACTCTTGACTAGAAGGTACGGCACATTCGTTACTGCGTACTTACAGTTACAACGTTTATATTTAAATATAGTAATGTGCTTTATATTTACCGATAGTTAATACCTATTTTTTTCTAGGCTAAAATTCACACAACATTAGTAGTTAAAATATGCTAGTATGTAAACTCAATTTTGTAATTAGGATACATTTATACAGACAAAATAAATGGACATTATTTTATACAATTTAGTATCGATATTTTAGCTTTGGTATATGAGGATCGAATAATTGAAAAGCCTCGTTCATTATCTGTATGTCATATACTAAAATTCTTGCACGGTTAAACGTGGACATTTAAATTTTTTTTTTAAGAGAATTTTGTTTCAATAGATGGAACTTTTTATGTTTATTTGAATATTTTGCTGAAAATATGGTGATATATACTATTTATTTGAAACTGCCAGATTGTCTTCCAGTCTTGGCCTGTTATTAAATTTAAGTTCTCATCAGTAATACTGTAATTTGATATCAGAAAGAGCTACTTCAATGTTAGTAGTAGTTAGATTAATTCAAAACTTATTATATCAAAATACTAATTAAAAGTAGGGAATACCAATAAATAGCGCTGGCTGTGTTGGTTACAAATTATAATCGCAATCTACGTTTGTTGATAGTCAATATAAAGATGACAGACGCTGGGGCGTCCGAATGTTTAACATATTTTCAATAGCCGCAAATTAAACTTATTAAGATATTTTTAAAAATTATGAAAGTGTATCATCATCATATTTGGCACGATAGCCCAGGGTGGGCCAAGGCCTTCTGTTGGAGATTCTGCCAAGAGGTTCTACTCTTGGCCTGGGTTTTCCAGTTCTTTATCCTGAGAATTTTAAAATCTTCTTCCACTGAATCGATCCATCGTAATTTTGGTTTACCACTTCTACGAGTTGTTAGAGGTTTTGCGATGAAAACTTTCTTTACTGGGTTTTCATCTTTCATTCTAGATACGTGGGCAGCCCAGTTCATTCTTTTGATTTTGATGATTTTTATGACATCAGGCTCACCAAACAACTTATATATTTCTGAGTTAAGACATCTTCGCAAAATACCATTTTCTAGACACCCCCAAAAATTCTCCTCAGAACCCTTCTTACAAAGGCTGCTATTTTATTCTCTCCAGTTCTAGTCAAAGGCCAGGTTTCTGAACCATATGCTAGAACTGGCCTAATAAGAGTTTTATATACTAATAATTTTGTTTTTCTTGTAAGAAAAGAAGATTTTAGGATGGAGCTTAGTCCAAAAAATGCTTTATTGGCCGATGATATGCAATTCTGAATTTCAGAGATAGTGTCATTCTTAATGTTAACACAAGGTCCAAGGTAAGTAAAGCAGTCAAGCGTTTTAAATGTATGTGAGCCAATCTCCAAACGATTATGTGCATTATTTGGTGGAGAATTTTGTATAGCCATATTTTTGTATAGTCTTGGAGTCGTTTATTGCCAGACCCATTTGATTTGCAGCTATCTCCAAAGACAGAAAGACCTCTCAAGGCTGGTAGATTCCTGGCAATTATATCAATATCATCAGCATACGCTAGGATCTGAACTGATTTATAAAAGATGGTACCCCTAGTGTTAATATCTGAATCCCAAATAGCTTTTTCTAGTGCAATATTAAAAAGCCGACACGAGAGTGAGTCGCCTTGTCGAACACCATTATTGACACTGAGATCTTCAGAGAGGGCACCATTGAATTTTATTTTACATTTTGTCGTCTCCATAGAACACATTACAAGTCTAATTAACTTGCTCGGAATTTTGAATTCATACATTGCATCTTTTAAATGCTTTCTACTAACGCTGTCAAATGCTGATTTAAAGTCTACAAACAAGTGATGAGTATCAATATCATACTCAATTGATTTTTCAATAATTTGACGTAAACAAAAAATTTCATCAACAGTAGATTTTCCACTCCTAAATCCGCATTGATAGCTGCCAATTTCAGAATGAACAAATGGTTTTAGTCTCATAAACAGAATGTTGGATAGAATTTTATAGCTTGTGCATAGTAAGCTAATGCCTCTGTAATTGGAGGAAACCATTGGGTCTCATTTCTTATGAACACGGCACAAAATACTAATGTTCCATTCTGAAGGAAGCTTTTCAGAGTTCCAAATATTCACAATTAACTTTTGCAGGTGATAATATGGCCGGGGACATCTATTTTTTAGCAATTCTCTCATGTCCAGGTGATTTATTATTCTTTAGCTTATTAATTGCTAATTGAATCTCATCTCTCTCTGGGATGGGAATGATTTCATCATTATTTACATTTACTTGTAAATAATGATGAAATAATTAATTGTGTCTATGATTCTCCTGTGAATTTTCTGAGTTTAGAAGATTGTTAAAATTTTCAACCTATTTTGAAAGAATTTCTTGTTTGTTAGCCAAAATTTCTCCTTGTTCATTTTGTAAAAAGAGTAGAACTTGGTTTAAAGTCAGAGCGACTACGATTAATCGTAGTCGCTCTGACTTTAAACCAAGTTCTACTCTTTGTCAAAATGAACTTATATCAAAATGAATGATTTACTATCGCCTACTGTAGATTTAGCTGCATAACAAATACTTTCCTATATTTCACTCCAATGGTCCTTTATTTTCATTAAATTATTGTCCAAAAAGTCACCATATTACTTTCGTAATTTTTGGTTTTTAAGTTTCTCGCAATCAAAGGTCTTAAGTGGCTCAACACGTTCTTTCTTGGAATTAGAGAGCCTTGCTCTGATTTTAGCAATAATTAGATAATGATCTGAATCTATGTTAGCATCTCTATATATTCAAACATCGAGTAAGTCTGAACAGTGTCTAGAATCAATCAAGACATGGTTTATTTGATTCGAACATACACCGCTTGGTGCTTTCCAAGTTTCTTTATGAATCAGTTTGTGACAAAATAGAGTGCTTCCAACAATCATGCCATGTTCTATCGCAAAATCAATTAGCCTACAGTCATTGTCATTTGATTGATCATGCAGGCTAAATCCACCAATCGCTGTATTGTATTCCGGTTCTTTCCCGACTTTAGCATTAGAGTCCCCGATAAGCAGTTTAACATCATTTCTTGGGCATGAAAGTGTATTAAGACTTTATATATATAACAATAATAATAAGACTTTATTTCAGACATAGTCCATACAATTGTGTTAATAGGTAACAATATTCTTAATCTAATGTTATTATAAATAGTGAATAATTACATCATTAATAAATCATAAAATATGCAATAAACTAAAATCAATACTAAACGGAGTCAAACCCTATTGCAGTAAAACAATTTAAAATCAATACAAATTAAATCATAATAAATTAAGTCAATTAAATCAGATAAAATTAAACTGTATCAAACTACACCAAATTAAATTAATTAAGTCAGGTCAAATTAAATAAAATTAAATAAAACAAGTCAAAAACTACTCAAATCAAATTCAAAGTAAAATAGTAATAAAATCAATTAATTTAATTAACTCAATCACAAATTCATTTAACTTAAATCATAATGGCGCATGTAGGCCTATCCAGTGTGTCAAAAGAGGTAGGTCCAATCGGCCCGCGCACGTGACCAGCATATTGCTGGAGCTTCCCGACACCCTCGCCATCATGGACGCACTGCGCTTGCGCATTATAGCATGAAAGTCGTCCACGCGCGCCTGCGCAAACATACCACTGGCGCTGCAGTGCTGCGAAAGCCCCATCAAGACCCTGAACGCGTTATTATATTGTACCCGCAGGGTGCCAAATGCCCGCCGCGTATGATCAACCCACAAACTGCACGAGTAGAAAGTCTGGCAGAATGCACTAAACAGTGTAATATTTACTGGTCCCATGCATCGTGCAAATCTTCGAGCCAACATATTGCAGAGCACAGTCAACGCCCTGCGTTCCCTGTCTATATCCATGTCGTCCTTGAGGTCTTCATTGTCCCAATGACCCAGATATTTAAAATGAGTCACTCTATTTAAAGATATATCATAGAGGGCTACCGAGTGACCTGGATAAGGTTTTTTGGGTACTCTAAAAATCATAAACATACTTTTTTTTACATTGTATCGGAGTCCGTGATCCTCCGCGTACAGTTCACATATACGTAGCAGCTTGCATAACGCAAATAGAAAGTGGAAAATAGAAAGTGGAAAATATTATTTGAAAATTAAATTTATATACTATGGTAAATTGTTTTTTCCATATAACATCAAAATCCAGAAAGCCGAGAAATCACCTGACGCACGATTAATATATGATGATTTAAGTTAAGAAATATAAATTCGCGACAAAAATTTTTAAAATTCTTTACCTTTACGTTGTCCTAGCTTTAAATTAATTTATGGAATTGTAAATCGCTGTTATACACACTGACCAGTTTCCTGTCGTTTAAAAATATTAAGAAGGTAAGGTATGATGACCATAATAATATATATTTCATTAATCTTAGCATTCGATGTTCCTCCCATGTCATCACCGTGGTGTATTGGGTCGATCACAACCTTATGGTCTTCGATAACGCAAGGTACATGGTTCGATTCCCGGCCGCTCGTTCAATGGGGCTGGAGTTATGTTTGCAGTCGCATAGCTAAAATGTCACAGACCAGTGATAGGCAGCAGCTTTAATGATGTGAGGAGATACGCACTATGGTCACATATTCACGTGCTCAACCTGGCGATTTTGGTCATCACCTCAAATGATACCTACTACCTCTAATTATCCCATTCGCAGTATACAAGCTGTTGATTACAGGATATCAAAATGTAAAGTGTAGGCCCTTGATGAGGTCCGAAAGTCACGATGTACTATATTTCATTGTAAAGGCAAGAAATTTATTTAGACATGGAAAGAAGAAAGATGAAAGAAATAATTTTGACTAATATTAAATAATAATATTGTACATGTCGTGTTCTCAAACGTAACCTTATTTGAAAATATAAATAATTTTCATTTAAATGAAAATGAGAATTATTGGCATAAAATTACTGTTCCTACTTTCACTGGTCGAGACGAATTCGTTAAGCTGTTTAAAAAAATGTTTTTCTGCCAACAATGGTCTGTGCTTGTAAGTTAGAACACGAATTCGAAATATAGTTAGATTTAATGGTGCAATTGAACAAATTAAGTCACATAAAGTTATTTTGGATAAAATCTTAGATATGTGCAATCGCTCCAACGCATTTATACAACTAGTTTTCGTTAGGCACCGCAGCTCTTTGACCCTCCTCGTTTTGCTTGTATTGAAATATTACTTTGGAAATACGTTTATGTATTTGACGTGAGCCTAATAATATATTCTAATACTCTTTTAATAGCGTGAAGGTTCGTAAAATTGAGTACAACTGTATGAACTAAACATACTACGACTTACTTTTTAGAGCACATTTTAGTAGCAGTGATTTTAACAAAGAAAAACCAATCAAGTATGGGAAAACATAATATTTCTATTAAACGATTTTTTAGTTTGAAACTTGATCTACGGGAAGCACAAAGTAAAATGTTTTTAAAGAATTGCAGTATGGTTAAATACCAGTGCTTTAAAAAAATATTTTAATGTCTCAATTTAATCGACAGTCAAATATTTCAGTATTGACAGACTGATAATCCGACGCCGTGTATTCCTAATTTTTATAAAATAATAATTATTTTGACTTTT
Organism: Druceiella hillmani; assembly: GCA_039881145.1. Taxonomy (NCBI): domain Eukaryota; kingdom Metazoa; phylum Arthropoda; class Insecta; order Lepidoptera; family Hepialidae; genus Druceiella; species Druceiella hillmani. Next base: position 645,594 of record JAYKKI010000044.1, read on the forward strand.
AAATTTCCAAATAATTGCGTTCGACAAAATACATTAGAAATTAAAAATAGAAAAAAAGGTATTTGGAAATACAAAACTATATTTCTCATTTAATGAAACAACACGAATTCATTACACCGCTAATATTGTTGAAATTTTATATAAATAGATATGTTTGACATAAGAAATAAAGAAAATGTGTCATTCACAGTTATTAACTTGCATTATTTGAGATACGTGTTGTTCCTTGCCAAGATAAATTGAAAAGCTTGCATTTTTTTTGGGATTATATTATATTTTATATTCTATTAACCATTTAATAATTTTTCTTTTAGAGCGATTATATTAGTACTGAAATGTCTAATATATGTAAAATCATAACTAGTAAATTTACTTTAATTTCAATTTCACATGGAATTCTCAAGATATTTTTTAATAATTATTTACAAACTTTAAAATTAAAATAATTTTTCTTTCCCCCATAAAGATTTCGAGCCCGATACATATTTATAACTCCATACATATTGTTTAAGAAATTTGTGATTGTGAATTTTTAATAGTTAATGAAATACGTGTAATATCTAAAACGATAAGCGAGGGGTGCAATTTCACCTAATACACTAACAATTTCATTGCATCACAAATTATATGACCAGTTGTATGATTTTTCATGACAGCTACTCTATACTCCTTACTATTTATTATCTATTGTATGCGTTAAAATGAGTAATATTGAAGTATCTGATAAATTACTAAATTAATATCACAGTATCGTTAATATTATTGTATTGGTATTGTACAGTAGTTTTGTACTGGACCAACAAACAAACAAACAGATCAGAAAGCAAGCTAGCAAAAAAGCTATGTAGTTGACGAATCTTGCAAGACGATACAGACGTGTCGATTGAATAATTTTTCTCAAAAGAAACTTAATTTGAGGAATGACATTTTTTATCCAGAAGTAAAATAAAACTCCGATTAAGATTTGTGGCTTACAACGTGCGAATCTATAACTATCGATAAATTATAAATACATAGATGAAGAAAAACTATACACTAATACCACATATAACTCCGTGCATACTTAATTGCAATATCTATATATTTTACATGAAATTGGTCTTGTGTGTGCCTCTATTACACTCGACAGCCAAAAATACATACCGCAGACGAATGGCATTTATGTGTGGTGATAGCTTCAATACTCCCATCGTGCACTATGGTGGTTGCATATCGATAAATATGAGGATGTCGAAGATATGGGGGTTGAAAATATGACTTTCAATATGAAAGTTCCAGTTTTTACTAAACAGTTCTAGAAATTTTAAGAAATTTCTACAATGTTCTGGAATATTAGGGAATTCTTACACATATTCATTATCCTCATCCCCGCAACCCACCCCTTCTCATTTCTTTCAACATTAATAATATATTACAATTTTCAGGATGTATTCGAAAAAAATTATACATATATATATATATGTATATATATATATTTGTATATATATATATATATATATATATATATATACATATACATAAATACATATATTTTTATATACTGTTAGTTTGTGAGGTATTTATGCATAAAATATAAAAAGTAATTAAAAAGAGAAATTCTTTAACACATGTTTTTCATACAAAAAATAATTTTTGAGATGTAAATGAATATTTATCACTTTCATTTTTATTAGGATATTTTATATTACACTTTTCATTGGTATCGTAATATCAACATGCAACAGTATTATTTTGACGAACTATTATATTACAAAAAAAACCTTTCCTACCTGTAGTGATATTTGAAGCCAGTTTATATAAAAATTTACAGAATATAATGGAAATTATTTTACTAAAGGAAATAGCAAATTCATTTTATACTATACACTACATAGATAATAGAGTTTGATATGAATGTAGGAATTACGAAGGGAAATGTTCCTTCTAAAGCGGATGAAAGCAGACGCTGCACTTTGCGTCTCTTCTGCTACGTTGCACGAACATTTAACTGAGTATCTGAATTACAAACACTTACTTGAGTATTTTGATATCTAAGAATTATTCTCGCTTCCATGTACCGACTGCGCTTGCTTCCCGCGATTCCGTTGCTTGCAGCAATAAAGATAACTTTATTACTTCAATAAATAAGTCTTGTAGCAAACCTGCAATTTATTTTGCTAAATCATAATGACGAAGAAATGTTTTATATAAACTACTAAATAATTTCATTTTTATTACGAGGATATATAAAGAAAACTTCACAATATTTAAAGCCAATAATATGTATACTATACCTATTATTACAAATATTATAAAGGTATTCTTTTCTTTTTGTTACCAATGATTGATTTTCAAAATACATAGTATATTAAGACAGACAGATAAACCAAATGAAAATGTAAACGTTGTTTATTGGAGGTTATAAAAATTAATACGTTATCGTACAATATGCAACTAGTAGCAACTTTAACTAAATATATAAACTTTGCATTAAATGATGTTTACTTCTAGCTTGAGAGGCAAACGATTTACATAAAACATGATATTTTAACGATTATTTCCATAAATCTGATGTGAATACTTATCATAGGATTGGTCATTAGCGATGAAATTCATTCTGCTTCGAAATAAATTATGAAACTTTAACGAATAAATTTTTACTCAAGGATTTTTATCATAAGTGTAAAATAAATTTACTATGTTATGAAATATTTAATACTCCTGTGCAGTAAGATTTGATACGCAGATCCGAATGCCATTTACCTACACTGGAATCTAGACTATCTAATAAGAAATCATTCCGATAAATAAAGCCGTATTAGAGAAATCGGAAATATTCCTAAAATTCATGTGAATATGTGTATGTTTATATGTTTTCATGTATATTATATATATGCTTTGACGTATGTATGTATGTCAAAATATTTTTAATCGAATTAATACGTTAATAATGCGTGGAAATTAAAAATAATTCTAATTTTCTACAAAATGACATGCCTTTTGTAGAACTTGTCGTGATAAAATTGTTATTTATTGATTCAAAAATTGACTTAAAGTGAAACTAGAAAACAAATTAGCTTACTTCTAAATAATATAGTTCCAATAATATAATTTGTTGTTCTCCCACAGCACTTTATAGACTACCATTGGATAAATCTTTTAAAAAAATAATTGCTTATATAGTAAAATATTTATTTATTTAGCCGCATTATTCATCAGATGTATGCTTCTGAAGTCGAATGCAATACGTCCATTTAATTTCCAAAGAAACGTTCAAAAATTTTCAAATAATTAAAAATAACAACTTTTCGCGAGTATCTCCTTTGAAATTTGTTACGTTAAATTTATCAACTTTAATTTACGGGATACAAAAACATATGTTTAGAATTTACTAGCCGCATTTTTCATTATACTTTTGTTTGTACAAATTAAATAGAAAATTCATATATAATTAATATTTTGTTAAAAACCATAGGATAATACAGGAAAAAAATATGTTTATCTCATAATTGTTGTATGTTTCTGAATCTTATAGTAATTACCGGGATATAAATGCAAAAAGGCCTATGATATTAATAAACCTGCGACACACCTACGATTAATTCTTACTTTTAGAGACGTGCCCTCTTTGTGGCAATTCATATTTTACCTCTCTCTTTTACTTCTCCCTTCAGATCAAATTAGTGGAAGTATAGGTGTCACAATAAAAAAATAATATGGTCATGAAAGTTAGTTGTCCCTTTTGGTCATTTCTAATTATGTAATTTGTTTATTGGTAGTTAAAAATTTAATTTACATAATTTTTTCCATCTCACTATGTCTTGTGATTATCAAATGAAGGCATAGATTTTGAACTCAAGTAGAAATAAACTCCACAGATACCGGGTATCTACGTTAAAACTGATAGTAATAACTTATTCTTCTTACGGCAATAGAGTCTCAGAACTAACTTAGAGATAATTATACAAAATTAAACCCATCGAAATAATAAATGCAGATTTGAATGGCTGGTATGTTTGAGTGTACAGGCTGTATTATTTTTTTGCGACATATTTTCGCAAACATAAATTGAAAACAATTATTGAACTAATTTGTTCAGTGTTTCACCTATTGAGAACGAACTTAATTTACGCTATATGTTCTTATTGCTTTTTAATCATAATTACCCATATTTTGACAAAGATTTTTTTAAACGTAGATTTCAAGTTACAGAAAATTAATCAGGTCATACTGCAAGCGTATCATTGTCTAATTAATGGAATTCGATAGTTTAGAAACATGTGGAAGCAATGGAAAACCATTAGTTTTTATTTGGTTCCGAGAACAGTTTTGATAAAACAGAGATGCTGAATGCTGGCTTATCTACTGCCGTTAGAGCTCAACGAAGCGAGGTCAAAAAGTTGGCGGAATGGGGTGTAAGGTAGGTAAGAAAAACGTGTTTCTATTTTCATATTTTGCCTTAACTCTAATACGTTTTTGAAAACACGCAATAGTTACGGTTTTATTTTATACATATAGATATAGATCGAGTAACACCATTAAGTGGTATTAAGTTCAACCTTTGTTGAAAGAAGAGCTAGAAACAACTATATATAGTCCTTTCAATAAAAATTTGTAAAAAATTAAGGAAAGTTGGTACACTGTTTTGAATATTAACATTAATTTTTTTTTCAGAATGCTAACATTGGTGTAGTCATCGATACATTTGACAACACTTATTATAAATTTACTCCTAACAATAATTTTGGCTTATATATCTGTAGTCATTGTAGGTAAAGATTCTAGAGACGGAAATTCTAAATACGAAAATTGAAACCGTTCTCAAGGAAAACTATTTTCGGGACCTTTTATTTCCCATATAAATTATTTTTTAGTTTTTGAGCAACATCTAAACAAATGGAAGTGGAATTCCGAGAACTGATATTTAGATAATGGCATTTATAACAATTAATATGCATTCAGGTGCAACAGCTTGACATTTAAAAAAGTTTTAACATGTCAAGGTGTTTAATTATGTCATTATGTGTATTATGATTAACTGTTTATACTTTGGTAACGAAAATAATTTCACAATGAAGCATCATGAGATTTTAAAAATTTTAAATAGGTACCTAAAAAATATTTATAAGTTTAAGGCAACGTTGAACTTTAATGTTATCTCGAATTTAATTCAATAATTTATGGAGACATATTAAGTACGAATGGAACTCATATTAGATTGTTTGGTTCACAATTAGGTACAAGTAATTAGTCTAATTTTGTATGGGGCAATTAATTCGACACACAAAAATATTACCTAGCTTATCATTCGAGGGAGTAAAACATCGCAAAATTCTCAAAAGTTTTAGAAGGATATCTATATTTCTGGTAAATTTCAAATAATTTTTGGTAATGATATTTTCTCATAATTTTTATTTTCCGAGATTGGAAAGGGGGTGTCGGTAATTTTTATGATCTTTTCGGAGGGCATTTGCGACAACATCTAATAGTATTTTATATTACATTCTGAAAAAATAGTTTTGCTATCCGCTTTTTTTTAAACCACACCTGTTTGTAAATATTTTTTATTATTAACCATTAAAATCTACACGGGTTTATGTTTTAAATGCTCTTTCTAGGTACGAAACCCTAAAAATTGTCGATTAATCTATACTTGATTAATATACTTAAATGACGTTTATTGTAACGTTATAGGGTTTACATTGCCATTTTTATGCAAATATTAGGATGAAATCTAAATAAAATCCCTTTTCCACAAAATAATAACTCTGTGGCTGTAACCAAATATATTTACGATTAGAATTCCACGCCGGAGGAGAGTTCTTTAAATAATGTCGTCTCTTTTATTAGAACATAACGTTTTATTTTCATTCTCTATATTTTCATTCTGCAGTTAGTACTATGAAGACATAATCTAAATCTATTCACGTCGCGAATATACCTCAGCCCTAATAAATCTCATTTAAGTCTTTGTGCTGATGGGTATTTCAACTGCTTAAGACCATGATTTTTGTACAATTTTAGGACATAACGTCGCTTTATCTCAACTCCGCTTTATGAAACATCTAGAAAATTTTCTTTTATTAACAATCACTATCATTTTTTTTAAAGCTTTTTACACAATATAGGAAATTCCGTTAATAGAAAGAACTCATCTCATAAATGTCACTATAAACTATCATTATAATAAGTCACCTTTAACCATTTTGATGTAGATGTGTTTCAATCTTCCCCACTCTGTTCTATTTTAGGTTGTCTGAAAGTCTTTATGCGTCATTCTCACTGTAAACCAGTTATAATAAATTGAAGACACAAGAACTTGCGTAACTTTCATAGACACCATGTCTTTATGCATCGTTCGTATAATATCGCTAATAGAAAAAAAATCACAATAATTTTTTACTTTCCATGAGAAAACAATTAAGCGCTTTGTGATGCTGGTGAGACTGATCGCCTAATTTATTTTTCAAATATATAATTTATTTTTCAAATAATAACTTTTCATATAAAAAATTACCATTGCAGACTTACCAAGTTTTACACAAAGTGTGATGGCAATCCTATGTTCCAACAAGCGCGACATTATGGCTTGCCCGGAATATGGAAACGAGTTTCGCGGAAAAAGACAGGCTTTTACGTACTTACTCCACAAATGGTCGGAGACAACTGAAAGATGCTCGTGTGTAAGATAACTTCTCATTCCACTGATTTTAACTCGTCCTAGTGCTGTACAAATTTTATTCGCTTTTTTCGAATTGCTTTATATCAATGAAATCGAATTTGATTTTTGCTTGACTTTGACGTAAAATTTTATGAAACATTTATATGAACGATGTTTTAATTGCTTTGCAGGCCGTTGAAATTTCATTAAATATTGATTTTTCATTTTATTGTTATGCTACTTTTGTGTATGTTTATTCCAAAATAATACTTAAAGCAGACAGTGATAAAATAAAATATTTTAGCCATTTCGATGCAAACAGATTATTTCTTTTATAGATACGATTGTCGACGCATCTTAGTATTATATTCTCAGCGGGTGGACGGAAAGTACACAACGGCTAATGGTATTAGAGGTACTTATTTACTGGTGTAGAAACATACTCTATAAAGCCACTGATGTGTGTTTAGGTTAAATGGCAAGGTTTTTGAACGATACAGGGATATTTTGTTGGCATATCTGAACATTATATTATCAGAATATGTTTTCTCTAGAATATAAAAAAATTTTATATTTTGATACAATTGATATATGTTATGTTGATATATGTATGTGTTGATATCGATCACACACGGAATTTATTTTATTTTGAAATTTTAACAAAAAGAACATTTTATGTATCATAAAAACCTTACGTATACGTTAATAAAATGTTTATAAAAGTGCCGAAATTTAAAAAAAATACTTCACTTTCCGAAATTAAATTTTCTTGTGATTAATAATAATCTTATATCATTTAATCTGCGGTTTATTTAAGAAAATACAAAAGTTGCAAAAATGGAATTAATTTTTCTTTGGTATAGCATGTGTTTGAGTGAGATAGCATTTGATTTATATCACAAACCCATTTTATACGACGAAAAAGCAGGAAAAGATTTCGTAGGTTAGAACTCTTTGATTTTTATAAATAAATAACTTTGGTGCACTTGGAATATTTTCACATTAAATTCAACGTAAAATGTTTTTAGAGGAGGATAATTTAAAAAGTGCTAGTCAAATCTGCACACAAGATTAAATATATAACGAGTATTAAAAATTATATTCATTCGAAACGGAAGCGGATGAAGTATTTCGCAGTGTACCAATAGGTAGACAGTAATCTGCGTCCGCTGTTCGAAGAAGAGACAGTAAATCATCAAAACTTTGCTAAGAAACAACCTGCAAAACTTTTGGCCAACATAAAACTTAATACGACTCATTTATTGTCAGTCGTTTATAAATTTAAATTTGTATTGCAGATCGAATTTTCATTATAACCTCATTCAAATTTGTGCAAAATTTTGCACTATGCGCAAGTTTATAACAGTACATGGAAATTACACACACATACACGTATATATTTAGTATAACTAAATATATTCACAGATACATATATATTTAGTATTACTAAATATATACACATATACATATAACAAAAGCATTATACAATCCATGTATACACATTACTTTCTAAGGTTGCTGCTGTTCTAAAAATGCAATGTTGATAGGGTATAAGTTGAAAATTGGATATAAATGCACCCATATAATTTGTGTAATATGTTCTATTATTTTTGCCACTCAGAGAATGACTGAAGGTATCGTAAGACATTCCAGATTTATTAAATATTTAAAAATTATGTGGCCTTTTAGTTTTTTTCCTATTTCTACGTTATTCAATATTTCGAATATTATGGAGTCATTATTTCTAACCGAAATCCCATAGTTTTCTTACTATGATTTATAAAATTGGTGCAGAACTACAAAAAGAAGAAAACCTTTTTTGTGCGAAGAGATACCCAACTCAAGGAAGTGTATCTCACGATATTAATCCAAACGCTAAGTATAGATAATTAAAAAAAAAATGCCGCCTTTGGTTACTTTTGCAATTTTTTTCAGCGTTTCGTACCGTATCTTTTGTAATATTGGTTTTAGGTTTTGTTAGCTTTATGGTATTTTTTAATTTTTAATTTTATTATTCACTTTCAAAATCGGATTTCGTGAAATCTATTACTTCATAATATTTCCCCAAATACCTGCTAACATCTTATTTTATTTAATTCTATTGTTTTCATCATATCCTATGAATATTCATAACGATATATTAGAAAATTATAACAATAATTTACCATGTAACTTTTAATTGTAGCTATAATTAAATTCTTATTATATTTGTATACATATATATATATATATATATATATATATATATATAAGCGTGTAATAATTATGATATGAAGTTCATGTTCGATTTTTGGTTTTAGGACTTATTCACACCACCACTATTACAAAATGGAAACTTTTTTGTTTTACAGGATTCGTATAGAAATTACTAACCCGATTGACACAACTTTTGCAGTACGATAATTTATGATTTTCAATTTATTATAGGCTATATAGTATACATGTGGTATAATTTTTCCTACAAACAGGTTGGAATTAAAATTGACATTACCAAAATATTAATAGTCTACATACGAAGCTCGTTGAGTTCTCACTTAACGTACTGACGACGTCGTACAGCGTGTTTGAATTTACTGAGACTTGGCTGACTAGTTCTTTCTCCAATACTGAGTTATTTGCTGGGCGGATAAAGTGTGGATTGCGGATACACTCTACGGCATGGTGGTGTTTTAATCGCTGCAACTACACCACTACGTCTAACGACCGTAGACGTCAGTGACAACTTCGACGAATGTATTTTTGTATCAGCGTCTGGTTTTAATTTTATTATTTAATTTCTGTTTGCTTTACTTGCTGTCTGTCATTTTCAATATTTTTCATTGTTCATTGCATGGAAAATATGTGTGCATATTTTAGTTATAATAACGTGGTCGTCCAAGGTGATTTCATTTTATGGATAAAATATCCCGCATTCCATCTGATAAAGAAGTATTTGTTACGCGTAATGTCATTTACCCAGTAGAGTCGTGAATCACAATGGGGGAGCGTTTGATTTAGTACTCATTTCTTTTATTCGAACTTGCACTTACGTGAAAGTCCAAGTCGATGTGAATTTGGTCGTAAGGTTTGAAATGTACCATGCTTCACTGGGTATATTGGGCTCTCGCCTCGGGCTAAAAATTCCAGAAATTCCAATTCCAGGATTGAATGAGGTTTTGGTAAGGCAGATTTTTCAAATCTATATCACACTCTCGATAATACAAATTATATTGATTTACATCAAATGGAAATATAGACTCAAGGACTATGTATTTTATAACTAGATTTTTAAAAAAATTATATGCCTGCGTTCCGATTATAAAACGGGTAGGCCTGAATAATACGTATCGACATTTGATTGGATGTAACGCTCAGTTAATACGCAAATTAAAAAAGTTATTTTATCGTAACAAATATAAAAAAATACAGTGGAAACTGTGATCGTATCCTAGATCGCAAAATATTGTGACCTAGGTCGCAAAATATTAGCAAGGGAGTTTTAAATATTTTATACGTCCGAAATGTCGAGGTTCATGTCAAAAATTATTGAAAAGCCAGAAGGCTTAGATAGATCGTTCGTAGAAAAGGATAGATCTTTCATTTGATCTAAGCGTTCAGGCAGTCAGTTTTTCTTGACTGTAGCTTACAGTGATGTCTACTACTGCAGCGCGCCCAACCGAAACGAACTTTTGAACTTCCAGCTTATTTACCAAACTGACATCTTCGTCTCAGCGTTAATGTTAAGTCCACCTTAATTTTAATTTTGATTTAGGTAAATATCTTGCTTTATGAACAAATTATTTACTTTAATGTCTGAAAATAAAACGAAAAAATGTTATTTATACATAAACCCTTATTTTTGTGAGCTCATTTTCTACTTGATACACGATTAAATGAAAGTTTCAAATCGTGACGGGGCTTGAAATATTGTACACTGGAATAAAGTATCGCTGCGTATATGAAAAATTTAAACATTTTCTAGTGTATTACAATTTTATTGTCATTTTAATATAAAACAAAAACATAAATAAATGATAGGTTTATAGGAATAAATTATTTTCACCTTGGCTACTTTACTTTGTAATTTATAAGCCATTATTTTACACAATTCCTCGGCCACGTCGTGAGTTAAAGTCTCTGGTTTATGGAAAATCATTACTATAGATTTACGGTAGTCAGTTCTACTATTTCAATCTATTTATTTCAAACATAAATAATTAAATTCCACTTACTATTTCGCAAGTTTAAAATGGTACTTTTTATGTCACAGTCCTGTGAATTTCAAAGAGCTCTAATGGAATATAAATATATAGACTGTAACAATGTTCAAATTGTAATTTGGTCCCTTAACAGTAACTAAATGTTGAATGTATTTGGCGTTAATTTTGTAGAAATTCATTATTCACAATTAAATTAAATTACATGATGTAGTATTATTTCTACTCTTTTAAGTTTTTTTAAGCACGACCTAGGTTTCGTTGTATGACAACAACTTCAGGTCTTCAAGCTCTTTGCTAATAGCCCACCTGAAGATGTTGTAAAGAACTTAAAGAAAGTAGAAATAATACTACATCACGTAGTTTCATTTAATTGTGAGTAACTAAATGTTTAATTTACTGTATCTGTACGTTCCCACGGGACTTAAATAAAACTTTATCACGCCTCAAATTTTACGCCATCTTTTGATTTTCTAGGTAGTAGACTGGAAGATTTAAACTACGACAAATAATTTATTTTACAAATGAAGGCAAGGCGTTAACTTATACATAAGTTAAAAGTTTATTTTATTTCATTTTAAACTCACAGGGTTTAGCAGTAGCTTTTTAATTTGGATGTTCCATATAAAATTAATTTTTTTCGGCTTGATATTGATCAATTTGTTAGTTTTTTGAAAAACGTTTTTCACATATAGACTTCTTCCCATTTTTAACAAAAAAAAAATATTTCATATAATTTCAAGTTACACTAACCTAGTTTTAACAGATGTGGATACTGTATATCAATATTTTGAACACCGGTCCTCTCTCTTATTGATATGACGACAAAACTAGTGACAACAAAATCTCACCGGACCACTTTCTTACTGATATGACAATAAAAACTTTCAGTCGATTAAGAAACCTGTATGTGGTTTAAGCGTTTCAAATGAGAGAAAAGATGTCCAAGAGTTTGTTGGAGCAAATGTAGTTTTCTCACGTAATATAGTTTCGTTGCTAAGAATTTGCTATGAAGTCTAGGGAACGAAAGTGAAATAATAACAAAAAAACGATTACTTCTATTTTTAAATATGGATAATACTTTTGTCCACTTTACATTTTAAAAATGTTTATGTGTCTCGTCTCTCTTCTAAATAGTATGTTTCTCTTTTAAATCTCGCTCTAAATGCTCAAATACGGAACCTTCAATAAGAATATCTTCAATAAGAATATTTTTGAGACATTATATAGATTATACATCGTTGTTATTTATTTATAAACCAAAAGTTTCTAAATAAATATCGCATAACTGATTGGCATCATTGTCGATAGTGCATGTCTATGCGACTAGTATGGGAGTACAAGGTGGTGCGGTCGCGTGCTCGTGTGTGGAGGCTGGGTGGTCTGGCGCGATGAACGAAATTTATGGTTATATAGTTGGTAGCTTAGCGGTTTATTAATATCATCTATTTTTTGAGCTGAGTATGCGTTTAAAAATAATAATGTAAGCGAAAAAATTATTTGCAACTAGTAAAACATTCCTTATTACTTTATTACTTATGAAGCACAGACATAAGTTCTACAAAAAATTCTCAGGCCGGTCTCAGATACATAATAGTATGAGGGACACATCTTAATAAAAACAATTTACTTTTCAACAAATGTCTGATAAATATTTTTCCAATCCAACTAATACCAACTTATTCACACCATATTTAATAATAAGTGGGTTACGTAAAAATTTCCAAATTTAGAATCGAAGTATGAATCTGCTGGATAAAAAAATCATATGAGCAACCAAGGGTATAGCTACTTTATTGATATTTAGCTGAAATTATTAAAATATCAGTAAAATATACATATTTGATTTAAAACGGAAATTATCAATCTTAATTTTATACATGTCATTTTAGTACAAAAGTTTTGCTATCGACAGCGCAGCTTTTATAATGTCCGGGACTTATTTAGTACAAATATAAGTTCGGTCTAAAATATGTAGGTAAATAATGAGGTTTTCCTTTTAAAATTACTTTAGACGCATAGTTAAATTTACGAAAAGAAAAACGATTTCTTTAACAACATTAAAAAATACTTTAAACTAAAAATGCGATCGATTTAAATTTTCGTAGTTATTCAATCAATTCATCGGATTATCATAATTATATTTTATACGGATATTATAATTTTATACGGTATTCATATTAAAATTATTTTAACAAATTCCATGGATACATATCTGTATATGAAGGTAGGTTGACATTTAATTTGACAAAAACTATAACCAAACTGACCTGTTCCTGTAATAATTGCTTCTCTTCCCGCAGCAATTTATGTAGGGAATTGGCTTTGATTCGGTCAGTCATGAGCTTGAAATTAGCATCACCCTTCACTTAACTGTTCTTAACTGTTTAATGAGACTGGAATTTTGCTCTTGCAAGTCTTCGAATGCTTGGCCTATAACTTCCATCTCGTCGAGGAGAGCTTCTTCTTCCTTAATACAAAATAACGAAAAGAATTGGAATCACTATTTATTAAAAAAAATGTTATCCTCGATTTATTAAAAAAATTATGTGTTCCTTATTTGTCTTAAAATACTACATAGATTTTCCATTACATTGAAATTTATATAAAATTAAAATTATATAAAATTATGATCAATAATGTCAGAATTTCAGTATTTGACTGTCATGGCTTATTAGCTATAGACGATCTCCAGTCTTGGTTAGGTCATAGATATAAAAAGAGACAAACAAAGTAGATTAACTTACATGTTAACCCACAAATAGGCGAGCATTGTAATGATGCGTGTCGGGTGGAGGTGGCCAAGCAGAATCAGCCCCAGGTGTACCGCCACCACGTGCTTGCGAAGCCGAGATCTGTTTCTGCAGCTCGTACTTCTGCTCCTCCAATTGTTAATGTTTTTTTAGATATTCTATGCCACACTGAACATTTTTCTGACTTGAACTCGATTTGACCTCGCATTCTTATGATTAGCTGTAGCGTGTTTAGATTTGATGCATTTTCATTTGTCTCATTCTTTATTTTCTGAAAACGCGGAGGGAATTAAATTCGACATATATAAGGCAATAATTCTTAAATTTTTTATCGCTTATCTCCTTATTTAGCGCCATATTTCATTCAGGTTGAACAAATAGCGATAATAGTGCCAAATTGCAATTATTTACGCGGAGGGAATTAAATTCGAGACATATAAGGCAATAATTCTTCAATTTTTTATCGCTTATCTCCTTATTTAGCGCCATATTTCATTCAGGTCGAACAAATAGCGATAATAGTGCCAAATTGCAATTATTTACGCGGAGGGAATTAAATTCGAGACATATAAGGCAATAATTCTTCAATTTTTTATCGCTTATCTCCTTATTTAGCGCCATATTTCATTCAGGTTGAACAAATAGCGATAATAGTGCCAAATTGCAATTATTTACGCGGAGGGAATTAAATTCGAGACATATAAGGCCATAATTCTTCAATTTTTTATCGCTTATCTCCTTATTTAGCGCCATAGTTCATTCAGGTTGAACAAATAGCGATAATAGTGCCAAATTGCAATTATTTACGCGGAGGGAATTAAATTCGAGACATATAAGGCAATAATTCTTAAATTTTTTATCGCTTATCTCCTTATTTAGCGCCATATTTCATTCAGGTCGAACAAATAGCGATAATAGTGCCAAATTGCAATTATTTATAGACCGTGAAAGCCACCGCTAGACCTATTATTTACGTCAAGTGTAATATATTCACAAACAAATTTACTTTGATTTTTAAATATACAGTATTAAAAGTATTTCTAATTCGTACCAGATTTAATCTATAGGTTTTTGTCATTAATTCTGCCACGTGCCGCGATTTAAATATTTTTGTACCAAAGATAAAAAATAGATATATGTCTCTTATGTTCATATCCAGTACTTAATTCATTCTACGAGTGGTTATTATATGATAATTAAAACGATTCAAGTAACTATAGTAGTCAGTTTAGTACCGGAAAAAATAACGCTTAAATTTTTTTAACTATTTTACGGTTGATATAGATAAATTGATGGCAGGTGTCCTAATTTTTCAATTTATTTGTAAGAAATGGAAAATCTGATCGTCTTTTTCGACGTACGTGTAATTTAGCGAAATTATTCTCTTATTAGAAATTTTAGTAGTTTTAGAACTTTTTACAGTTTTAGAGTTTTTAATAGTTTTAGAAAGAATTTCAATTAAGTGCACCAATTTAGCTATTTTACTGTCAAATATTTGTTGTATTTCATAGTTTATTACACTAAAATCCATATTAAATGATTTAGTATAGAAACAATAGACAACAAATTAGTTTAACAAGTGATAACATTTCAATTTATCTGATTTTTCCAACGTGCTAACGTTTGTCAATCTGCTAGTGATTTTTTTAAATAATCGGTGCATTAATATTGATTAAACTAATTTCCTTGGAAATTTTTACTCTCATTTAATTACTATTGGCCAGAGCTTCAATCGATCTTTATTGAATAAACTCGCTAAAGCCAAAAACCAAATAAAGAAAATAATTCCCTTAAATAGGAAATTTTTTCGACCTTCATGGATATTTATTTTTTCGTGCCGTAACTATCTGCATCTGGTCTTTCTATAACCGGGATTGCTAACAATTCTAAATATTTAGCAAATATAATAATTGTATACGTTTTTGGTCACTATATTTAAGGACCAAAAACGTATACTCCGTTATTAATATGTAATAAATAATAAATATTTTTCTTCTCCCGCAAGATTGCTTTTTAATAGAAGAACTACATCAAAACAGAAGAACTGCATCAAAATAGAAGAACTGCATTAAAATAGAAGAACTACATCAAATTAGAAGAGCTACATATCGAAAAGTGATAAATGGTTAAAACTAGTTTAATTTGTTTGAAATTTCGTATTGAAAACATCTTTATATCTCGTTTTAGTCTGCTTTAATCTTCTTGATAATGTTTTTCTTAATAAAATGTGTTACAAATTGAATTGTATGGGCTTCTGATTATGGAAGGAGCGTGCTACTTAAAATTAATTTGCTGTCGTTTATGTATAGTAGACCACCTTGTTCATAATAATGTATAAAACTATGACAACTAAGCTTTTTTTCTAATTCTCAAACTAACTGGAGCGTACAATGCCAGTCTTGTTAAAAAGTATATTACACATTTATTATTGAATATACATGGTTTAATACATGGGTTAATAAATTATAATATCTTTATTAAGTCGATCGTGTGAACTAATCAATTACGCTTATCTTGAAGTGAAGATCACAAAATTATGTCAAACCTTGTTGGTAGAAATACTTTCATAACATTTTGTACATCAAGCTATGAACTTCCAATAGTTAGCAATTTAGTAGTTGCACAAATTACTACAGCCACGTATAGCGACATTACACGTCCCCACATTTGAAAATGCCACACGCGAAATGCATTCAAAATAGATTAGGTCACGAGTATACGTGATGCACCGTACTTTGTTGCATTACGTTACTCGCCGAACGTTGCCAAACCTTGTAATTCCGTTTCACGAAACAATTTCGCTGTTCTACTGAGCTATTGACATAAATTGATCTGCGAAGCGTAAACAGCGGATCGAATTGTATGAATGCATAATAGAGGACAATGACAATTTTAAAATGATAGTTTGATGTAAACCTGTCAAGCACATGTAGGACTCGCCCTGTAAGGGTTCCATATACATTTAGATACCTACAAACCTTAGAGGTATCTAAATGTACTACACGTTACCCATTACCCATTAAAATATTAACGTTACCCATTACAATATTAACAAAAATAATTTTCACAATGAAAATATATTAACTATATTAGCTTTTACAGATGTAAAAACATAATTAATATATTAATAATATAATATATATAATTTTGAGACCTAGGATCTCTTGTAAATTTCTAATCAGGTTTTATCAATATTATGATTTTTGACTTAGTAATTTCGGAAATAAGGGCAGATGCTCTTTTGACGTATTTTTTGGAACATCTTTTTAAATGAACGATTTAAAATTGGGAAAAAATTTAAGCCTTTTATTTACCTGCTGTTCAATTCTTATATCATTTATTTAAAAATATAGCCAGTAAAAATACGGCTTTGTAATTTTAATTTTTCTATCGCCTGGTTTCCGTAAAAATCTGTTTTGAATATGGAAAAACGCAAATATATAGCCTCTTGCATCTTTCATAAGCGTAAAATATGGTGCATATTCCAAAAATTATGACATCTAAAGTCATCGCTAAAATTATCCACCGACTTTTGTAAACATGTAATATGTACGTGTAATCTTAAATATAAGCTGTAAACTGACAACTTTTCTAAACGTCCACATTCTTTCATAATTTTTGATGACTTGCTTTCGGAAAGAAGATATCTTCAAAGATATACTGAAAATATTTTTTCAGTATATCTTTGAAGATATTATACCTAAAGTTATGAAACAAGGATCTGGTTTTTAAGGACCTGGTTACTAGCTCTACCAAATGATACTCTAAACTACATGTCGCATTAACACATTTTTTTTCGTTTATTGGTTTTGGACCACTAAAATTCCCCAATTAATATTTTTAATTCCACTATTGAAATATGTGTGGTTCAATATGTTTTATTACTTGCTTGCACGTCAAAAGTTTTTTGAGAAAAACAGAAAGATAAGTGGGGAAATTTATAAGGGTTTCTTTATCCTTTTGAGATACTGAACTTTAAAAATCATACTGAATTGAACTGTATAAAGCTCTATAAGAAATAGTTCGTTCTATCATTTAAGCTCTACTTATGTACACCCAAATTGAATTCGAATTGTGTTTATCAACATCGGGCGTTCCGCTTCTGAGCAGCACTGTGCGACGCTTTAAGAATTAATTATAATTGCTCACTGCGGACTCGTGATCGATTTCATATTTTTTTGACTAGTTCTTTATTTTTACCAATTGAATAATGAGTTTGAGTTAGAGCGTGAGTTAGAGTAAACACACTATTAAGTGAAGAGTAAAAAATATTATTGATGGGTTTAATTAAGAAACGCATTGTCACAGAACGCCAATAAATTCCATAAATATTTGAAATCTTGTAATAGCATTCGTTTACCTCAAATAAATTACCAAAATTAGACGGCCATTATCTTAAGTGCTTGGAGTTTAGGGACATATTTGGCTCATTAATAAATTGAAATGGCTATTTAAATCGTCGTTAGAGGGTGGACCAAAGAAGGCAATTAAATAACTGAAGGAGGTAATTAAATAAATGAATTGAATACTCAGCAACGAACTACAAAATTGTTCGGACCTCCTTTGCGTACGATGTAATAATGTTAATGTGCTCATAATTAACCGTTTAAAATTGTTATTTTGCATAGATATTCTTAAACATAAATTTCATGGAAACTTTCGTTTTTTTTGTAGACCATGTTACAAAGAATTGAGGTGTTCTAATTCATTAGGTGACCTAATGTGAGATTTGAATATTCGACAATATCCATTGAAGAAATTGTGGGTGATATGTCTAACAGCCGCAACACCATGCGATTTCTATTTAATACCAAGAATAACATATCAACCGTAAGGACTAATATTACCAGACGCCGAAAGAGCGACGGCAGCCTTCAAAAAGGCCGTGGAGGTTTAAGAAAGAGTTGACCGACTGTTTCTTTCAGTGGCTCCGTCGAATGAAACGAAGTATAGAGTATAACTGAGATTATTCTAAAAAACGATGGAAAATTTACAAACTTGTTAGTTGGTTCAATTTTTTAAATTCTAAATTCTTTCCGTATTACCTCTTGTAATAATAAAGCGATGGATGCTTGTTTATCCATCGATTTATTATTACGATAAGTAGGAATGAAAGTTTTTACAAATTAAGAAATAATTACATATTATTGTCATGACGTTACCTGTAAAAAGATCATCCTGCTAATTATAATTTAATTAATTAGGCCTAAATACAAAGAAATGTATTTTCTTTAGAACTAATTATTGTATAGTATCGCCAAACAATCACCATAAAATATTGAAGTTATTGGAATGATCTTCCTTTGTACTTGTAATTTTTATATGTTATTAAATACACATATAATTGGCATCGCATTGTCCCAAAAATCTTACAACTTTCAGCACATATATTTCACAAATAATAATTCACAGTAATAAAATCTTAAGTCTAAGGAAGTTCTACTAAACAAGACTTCTTAAAACGCCCACCATTCTTTTTATTCTATATAAATACGAGTATATTGCAACCATATTGTAAATAAGAAGCGTTTTATTACAAAACTGAAGACAATTAAATAACTGAATGAACCGCTTGAAGCGGTAAATAAATTGGTTTTTATTTATGAAATTTATTTCGGCAATTTCTGCAAAATAATGTGCTGAGCTTTTTTGTTTTAAATTTTGCTTGCGGTGAAGAAGGTTTTCACAGTACAGTGTCTCGCAACATTAAAATAAATGAATGGTAAGAATTTTTGATATATTAAATATAAAATAGTGAGACCGAATTGCAATGTTATCTTTTATGAATTGCGGCGTACAGTGGATATTAGGGATGTATAATATTAACTTTCAAAAACCGATTAATAATACTGTGCAGTTTATATAAATTCTCAATGTAAAATAAAATTTAAATGAAAATACAGAATACTAAAAACTGTTATACTTTTATAGTGCACTTTTAACATGAATGTATTTTGTAATACATGTAAAACTGTGAGGATTAGAATTGCCAAGTAACTTACAATGATGAATATTATTGATTTTTCATTTGAAAAGTTTTATGAAGTCTGTGTTATTTGCTTTATTTCTTCTCACATTTACAAATTGTAAATAAAGTAAAATTTTATTAAAATTAATGAATTATTGAACACTATAGTAAAGAAAGACATTTACAATGAATAAGCAAATACTCTAATTTATTGGAAAATACGTTGTTCCAAGATACATATACAACTGAAGACAAAAAGACACTCACCCATTTGACTCAAACGATTTCTGAAAAGTGAGTTCAAATATGAGAAAAATCTTTGGCAGAAATGTATTTCAGTATTTTTGTTATTATTTTTATAAAATACTGCAAGTATTTTGTTTAGATTGTTTGGAGATGTATTTTCTGTGCCTTAAATACAAACTGTACGCATTGTGTTTAATTTTTTGACTCGACTTGTATTCTGATAAAAATAACCTATTTGAAAATAAAACGAACACAAAATAAATAAATAATTTTTTGTTTTCAGGTTACATCTCATAATCTAATCTGATTTGAGGTGTGTCCATATTTTGTATCTGAAACTTAATTTTTGTCAACGTGTACCACGGAATATAGCAATTTTTCGACGTAACTTTGTAAATTAAACAAAATTATAATTTCTTGTGATAAAATTTAAAAAAAATTATTTCGAAGTTTTAGGGGACCAAATATTATCAGAGGACGTTAATTAGGGTTAGTTTTGAGGGTTTTATATATGTGCATATACATACATACATACATATATATATATATATATATATATATATATATATATATATATATATATATATATATATATATATACATTTACTTGTACTAGTCAGTAACGAGTACCATTAAAGACATGATACAAATCAAAAACATTACATAGATAATATGCTTTCAACCTAAATTTTATCTATGCACATGCCGTATTAAGATATAAATTTAAAACACCTAAAAATAAACAATAGTAAATTTTATTAGAACCTTTACATAACAAGTAATAGGAAGTAGAATATTCAATAATAAATGAGTCTCACGTGACCTTGAAATTCAAAGACTAAAACTTTTTTGATAAGGTGGATGACTATTTGGCAAAATAATGTCTATAGCACTCAATTGTCAGGGTCAAATAGTATTTTATAAATATGTCAGTTCGAATCGTAAACTATGGTCATGCCAAGATTCTTGAAAAGCCGTTTAGTTACTTAGGGGTGGGTGAGTAATAAATATTCAGGCCGTAGTGCAGGGATGTTTATTACTCGATCATGCCTGAACAACTAGACGGATTACTATAAATTTTAGTCTGACCGTAACTCATGTTTTAATTGACTATGTCAATACGGTCATACTTTAAAAAATATATGTTTTTGTATATTATCACTATTTTGTCGTATTTAATTATTGCAGTATTTCCTTTTTCTTTTTCTTCGGGTACTTGTTTTTGCAGTTCCTTCCTTTTTTCCAGGACATAGGATGAATAGTCTTCTTTTGAATAGTATGGGGTGTCTTTCAGTGACCCTCTTTGTTTGTAGATGTATATTTTTATTCTTCAGTTTGAAAAAGCCACAACAATTAGTCGAGGTTTTTCTCCTTTCTTTCCTATTCTTTTTGCCTTTTGAATATCTCTACGATCCAGCTTAATAGAGAGGTAACTTTCAGTAAAATTGATTAAGATTTTTTCCAAGTTTGGGTATGAACTTTCTGTTTCCTCCAAACCAAAGAAGACAATGTTTCTTGTCTTGCTTGATTTTCCAAGAAATATAGTCTTTTTTTTTGATTGTCCACTTTAGCTTTCAGGACCTCAAATTTTTCTTCCCAAAAATTATACTTTTCATCTAATATTTTATTTATGTTTTGAGCCACTTGGTCTGTCACCTTTTCTCCACTTTTTTGGATAGTTTTTTTGTTCATCGAGTTCCTTTTGTATATACGAAGGGCACTCAAAACTTCTTCCATTTTTACTTTTTTGTTGACTTGCGATCAATCGTATTTCTATTTTTGTACTGATAGTGACCTTTTGCGGTGTTTACTAGTATTGTCTAACGAAGCGTGAGAGATACGAAGTCTCAGTGCCTGCGCGATAGCCGAGTTGTTGTTTGATAATAATACTCGTAGATGTCGCTAAATGGCGGTAGATTTCGATTCGATTTTTTGCATAATCATGTTATAAATTTAGGTTAGTTTTCACTTTTTGATTTCTAATTTTGCTGCACAATGCTTAATCGACACTTTTCACCATCCGATTTACACTTCCTTATTTTTTTTGTTGAAATATTTACAAAAATAATCACAAAAGCATTTTATTCATTCCCGATAATTGTTA